>CM035841.1:274505567-275705567 GCA_020510985.1 Pholidichthys leucotaenia | reverse complement strand
TGTAGTAACTGTTTAGGCAATCACGCAGCGTCATCAAAGGAATGTCCTTGTTGGAATGCACTAAGAAAATTAGCTAACCTGAGTTACATAAACTGGTAGAAGGTTTCCCAAAGTACACATTCCAGCAGACTTTCTCCTCTGTTGTGAAACCTAAGATGCAGCTTGCTGAGTGTCAGACAGATCTGACATGGTTACCTAAAGATAAGCCCTCATTATTAAGTAGTATTAAAAATTCTGGAGTCCCAGTTAAAAGTAAAACGAGCACTCAAAGCCTGACTACAATAAGCCAACCCTTAAGTCAAAGTCTAAGCAAGTCCACAGAACAAAACCAATCATCAAAAGAAAGGGGGGGGGGAAAACCCATCCAGCTCCTCTACTCATGCAAAATCAAGCCAAGAAAATAAATTGCAAAAGAATGGGAATCCAGAAGATGCAGAAATGTCTGAAGTTACGACTTGCCGTAGTCGCAGCCCCTCCCCCAAAAGCAAGCATAAGGAGCGTGCTTTTGTTTTACCTACCTGATGGTGAGTAGCCACATTATCCAGTGGAACTGTCGTGGCTTTAAGGCCAACTTCTCTGAAGTGCAGCGTTTAGCTGCTAGTTTTAATCCCCTTGCTTTTTCTTTCAAAGGTCTTTTTATTATTAAGTGAAGTATCAATACAATACAAAGTATTGGAAATTTTCATTTTTGTTTTAACCAGACAGTGCAAAACTAAAATTTAAAACTTACAAATGTGGATGCTTCAAAACACAAAAACCTTTAAATAAACAATAATAAAAAAATACAAAAAGAAAAATTGTGTGTGTGAGGTGGGGGTGGGGTAAAGGGGATATGAGCTACTCAGAAACTATAATTGTGGGTCTTTCAAAGAAATCAAGAAACGGGTGCCATAATTTATAGAATTTGTTTTCAGAGCCACGAACTGTATATCTGATTTTTTTCTAAATCCAAACAGGACATTATATCTTTTATCCACTGTAAATGTGAAGGGGGCGAAGAGTCTTTCCACTTCAGTAATACAGCACGTCTAGCCAATAATAATGAAAATTTGAATACTTTTAATTTGGAATTTGGCAAGACAAGTTCTGGAGCCACACCAAAAATGGCGCATAATGGATCAGGTTTAATTTGATATTGCAGGACTTCAGACATAGTGATAAAAGCAGAATGCCAAAAATTCATCAATGAAGGGCAGGACCAATACATGTGAAGCAAAGTGCCAGGAGCGCTACCACACTTTTCACAAGTTGGGTCTATATCCGAGTAAATACATGCTAACTTAACCTTGGACAGGTGCACCCAGTGTACAATCTTAAATTGAATAAGAGCGTGACGAGCACACATTGATGCAGTGTGAACCTGGCCAAGAATAGAGTCCCACAGTTCATCAGTAAAAGTAAAATTAAGATCTTGTTCCCAATTCAATTTAATAGCGGCCAGAGAAGAAGATTGTAAATTTGAAATTAAATTATATAAAACTGATATTACCCCCTTAGAAGTTGGTTTAACTAATAAAAAATCATCTAGAGGATTATCAGAAGGTTTTTGAGGGAATTGTTTTGTCATGGTTTGCACATAATGTCTGACCTGAAGGAAGCGGAAAAAATGTGTAGAAGTAATGCTTTTTGCCTTCAAGAAACTCTTCTGCTATCAACTAGCCCCATGTCTCTGAAACATTATACTATGTATAATACATATGGTCCAAATGTGCATCGTCCATCTGGTGGTTCAACAGTTTCAGTTAGGAATGACCTAATTCACAGCCACTTGGCTTTAGTCTCCAACTTACAAGCAGTGGCAGTTCGTCTAACTTTGCATAAAGCAATAACCTTATGCTCTGTCTATATACCACCAGATATGATTGTGACACCGGAAAATCTTGATGACCTTCATAATCAGTTGCCATCCCCATACATCGTTATGGGTGATTTTAATGGTCATAATCCGTTGGTGAGGAATTTGCTCAAATGCAAAAGGCAAGATACTGGGGGATTGTATTGCTAAAAATGATCTATGTCTTTGGAACGATGGGTCTCACACATACCTCCACCCAGGACATGGAACCTGTACTGCAATTGACCTGTCTTTATGTGATCCTGAGGTAGTGCTGGAATTCTCGTGGCGGGTCTTGGATGATCTTTGTGGAAGTGACCACTTTCCACTAATATTGACGTCTACAGAAGTGGATGTGCAATTAACTCTGCGATGGCAACTCACAAAAGCAAACTGGTCTTCCTTTGCTTCGCTGTGCAAAGAGAAATTCAGCCAAACACCTCAACCATACTGTCACTCTGTTCAGAGCTTTGCTCAAACCTTAATTACAGTTGCAGATAAGACTGTCCCAAAAGCATCAGCAAAGCCACACCATAGGTCCAACCCATGGTTCAATGATGACTGCAAAAACGCCATTGAGGCAAGGAAAAAAGCAGAGAGGGTGTTCAATAAACATCCAACAACAGAAAACCTGACCAGATTTAAAGGGCCCATATCATGCAAAATCGACTTTGAGCTTTTAAGCATGTTATAATGTTAATTCCTCACCAAAAACACCCCCAAAGTGGTATTTTGCTCCATTCACGCATCTCTGAGTATTCCTCCTCAACCCTGCTCTCTGAGCTGCTGCTCCGCCCTGTCCCTGATAATGACTGGGTCCCCATGTTCATACGTATGAACGTGGGTGAGCCGCCCACTCCAGGAAGTGCCTGTGCTGCCAGCACCGCCCCCAGGCTAACGCACACACCCACTTGCTCCGCGCAGCTAACGGAGCGGTGATCGGCAAAACTTTCACTTTAGCATTGACGCTGTGAAGAAGTAGTTCCTCTCGCACCTAATCTGCTCATTGACAACAAATGTTTGCTTTTTTACGTAAGACAATGTCTTCTAAGTTTTCATGGGCGGAACCCAGCGACACGCTGCAGCAGCCGGCTCAGGGGTTACGTCATGAAATGGGTGGCAGCCACAAGAAGGAGAGGTGGAGCCTCAGAGATCAAGGCATCTTACTTCCGGGTTGGAAAAGTAGCTCGTGAAAATAACTCATTTCTTAAGAAATTCATTCTCCAGTGTACCAAAGGTGATATAGTATCACATACATGCATACAGTGGGGTAAAAAAGTATTTAGTCAGCCACCAAATGTGCAAGTTCTCCCACTAAAAAGATGAGAGGTCTCCAATTTTCATCATAGGTATACCTCAAATATGAGAGACAAAATGAGGAAAAAAAAAAATCCAGAAAATCACATTGTCTGATTTTTAAAGAATTTATTTCCAAATTATGGTGAAAAATAAGTATTTGGTCAGTAACAAACGTTCATCTCAATACTTTATGTACCCTTTGTTGGCAATGACAGAGGTCAAACGTTTTCTGTAAGTCTTCACAAGGTTTTCACACACTGTTGCTGGTATTTTGGCCCATTCCTCCATGCAGATCTCCTCTAGAGCAGTGATGTTTTGGGGCTGTCGCTGGGCAACACGGACTTTCAACTCCCTCCAAAGATTTTCCATGGGGTTGAGATCTGGAGACTGGCTAGGCCACTCCAGGACCTTGAAATGCTTCTTACGAAGCCACTCCTTCATTGCCCGAGCGGTGTGTTTGGGATCATTGTCATGCTGAAAGACCCAGCCACGTTTCATCTTCAGTGCCCTTGCTGATAGAAGAAGGTTTTCACTCAAAATCTCACGATACATGGTCCCATTCATTCTTTCCTTTATACGGATCAGTTGTCCTGGTCCCTTTGCAGAAAAACAGCCCTAAAGTACGATGTTTCCATCCCCATGCTTCACAGTAGGTATGGTGTTCTTTCTCCTCCAAACACAGCAAGTTGAGTTTTTACAATAAAGTCCTAATTTGGTTTCATCTGACCATATGACATTCTCCCAATCCTCTTCTGGATCATCCAAATGCTCTCTAGCAAACTTCAGACGGGCCTGGACATGTACTGGCTTAAGCAGGGGGGGCACGTCTGGCACTGCAGGATTTGAGTCCCTGGCGGCGTAGTGTGTTATTGATGGTAGCCTTTGTTACTTTGGTCCCAGCTCTCTGCAGGTCATTCACTAGGTCCCCCCGTGTGGTTCTGGGATTTTTGCTCACCGTTCTCGTGATCATGTTGACCCCACGGGGTGAGATCTTGCATGGAGCCCCAGATCGAGGGAGATTATCAGTGGTCTTGTATGTCTTCCATTTTCTAATAATTGCTCCCACAGTTGATTTTTTCACATCAAGCTGCTTACCTATTGCAGATTCAGTCTTCCCAGCCTGGTGCAGGTCTACAATTTTGTTTCTGGTGTCCTTTGACAGCTCTTTGGTCTTGGCCATAGTGGAGTTTGGAGTCTGACTGTTTGAGATTGTGGACAGGTGTCTTTTATACTGATAATGAGTTCAAACAGGTGCCATTAATACAGGTGACGAGTGGAGGACAGAGGAGCCTCTTAAAGAAGAAATTACAGGTCTGTGAGAGCCAGAAATCTTCCTTGTTTGTAGGTGACCAAATACCTTTTTTACCGAGGAATTTACCAATTAATTCATTAAAAATCCTTCAATGTGATTTTCTGGATTTTTTTTTTCCTCATTTTGTCTCTCATAGTTGAGGTATACCTATGATGAAAATTGGAGACCTCTCTCATCTTTTAAGTGGGAGAACTTGCACAATTGGTGGCTGACTAAATACTTTTTTTTTTCCCCACTGTATAGTTTACTCTGAAAGGCTTAAAATAGCATGATATAGGCCCTTTAAAATCTGTCGAGCAAAAGCATGCAGGATCATCAATGAAACAAAGAGACAGAGCTGGAGGGAATTTGTATCAAGCCTCACATCCAACACATCTACCAAAAAGATCTGGGATTTAATTAGAAAGATGAAGGGTAAGGAGAATGGACTTCAAATACAGCATATTAATCTTCAGGGTAATCTGCTGATGACAAAATATGAAATGGCTACTCAAGTAGCAAAATTGTTTGAGAAGAATTCATCTATTGGAAACTATCACCCTGAGTTTCAAATCATACAAGCACAAGAAGAATAAAAAGAAATAAACTTTTCTTCAGATAACTCAGAACCATACAACCAAGATTTCACTATGGAAGAACTTTTGTTCTCAGTAACGAACTCTCATGATACTGCTGTGGGGCCAGATAAAATTCATTATCAGTTTTTAAAACACTTACCCCCCAGTGCACTATCCATTCTCTTGATGGCTTTCAACAACATCTGGAAGTCGGGCAGTATTCCTGAAAGCTGGAAAGAAGCAGTAGTTAATACCTGTTCTAAAACCTGGGAAAGATCATACTGATACCAACAACTACTGTCCAATAGCTCTGACAAGTTCCCTCTGTAAAACCATGGAAAGAATGGTAAACAATCGCCTTGTGTGGGTGCTTGAGTCTGAAGGCCTTTTAACTGATTACCAGTGTGGCTTCAGATGTAGTAAAAGCACTTTAGACCACCTTATCAGATTAGAGGCCTATATACGTGATGTTTTTATTAGAAAAGAACATGTAGTTGCTGTATTTTTTGATTGAGAAAAAGCATATGACACAACATGGAAATACAGTATTTTAAGATACTTTATTCTGATCAAGAATAAAGTATCTTAGTATAAGGATAAAGTATAAATAAATCAAGTATAAATAAGATTCTTTATTTTGATCAACAATGCTTTTTTTCTCTCTCCTATTGTGTCCCCTCCCCCCCCCCGTCTTCTATTCCCCTCCTGCTGACAGGTGCCTCCATGGCTTGCCGCGTCATTGGGAATGTCATGTATGACGTTTCCAATGTCAAGTCAAATTCCTCGTATATTTACCTGTTTATTTACTTGTAAATGTGCTTGGCAATAAACTTATTCTGATTCTAAGAGACCTACACACGTGGACAAAATTGTTGGTACCCCTCTGTTAATGAAAGAAAAACCCACAATGGTCACAGAAATAACTTGAATCTGACAAAAGTGGTAAATAAAAATTCTATGAAAATTAACCATTGAAAATCAGACAATGCTTTTGAATTGTGGTTCAACAGAATTATTTTAAAAAACAAAGTCATGAAACAGGCCTGGACAAAAATGATTGAAATGAATGATTGAAAAGATTGAAAATAATGTGACCATAGGGACATGTTCAATCAAGACGTGTCCTCTAATTAACATCACAGGTGTCTACAAACTTGTGATCAGTGGTGTACCACACTAAATATGGACCAGAGGAAGCAAAGGAGAGAGTTGTCTCAGGAGATTAGAAAGAAAATTATAGACAAGCATGTTAAAGGTAAAGGCTATAAGACCATCTCCAAGCAGCTTGATGTTCCTGTGACTACAGTTGCACATATTATTCAGAAGTTTACGATCCACGGGACTGTAGCCAACCTCCCTGGACGTGGCCGCGGGAGGAGACAGATAATACCAATGGTAACAAAAAAGCCCAGAACAACCTCTAAACACATTCATGGTGAACTCCAAGGTCAAGGTACATCTGTGTCAGATCGCATCATCCGTCGTTGTTTGAGCCAAAGTGGACTTCATGGGAGACGACCAAGGAGGACACCACTGTTGAAAACAAATCATAAAAAAGCCAGACTGGAATTTGCCAAACTGCATGTTGACAAGCCACAAAGCTTCTGGGAGAATGTCCTATGGACAGACGAGACAAAACTGGAACTTTTTGGCAAGGCACATCAGTGCTATGTTCACAGACGCAAAAATGAAGCATACCAAGAAAAGAACACTGTCCCTACTGTGAAACATGGAGGAGGTTCTTCTGTTATGTTCTGGGGCTGCTTTGCTGCATCTGGCACAGGGTGTCTTGAATCTGTGCAGGGTACAATGAAATCTCAAGACTATCAAGGTATTCTAGAGAGAAATGTGCTGCCCAGTGTTAGACAGCTTGGTCTCAGTCGCAGGTCATGGGTCTTGCAACAGGATAATGACCCAAACACACAGCTAAAAACACCCAAGAATGGCTAAGAGCGAGACATTGGACTATTCTAAAGTGGCCTTCTGTGAGCCCTGATCTAAATCCTATTGAACATCTGTGGAAGGAGCTGAAACATGCCGTCTGGAGAAGGCACCCTTCAAACCTGAGGCAACTGGAGCAGTTTGCTCATGAGGAGTGGACCAAAATACCTGCTGAGAGGTGCAGAAGTCTCATTGACAGTTACAGAAATCTTTTGATTGCAGTGATTGGCTCAAAAGGTTGTGCAACAAAATATTAAGTTAAGGGTACCATCATTTTTGTCCAGGCCTGTTTCATGAGTTTGTTTTTTAAAATAATTCTGTTGAACCACAATTCAAAAGCATTGTCTGATTTTCATTGGTTAATTTTCATAGACTTTTTATTTATTACCACTTTTGTCAGATTCAAGTTATTTCTGTGACCATTGTGGGTTTTTCTTTCATTAACAGAGGGTACCAACAATTTTGTCCACGGCTGTACATGACATGGGTTTTCGGGGACATTTGCCCTTTTTTATTTCAAACTTTTTGTCCAATAGACACTTCAGAGTAGGAGATACCCTTTCAGAGCCCCATGTGCAAGAACAAGGAGTCTCCCAGGGAAGCATCCTCTCGGTTACTCTTTTTAGCATTAAGATTAATAGTGTAGTTGGTGCTCTTAGACCAAATACCTTTTGTAGTCTTTACATAGATGACCTCTGCATTTGCTACAGGGGGAAAGACATGAGCACAATCGAAAAGCAGCTACATCTGTGCTTAAATAAGATTAATAGGTGGTCAGTCAGTAATGGTTTTAAATTTTCAAAAACAAAAACTGTCTGCATGCACTTTTGCCTGCTGCGGTCTCTTCACCTCGACCCTGAGCTTTTCATAGATGGAGAAGCTGTCAAGGTGGTAAAAGAAACCAAATTCCTTGGACTTATTTTTGATAATAAGCTGTCTTTTATTCCACATATAAAATTTCTATGAATCGGATGTTTTAAAGCCCTTGATATTATTAAAGTTTTGGCAAAAACTAAATGGGGTGCAGACTCTACTGTGCTGCTGCGTTTCCATAGAGCACTTGTAAGATCTTGGTTAGAGTATGGGAGCATAGTTTATGGATCAGCAAGGAAAACATGCATCAGGACGCTGGAAACTGTCCATCACCAGGGGCTAAGGCTTGCCTTGGGGGCTTTCAGAACCACTCCTGTTAAAAGTTTGTATGTTGAAGCAAACGAACCTTCACTTCAAAACAGGCACCTGAAATTGGCTCTCCAATATATGGTTAAACTTAAAGCAGACCATAGAAATCCAGCCTACTCTGCAGTTTTTCACCCTCAATTTTTACAGATGCATAAGGTCAGACCTAAGAGCATCACTCCTTTTGGACTCCGTATAGAACCTCATCTGGTAAAATTAAACCCTGATATGAGCAACGTAACAGACACAGTTTTGTCCCATTCCACCATGGAGTTGGAGGAAACCCAATATCATTCTGGATCTGAGCCAAAACAAAAAGAAAGACACTCACTCTAATGTGTACCAGCAGCAGATCTTGGACATAAAATGCCGTTTTCTTCACCATATTTCCATATACTCGGATGGATCTAAAGTAGATGGCTCAGTCTCTGCTGCAATTGTCATCGGGCACAATCAGCATGGTTTGTGGATTCCCAAACAATGTTCAATTTTTACAGCAGAGGCTCGTGCTTTGCTTCTAGCATTGGAACACATTGAGAGATCCAGGCAACAGAGCGCCTTAATTTTTACTGACTCCAGGTCCTGTCTTCAGGCACTTGGGTTTTTAAAGACTGATCACCCCATTATTATCTGGATTTTAGAGAAATTAGGTTATTTACAGAAACATAATTTTAACATCATCTTCTGTTGGATCCCCAGCCATGTTGGCCTGTCAGGTAATGAGCAGGCAGACAATGCTGCCAAGAGAGCACTTACCCAAGAAGTCATTCAATGCCAGATCCCAGCCTCAGACCTCAGGCCTCTAATAACCTCCTGTATTTTAAAGAAGTGGCAGACTGAATGGGACACATGTACTGCAAATAAACTGCATGATATTAAACCTGCCATAAGCCATAGACACTTGCATCACTTTCAAAACCGACATGATGAGGTAGTGTACACTAGATGCCGTATTGGCCACTCAAGGCTCAGGCACAGCTTTTTATTAAAAGGTGAAGCCCCACCATCTTGTCAGTTTTGCGGAGGTTTTTTTTTTTAATCAATAAAGCATATTTTACTTGACTGTCTTGCTCTCATGACAGCAAGACAATGGTTTTATACTCAAGTCACTGAAGGATATTTTTAATAAGGCACCACCAAAGAAAATTTTAGGGTTTTTAGCACATGTGCATCTGAAGCATCTTATTTAATTTTTCTGTTTTATTGTAACTACATATGTATCTATCTCACTGTTTATTTATTCTTTCATTTATCATCCTATCTCTATATAATTTTTAACTCAATTTTCTTATTGTTCTATTTTTGCCATGAAATAGCCATAGATGCTGACATGGCACTAAACAAGAACACTCACTCCTCCCATGTGGCCCACAGAGTACATCCCATTCCATTGTCTCGAAGCAATCCTTTAGTGCATCAGCAGCCTCATGTGTCCACCTCCTCACAGTCCGTGTGTGAGCAGGCTGCCTTTGCAAAAGAGGAATGTACTTGGGTGATAACAGAACCAGGTTGTGCTCAGATCTGCCCGGGGGGGTAGAGCTGTGGTGCTGTATGCATCACTGACATTGGCATACAGGAGACCCAGTGTTTCATTTTCTCTGGTGGGATAGTCAACAAACTGGTGGTAGTTTGGTAGTGTTTTGTCCAGTGAGACGTGGTTAAAATCTCCCGTGATGGACATGAATGCGTCAGGATGCTGGGCAAATAGAGTGGCAGCAGTGGAGTTGATGACGTCACAGGCCACCGCTGCATCAGCTGATGGATGAATGTAAACTGTGATTAAAATGGCACACGTGAGCTCTCTCGGCATGTAATAGGGTCACATACTCACAGCGAGCAGTTCAATGTCCGGGCTGCAGAGACTTTCTTTCACATAAATATGTCTGGGATTGCACCATTTTTCATTCACAAAAAGCACAATTCCTCCTCCCTTCCTTTTACCGCTCCCTATAGTGTCCCTGTCTGCCTGGATAGTCTTGAAGCTGGGTAGCGCGACGTTGTCAGGAATGTGTGAACGAAGTCACGTCTCTGTAAAACACATGATGCTGCTCTCCCTGCATTCTCTCTGCATCCTGATCAGCGCTGTGAGCTAGTCAGTCTTATTTCCCAGAGACCTCACACTACACATGATTAACACCGGCACAGTTGGTTTAAATTTCCTCCTCCTCATTCTAACCTTTCTTCCAGCTCTTTGCCCCCAGTGACTCCTCCTGAGCTCGTCCGGGATCAGAGGCTTAGCTCCAGGTAGTCCATTCAGTGCAAAGAACTGGTCGTGTGTGTGTGTGTGTGTATATATGTGTGTATATATATATATATATATATATATATATATATATAATATACTATGTGTGTGTGTGTGTGTGTGTGTGTACCCCTGTGACCCTGCCCCTGGAAAAAGTTCAGGCTCAGGATTTTTTTGGCTTTAACCCCTGTACTTATCCATTTTTATTAAGAAATAATAACTTTTCAATAGTCTTTGGACTAAGGTGATTTTTAGATAATTTCACCAGCTTTGGAGAATACTCTCTCACTGAGCACAGAGGATGCAGGTGTGCAAAGGAAGGCTACTGCAAGTGTGTACAGTGTAGGGTGGACACGTTTCTGTCCTTCCCAGGACATTCACTGCTATTGTCCTTATTCTCATGCAGGGTAGGATAGTGCCTCAGCATAGATGATGTTATTGTTGTATCCAAGCTCTTTCAAACACAACAGACACTTCACCTTGCAAATAAAAGTAAAATAAATTACAAGAATGGCATGACCCAGCTGGGACTTGAACCCTGGCCTCCTGGTTGTGGGGCAGATGCTCTACAGGTGGCAGGTGCTCTAGGCCACCAATCCAGTTACAAGAAATATCCACTATTTGTGAAAAATACACCAACTTAGTAACTGTAAATACCTTATTGGGAGAAATGAGACTAAAATGTTTCCAAATGGAAGAAGTCCATCTTTTTAGTGCTTGCTCCATCTGAAAATGAAGATTGGCTACGACAAATCCCATACATTGTCAAAGATTGACAACACAAAACGTGAGGGACAGGGATTTCCATTTTGTAAGGCTGCTCACTTTATTTCATGTTGCGTGCAAAATCATTAATCACTTCCTAACCCAGTAATGTGGTACGACTGGCTTCAGATGTCATCACATACATCAGCAATACTTGTCTCAAGACGCACCTTGCCAGATATTTCCTGGATTACTCGGTGCACATGCCGAAGCTCTGGCGCTGGAAGTCCCATGACTATGTTCAGGGTCAGTTAGACAGGGTGGTGTTATTGGTTCAGTCACAGCTTGATTGTTGATGATTAAAGAGTGGATGGACCAGAAAATCAGGGTGTGGACACCAAGAAAAACTAGATTTAGTAAATCCTGAGTTAATCCACAATTAATCCAGAGTCAATCCAAAGTCTGCCCTCCTGCTGCTCACTTTTAGTGCCGTTCACGTCACCGCTCACATCTGTGAAACTGATCACATTTTTCTGAGCTACCTGGCCTCACATATCTGATCTTAAAACCAGTGAAGTTCTGTTTTTAAATGGTTCATTTGAAAACCCATGAAGTTCTTCTGGGTTAAAGCCTTGTCACACCTAGACGATGTAGCTGATGTCTGTGGAATCAGTTACACTGCATCCAAGAAGTCCTCACAGCGCTTCACTGTTTCCACATTTTATGTTACAGCCTGATTTCAAAATGGATTAAATTCTATTTTTTCCCCTCAAAATTCTACACACAGCATCACTGAATCAATCAAACTTTGTTTGTATAGCACTTTTCAAACATTAGATGCTGCTAAAAGTGCTTTACATAGACAAAAACAGTAGACACATTTAGTTATATATATTTACACGATATATCCCACCTCTAACAACAACATAAACATACCCACAAAACACACACACACACACACACACACACACACCACCCTCTACTTCTCTTACACACATAAAATAAGAGACATTGCTCGGCACCGAGGCACCATGTGAAGAAGCAACCATTCTGTGGAGCCCGCATAATACAATACCCCATAATGACAAAATGAAAAAAAGTTTTTTGAGATTTTTTTTCAAATGTATTAAAAATCAAAAACTAAAGATTCAGGATTCAAAGATTTTATTCGTCAATACTACTGTACATACAGGACATACAGGAGAATTGAAATGGCGTTTCTCTCTCTCTTCAGTGGTGTGCACAATATAAAAAAGAAAAGGATAAGGCTGGAAGAAAAAAAATAGAAAACAACAGCAGTCTATGTACAGTAATGCTACCCGTAGTGCAAATGGTGACAAAAGATAGACCCAAATCTCCCATAGTGCAAATAAAGATAAACGATTAACGATGATAAAACCCAGCAATCCTGTATACAGAAAACTAGAGCTGTAATACCCGTAGTTGGAAGTTCAGTGTGGTAGTGTAGGTGCAGACAGTAACAGATAGGACTGCACATGATCAGTATTGCAATGACAGACAGCAGCAGATATGGCATTTGTGTATATGGTTGCAGTAAAGTGCAGCGATATACAGCAGCAAATATATTACTGTTGGTGTACCAGTCTTTCTGTACCAACAGCTGAGGTAGTTATTGTGCGGGTGAGTGTGTTACGGTCCGGGGGGGCGGGGGTAGTGGACAGAGTTCAGGGTGCTGATGGCCTGATGAGCGAAGCTGTTTAGCAGTCTTGTGGAGCAGGCCCGAAGGCTCCGGTACCTTTTCCCGGAGGACAGGGGGCCGAAGAGGGAGTGTGAAGGGTGGGAGGTGTCGCCTGCGATGTTGATTGTTCTGTGGGTGAGGTGGGTGAGGTAGATGTCTAAGAGGGGGGGCAGAGGGGCATTGATGATCTTGCTGGCTGCTTTCACTGTGCGTTGTAGTGTCTTCCGGAAGGAAGTGGTGTAGCTTCCATGCCACACCGTGATGCAGCTGGTGAGGATGCTCTCAATGGTGCCCTGGTAGAAAGAACACATGATGGGAGTGGGACTTGTGCTCTCCACAGTTTGTGGAGGAAATGGAGACAAATTTGAGCCTTCTTGGCCAGTGATGTGGCGTTGTTGGACCAGGAGAGGAAGAAATCACATGTACTGTACATAAATATCCACAGCCCTTGCTCAATACTTTGTTGATGCACCTTTGGCAGCAATTACGGCCTCAAGTCTTTTTGAATATGATACCACAAGCTTGGCACACCTATCTTTGGGCAGTTTGGCCCATTCCTCTTTGTAGCACCTCTCAAGCTCCATCTAGTTGGATGGGAAGCATCAGTGCACAGCCATTTTCAGATCTCTCCAGAGATGTTCAATTGGATTCAAGTCTGGGCTCTGGCTGGGCCACTCAAGGACATTCACAGAGTTGTCCTGAAGCCACTCCTTTGATATCTTGGCTGTGTGTTTAGGGTCATTGTCCTGCTGAAAGATGAAACATCGCCCCAGCCTGAGGTCAAGAGCGGTCTGGAGCAGGTTTTCATCTGGGATGTCTGTGTACATTGCTGCATTCATCTTTTCCTCTATCCTGGGTAGTCTTCCAGTTCCTGCCGCTGAAAAACATCCCCACAGTATGATGCTGCCACCACCATGCTTCACTGTAGGGATGGAATTGGCCTGGTGATGAGCAGTGCCTGGCTTCCTCCAAACATGACACCTGGCATTCACGGCAAAGAGTTCAGTCTTTGTCTCATCAGACCAGAGAATTTTATTTCTCATGGTCTGAGAGTCCCTCAGGTGCCTTTTGGCAAACTCCAGGCAGGCTGCCATGTGCCTTTTACTAAGGAGTGGCTTCTGTCTGGCCACTCTACCATACAGGCCTGATTGGTGGATTGCTGCAGAGATGGTTGTCCTTCTGGAAGGTTCTTTTCTCTCCACAGAGGAATGCTGGAGCTCTGACAGAGTGACCATCGGGTTCTTGGTCACCTCCCTGACTAAGTCCCTTCTCCCCCGATTGCTCTGTTTAGATGGCCGGCCAGCTCTTGGAAGAGTCCTGGTGGTTCTGAACTTCTTCCACTTATGGATGATGGAGGCCACTGTGCTCATTGGGACCATCAAAGCAGCAGAGATTTTTCTGTACCCTTCCCCAGATTTGTGCCTTTAGACAATCCTGTCTCGGAGGTCTACAGACAATTCCTTTGACTTGATGCTTGGTTTGTGCTCTGACATGCACTGTCAACTGTGGGACCTTTATATAGACAGGTGTGTGCCTTTTCCAAATCATGTCCAATCAGCTTAATTTACCACAGGTGGACTCCAATTAAGCTGTAGAAACATCTCAAGGATGATCAGTGGAAACAGGATGCACCTGAGCTCAATTTTGAGCTTCATGGCAAAGGCTTTGAATACTTATGTACATGTGATTTCTTAGTTTTCTGTGCAAAAATAGTGTAACAGGCCACTTCCAAACCTAATAGAGATGAGACATGTCTGAAGAAAAATCAACAATACCTTTTCCGACTTCCGGTTATGGCTGCCACGTAGGACGGACGTGTCTCGCTCTGCTCTGCTCCTGGAAAAAAAAAAATCGGCAAATAACTCTCTCATTTGGGACAGAACGTATCCCAGCATTTGGGCGAAGATATGTCGGCGAAGCCTAAGGCTGGAAAACCAGGAAAAGGAAAAAGCGAGCCGCCGAAACAGTCCAAATTAACGGACTTTCAGGTCTGTGACGCAGTAAACAAAACTCCATATATGGCGGAGGAGGCTGGCAACGCTGCGATATCTGCGGGGAATGGCGCAGATGCGCTGATGGCTGCCATGAGTTCAATGAGAGCGGACTTTTCCTCTAGATTTGATGGGATTATGACAGCGTTGGAAGGAATAAGAAAGGAATTGGGTGACTGTGTAGAACGAACGGCGCAGATGGAGCTCCGTCTCGCTAGTGCTGAAGATGACGTCACCCGTCTTCAATTAAAGGTGCGCACTTTGGAAAAAAAAAAAAAAATCTCTGGAAGATAATATTTTGGATTTGGAATCTTGGTCGAGACAGAATAATTTGAGGCTGGTGGGTCTTCCAGAGGAATCAGAAGGTCGGGACGTATGTTCCTTTCTGGAAAAGTGGATTCCGGAGGTGCTGGGCAGCGAGGAGTTGCAATCAGCAGTGGTTCTGGAAAAAGCACATCGTATTGGCCCACGGAGAGATAAGGGACCGCCGAGGACCTTAATTATGAAGTTTCTTAGCAACAGAGACAGGATGAAGATCTTCAACGCTGCACGAGCTAAAAAAGGAGAGATTAAACACCAGGACCAGCAGGTGCGGTTCTACCCAGATTTGGGTACAGGAATCCAGCAATTGAGGAAGCAGTTTGATCCCGTACGTAAGGAGCTGCGCAACCTTGGGATTCGTCATGGTGTAATCTATCCTGCGAGACTGCTGACCACGTATGAGGGCAGAACCCACATCTTCAAGACCCCAGAGGAGGCGCAGGAGTTCATCAAGAAGATCAAAGAAGAAGAAGAGACTGGTGGGAGCTAAGCATGAGCAAAATATAAGGTAGAATAATTAAGCATTTGCACAGGCATCTGACTGACTTGAAGTAAATAGTAAGTTTACACTTCCGGTTATGGCTGCCACGTAGGACGGACGTGTCTCGCTCTGCTCTGCTCCTGGAGAAAAAAAATCGGCAAATAACTCTCTCATTTGGGACAGAACGTATCCCAGCGTTTGGGCGAGGATATGTCGGCGAAGCCTAAGGCTGGAAAACCAGGAAAAGGAAAAAGCGAGCCGCCGAAACAGTCCAAATTAACGGACTTTCAGGTCTGTGACGCAGCAAACAGGGCTCCATATATGGCGGAGGAGGCTGGCAACGCTGCGATTTCTGCGGGGAATGGCGCAGATGCGCTGATGGCTGCCATGAGTTCAATGAGAGCGGACTTTTCCTCTAGATTTGATGGGATTATGACAGCGTTGGAAGGAATAAGAAAGGAATTGGGTGACTGTGTAGAACGAACGGCGCAGATGGAGCTCCGTCTCGCTAGTGCTGAAGATGACGTCACCCGTCTTCAATTAAAGGTGCGCACTTTGGAAAAAAAAAATAAATCTCTGGAAGATAATATTTTGGATTTGGAATCTCGGTCGAGACAGAATAATTTGAGGCTGGTGGGTCTTCCAGAGGAATCAGAAGGTCGGGACGTATGTTCCTTTCTGGAAAAGTGGATTCCGGAGGTGCTGGGCAGCGAGGAGTTGCAATCAGCAGTGGTTCTGGAAAAAGCACATCGCATTGGCCCACGGAGAGATAAGGGACCGCCGAGGACCTTAATTATGAAGTTTCTTAACAACAGAGACAGGATGAAGATCTTCAACGCTGCACGAGCTAAAAAAGGAGAGATTAAACACCAGGACCAGCAGGTGCGGTTCTACCCAGATTTGGCCACAGGAATCCAGCAATTGAGGAAGCAGTTTGATCCCGTACGTAAGGAGCTGCGCAACCTTGGGATTCGTCATGGTGTAATCTATCCTGCGAGACTGCTGACCACGTATGAGGGCAGAACCCACATCTTCAAGACCCCAGAGGAGGCGCAGGAGTTCATCAAGAAGATCAAAGAAGAAGAAGAGACTGGTGGGAGCTAAGCATGAACAAAATATAAGGTAGAATAATTAAGCATTTGCACAGGCATCTGACTGACTTGAAGTAAATAGTAAGTTTACAAAATATAGATTGTATTATATATTAAAAAAAAACAAAACAAAAACAAAACAAACAAAAAAAAAAAAACTATGATGTACAAAGTTGTTAAAAATTTTGGAGTTAAGTTGGAAAACTACAGAGGAGAGTTAATGTTACGTCATTAAAAGCAGTAGAGTTAGGGTGATTGGGAGGATGAAGAAGGAGTGGCTTAGGCTGTTCCCCGTGGGTGTGGAACGGTCGATGGCTATATCGGGAGACAGAATTTTTCTTTTGATTTTGGGGGGTTTGCCACAAGTGTGGGAAGGGGAAATTTGTTTGTGTGTAGTTTGTAGGATGAATGTTCAACCACTCATGTTTTTGCTTCTCTGTATGAGCATGTTTACACTGCAAGGTAATCCCAAACTCTCTATTGATCATGGACCAAATTGTTAATCTTAATTTAACTTCATGGAATTGCAGAGGTCTACAAAATTTAAAAAAACTTAAACAAGTTATGAATAAAATAAAGGACATGGGTTCAAGAATTGTGTTTTTACAAGAAACTCATCTGATAGAGGAGGATGTTAAAAGAATTAGGAGTAGATGGCAGGGAAGTGTATTCACCTCTTCATTTTCATCCCGAGCCAGGGGAGTTATGACTCTCATACATAAATCAGTTCCTTTTCAAGTGAAAAATGTAATTGGAGACAAATTTGGAAGATATGTAATCATTCAAGGTTCTTTGCTATTAGAAAATATAAATCTTGTGAACTTATATGGTCCCAATATAGATGATCAGAAGTTCTTTGCTAATTTATTTCTCATCTTATCATCACTTACAGGGCAACATATAATAACAGGGGATTTTAATTGTACATTGAATCCAGGTGTGGATAGATCAACAGGACTGGATTGTATGCACATTGGATGTAGGATGACTATTAATCATTTTATGAAAGAATTGAGATTGTTAGATATATGGAGAGAAATGAAACCACAAGTTAAAGCCTATTCTTGTTATTCCAGTACCTACAAGACATTCTCACGTATTGATTATTTTTTGATTTCCACAGAATTAAGGTCCAAGATTCAAAACTGCTTTTATGATAACATCGTGATCTCTGATCATGCACCCTGTTGTCTAATATATGTAGATAAAAAATTGACAAAGGAATCAGGTAGATGGCAATTTCAGCATAAATGGCTTCAGGATGAGGAATTTGTCAAGTATATAGAAAAACAGATAGACGAGTTCTTTGACATCAATACTACACAAACATCAGCATGTGTAAAGTGGGAGGCTTTCAAAGCTTTTATTAGGGGGCATATTATTAGTTATACAGGATCAAAATCTAAGAAGACTCTAGAGGAGAGAGCTAAATTGGAACATAAAATAAAAAATCTTCAGGAAAAAGTGTATGCAGGAAGTGACCCAAGGTTGGAGAATGAATTACTGATTTTGAGAGCTGAATACGACAAAAAATCAGCGAATAGAGCTGCCTCGAGTCTTCTAAGATTGAAACAATCTTTTTATGAACAAGGTGAAAAATCAGGAAAATTATTAGCATGGCAGATTAAACAATTGGAAATTAAAACACCAATTACCAGTATTATAAGTAATGGACAGGTAGTTATAGATCCTTTAGAAATTAATAGAGCCTTTAGAGATTACTATGAAAAATTATATGATACCAAAAATGAACCTGATTTAACAAAACTAAATGGGTTTTTGAACGAACTATCTATACCGTGTATTCCAAATGAAAACAGGGAGATATTGGAGTCTAAAATTAGTCAAGAAGAAGTTGGGCTAGCCATTGATAATATGAAATCAGGAAAAAGTGCAGGACCAGATGGTCTTCCAGTTGACCTTTATAAAAAATTTAAGAATAAATTAATAAAACCTTTTTTGGAAATGGTTTTAGAAGCATTTCAAAATAATAATTTACCATCATACATAAATAATGCCTTAATTATACTGCTGCCAAAACCAGGTAAGCCCTCTAATAAATGTGAAAATATGAGACCAATAAGCCTATTAAACGCCGACCTTAAGATAATCTGTAAAATTTTAGCAAGACGAATACAAGAAATTTTACCAAATATTATTAATCGAGATCAGAATGGCTTTATAAAGGGTAGACAAGGCTTCCATAATGTAAGAAGACTATTTAATATTATCTATTTTAATAAAGAAGCACCGGATACAGCTCTCCTATCATTGGACGCCGAAAAGGCCTTTGATAGAGTTGAATGGCCCTTTCTTTTTGAAGTCCTACAAAGGTTTGGACTTGGAAATAATTTCATAAAATGGGTTCAAATAATATACAATAATGCTACAGCAGAAATCCTAACAAATAACAATATTTCAAGACCAATAAAAATCAATAGAGGATGTCGACAAGGCTGTCCACTCTCACCTTTACTGTTTACTATGGCAATTGAACCTTTAGCGATAGCGATACGTTTACATTCACAAATATATGGAATTAAAGTTGGACCAACAGAACATAAAATCTCCCTGTACGCCGATGATATAATTTTGTTTATGTCGAATCTAAAAAAATCAATTCCAACCTTGTTGAATTTAATAAAGAATTTTGGGGAAATATCAGGATATAAAATAAATAAAACTAAATCTTCAATATTAATGCTAAATGAGACCCAGAGAAATTACCCAGCCCCTGAGGTAAATCAATTCAATGTTGTAAATCAGTTTAAATATTTAGGAATCCAAATTATGCCTAAGCTAGAATCAGTCGCCAGTGTCAACTATGAAGCCTTAATGTCAGATATCAGTGAGTTAACTCAGAGATGGATGTCACTACCAATGTCGATGATCGGGAGAATCAATATACTTAAAAGTAATATTTTACCTAAAATACTTTATTTATTTCAATACATTCCCTTATCACCACCTTTAGATCTATTCTCAAGAATAAAAAAAAAGTTAGTGGAATTTATATGGAACAACAGGAGGGCTAGATTACGTCTGTCTTTATTATATTTACCATTTGATCGTGGAGGTCTGAAATGTCCAAATTTTATGTTGTATTATTGGTCGGCACAACTGAGGTCTATGACATATTATTTTTCATCAAATGATCTCCCTCACTGGACTGAAATGGAATCATACAATTTACCTTTACCTCTTCCCATATTCATATACTCAGATTCGGCAAAAAAATTACAAAAACAAGTTAAAAATCCATTTGTAAAGCATATGATCAAAATATGGCGTGAAGCTAAAAACTATTTAAAAGAACCACAGTTATTGTCACAATTTAGTCCAATATGGGGTAATCAATATTTTAAACCAGGGAGAGCGGACGCTGTATTTAAAGTATGGAATTTAAAAGGGATACAAAAGATTCAGGATTTATATTTGCCATGTGCAGACAACATAATGTCTTTTGAAGAGCTGAGGATCAAATTTAATCTCAATAGAACACATTTTTTTAAATATCTTCAACTTAGAAACTTTATTCGATCAAATCAAAATAAAGCTCTCACTCGACCTATTTATTCATCCTTGGAAAAAATGATGATGAAAGATAGTAAAAGAAAGGGTATTATTTCAGAGTTTTATAACTCATTGACACTATCTTCAAGTGAAAATTCACTGAAAAGATTCAACTACTGGAAAGAAGATCTGCAAATTGAAATTTCAGAGGAACAATGGGAATTGGCTTGTACAGAAGCTCAAACCAAATCAATAAATGCACGCCTTAAATTGATACATTTCAAATGGTTAATGCGGATGTATGTTACACCGGAGGAGTTAAATAGATATAACAAAAATATACCAGATACATGCACAAAATGCATGGAAAGTAAAGGAACCCTATTTCATTGTTTATGGGAATGTAGATTAATAAGAATGTTTTGGGAAGAGGTGAGGGTAACAATTGAAAAAATAATCTCAAAACAAATCATATTGAATCCTAAACTGGTTTTGTTGGGTCTGTACCCAGAAAAGCATAATTTCAATAAAAGTGAAAGAACATTCATAGACCTCAGTTTGCTTAATGCCAAAAAATGTATTGCACTATTATGGAAAAAGACTCATAGACCAGATGTGACTCAGTGGTTAAGACAGATGTTAACAAACCTTCCATTAGAAAGAATAACATATATACTGAAATCAAAGGAAATTGTGTTTGAGAATATATGGAGACCTTTTATTGATTATGTAAAAAATTTAAACATAACTCTTGAAGAAGAAGGTGAATGATGTGTGTGGACCTTGTAAATTCCAAACTGGTGAACATAATATGTATACTTATGTATTGGATTGTCTAGACTAAACAGAGGAGCATTGTTGAAGACTTGATTTTGTTGGTGGTTGTTGGTGTTTTTAGTGCATTTTTTTTTGTAGTACTTTAGTGTTAGTGTTTGATTGTTTGTATCATGTTTGTTAAAAAAAAAAAAAAAAGGTTCAATAAAGATATTGTGGAAAAAAAAATAGTAAGTTTACAAAATATAGATTGTATTATATATTAAAAAAACAAAACAAAAACAAAACAAACAAACAAAAAAAAACTATGATGTACAAAGTTGTTAAAAATTTTGGAGTTAAGTTGGAAAACTACAGAGGAGAGTTAATGTTACGTCATTAAAAGCAGTAGAGTTAGGGTGATTGGGAGGATGAAGAAGGAGTGGCTTAGGCTGTTCCCCGTGGGTGTGGAACGGTCGATGGCTATATCGGGAGACAGAATTTTTCTTTTGATTTTGGGGGGTTTGCCACAAGTGTGGGAAGGGGAAATTTGTTTGTGTGTAGTTTGTAGGATGAATGTTCAACCACTCATGTTTTTGCTTCTCTGTATGAGCATGTTTACACTGCAAGGTAATCCCAAACTCTCTATTGATCATGGACCAAAGTGTTAATCTTAATTTAACTTCATGGAATTGCAGAGGTCTACAAAATTTAAAAAAACTTAAACAAGTTATGAATAAAATAAAGGACATGGGTTCAAGAATTGTGTTTTTACAAGAAACTCATCTGATAGAGGAGGATGTTAAAAGAATTAGGAGTAGATGGCAGGGAAGTGTATTCACCTCTTCATTTTCATCCCGAGCCAGGGGAGTTATGACTCTCATACATAAATCAGTTCCTTTTCAAGTGAAAAATGTAATTGGAGACAAATTTGGAAGATATGTAATCATTCAAGGTTCTTTGCTATTAGAAAATATAAATCTTGTGAACTTATATGGTCCCAATATAGATGATCAGAAGTTCTTTGCTAATTTATTTCTCATCTTATCATCACTTACAGGGCAACATATAATAGCAGGGGATTTTAATTGTACATTGAATCCAGGTGTGGATAGATCAACAGGACTGGATTGTACGCACATTGGATGTAGGATGACTATTAATCATTTTATGAAAGAATTGAGATTGTTAGATATATGGAGAGAAATGAAACCACAAGTTAAAGCCTGTTCTTGTTATTCCAGTACCTACAAGACATTCTCACGTATTGATTATTTTTTGATTTCCACAGAATTAAGGTCCAAGATTCAAAACTGCTTTTATGATAACATCGTGATCTCTGATCATGCACCCTGTTGTCTAATATATGTAGATAAAAAATTGACAAAGGAATCAGGTAGATGGCAATTTCAGCATAAATGGCTTCAGGATGAGGAATTTGTCAAGTATATAGAAAAACAGATAGACGAGTTCTTTGACATCAATACTACACAAACATCAGCATGTGTAAAGTGGGAGGCTTTCAAAGCTTTTATTAGGGGACATATTATTAGTTATACAGGATCAAAATCTAAGAAGACTCGAGAGGAGAGAGCTAAATTGGAACATAAAATAAAAAGTCTTCAGGAAAAAGTGTATGCAGGAAGTGACCCAAGGTTGGAGAATGAATTACTGATTTTGAGAGCTGAATACGACAAAAAATCAGCGAATAGAGCTGCCTTGAGTCTTCTAAGATTGAAACAATCTTTTTATGAACAAGGTGAAAAATCAGGAAAATTATTAGCATGGCAGATTAAACAATTGGAAATTAAAACACCAATTACCAGTATTATAAGTAACGGACAGGTAGTTATAGATCCTTTAGAAATTAATAGAGCCTTTAGAGATTACTATGAAAAATTATATGATACCAAAAATGAACCTGATTTAACAAAACTAAATGGGTTTTTGAACGAACTATCTATACCGTGTATACCAAATGAAAACAGGGAGATATTGGAGTCTAAAATTAGTCAAGAAGAAGTTGGGCTAGCCATTGATAATATGAAATCAGGAAAAAGTGCAGGACCAGATGGTCTTCCAGTTGACCTTTATAAAAAATTTAAGAATAAATTAATAAAACCTTTTTTGGAAATGGTTTTAGAAGCATTTCAAAATAATAATTTACCATCATACATAAATAATGCCTTAATTATACTGCTGCCAAAACCAGGTAAGCCCTCTAATAAATGTGAAAATATGAGACCAATAAGCCTATTAAACGCCAGCCTTAAGATAATCTGTAAAATTTTAGCAAGACGAATACAAGAAATTTTACCAAATATTATTAATCGAGATCAGAATGGCTTTATAAAGGGTAGACAAGGCTTCCATAATGTAAGAAGACTATTTAATATTATTTATTTTAATAAAGAAGCACCGGATACAGCTCTCCTATCACTGGACGCCGAAAAGGCCTTTGATAGAGTTGAATGGCCCTTTCTTTTTGAAGTCCTACAAAGGTTTGGACTTGGAAATAATTTCATAAAATGGGTTCAAATAATATACAATAATGCTACAGCAGAAATCCTAACAAATAACAATATTTCAAAACCAATAAAAATCAATAGAGGATGTCGACAAGGCTGTCCACTTTCACCTTTACTGTTTACTATGGCAATTAAGATAAGATAAGATAAGATAAGCCTTTATTAGTCCCACAAAGGGGAAATTCCAGGATTGCAACAGCACAGGGATAGCAACACTCAGAGCAACAATCAGAAGGCAAGAAAAAACAAGCAAGCAAGAGCAGCTAATATACATATGTACATATTACTATAAAATATACTGTATATATACACACACACACACACACACACACAGACACACAGTGCAGAGCATTGTAGCTGGATGGAATAAATATATGAATATATGAACACACAGTGCAGAGCATTGTAGCTAGATGGAATAAATATGTAAATATATAAACACCCACAGTATGGAGCATTGCAGCTAGATGGAGTAAATATGCAAGTATATAAACACACACAGTGCGGAGCAATGTAGCTAGATGGAATAATATGTAGATATATAAAAACACAGTGCGGAGCATTGTAGCTAGATGGAATAAATATATAGATATATAAATATAAACACACCCAGTGCAGAGCATTGTAGCTAGATGGAATAAATATGTAAATATATAAACACACACAGTGCAGAGCATTGTTGCTAGGTGGGATGAAACAGCATAACCGTCTATTTAGTTATCCTACATGGTATGATTATGTGCCCATACATATTCTCACCCTCCATAGCGACCGGTATGTTCCTAGTTGTATGCCGGAGAGGACCATTGTGTAAGTCTATTGCATCTTTTGCATTCAAAAAAAAAACAAAAAAAAAAAAACTATTAGTTTGTTACGTCTTTTTGCTATCTCTGCGAGCAGCCCTGCTTAGGTTGTACAGTCTGACAGCCGTTGGTAGGAAGGACCTACGAAACCTCTCGGTTGTGCACCTGGGATGATGTAGTCTGCTGCTAAATGAGCTCCTCAGTGCATCCAGTATGTCCTGCATAGGGTGGAACTCGGACTCCAGCAGAGATGACAGTTTAGCCACCGTCCTTCTCTCTCCTATCTCCTCCATCGGATCAAGGCGTTGCCCCAGGACAGAGCTAGCTTTCTTAATCAGTTTGTTCAGTCTCTTCCTATCGGCTGCAGTAATGCCACTGCCCCAGCAGACCACTCCAAAAGTGATGGCTGATGCCACCACCGTGTCATAGAATGACTTCAGCAGCGCCCCTTGTACACCAAAAGACCTGAGTCTCCTCAGCAGGAACAGCCTGCGCTGTCCCTTCTTGTAGAGTGCGTCAGTATTGTGTGACCAGTCTAGTTTATTGTTCAGATGAATACCCAGGTACTTGTAGGATGTCACCATCTCGATGTCTGTTCCCTGTATATTTACTGGTGCTGTGAGGGGCTGCCCATGCCTGCGGCAGTCCACCACCAGCTCCTTAGTTTTCCTCGCGTTGATCTGGAGGCAGTTCCGATGGCACCAGTCCACAAAGTCCTGGATAAGCCCTCTGTACTCAGCTTCATCTCCGCTGGAGATGAGACCAACGATCGCAGAGTCATCAGAGAACTTCTGTAGATGGCAATGTGTTGTGTTGTGTGAGAAGTCCGCAGTATAAAGAGTGAACAAGAAGGGAGCCAGCACCGTTCCCTGGGGGGCCCCCGTGCTACTGATGATCGTGTCGGAAACACAGTCCCGGGTTCTCACAAACTGAGGCCGGTTCGTGAGGTAGTCCAGGATCCATGATGACAGGTGCTGGTCCACCCCTGCGCGCAGCAGCTTGTCCTTCAGGATCATCGGTTGGATGGTGTTGAAAGCACTGGAGAAGTCAAAGAACATGATCCTCACCATATTCCCGGGCTTCTCCAGGTGGGACAGAGAACGGTGAAGGAGGAAGATCACCGCATCCTCCACCCCAATGCCATGCTGGTAGGCGAACTGGAGTGGATCCATAGCTGGTTCCACCAGGGGGCGGAGATGAGCAAGGAGCAGTCTCTCCAGGGTCTTCATCAAGTGGGACGTCAAGGCCACCGGTCTGAAGCTGTTCAGGTCTTTGGGGTGGGAAGTTTTTGGTACAGGTACCACACAAGATGTTTTCCACAGCTGTGGTACCCTCCCCAGTTTCAGGCTCATGTTGAAGATATACGTCACAATCCCACACAGCTGGTCTGCACAGGACTTGAGGAGCTTTGCGCTGATGCCGTCCGGTCCCGACGCCTTCCTCGCCTTGATCTTCCTCAGCTCCGTCCTCACCTGGGTCTTGGTCAGGGTCAGGATGGGGGGCTATGTGTTGGGAGTGGGGGGGGGGTGTCGGTGGAGTGGGGAGTGGGTAGCAGGACTTGATTTCTTAGAGGCAGCAGTGGTTGTTGTGCAGACAGGGGGGAGGGCGGTTGGTCAAATCTATTGAAAAACAGATTCAGGTTGTTCGCCCACTCCCTGCCCCCCGTGGCCTGGGGGGAGGTATTCTGGAGCCCCGAGATGGTTTTGAGGTTTCTCCAGACCCCGCTGATGTCGCTCTGTTGCAGCTTGTCCTCCATCTTCTTCCTGAAGCTGTCCTTGCCTTCTCTGATCTTTCTCCTCAGCTCCCTCTGTACGGACTTCAGCATCTCCCTGTTCCCCGACCTGAAGATCCTCTTCTTCTCTCTCAGAAGTGTTTTTATCTCAGGGTTGATCCAGGGTTTGTTGTTTGAGTGACGCCGTATGGTCTTGGTGGGAACGGATTTGTCCACACAGAAGCTGAGGTAGCCCGTGAAGGTGTGAATGAGGCCATCGATGTCCTCACCATGTGGATCGCAGAGCTGCTTCCAGGCAGTGGCTTCAAAACAGTCCTTTAGAGTGTCCATTGTCTCCTCAGACCATAACTCCACAGTGTGCATGGCCGGAGGTTGTCTGTGCACTAGGGGTTTGTACACCGGTCGGAGATGAACCAAGTTGTGATCCGATCTCCCAAGTGGGGGGGAGTTGTGATGAGGTGTACGCCTCCTTAGTGTTTGCGTAGAACAAATCCAGTGTTTTATTGTCTCTAGTGTGGCATGTGACATACTGGGTGAAAGTGGGCAGAATGGGAGACAGTGAAACGTGGTTGAAATCGCCTGAGATGAGGAGAAGAGCATCTGGGTGTTCTGTCTGCAGCCTGCTGGTTACTGAATGGATGACGTCACGCGCTGTCCCAGCGTTCGCCGTCGGATTTGCATAAACAACAATGCAGATCACGTGTGAGTGTTCTCTCGGGAGATATGTAGGCCTCATGCTAACAGCTAGCAACTCAATGTCTTTGCTGCAGTGTCGTTGTTTAACAGTGATATGTCCCGGTCTGCACCAGTTGTTGTTAACATACATGATCACTCCACCGCCCCTAGTTTTGCCACTCTCTGGTGTTCGGTCAGCTCGTATCGTGTGAAAACCCTCCAGCTCAATGTTAGCATCTGCTGCTAGTTCAGTTAGCCACGTCTCAGTAAACAAAAGGAGAGAGCACTCCCGGTAAGTGCTATCATAACGGGAGATAGCCGCTAGCTCATCTAACTTTCCCAGTATCGACCGTACATTTCCCATGACAACAGATGGAAGGGAGGGTCTGTACCTTATATTTTTTGTCCTCCGCCTTACTCCAGCCCGGCAGCCGCGGCGTTTTCGCCTCAGTTCTCTCGGTATGTCGAGTTTTTCCAGTGGGACCGGGTGGCGGTTAAATGCTAGCAGCTCTTCCCTGTTATATCGTATCCTGCTATAAACAGTGGCTCCGTCCACCGGCTCAGGAGACATTTGGGATGATCTGTGTGTCCGTGATATAAGTGGGGTGAAAAAAAAAAAAGTGATCAAAAGAGAGAGGAAGGGAAAAAAAACTCGGAATCGAGCCGCTGTTGCAAAAGGCAGCCGACTGGTGTGGCGCCGAGAGGAGAAAAAAATTGAACCTTTAGCGATAGTGATACGTTTACATTCACAAATATATGGAATTAAAGTTGGACCAACAGAACATAAAATCTCCCTGTACGCCGATGATATAATTTTGTTTATGTCGAATCTAAAAAAATCAATTCCAACCTTGTTGAATTTAATAAAGAATTTTGGGGAAATATCAGGATATAAAATAAATAAAACTAAATCTTCAATATTAATGCTAAATGAGACCCAGAGAAATTACCCAGCCCCTGAGGTAAATCAATTCAATGTTGTAAATCAGTTTAAATATTTAGGAATCCAAATTATGCCTAAGCTAGAATCAGTCGCCAGTGTCAACTATGAAGCCTTAATGTCAGATATCAGTGAGTTAACTCAGAGATGGATGTCACTACCAATGTCGATGATCGGGAGAATCAATATACTTAAAAGTAATATTTTACCTAAAATACTTTATTTATTTCAATACATTCCCTTATCACCACCTTTAGATCTATTCTCAAGAATAAAAAAAAAGTTAGTGGAATTTATATGGAACAACAGGAGGGCTAGATTACGTTTGTCTTTATTATATTTACCATTTGATCGTGGAGGTCTGAAATGTCCAAATTTTATGTTGTATTATTGGTCGGCACAACTGAGGTCTATGACATATTATTTTTCATCAAATGATCTCCCTCACTGGACTGAAATGGAATCATACAATTTACCTTTACCTCTTCCCATATTCATATACTCAGATTCGGCAAAAAAATTACAAAAACAAGTTAAAAATCCATTTGTAAAGCATATGATCAAAATATGGTGTGAAGCTAAAAACTATTTAAAAGAACCACAGTTATTGTCACAATTTAGTCCAATATGGGGTAATCAATATTTTAAACCAGGGAGAGCGGACGCTGTATTTAAAGTATGGAATTTAAAAGGGATACAAAAGATTCAGGATTTATATTTGCCATGTGCAGACAACATAATGTCTTTTGAAGAGCTGAGGATCAAATTTAATCTCAATAGAACACATTTTTTTAAATATCTTCAACTTAGAAACTTTATTCGATCAAATCAAAATAAAGCTCTCACTCGACCTATTTATTCATCCTTGGAAAAAATGATGATGAAAGATAGTAAAAGAAGATAAGATAAGATAAGATAAGCCTTTATTAGTCCCACAATGGGGAAATTCCAGGATTGCAACAGCACAGGGACAGCAACACTCAGAGCAACAATCAGAAGGCAAGAAAAAACAACATCTAGCAAACATATGTCCATATTACTATAAATGTATATATATAGACACAGTGCAGAGCATTATGGCTGGTGGATGTGCAGCAGAAAGTCTAAGCTCTCTCTCCGCGGATGCAGCGGGCCAGCTGGAAGTCTTTGGGCATGATGGTGACCCCCTTAGCGAAGAAGAGACCACCAGGTGGGTCTCGCTGGTCTCCTGCAGAGCCATGACGGCGAAACTCAGGAAACGCAGGACGGTCTTGAAGTCCTGAGCGATCTCCCTCACCAGGCGCTGGACGGGCAGCTTACGGATGAGCAGCTCCGTGGATTTCTGGTAGCGACGGATCTCTCTCAGAGCCACGGACCATACCCTTTGTATTGTATACAATACAAAGGGTATTATTTCAGAGTTTTATAACTCATTGACACTATCTTCAAGTGAAAATTCACTGAAAAGATTCAACTACTGGAAAGAAGATCTGCAAATTGAAATTTCGGAGGAACAATGGGAATTGGCTTGTACAGAAGCTCAAACCAAATCAATAAATGCACGCCTTAAATTGATACATCTCAAATGGTTAATGCGGATGTATGTTACACCGGAGGAGTTAAATAGATATAACAAAAATATACCAGATACATGCACAAAATGCATGGAAAGTAAAGGAACCCTATTTCATTGTTTATGGGAATGTAGATTAATAAGAATGTTTTGGGAAGAGGTGAGGGTAACAATTGAAGAAATAATCTCAAAACAAATCATACTGAATCCTAAACTGTTTTTGTTGGGTCTGTACCCAGAAAAGCATAATTTTAATAAAAGTGAAAGAACATTCATAGACCTCAGTTTGCTTAATGCCAAAAAATGTATTGCACTATTATGGAAAAAGACTCATAGACCAGATGTGACTCAGTGGTTAAGACAGATGTTAACAAACCTTCCATTAGAAAGAATAACATATATACTGAAATCAAAGGAAATTGTGTTTGAGAATATATGGAGACCTTTTATTGATTATGTAAAAATTTAAACATAACTCTTGAAGAAGAAGGTGAATGATGTGTGTGGACCTTGTAAATTCCAAACTGGTGAACATAATATGTATACTAATGTATTGGATTGTCTAGACTAAACAGAGGAGCATTGTTGAAGACTTGATTTTGTTGGTGGTTGTTGGTGTTTTTAGTGCATTTTTTTTTTTTTGTAGTACTTTAGCGTTAGTGTTTGTTTGTATCATGTTTGTTAAAAAAAAAAAAAGGTTCAATAAAGATATTGTGGAAAAAAACAATACCTTTTCCTTTTTTTCTCCTTTTTTTAAATGGGGAGGAATTGGTGTGTTTAACTAAAAGACATGTTTTGTTGTTTAACCCTTTTTACAATTGTAGTAAATTACCAGGTGTGAAGTAGTAATTTATAAACGGACTGTGTTAGCCAAGTGGATGGAGGCTTTGTTTCTGTTTTTCTCAAACAACTTTTTTCACATTGTCATTATGGGGTATTGTGTGTAGAATTTTGAGGGGGGAAAAAAGGAATTTAATCCATTTTGGAGTAAGGCTGTAACATAAAATGTTGAAAAAGTGAAGCACTGTGAATACTTTCTGGAAGCACTGTAGATGTAGGGAAACTATGCGTTTGTTGACACACATTACTTGTAAGTGACTCATAAGTTACTCAGAAGGTGAAATACATTAAGACAAATGTCTAGCGTAACCAAAAGTTATTTTTAACATATGAGCAATGCTTTTTGAACCTGTGTATAACTTGCTGAATGGGTTTCTCACTTCACACACGCACGCACACACACGCACGTGTACTTGTTCATGTAATGGGACCTGTCGGGGACGTGTCTGAGGCTATTATGATGATCCAAATGGCTGTTTAGCCCTTCTTTTCATTTTTACCTTTGACTACACTCCAGTACCATCAGCTGCTCAGTGCTGTTCTGGTAGATATACCAAAATGTGAGAACACCGGAGGAAGAAGATCCAGTCAGCTGATGAGATCACCGAAGCAGAGTTCAGCTGGTTTCTATGATAAATCACACTTTGGTGTCCCTTGGCTGCGGCTCTGATGTTTTTGGGTTCACACCGGCAAAAGCACACTACATGCATTCTTTTTTTTTTCTTCCACTTTATTGAAAATAAACTTTTTTGTCACCATCATTTCGCTGCCTTTGAGCGAGGTTGTGACAGCTGTCATCTGACGTTCGTGAAGTGTCATATCAGCTGTTTTAGACGTGATCAAACTGACAGATTTGACAGCTCTGTGATGGTCTTTGGAGGGAGAGTCATTTCGGTAGAACAGTGATGGTCTCTGGCACACCTAGGATTCATGGATCGGGAGGCAATGGCAGTTTGGCATGACTGCGCTATGCAGAAGTTAGAAGTTAGACTATGGATGGGCATAAGCTGTGAGCGCCAGCAGCATATTAAGCATTCTTTTAGTTTTAGTTTAGAACGTTTATTTTGAACATGCAATACAAGAAAAAAGAAGTGAAAAAAACATTATAAAAAACATTATTATAAAAAAAATACATTGTACTGTCAGTCCGAAAAGGAGTATGAAGAAGTAAAACATATTCAGATTCTCCCCTTTACCATCACATCAGATTAATTATTCCTCCTGAAGTGCAACCCGAAATACCCACTTTCATGTAACTACATACGGTCATGTGAAAAAATTAGGACACCCGGTATAACCCTGTGTTTTTTTTTTTTTTACATATTTGGACATATGGCTATTTATTATCAATGCTAAAAATACTGGGAGATTCATGTAGTACAACTAAACAATTAAAAATTAGACTTTTTTCAAATTTTCTGTAAAATCCATCCCCCCGACTGCACAACAACCACTGCTGCCTCTAAAGACATCGAGTCCTGCTGCCCACACCCCACTCCACCAACACCCCCCCACTCCCAACACACAGCCCCCCAACATGACCCTCACTGAGACCCAGGTGAGGATGGAGCTGAAAAAGATCAAGGCGAGGAAGGCGTTGGGACCGGACGGCATCAGCGCAAAGCTCCTCAAGTCCTGTGCAGATCAGCTGTGTGGGATTGTGGAGCTCATCTTCAACCTGGGCCTGAAGCTGGGAAGGGTACCACAGTTGTGGAAAACATCTTGTGTGGTACCTGTACCAAAGACCTCCTGCCCCAAAGACCTGAACAGCTACAGACCAGTGGCCCTGACGTCCCACATGAAGACCCTGGAGAGACTGCTCCTTGCTCACCTCCGCCCCCTGGTGGGACCAGCGATGGATCCACTCCAGTTCGCCTACCAGCATGGCATTGGGGTGGAGGATGCAGTGATCTTCCTCCTTCACCGTTCTCTGTCCCACCTGGAGAAGCCTGGGAATGCGGTGAGGATCATGTTCTTTGACTTCTCCAGTGCTTTCAACACCATCCAACCGATGATCCTGAAGGACAAGCTGCTGTGCGCAGGGGTGGACCAGCAACTGTCATCATGGATCCTGGACTACCTCACAAACCGGCCACAGTTTGTGTGAACCCGGGACTGTGTGTCCGACACGATCATCGGTAGCACGGGGGCCCCCCCAGGGAACGGTTTTGGCTCCCTTCCTGTTCACCCTTTATACTGCAGACTTCTCACACAACACAACACACTGCCATCTACAGAAGTTCTCTGACGACTCTGCGATCGTCGGCCTCATCTCCAACAGAGATGAAGCTGAGTACAGAGGACTTATCCAGGACTTTGTGGACTGGTGCCATAGGAACTACCTCCAGATCAACGCGAGGAAAACTAAGGAGCTGGTGGTGGACTGCCGCAGGCAAGGACAACCCCTCACAGCACCAGTAAACATACAGGGAACAGACATCGAGATGGTGACATCCTACAAGTACCTGGGTGTTCATCTGAACAATAAACTAGACTGGTCACACAATACCAACGCACTCTACAAGAAGGGACAGCGCAGGCTGTTCCTACTGAGGAGACTCAGGTCTTTTGGTGTACAAGGGGCGCTGCTGAAGACATTCTACGACACGGTGGTGGCATCAGCTATCACTTTTGGAGTGGTCTGCTGGGGCAGTGGCATTACAGCAGCCGATAGGAAGAGACTGAACAAACTGATCAAGAAAGCTAGCTCTGTCCTGGGGCAGCGCCCTGACCCAGTGGAGGAGATAGGAGATAGGAGAGAGAAGGATGGTGGCTAAACTGTCATCTCTGCTGGAGTCCAAGTCCCACCCTATGCAGGACATACTGAACGCACTGAGGAGCTCATTTAGCAGCAGACTACATCATCCTAGGTGCGCAACCGAGAGGTTTCGCAGGTCCTTCCTACCTACGGCTGTCAGACTGTATAACCTAAGCAGGGCTGCTCGCAGAGATGGCAAAAAAACGTGATGACCTAATAGTATTGAATGCAAAAGATGCAATAGACTTGCACAGTGGTCCCCTCCAGTATATACAACTAGGACAGTATCGGTCGCTACAGAGGGTGATAATATGTATGAGTACATATTCATACTATGTAGGATAACTAAGTAGACGGTTATGCTGTTTATTCCATCTGGCTACAATGCTCCACACTTTGTATATACAGTTTATTTATGGGTATGTATGTATATCCACTGCTCTTATTTATACCTGCCGTATCTTCTTAATTATTGCTCTGAGTGTTGCTGTCCCTGTGCTGTTGCAATCCTGGAATTTCCCCATTGTGGGACTAATAAAGGCTTATCTTATCTTATCTCATCTTAAAATGCAATTCTAAACAAATAGTATGGATGTGGGGGCATGGTGTGGGGGTTTTCTCCACCCAGAGAGGCAGGGGGGAAGGGGAGAACAATGGACCAAAGGAGGAGGTGTCACTGGGGGTATCAGATGGGACAGTTAGTTCTATGCATCCCCCGGGGAGAGAAAGAATGACCGGAGCCGTGGAGAGAAGAAAGTGGTGCAGGTGTATGTTATGTTAATGTGCCACACATTCCTTTGTTAAATAATGTATGATGGTTGGAAGCTCCAGGTCTTGATGCATGGGATTAAAGATATAAAAGGGGAATGCCCAGAGACCCAGGAGCGCTGTTTCGCTGTTTGCTATTATGTTGTTGGAGAAAGAATAAAGCCTTGTCATTCAGCTCGTTGCCTCGCCTATTCCTTTCTCCACAAGGAATAAATTACGACACCCCCCATCTTTTTTAGGACACCCCCACATTCATTCCCACTTAAAATGGCTAAAATAAATGTTAGAAAATGCAAATAAAAACAAAAACAAGGTTAGACTTAGATATGTGAACATTTCTTAATAAAGAACTGAATATTTAATGGGGTGTCCTATTTTTTTCACGACTGTACATACATACACAGATACTGACATACAAATCTATTTACATGCATGCATTATATATACACATGTATACACACCCTCTACAGGCACTATATACATACATACATACATACATATATACAGTGGGGTAAAAAAGTATTTAGTCAGCCACCAATTGTGCAAGTTCTCCCACTTAAAAGATGAGAGAGGTCTCCAATTTTCATCATAGGTATACCGCAACTATGAGAGACAAAATAAGAAAAAAAAAATATCCAGAAAATCACATTGAAGGATTTTTAATGAATTAATTGGTAAATTCCTCTGTAAAATAAGTATTTGGTCAATAGCAAAAGTTCATCTCAATCCTTTGTTATATACCCTTTGTTGGCAATGACAGAGATCAAACGTTTTCTGTAAGTTTTCACAAGGTTTTCACACACAGTTGCTGGTATTTTGGGCCATTCCTCCATGCAGATCTCCTCTAGAGCAGTGATATTTTGGGGCTGTCGCTGGGCAACACAGACTTTCAACTCCCTCCAAAGATTTTCTATGGGGTTGAGATCTGGAGAGTGGCTAGGCCACTCCAGGACCTTGAAATGCTTCTTATGAAGCCACTCCTTCGTTGTCCGGGCGGTGTGTTTGGATCTTTGTCATGCTGAAAGACCCTGCAACGTTTCATCTTCAATGCTCTTGCTGGTGGAAGGAGGTTTTCACTCAAAATCTCACAATACATGCCCCCATTCATTCTTTCCTTTACAGGGATCAGTCGTCCTGGTCCCTTTGCAGAAAAACAGCCCCAAAGTATGATGTTTCCACCCCCATGCTTCACAGTAGGTATGGTGTTCTTTCTCCTCCAAACACGACAAGTTGAGTTTTTACCAAAAAGTTCTATTTTGGTTTCCTCTGACCATATGACATTCTCCCAATCCTCTTCTGGATCATCCAAATGCTCTTCTAGCAAACTTCAGACGGGCCTGGACATGTACTGGCTTAAGCAGGGGGACACGTCTGGCACTGCAGGATTTGAGTCCCTGGCGGCGTAGTGTGTTTCTGATGTAGCCTTTGTTACTTTGGTCCCAGCTCTCTGCAGGTCATTCACTAGGTCCCCACATGTGGTTCTGGGATTTTTGCTCACCGTTCTTGTGATAATTTTGACCCCACGGGGTGAGATCTTGCGTGGAGCCCCAGATGGAGGGAGATTATCAGTGGTTTTGTATGTCTTCCATTTTCTAATAATTGCTCCCACAGTTGATTTCTTCACACCAAGCTGCTTACCTATTGCAGATTCAGTCTTCCCAGCCTGGTGCAGGTCTACAATTTTGTTTCTGGTGTCCTTTGACAGCTCTTTGGTCTTGGCCATAGTGGAGTTTGGAGTCTGACTGTTTGAGGTTGTGGACAGGTGTCTTTTATACTGATAACGAGTTCAAACAGGTGCCATTAATACAGGTAACGAGTGGAGGACAGAGGACCCTCTTAAAGAAGAAGTTACAGGTCCGTGAGAGCCAGAAATCTTGCTTGTTTATAGGTGACCAAATACTTATTTTACTGAAGAATTTACCAATTAATTCATTAAAAATCCTTCAATGTGATTTTCTGGATTTTTTTTTCTCATTTTGTCTCTCATAGTTGAGGTATACCTATGATGAAAATTGGAGACCTCTCTCATCTTTTAAGTGGGAGAACTTGCACAATTGGTGGCTGATTAAATACTTTTTTGCCCCACTGTACATACATACAAAATGTATTTATACAAACATTCATACTGTACACAGATGTACACATACAGCTGTGGACAAAATTGTTGGTACCTCTCTGTTAATGAAAGAAAAACCCACAATGGTCACAGAAATAACTTGAATCTGACAAAAGTGGTAATAAAAAAGTCTATGAAAATTAACCAATGAAAATCAGACAATACTTTTGAATTGTGGTTCAACAGAATTACTTTAAGAAACAAACTCATGAAACGGGTCTGGACAAAAATGATGGTACCCCTAGAAAAGATTGAAAATAATGTGACCATAGGGACATGTTCAACCAAGATGTCCTCTAATTAACATCACAGGTGTCTACAAACTTGTAATCAGTCAGTCGGCCTATTTAAAGGGTGACAAGTAGTCACTGTGCTGTTTGGTGACTTGGTGTTTACCACACTAAACATGGACCAGAGGAAGCAAAGGAGAGAGTTGTCTCAGGAGATTAGAAAGAAAATTATAGGCAAGCATGTTAAAGGTAAAGGCTATAAGACCATCTCCAAGCAGCTTGATGTTCCTGTGACTACAGTTGCACATATTATTCAGAAATTTAAGATCCATGGGACTGTAGCCAACCTCCCTGAACGTGGCCGCAGGAGGAGACGGATAATACGAATGGTAACAAAAGAGCCCAGAACAACCTCTAAACACATTCATGGTGAACTCCAAGGTCAAGGTACATCAGTGTCAGATCGCACCTTCTGTCGTTTGAGCCAAAGTGGACTTCATGGGAGACGACCAAGGAGGACACCACTGTTGAAAACAAATCATAAAAAAGCCAGACTAGAATTTGCCAAACTGCATGTTGACAAGCCACAAAGCTTCTGGGAGAATGTCCTATGGACAGACGAGACAAAACTGGAACTTTTTGGCAAGGCACATCAGCTCTATGTTCACAGACACACAAATGAAGCATACCAAGAAAAGAACACTGTCTCTACTGTGAAACATGGAGGAGGTTCTTCTGTTATGTTCTGGGGCTGCTTTGCTGCATCTGGCACAGGGTGTCTTGAATCTGTGCAGGGTACAATGAAATCTCAAGACTATCAAGGTATTCTAGAGAGAAATGTGCTGCCCAGTGTCAGACAGCTTGGTCTCAGTTGCAGGTCATGGGTGTTGCAACAGGATAATGACCCAAACACACAGCTAAAAAAGGCCAAGAATGGCTAAGAGCGAAACATTGGACTATTCTAAAGTGGCCTTCTATGAGCCCTGATCTAAATCCTATTGAACATCTGTGGAAGGAGCTGAAACATGCCGTCTGGAGAAGGCACCCTTCAAACCTGAGGCAACTGGAGCAGTTTGCGCATGAGGAGTGGGCTAAAATACCTGCTGAGAGGTGCAGAAGTCTCATTGACAGTTACAGAAATCATTTGATTGCAGTGATTGGCTCAAAAGGTTGTGCAACAAAATATTAAGTTAAGGGTACCATCATTTTTGTCCAGGCCTGTTTCATGAGTTTGTTTTTTAAAATAATTCTGTTGAACCACAATTCAAAAGCATTGTCTGATTTTCATTGGTCAATTTTCATAGAATTTTTATTTATTACCACTTTTGTCAGATTCAAGTTATTTCTGTGACCATTGTGGGTTTTTCTTTCATTAACAGAGGGGTACCAACAATTTTGTCCACGTGTGTATATTCACCCTACACATTTATACACCTTACACATATGTAGATATGTGAACATTTCTTAATAGAGAACCAAATATTTAATGGGGTGTCCTAATTTTTTCACGTGACTGTATGTGGTCCGAGATCAGATGGTCATGTGACTTTGCATGTCTACAGAATGTTTAGCACAGGGTTTGTCCAATCATGTGCCATGGAGGGCCAAGACCCTGCAGATTTTCTGTTGTTCCCAGTCTCTTCAGCAGGTGTTTTCACTTATCAGCAATCAGTGGGAAGACGTTCAGTGAAATCTGCTGTTGAAGACACTGGTTGCAGTTAAAGCCTGCAGGGTCTTGGCCCTCCATGGCACATGATTGGACGCCTCTGGTCTAGTGTGTCCACATTTTATATATTATTGTTTCTCATTTTAATTCCAGTCATGGGTGGTCAGGCGTCATTGCCGTCCTTCAACGGTGTCCATGTGGTAGTGGTGGGTGGAGGTTTTGGCGGCATAGCGGCGGCTCAGGAGTTGAAGGTTCGAGGTTTGAGTTTCACGCTGATCGACATGAGGGACGCCTTTCACCACAATGTCGGAGCGCTCAGGGCCTCCGTACAGCCAGGTAAACAGCAGTAATTACTATTGTAAAAAAACAGTCAGGGCCTCGGTACAGCTGTGTTTATTTAATTCTAATATGTGTTTAATTCATCAGTGTTGTCCCCTGTCCTGTGTCCAGGTTTTGCTGTGAAGACATTCATCCCATTCTCTGAGACATTTGGGGACAGTTTTGTTCAGGGACGGGTGGTGGGAGTGGACCTGAAGAGACAGATGGTGGTCCTGGAGGGAGGACGGGTCAGAGACCTTTGTTATTATCATATTATTATTGTATAAAACTGTTTATTTCCATTTCTTTGTTCTTGCGTCAGGTTTGTTTTTCAGAATTTGAAACTTTTTTTCTCTGGAATTCAAGTTTTATACGTCTGCACACTTTAACAAATTAGGTCTGCACGCTTTAAAAAAATTACTTCTACACACCGTGAAATTTAATTTTTCACACTGTAAAAAATGAGACATACACACTTGCATAATATTTTTATTACACTAAAAATTAGGTTAGTAGAATTGAATAGTTTTATACTGTAAAAAAAAATAGGCCTACACATCAAAAGTGACTTATGTACGCTGTAAAAAAATTTGTTCTATACATTGAAAAAAATAACTTTTATATACTAAAAAAAATAGGCCAAGATTGAAAAAAGGTTATTTACACTGTAAAAAATACATGTATACAACCAAATGTGCCTCTAGGTGGCGCTTCCAGGGGCAGCGGCATGTTTTTCTTGCTCCATGTCGTGCTGTTTTAAGTTCATGTTTTTTGGTTTTGAGCACCCTGAATAATAGCATTAGCAGTTATTTTTAACTCTTGCAAGGATATACGCACAATATGTGAACTACAGCCTTGGATGACTTACTGTACACCTGAGAAGATTTTTGATGGATTGTGGAGAGTCCGGCCTTTATTGCTAATGACTCAACTTAGACTTAACTGCAACTCACAGTACCTAAAAGGGCTGAAGGGTTTTGGTGCACCTCTGGCTTCTGGAGTTAAGTCACTGCTTCAGCTAAATGGAGTATTAAGACTCAGATCACGCCCAAGGAAAGTTGGAAAAAGTGTTATGCTGCCCATATGTACAGTTGTTGGTAATTGGTCTGTGTGAAGCTGCTGCTGGCTCTGGATTACTGTATTCTGGATGCAGACCTTCTTTTAAAAGAGAATCCTACTGCCCTGAAAATGTAATGTAATGACACTATTGTAACTTACCCTGGTTACACCCTACATTGACGGGACGGAGATGGCAACGGGGAGGAGGAATTGTACCATATGCATATAACATCCCACAGAAGCGACTGACTCATTTAGAGGAAGATGACTTTGAATCCTTGTGGATCTGATTGCTCCCTAACCATCTTCCCCATGGGTTAAGTTGCATTATTGCTGTACTACTGTATATCCCCCCTCGCTCTTCAGCTACAGCAAAGTCTGATACACTGATCATCCAGTATTTGGACCGCTGTCTTTCCAACATTGGACACATGTACCAACATGCAGCAGTTGTCATTCTTGGGGATACAAACGGGTATAATTCTGAGACTGTTTGTTTGAGACATGGATTGAAAGTGGTGACTGGTGCAACAAGAAAAAACAGCCAACTTGATTCAGTTTTAACCAACATCTCTACCATGTATGATCCACCTGTACATTTACCTCCTGTTAGTACTTCTGACCATCAAACCATTGTTAAATGCTGGAAAGTGGCCATCACAGCCCTCACAGTACATGACATGCCGGAAGTGTACACATGAAGCCATGAGGCAGCTGGGCCTTCTGATGAATGCTGTTCATTTCTCTCTGTCATTGATCCTGAGACTAAGGTTAGTGCTTTCACTGCCACTATTGACACTATGCTGAACAGCACTGTCCCACTGAAGAGAACCGCTGTCACTGATAATGACAAGCCCTGGATGACTGTGCAGATAAAAAAAAACAAAAACAAAAACTAATAAAGGAAAGACAACATTTCTGCTGTTCTGGCGACAAAGATTCCTACAAAAAACTGAAAACAACTTTCTCACAAAATCAAGCTGGCTAAAAAAACAGTACTACAAGAAGAAGGTGGAGCATTTGCAGCAATCAAACTCAAATAATTGGTTTAAATCTGTGAAAACTCTCATGGGAATGGAGGAAGCTGGGCAGGCAGCTGTCTCACAGGAATCCAACACGTTGCAACTTGAATGTGACTTGCTGGCTAAGCATTTTGCTTCAGTGTGGGACCAGGTGGATCACTCACTGCCATCTGTGGAGGAAATCAGTCATTTTTTGACAACGGCCATCATTCCACCTCTGAGTGGAATGATGGAATGGAGACAGGTCAACACCAGACTCCGTAAAGTTAATGCGTCTAAGGGAGCTGGACCGGACTGCATGCCTGCCTGGGTTTTAAAGACTTTTCATGAAGAACTGGCACCTGTTCTGTGTGATATTTTTAATTCATGCATCCAACATAATATTTTTCCAAGTGTATGGAAAAAGCACTGATTAGAGCAGGGGTGTCCAATCATGTGCCATGGAGGGTCAAGACCCTGCAGGTTTTCTCTTCTACTCAGTCTCTTCAGCAGGTGTTTTCACTTATCAGCAATCAGTGGGAAGAAATTCAGTGGAATCTGCTGTTGAAGACACTGGGTGGAGGTAAAGCCTGCAGGGTCTTGGCATTCCATGGCACATGATTGGACACCCCTGGGTTAGAGCTATTCCAAAGAAAGCCAAGCCCACCTTACCAGTAGACTATCATCAGATCTCATTGGTCAGCTGTGTTGGAAACGTATTTGAAGGGATTTTAAAAGATGTTCTCCTCGAGGACGCAGCTTCAAATGTCTCAAGTCAGCATGGTTTTATGTCTACAAGATCAACTGTTACTGCTCTGATCCACATTCTTAACTCCCTCGCCAACATGCATGTCAGATGCTCCCTCTGGCTTATTGTGAGGAGTTATTTGAGTGACAGAGAGCAAAGGGTGCAGTGGGGAACCTGTACATCCTCTTCTTGTCCAGTCTCAGCTAGTGTCCCCCAGGGTAGGATATTATCACCACTACTTTTTGTGATCTGTATTAACAGCCTGGACTCAAGTCTTCCTTCCTCTGTTTTTCCTGTGAAATATGCTGATGATCTAACACTCACTGAGCTACTGATGGGGTCTTTACCTGGCCTGACTCAGAAGGCCTTGGACTCTGTGTCTGCATGGGGGCAGGACTTCTCTTTGACTATAAATGGAGCTAAGACCATGGATATGGTTATCAGTGCAAGAAGACAGACTTCCATTCCCTCTCATCCACTGCCGATGCTCTCTGGTCATAGCATCAGTAAAGTCTCCACATTTAAGCTGCTTGGAGTTCAGATCTCATCTGATTTGTCATGGGATGCTCATGTCAATTATATGCTGTAAAACAAGACCCAGGAATCACTACGTTTGTGTGGCTAAAAGAGCTGGCCTCCCACCTGATGTCTTAAAACAGATCTATTTGACCTTCATTTGTCCAGTTCTGGGATATGCCAGTTCAGTTTGGGGAGGTCTGACAAAAGGTCTCTCTGAAGAATAAGAGAGGGTACAGAAGTGGTGCTGTAGAATAATTGGCATCCCACATTCCTCTCTTCCCATCCTATGTGAGCGGTAAGATGAGGCTACTTAAAGTACCTTCACCAACATTCTGAGGGACAGCTCTTCACCTCTGCACAGCTTCCTGTCTGCTGTCCCTCCAGATGTTCACTCTCTTCAGCGGCCAAAAGAACTTGTTGTACCCAGGAGTAAAACCAAAAGACATGAACTCTCTTTTATTCCCCATGCTTTTAAACCAGGCCTATTCAATTAGTGGCCCGCGGGCCACATGTGGCCCAGAACCAACCTCCGAGTGGCCCATGGTCCCAGGCCAAGGAAATATAAATTTAAGAAAAAAATATGAAGAAATTACGGTCCGCAAGCACGCACACGAACAACGTGCATGACCATTATCCATGTGGACTTCAGAAGCGTCCCGCCCATGAGAGCATTTCAGTCGGCAGGCCAGGCAGAGTGTCTCGCTAGTGTCACTGTCTGAGAGAAACATGAGCTTATTAAAGTACTTTAACCATGGAAAAAAACCAGAAGAGATTTGTAAGCAGTGGAGCATTTATGTTGGTTTTCACCCGCTGGTAACAGGAACAATAAGAGTCGCTGAGCAAACAGGTGTGTTTCAACTTCATATGCAGGGAAATAGGCAAGAGTGACTGAATCACTGAGGATTTACTTCACCAGCCATTGCAGTAATTTGTGTTCATTATTATGTACCTGGTAAGTTAAAATGACCGAAATTCACGAAGTCAATGACTTTAATCCGTCAGTAGCCTTCAGACAAACTGAACGTGCCAACATTTGGATTTCAAAATAAGGGAGGTTTTTCCCCTCCTGTCTGGGTGGTGAGTAGATTTCTAAAAAACTATAAATACATAGAAATATTATAACAGAAATAACTGAATCTTTGGTAATTTAAGTTAATTTCATTAAATATAATTTTATAAATATTTTTCTTTAAAATCAGAGTTAAATTATTGTTCTGTTTTGGCTCTGCAAAATTATGGTCAAAAGTGTAAATTGTATTTGGAAAAAAAAGTCAAAATTTTACAACACAGTTTAAAAAAAAACAGTAATTTTATTTAAAAAAAATAGATAAAAATTAGCCATAAAATAATACACAAATTTATAATAAAGTCTCAAATGTACAAGAAAAGTCAATTTTACAAGAGGAAGTTACAAATTTGAGGAAAATTTACAGAGAAAATTATTAAACGGTAAGAAAATTGTTATAAATTTTGGAGAAAAACCTCAAACCTTCAAGACTGAAGTCATTACTCAAGTTTTTAAGTGGGTACTTTTTACATCCTTAACTACTAGAAATTTTTGGTTGACTGATATGTGTGTGTAATGGAATGTGTAGTTATAAAAAGAGGTTCCTACTCACACATGTGGTGATTTAAAACAAAACAAACCACAGTAGAGGATGTGCAATGTTTGTTAATGTTATCAATCTTTTCTTGGGGGGGGGGGAGGGTTGTGCACTGAAGTGTTTGACAGTTAATTTTTTATTCAGCTAAATGCACTTTGTGATGTGCCAAGGTCAGTTATGACCAGAATGTAGTATATTTTATTTCAAAAGGGAAGCAAATGTTAATGCTAATGACAGTGCACATTGAGTTGATCAATGTGCACTGTTGAACAGGTGATCGCGTTGATCACCTGTTAACGCTGCCATGCAGTGGCGTTGAACCAACAAACTCCTTGTTGTGTGGCTATAGTTACACAATCTGAGGATATGATGTAACAAAATGCTGAGCACAACTGCATGGAGTCTGGAAGGTGTGCTGACCTGACCTCTGTTGGCAAGTTTATTGCCAAAAAAAGGAGAAAAAAATGCTTTGTGTGCTAAGCTAATGCTATCACTATAGCTAACGCCATAGCTAGTCATAGCACCTAACACTGATACAAAGGAGCGACTCTGTCCCTGGTTCGTCTCATTGACCCGGCATCAGCCCGGTAGATGACGGCTGAGCCTCCCGCGCAGATTCTTAGAATCTTGTGATTGGGGCTCGCCGGAGGAACTAATAACTGAGGTAACAGTTGGACAGGAGCCGGATCGGAGTTCAACTACAGCGCCGGTAGGAGACGGGGACCAGTGGATGAGCAGCCGGGGCCCCAGCTGGATAAGAGCCGGATCGAAGTTCAGTTACAGCAGCGGGGCTTGGCGGAGGAACTACTGAGAAAGACGGCGGTAGGTGGCGGGGCTCAGCGGAGGAACTACTGGGACCCCAGCTGGACAGGAGCAGGATCGGAACTCAACTATAGCGGTGGTGGGCGGCGGGGCTCGGTGGAGGAGCTGCCGGCACCCCGGCTGGACAAGAGCTCAATTACAGGGGCGGTAAGCAGCGTGACTAGCAGCGGAGGGGGCTAGCTGAGGCCCCAGCTGGATTCGAGGTTGGTCGGATCGAATACCGGCGACACCAGCAGAGATTGTTTTATTATCAACAGGTCAGTAAAAATGCCACCAAAGAAGGAGGAAATGGAAGAGATCAAAAAATCTTTGAACTTCTTGTCAGAAGAACTGACCAGAGTGGCCAGTCAACAGCTTAAACTATTAGGGCTAATGGAAGAAGTCCGAGAACTGAAATTAACAATTAAGGAAAAAGACAAAAAAAATTGCAGACTTGGAGTGACGCATCGAGGATCTTGAACAATATTCTCGTATGGATGATCTAATTATAAGTGGACTAGACATTAAATACCAATCATATGCCAATGTTACAGCAGGAATGAAAGGTGAGGAGGCTCCCCTAAGTGAATCAGTCTCCCTGGAAAACCAGGTGCTTCAGTTCCTTGAAAGCAGAAATATAAAGATTGAAGTAAATGCAATTTCAGCCTGTCATACTTTACCCAGAAAAGATGGTAAAACAAAGAAATCAACTGTGATGCGCTTTGTGAACAGAAGGGTAAAGAATGACATACTGAGGCAGGCCAGAAAGCTACGGGGAACAGAAGTTTACCTAAATGAACATTTAACAAAGGCTAATGCTGAAATAGCACGGCAAGCACGGATGCTGAAAAGACAAAATAAAATACAGGCAACATGGACAAGAAATTGTAGAGTTTGAATCAAACTAAATGGAACACTTGAGGAAGCAAAGGTCATAATAATCAGAGATCTCACTGACTTAAATAAATATAGATGAACACTGATTAAAAAAATTAAGAGACTACGATAATCCATATCCGCACACACGGCAAGAACAGTTCTTTTGTGGCATACCATGTCGGTGTACTTAAAAACAAAACAAACAAACAAAAAAAAACAACATATGACTGACTTGAGTAGACATCAGTCATCCCCAGTTGGAGGAAGTGATTTGACACAGAGTGAGGAAATTCAAACTCTGAAAATATGCCATTATACTGAACATAAACTACAAGAGCTGGAGAATGATATTGATCCTGATAACCACTTTTTCAATAATATTCATAATCATTGTGAATATTGTACTGAAAAGCAATTCAAAAGTCAAGTGCAATTAGATGGTAAACTATCGATAATACACCAACATCAGAAGTCTTAACAAAAACTTTCCACAGATTCAGGACTATTTAAAACAGCTAGACAGAAAATTTATAGCTATCACAGTGTCATGAATCTGAAAACTCAAGAATGATCGTATATTAGTTCGTTACCTCAATAAAGATTCAAGACACAAAATACTATTTCTCATGAGCTTTTTACTTGCAAGCAAGGAGTACGAACCTGTTTACAGGAAGTCAGTACTGAAGGTAATCATCAGAATTCAGACATTTTATACAGAGCAGTTGCATGATCAAACAGAAACATCTATCATATACTCCCTTACACAATCATGATGAAATATGCTGACATTAAAGAAAGAGGAACAATTTCATTTTATCAGAGTGCACCCTGTTCTCTAAGGAGTAACAGTTTCTAAGGGCAGGTCATACTGTGCAGGCCAGGTCATCATGTGCTTTAAAATAAATCTACCATGAAAGGAGAACGGGAATTTCAACATAATTAAAATTAAGAAAAACAACTTCGACTTCCGGTTATGGCGGCCGCCTAGAAGGACACGTATCACTCTGCTCTGCCCTTGGAAATAAAAATTCGGCAAATAACTCTCTCATTTGGAACAGAACTTTTCCCAGCGTTTGGGTGAGGATATGCCGGTGAAGACTAAGGCTGGGAAATCAGGAGGGGGAAAAATTGAATTGCCGAAGCAGTCCAAATTAACGGACTTTAAAGTTTGTGGCGCAGTAGAAAAAGCTGCGGATATGGCGGATGAAACTAGCGGTGGTGCGGTAACTGCTGCTGCTGACGATGACGGCACAGGTGCAGTACTGGCTGCCATTAGCTCAATGAGAGCAGACTTTTCCGCTAAACTTGATGGGATTATGGCAGCGTTGGATGCAATGAGAAAGGAGTTGGGTGACTGCGTGGAGCGAGTGACGCAGGCGGAGCTCCGTGTCTCAAGTGCGGAGGATGAAATTAGCGGACTTCAAATAAAGGTGCGCACTTTGGAAAAAAAAAATAAAGATCTGGAAAATAGTGTTCTGGACTTGGAATCTCGGTCCAGAAGGAACAACCTGAGGCTGGTGGGTTTACCGGAGGGAGCCGAAGGTCGTGATTCATGCTCCTTTTTGGAGGGGTGGATCCCGGAGGCGCTGAACAACGCGGAGCTAAAATCATCAGTCGTCTTGGAAAGCTCCCACCGAATTGGCCCACCGAGAGGTAACAAGGCAGCACCGAGGACGCTAATTATGAAGTTTCTCAGCTACAGAGACAGGATGACGATCTCCAACGTGGTGCGGGCCAAAGGAGAAATTAAATACCAAGATCAGCAGGTGCGGTTCTACCCAGATTTGGCCTCAGGAATCCAACAATTAAGGAAGCAGTTTGACCCCATCCGCAAAGAACTGCGCAACCTTGAGATTCGTCACGGAGTGATTCACCCTGCAAGACTTCTGGTCACATATGAGGGCAGAACACGCATCTTCAAGACCCCCGAGGAGGCGCAGGAGCTCATCAAGAAGATCCAGGAAGAGACTGGTGGGAGCTAAGCATGAACAGAATATAGGGTAGAATATTTGAGCATTTAACTGATTAGAAGCATATAACAAGATTACAAAATATAGATTGTATTACATATTAAAAAAAAAAAAAAAGTACAAAATTGCTAAAAAAAATTTGGAGTTAAATTGGAAAATTACAGAAGAGAGTTAATGTTACGTTATTAAAAGCAGTAGAGTTAGGGTGATTAGGAGGATGAAGAAGGAGTGGCTTTGGCTGTTCCTCGTGGGTGTGGAACGGTCGATGGCTATATCGGGAGACGGAATTTTTCTTTTGCTTTTGGGGGGATTGCCACAAATGTGGAAAGGGGGAATTTGTTTGTGTGTAGTTTGTAGGGTGAATGTTCAACCACTCATTTTTTTGCTTTTCTGTTTGAGCATGTTTACACTGCAAGGTAATCCCAAACACCCTATTGATTATAAATCAAAGCGTTAATCTTAATTTAACTTCATGGAATTGCAGAGGTCTACAAAATTTAAAAAAACTTAAACAAGTTATGAATAAAATAAAAGACATGGGTTCAAAAATTGTGTTTTTACAAGAAACTCATCTAATAGAGCAAGATGTAAAAAGAATTAGGAGTAGATGGCAAGGAAACGTTTTCACCTCATCGTTCTCATCCCGAGCCAGGGGAGTTATGACTCTCATACATAAATCAGTCCCATTTCAAGTGAAAAATGTAATTGGAGACAAATTTGGAAGATATGTAATCATTCAAGGATCTTTGCTATTAGAAAACATAAATTTGGTGAACTTATATGGTCCCAATATAGATGATCAAAAGTTCTTTGCCAATTTATTTCTTATCTTATCATCACTTACAGTGCAACATATAATAGCAGGGGATTTTAATTGTACATTGAATCCCAGTATAGATAGATCAACAGGACTGGACTGTACGCACAATGGATGTAGGATGACCATTAATCATTTTATGAAAGAATTGAAATTGATAGATATATGGAGAGAAATGAAACCACAAGTTAAAGCATACTCTTGTTATTCCAATACCTACAAGACATTCTCACGTATAGATTATTTTTTGATCTCCACAGAATTAAGGTCCAAGATTCAAAACTGTTTTTATGATAACATCGTGATCTCTGATCATGCACCCTGCTGTCTAATGTATGTAGATAAGAAATTGACAAAGGAACCAGGTAGATGGCAATTTCAGCATAAATGGCTTCAGGATGAGGAATTTGTTAAGTATATAGAAAAACAGATAGACGAGTTCTTTGATATCAATACTACACAAACATCAGCATGTGTAAAGTGGGAGGCTTTCAAAGCTTTTATTAGGGGACATATTATTAGTTATACAGGTTCAAAATCTAAGAAGACTCGAGAGGAGAGAGTCCAATTGGAACATAAAATAAAAATTCTTCAAGAAAGAGTATATGCAGGAAGAGATCCAAGGTTGGAGAACGAATTACTGATTTTGAGAGCTGAATATGACAAAAAATCAGCGAATAGAGCTGCCTCGAGTCTTCTAAGATTGAAACAATCTTTTTATGAACAAGGTGAAAAATCAGGAAAGTTATTGGCATGGCAGATTAAACAATTAGAATCTAAAACACCAATTACCAGTATTATAAGTAACGGACAGGTAGTTATAGATCCTTCAGAAATTAATAGAGCCTTTAGAGATTACTATGAAAAATTATATGATACCAAAAATGAATCTGACTTAACAAAACTACATGGGTTTTTGAATGAACTATCTATACCGTGTATTCCAAATGAAAATAGGGAGATACTGGAGTCTAAAATTAGTCAAGAAGAAGTTGGACTAGCCATTGATAATATGAAATCAGGAAAAAGTGCAGGACCAGATGGTCTTCCAGTTGACCTTTATAAAAAATTTAAGAATAAATTAACAAAACCTTTTTTGGAAATGGTTTTAGAAGCATTTCAAAATAGTAATTTACCATCATATATGAATAATGCCTTAATTATACTGTTGCCAAAACCAGGTAAGCCCTCTAATAAATGTGAAAATATGAGACCAATAAGCCTATTAAATGCCGACCTTAAGATAATTTGTAAAATTTTAGCAAGACGAATACAAGAAATTTTACCAAATATTATTAATCGAGATCAGAATGGCTTTATAAAGGGAAGACAAGGCTTCCATAATGTAAGAAGACTATTTAATATTATTTATTCTAATAAAGAAGCACCGGATACAGCTCTCTTATCACTGGATGCCGAAAAAGCCTTTGATAGAGTTGAATGGCCCTTTCTTTTTGAAGTCTTACAAAGGTTTGGACTTGGAAATAATTTTATAAAATGGGTTCAGATAATATATAATAATGCTACTGCAGAAATTCTAACAAATAACAATATTTCAAAATCAATAAAAATCAATAGAGGATGTCGACAAGGCTGTCCACTTTCACCTTTACTGTTTACTATGGCAATTGAACCTTTAGCGATGGCGATACGTCTACAGTCACAAATATATGGAATTAAAGTTGGACCAACAGAACATAAAATCTCCCTGTATGCCGATGACCTAATTTTGTTTATGTCGAATCTTAAAAAATCAATTCCGACCTTGTTGAATTTAATAAAGAATTTCGGGGAAATATCAGGATATAAAATAAATAAAACTAAATCTTCAATATTAATGCTAAATGAGACCCAGAGAAATTACCCAGCCCCTGAGGTAAATCAATTCAATGTTGTAAATCAGTTCAAATATTTAGGAATCCAAATTGTGCCTAAGCTAGAATCAGTCGCCAGTGTCAATTATGAAGCCTTAATGACAGATATTGATGAGTTACTTCAGAGATGGATGTCACTACCAATGTCGATGATCGGGAGAATTAATATACTTAAAAGTAATATTTTACCTAAAATACTTTATTTATTTCAATACATTTCCTTACCACCACCTTTAGATTTATTCTCAAGAATTAAAAAAAAGTTAGTGGAATTTATATGGAACAACAGGAGGGCTAGATTACGTTTGTCTTTATTATATTTACCATTTGATCGTGGAGGTCTGAAATGTCCAAATTTTATGTTGTATTATTGGTCGGCACAACTGAGGTCTATGACATATTATTTTTCATCAAATCCCTCACTGGACTGAAATGGAATCATACAATTTACCTTTACCTCTTCCCATATTCATATACTCAGATTCGGCAAAAAAATTACAAAAACAAGTTAAAAATCCATTTGTAAAGCGTATGATCAAAATATGGTGTGAAGCTAAAAACTGTTTAAAAGAACCACAGTTATTGTCACAATTTAGTCCAATATGGGGTAATCAATATTTTAAACCAGGGAGAGCGGACGCTGTATTTAAAGTATGGAATTTAAAAGAGATACAAAAGATTCAGGATTTATATTTGCCATGTGCAGAAAACATAATGTCTTTTGAAGAGTTGAGGATCAAATTTAATCTCAATAGAACACATTTTTTTAAATATCTTCAACTTAGAAACTTTATTCGATCAAATCAAAATAATACTCTCACTCGACCTATTTATTCATCCTTGGAAAAAATGTTGATGAAAGATAGTAAAAGAAAGGGTATTATTTCAGAGTTTTATAACTCATTGACACTATTTTCAAGTGAAAACTCACTGAAAAGATTAAACTACTGGAAAGAAGATCTGCAAACTGAAATTCCAGAGGAACAATGGGAATTGGCTTGTACAGAAGCTCAAACCAAATCAATAAATGTACGCCTTAAATTGATACACTTCAAATGGTTAATGCGGATGTATGTTACACCGGAGGAGTTAAATAGATATAACAAAAATATACCAGATACGTGCACAAAATGAATGGAAAGTAAAGGAACTCTATTTCATTGTGTATGGGAATGCAGATTAATAAGAATGTTTTGGGAAGAGGTGAGGGTAACAATTGAAAAAATAATCTCAAAACAAATCATATTGAATCCTAAACTGTTTTTGTTGGGTCTGTACCCAGAAAAGCATAATTTTAATAAAAGTGAAAGAACATTCATAGACCTCAGTTTGCTTAATGCCAAAAAATGTATTGCACTATTATGGAAAAAGACTTATAGACCAGATGTGACTCAGTGGTTAAGACAGATGTTAACAAACCTTCCATTAGAAAGAATAACATATATACTGAAATCAAAGGAAATTGTGTTTGAGAATATATGGAGACCTTTTATTGATTATGTAAAAAATTTAAACATAACTCTTGAAGAAGAAGGTGAATGATATGTGCGGACCTTGTAAATTCCAAACTGGTGAATATAATATGTATACTTATGTGTTGGATTGTCTAGACTAAACAGAGGAGCATTGTTGAAGATTTGATTTTGTTGGTGGTTGTTGGTGTTTTTTAGTGCATTTTTTTTTTTATAGTACTTTAGTGTTAGTGTTTGATTGTTTGTATCATGTTTGTTTAAAAAAAAAAGGTTCAATAAAGATATTGTGGAAAAAAAAAAGAAAAACAACTTCAGTCTTCATGCATCATGTACAAAACCTTTTGCACACAGGCAGTTTTAGTATTTTTCAGCAAATAGTTACATATACACTTCATTGAATCATATAAAATGATAACATGTATGCACATATGTACAATTTTCGGACAGTTCCCTCCTGTTGAATGAATGAATGAATGAATGAATGAATTTATTTATTTTATTTCGGATAGTACATTACAGGTTAAAAGAAACTGTATAATATAACAACAAGGTCAAATTAGACAAAGACTCCTTCTACTATACAATTCCACGTGAGTTATCCGAAATGGGTGATGGCTGAAGCCGCAGCTTATATTGCCCACCCATATTCCATCCAAGAATTCAAAGGAGAAAAAAGAGAAAACAAGACAAGAGCGATTACAATTTAAAACAAGGCTAAGACAAAATATGACTATGAATATGACTGACTGTTCCCTCCTGTTTATTATTTTATCAATTTTAATCACATGCAGTCATCATTACAATGCATCTTCTCACGATTTTCTACATTGACATTGATCATTGAGCATCACTTCCAAATCTAAACAGTGGTTCTGTCATCACAATCACCATTACTTTGTTGTGTCAAGGCGGTATATTGTACAGGAACTTCCCTTTGGAGCATAACAGATTGTAACATGAAAGTATGTTGAGCAAGAGCTCTACTTATCATGGACCTTATACAGGGAATGACACACATGAATAGTACACAAAATAGAATCAGTACAACTATTACTGGGGTTAACCATTTCAAAAGATCTTGCCACCATTGACCAGAAAGGAACCAAGAAGACAGATTCCAGTTTTGGGGTACATCCTTTAGGCTATCTAAATGTTGGTGCGGTCCTCTCAATCTGTCAATTGTTGTGGTGATATTATCAGAAGAATCAGGGATAAAGGTGCAACAGTGTTCTCCAATGATAGCACATACACCTCCTTTCTCAGCAAGCAACAAATCAAGAGCAAGGCGATGCTGTGTTATCATAGCTTTCATGGCTGCTTTTTCTGGATCATTTTTGATGAAAAGAGTAACTACCTCAGTAAGATTTTCTAGTGCCCAAAACATATCACTCATTCTGTGGCTTAAGTAAGCAACTCCATACATAGGAAATGCAGTCATGAAAATACCTCGAAGATCACTTATTAAAGGAAGCAAATTCATAACCTCTGAAGATCTTTTAGTTTGGAGATGTGACATACCACTTGGAGTAGTTATGTTAGTGGTAAATATATGTGAAGCAGGAGTTATTTTTGCCAGATAACAAGATCCACACCAGCTTCCAGGGAGCCACAGGTACACATTGCTGCCACATACCCAAACATGGTCTTTTGGGCAACCATACCCCTGTCTCCCTGGAACCCAGAGACTAAGGTTAGTGTATGGTGTTGTCCAACCTGGGACAACTTCTGAAATAGCAGTCATATTCCAGTTTGCAGCTTCATTAGCTTTTTTTGGGTTTTGGACAAAAAGTTTGTGGAATTCCTGTTGTCACATTCAGAGTTAATGGGACAGGGATTTTGTCCACACAGTGTCCCCTAAAAGTTCATGGGCACTTAAATTAGCATTTTTGCTACATAGCCTATTGAAACACATAGGAACCTTAGGTGGGTTTCTAGCCAAAGAGAATGCCCTGAGGTTAGTCAAATTAGTTAAGTCTGAATAGTTATACGGTAACCTCCAATCTTTTCTAAGATCATAGTGAACAGAACAATTTGGTGTTGCTTTTCTATACATTGTTTCATTGTTAGACATATAGGATGCAAGAATACATAGAGTTTCAGTTAGATTTGATGGTTTGGCTGTTAAGACAGGATTATGGTCTGCATGATGAGGAACAAGAGAACATACAAAACAATTAGTGACGTTGCATGATTCTGCCATTTTCATAGCCATTCTATACCATTCATTATGAAGATGGGTTGTGTGATTGACGAGTCCTCTTGGCAGTCAAACTCGGGGTCTGGCTTCACTTTTATTCTGTAAGTTACTACCACCCATGTCCTGAGGGTGTCTTAAAGCAGAGAGTGACCACCATCCCACAGTCATAAGCAGTACAGAACACAGAGTCATCAGTAATTTTGGTGCCATGCTTCCACCTGAGAGAGTACCCCTCCGGGCCTCTTTCTTCACCAGTTTGAGATGATCTCCTTAAATGGAGGGGGCACTCTATGGCCCCACACGCCCTGAGGCGGTATCCCCTTTGTAGCTGGACTTACTCAGGGAAACAGGTTAGTTCACTTACAGGCACCCGTAGTCTTTTAACGTGTGAAAGGTGAATCCAAGATGGTCGTTCAGCAATACGTACTGCAGTGGGGGTGGTTAACAGCACCTGGTATGGTCCAAGCCACCTTACTGAATTCCAATGTTGGCGGTGGTGGTTTTTGATGAAGATATAATCACCAGGTTGCAGAGGGTTATCCTGTCCCTCCTGTGGGGCAGAGAGAGATCTGACAGAATCAATGTATTCGTTGGTGTTTAAGCATTCCTTAAGGTGTTCACTAAGAGTTGTGTACTTACTAGGTGTAGTTAGTGGTAAAAGGTTAGGCAAAACATAAAGACGGTGAAAAGCACATTCAAAGGGTGACAATCCTGTCTTTTTGTCTGGTATAGAGTTAATTGTTAGTTTAACCATTTTTAGGGCTTCAGGCCAAGTGATGCCATTTCCATGTGTGGTTTTTGCTAACATTTGTTTGATTGTACCATTTTTCCTTTCTACCAACCCAGCACTCTGTGGGAGGTAAGCTGTGTGGAATTTCAGCTGTATTCCAGCACTTTTAGCCAAATCTTTAACTATTTGGGCTGTAAAGTGCGTGCCATTGTCAGCATAAATAATTTCTGGTATTCCAAAAGTTGGAAAGATATTATTTTGTAATACCTTACAAACAAACTTTGCATCTGCTTTAGCAGTGGGATGAATTTCTGTCCACTTTGTAAAAGTGTCAATCAGGACAAGACAATATTGGAGCTGACCCACTTTTGACAACTCTGTAAAATCCATACACCATTGAGAAAAGGGTGTCTTAGGTTGTGGGAAGCTTCCTTGCCTTGTTCTTATTGCACCTTGAGCATTGTTCTGTATACAAACAGTATATTGACTGCAAACCTTTTTCATTTCTTTCAAAATTCCTGGACAGAAAAAATGCTTTTCAGCCTGGCTGATCATCCCTCCTGTTGACACATGGCAAATGCCATGTGTGTTACCCAGCGGCATACACAAAACAGATTTTAGGCAAGGGACGTACGCTTTCGAACTTCTGTGGTTCAATTGGCTCGCTGTATTCGCAGCCGTTGGTAGGCGGATCCTTCTTGCTAGGTTTTCAGTCATTGGTTCTTCAAGGTTTCAGAAACCCAATTCAAGGCTCTTATTAGTCGAATGAGAGGTCAGTCACATCTAAACCAATCAAAGCACTCCTTTGGCTTTCTGTTCGCGGCTGTGTCTGTAGTGGAAGAACGGAAATGCAGCTTTTTGCGTCCTAGGGCTCCCTCGTGCGCCCTAGGACGCAGAGACGTGACCGCCCGCGGTACACCGGAGTGCAAGAGGTTAAACCTTGCCTAACAAATTAATAATAATCAACAAGTTGAATTTTATTTTTTTTAAGCTAAATAGCAACAACGGTTAAACATGACGAGTCAACAGGCAACCGACAGATTTACCAAACTGGATGACCTTCAAGTAACATTAGAAGCATGGACTTATGATTTAATTTCTAGCTTCACAACATGGGTCAAGAAAACACAGCCCGAAGATTTGAAGCAACTCTCTGAAGAACTTTTGAATGACCACACTGGAACGCCACCAGAAGGCAAGGACCTCACCAGTGTGTTGGGTAAGTTCGCGCTAACATTAGTCGCGAGATTAAAGGTAGCCGAGAACGAGCTAGCAAATCAACAAACAACAATCCTATCTCTCCAAGAAGAGAATGAAACACTGAAAGAAAATTTGGAACAATCTCAAGAGAAGAACGACAAAACTCAAGATCAACTTGATGAAGCGTTACAAGATTTAGACCGTGCAGAGTCAGGAAATAAACGGTTGATGCATGAAAATGACGTGCTTCACCAAGACAACAATGAACTTGAAGATGCCCTTCAAGATACAAAGAAGGAACTCAGAAGAGTTGAAGGTCAACTTGAAAATGTGAAGAATGACTACAAGGAATGTCAACTGTTCCAAAAGGAAGCACATGAACACTGGGACATCCACCACGCTCCCTCGCCCGATTCCCATTTCGAATACGGACGACCGCATGGATGGCGTGCGTGTGCCCCTTCAGACCGCGACCTTGACAAGATCGCGCGAAATGTCACCAAATTTGATCCAGGACCTACGGGTTCACCTGATGCCAAAGTCTATTTACAGGACATTGATTACTACCTGCGTAAGTATCCTGATGCTACGATTGACGATTGCATCTATCTGATCAAACTAACATCTAACAGGTCAGTATCAAAATTCATAGACAGACAGCCGGCAAACATCAAAGCAGACTACATGCTGCTCTGCAGAGCCATCGAAAAGGAATTCTCCGATGACTGCTTACAGGCAGGGCTAACCGCAGCCCTAGCCGTGAAGCAAGGATGCTCAGAGCCGACACAGGCCTACTACCAGAGACTCCTACTTGCATATTTTGGATCTCAAAATACACCAGGGATGGAAGAAGACCACAATTTCAAGACCCTCTTCATCCAAAACTTCCATCCCACTGTAAGTCATTAGCTTGGAGTTACAGGTAACCCAAGGTCAAACTCAATACAGTAAGTCAGCTGAGAGAGTTCGCACACTATGCATTCCAAAAACAGCAGCAAAGCCGCAACAAGCACGCTGAGCCTGCCACAGTGCTAGTTATCAGCGATGCATCTAACACCTTGGAGTTAGGAGCTCCTCGCTCTACTCCACCTCCTACACCGCAAGTACATAAACAGCCGAAACATTTTTCCAACCGACTTCATCAAGGTCAAAACCAAACTAGGTCCTCTGGATATCACTTTGGACCAACTTTGCGAAAACCCGACTACCGTCGTAGACCATATCCACAAGATAGGGCACAAGAACGCGATACAGACTACCATGATGACAGATACCGATATGAAGACACGCGTAACCGCGACAAATGGTCTCCATCTCATCACAGAAGCTCAGAAGCAGAGACCTATCACAAACCTTGGAAGGAAGAAGAAACTCCTATGCTCAGTAGAGAAGATATTGAAATTGTCAAACATCTCCTAGCGGAGATTCAAAGCAACAAAGAAAATAAAACTGCTAACATTCTAGCTGTGTCAGCTATGCCAACTCAAAACAAATGTTCCAAACGAAGAAAACGCAAGAAGAAAACCTCTTTTGCAAATGAGAAAGAACCAAAGGACTCAACACAGTCCAGTGCTGTTATGGCAGCCCAACCACAGGTCACAGACTACTCCTCAAACATTTCGCAACTCTGTGTCGAACCACTGGTTCCACAATTTCTATGCGATTTAAACAAGATGGGGGTGGCATGGAAATTCTACCTTCCATTGACCCTAGAAGACGTGATGTGCCAGGACGCTGTTTTAGACACCGCCGCTGACATCACTCTCATGTCACACACCCTTTTTGACAAACTACATGTAGCTGCTAACTGCGCTCACAAACATTTGAAACTGGAACCCTGTTCATTAGCCGTGCGACCATATGCACTCACTAAAACAACCCTGTTGGGTGTATCACTACTAAACATGTCCATTGGACCCATGACCTTGACACATCCGGTCTATGTGTCCAAACACGACACCATTCCATTGCTTGTTGGCAAAGACCTACTGAACTGTTTTGAGCCACTGATTGATTTCAAGAACCTCACACTATGGGCTCAAATGCAACACCCTCACCCATTTGACCCAACAAGGACAACTGAATCACAATGCTTTGTTCTGAACACTTTGGACACCCCAAGTCTCACACAACTAGCACTGTTGGAACAACTGCAGCTGATTGAAAGCGACCGCCAAGACCAAGGTGAGTACGTTCTACAAGAAGTCAAAAGTCACCTTCAAATACAAGGTCAAGCCAAGGAAGCAAATGACCTTGAAAACTCAATGGCTGAGCAGAAAACCCCAAATGGCCCCCTTGAAACCCTTGATACCCATGATTCAATGGTGGTGTCACATTTTGACACCCATCCACCCGCCCATGAGGCCTGCATGGTCACAAGAGCCACACCAACTGGCTCTCTAGATCCTCCAAAATCTCACGTTTTTGCGACAATGAACCCAACTTTTGCAAACGCAAGGTGCACATTCACTCAAGCTTGTGACCAAATGATCCATAAAACAGTCAAACACCAGTTGGATAAAACAGTACATGCACTTCTCGCGTCTAAAACCTTTGACATACCAAAATTCAAACCACTTCATGCAACACAACTTTCTCTGCAGCTATACAATGGCACTCCTGTTCCTGCTTCCGACGAACCATCATCGCCACCGCTCAAGAGTTCCTCGAAACCAGAGGGGGTGATGACTGCCAATGCCCATAACATTCCAGCTGCAGAACACAAAAACGTCAAAATGACATACAAAGCTCCCAAGGCTGTATTTCAAAAACATTTGGACCGATTCACCAAACGACACAAAGTGTATAACAACCAAAGACTCTTGCAGAACAAACTGCAAAAGGGGGGGACAAGATCTTCCACCCCACATTTGTACCACAGACACCAGAAATCAACTTACAGGAAGAGAAAATCACTCCTAAATTCCTGCCCGAGTGGATGAATTCACACTATAGGAGAATATGAAATTAATAAATATGATCAGGTATAAAATTATTTAATTTATATTGATGTATTGGGATCTGAGATCAAATCTCGTTTCATATACACCAGAAAAGTTAAGCAGGAAAGCACTCCGGGCAATTTTCCTAAAAATGCCAAAAAATAATGTGCCCAAAGTAAATTGAAAGCTGTTCTTCAACCCTTTGCAGCATCTTCATGGGGTTGGTCTCATTTAAAAGAAAACACTTTAAATTTTTGGGCAAAAAAAACATAATCTCTCTACGTGCTCCGGCCACTGAGTTACAGTCATCTATACATACTGAACTTGAAGAAAATAAATTTGGCCACAGTGTTTTTTTGGATACAAATGCTTGCAAATAACACACAGCTGTCCGATCCGGCTGGAAAATGCAACAGAAATGTAGAACCAAGTGTTATCAACATGAGATCCAAATTTGGTAACAATACCACAAAAAATGAATATTTTACACAGCTTTGTTCTCAGGTAGTTCCCAGGCGTTTTTGAACTGTGCCAAATTGTGCCAAATGGCACAGTTTGGAAAAACGTCTGTAACTTTTGAATAATTCAATGTAGAATCTTCATTTTGGGCTCTAATGAAAGGTCACATTCAGGGCTGTGTCTGTGTGTGTGTGGCGGGGGGGGGGTTGTCCCCCCCCCGCTACAAAGGACGGAGTTCGGCCCTCGCTACATGACGGATTACACTCGTTGCATGTTTCCACAGCAACGCTGTCACAGCGGCTCCCCCCCCCTTGCTACTGTGTGTGTGTGTGTGTGGGGTTGTCCCCCCCCCCTCGCTACAGAGGACGGCCATCGCTACATGACGGAATAGACTCATATGCTTCCCCCCACGGACCAGGGTTGTTCGGACCGTGAATGCCTCCCCCCCCTCCGCTCCTCTTCTGCAGCGGGGGGGGGGGGGGTCACGGTCCGAACATGGCAAATGAACCGTTTATCGCAGTGCACGCACTTCGTACTTCGTGCGCCGTACAGTTATAATTTACAGATCGGTCAAAAGTCATTTTTGGATTACAATTTTCAGGGATAAATAATAACTTAGCTTATAACACCTTACCTCTTCACAGCAGCAGAGTCCTGGCGAACTTCTCTTCCCCATTGTCAGACGAATGCGACGCTGGTCCGCTCGTGGATCCCGGTCAAAACATAATTCCATTATTGCTGTTTTGGCGAATGATTTACGACTTTTGTCGTCGGCCTCCGTCGGTCTATGATGACGGAAGAGAATCCTAAATGTCTATTCTGCTGGAATGAGTGCAGGTCCCACTTGTGGGTGTTCTCCATGCTGCTGGATCTGTAGCAGGTTTGTCCAGCGTCCTTTTTTTCATCAGCTGCAACAGTAAATCTCTCTTCACCCAGCTCGAACTTCTGTGCTTCAATTGGCTCCTGCATTCACAGTAGGCAGGTCCTCCTTCCTAGGTTTTCATTCATTGGTTCAAGGTTTCAGAAACCCAATTCAAGGCTCTTATTAGTCAAATGAGAGGTCAATCAGATGAACTAATCTGTTCGCAGCTGTGTCTGCAGCTTTTTTTTTTCAGTGGCGCTTGGACGCCAACACCAACTACATCACCACCATCTGGACTATGCGTCCGAGAGCACACGAGGGCGCACTCCTGCGCCCTCGTGCGCCCTAGGACGCAGAGACTTGCCCGCCCGCGGAACAACGGAGCGCAAGTGGTTAATAACACTCGTGGGGGCACCAGCTTCTATCTTTAAGAAGCAATTTAATCTTTAATTTCACTTTATACCTGTTTAATCACTCAATAAATTAATTAATAATCAGTCTCAAAAATTTTTCTGTGAATTCGATACCTGGGCTTGAAACAGACTCGGAATGAAATAAATTCTCAACAACTTCTCTCATTTTCACATATTTATTAAACAAAATGATTAACAGACATTGCAGTAATTTCATTAATCATAAAATCAATCTTGTAAATGATAGATTAACAATGTCAGTATTTTCGGAACCAGGGTTAAACTGAGAAATGAATTTCTATCAGTTTGAGTTAACAGATTATGGAAACAACGCAAATTTATGGAGAAAGTTTACTAATTATATGAAAAGTCCTGGATTAATCTTAAGAAAATAAAAACTGAATTTTAACGAAAAGAAGAGTTATGTTAAGGGCTTCTTAATTTGCATCTGATTAGATATACAAATTATTACCGAACCTCAGACGTTTAACTCAGCAGATGAATTAAAGTTTGCAGCTCACGTGATTCCTCGTTCGGTGTTTCCTCAGCCCAAGATTTCGTGGATGTTAGGGGAAATATCTGCCCACAGATATTTCAGGGTCCACAGTTCGACCTTTAAAGTCAAGTGGTCGAAGTGGCTGGATTTTGGCTGTATGACCCACAGTTGTAACTTGGATCGGAGCCAGATGGTGCCGACGTTTCTTCAGCGTGTGATGAAGAGAGCTGCGCGTTTTCTCCTTCGTTGACAAGCGGCTCCAGAGGAGCCTAATTATTCTAATTATTCTCTCCAAAGTGAGAATAATTAGATCTAATCAGATCTCAAATTAGAAAAAGACTTTCGGACTTTAGATAAAATAATAGCTTCTGGTGTGTGATTGGTCAAGAAAAATATTATAAAAATAAAGTCAAGATTAAGACTTACATTAAAATTAAAACAAACGGTGGTTTTACAGAAAGTTTAACAAAGAAAAGAGATGAATAACAATTGGAGTTTAACTCCAATTAAGAATTGAGCTCAAAGAAATAGGAATTCCTAAGCGTTTAAGAGAAAAAAGAAAAAACATTAAAATACAAAGTTACATAAACAAATTATGAGTTATCTGCTCTGTGCTCGGAAAAGCAACACGTGGGAGAAGTCTTTGTTCGGACAGTCCTTTGTTCTTCCCAAAGTTCTTTCTTGCTGTGTGTAGACAGTGGACAAAGAAGAGAGACAAAAGAGCAGAGCAAAAGAGAAAGTAGCAGGGGGTTTTCCTCCTTTTATAAGTTCTGTTGCGCTTTCGCGGGCTTCCGGGTTGACGGCAACCTCAGCCAATAAACCTTCTTCGTGGGCGGGCTTGATGAACTTTAGTCCAATGACAGGCTTTGTCTGTGAGGGACCAATAGGATGGAGAAGCTGGGGCTCAGTGAAGGCTGGGTGAAATTTGATACCGGTCCACATGGACACACAATTTTAATACACTGGAATATGCTTTTACACACTTATGTATAACTAAGCTAACCTTAATGTAACTTAAAAGCAGTGCTTCCAAATCAACATGCAGGAATAAACATTCATTTAAACATTTTTAACATGCATATATATAAAATCACAGATTAATGCGTTTCACACATATTATTGATTTTCCACATTAAAAACATCAGAGTCCATTTGCTTTTCATAGTCCTGAAAAGAAGAGAAGGTTTAGAATTGAGTTTGTAATAATGTACTTTAAAGTTCACTGGTTAAATCCAGCATGTCCCACAGTTTAACCACTTGCACTCCGTTGTTCCGCGGGCGGGCAAGTTTCTGCGTTCTAGGGCGCACGAGGGCGCACGAGAGCGCCCTCGTGCACGCTTGGACGCATGACGCATGATGGTGGTGATGGTGATGTAGTGGCGTCCAAGCGCCACTAAAAAAAAAACTGCAGAGACAGCCGCGAACAGATTAGTTCATCTGATTGACCTCTCATTCGACTAATAAGAGCCTTGAATTGGGTTTCTGAAACCTTGAAGAGCCAATGAATGAAAATCTAGGAAGGAGGACCCGCCTACTGTGAACTCAGGAGCCAATTGAAGCACAGAAATTCAGGCTGGGTGAAGAGAGATTTACTGTTGCAACAGATGAAAATAAAGGACGCTGGACGAATCTACTACAGACCCCGCAGCATGGAGACCACCCACAAGTGGGACCTGCACTCATTCCAGCAGAATAGACGTTTAGGATTCTCTTCCGTCATCATAGACCGACGGAGGCCGACGACAAAGGTCGTAAATCATTCACCAAAACCGCAATAATGGAATTATGTTTTGATCGGGATCCACGAGCCGAGCAGCGTCGCGTTCGTCTGACAATGGGGAAGAGAAGTTCGCCACGACTCTGCTGCTGTGAAGAGGTAAGGTGTTATAAGCTAAATTATTATTTCTCCCTGAAAACTGTAATCCAAAAATGACTTTTGACCGATCGGTAAATTACAACTGTACTGCGCACGAAGTACGAAGTGCGTGCGCTGCGATAAACGGTTCATTTGCCGACAACCCCCCCCCCCCACACACACACACACACAGTAGCGGGGGGGGCGCTGTGAAAACATGCAAGGAGTGTAATCCATCATGTGGCGAGGGCCGAACTCCCGTCTTTTTTAGCGGGGGGGGGACACCCCCCCCCCCACACACACACACACAGACACAGCCCTGAGTGTGACCTTTCATTAGAGCCCAAAATGAAGATTCTACATTGAATTATTCAAAAGTTACAGATGTTTTTCCAAACTGTGCCATTTGGCACAATTTGGCACAGTTCCAAAATGCCTGGGAACTACCTGAGAACAAAGCTGTGTAAAATATTCATTTTTTGTGGTATTGTTACCAAATTTGGATCTCAGCTGGATAACACTTGGTTCTACATTTCTGTTGCATTTTCCAGCCGGATCGGACAGCGGTGTGTTATTTGTAAGCATTTGTATCCAAAAAAACACTGTGTCCAAATTTGTTTTCTTCAAGTTCAGTATGTTTAGATGACTGTAACTCAGTGGCCGGAGCACGTAGAGAGATCATGTTTTTTTTGGCAAAAAATTCAAAGTGTTTTCTTTTAAATGAGACCAACCCCATGAAGATGCTGCAGAGGGTTGAATAACAGCTTTCGATTTACTTTGGGCACATTATTTTTTGGCATTTTTAGGAAAATTGCCCGGAGTGCAAGTGGTTAAGGAAATTTTATTGAGCTGTGGATCGGTGTGGCAGTGAGGGGCTCCATGTCTGTTCCATGTTTATGGGGGCAATAAAGGGGCGCAGGAGGAAATAGGTTGAATTCTTTGACTGGTTTTAACAAAGGAATGGGATTTCAACTGTGGCCTGGGGGAGAAAATCAGTTCTTGACTGTTTTACTCCTGGGTGAAACAAAATGTCTTTAAGCAGAAGAATAATTATTGCTGAGCCAAAGTGAGATGATGCTACAACACATTGTCAACAACAAACTTTGGCCACTCAAGTGCCAAACCCAGGACCCCATTTTCAAATGGGCTCACCAAAATCAGAGTAACCTTTACCAAAACCCCATGGGACTTGTCGGGTACAACACTGTCAAAGTAAGTCCATAAATAAGATTAAAATCAAACCTACGTCTGAGAAATAACTGTAGCAAACTACTAGCCTCAGGTACACTCAGTCAAATTCCTCCAAACAATCCGTTAACGGCATCAAAACTTCCAAAAAAGAAAGGGTATATTAAAACCAAATTAGCCCTTACACTAATTTCAAAGGCCTCTGTAAAATATAATAAAGTTCAATCAACTTACTATTATCAAATAGTACACACAAAACATTCAACACCATTAGCTTGAGCTAATAACATTAAAACAATCTAAGGTTTAGAGTTCAATCTCCAAAAGAAATTGTTCCACCTCTGAGAATAATTTTCATTTGCCAATCAGGTATCTAAAGAAAGATCAACAAGAAGATTAAGATCCAAAATCACTCACTTTTTCTGTTTGCCGGGATGATGGCCCTCCTGTTTATCAGCTTAGCCATCTGCCTAGCAATCACACCCACTGTTACCCAGTCAGAATTGGGCCAAGCCAAAATGAAAGGTCAACGATCCTCAGGTGGATTCTCAATAACAGCCACATCGTTAGAGCCTCTTGTTAGCCTTAGCACGCCCACTGTTAACTTGGTCAACACCGCTAAACTGAAACGCCAGGTTGTCGAACCACAAACCGTTAATAAAATCTTACAAGACACTGTGTTGGTTTCGAATGCTTGCTCCGAAGCTTCAGTCAAACTCAACAAGGTCTTGAACTCTTTGCTCTTTGTGTTAAGGGTTGACTATGCTCACACACAGCCAATGTCTATGTTACTCTCAAGAAGCAGCTAGAAACACTAGCTTTTCAGTTAACACTTTGGCAATGAACATGCTATCACATCATCTCATCCTTTTTGCAGTAAATCCAAATTTACTTCTCATTGCCATTCGAAGAACGATAACGTCATCCCATGTCCACTCAGTTTTTCTGAACAAAAGCCTCAAACATCTATGACTTGGACATCTGTGGAACCATGGTTTAGTCTAGCTAAACCAATTCAATTTGAACCTCCTTGAGTCATCTCAATATTGATTAGTCTAAACCTCTACCTCAAATATGAGAATTTTTATAATTTTTCTTTTTGACCTAGACTCTTAAGATTTTTGAATACATGCATGCGTATATACAAATATATATCCTTTACACTCTATTTAGATTTTATGCACATTTAAACTACTTTTGAAAATTTGAATAGATATTTTTCAGCAAACCCAAAAGATTTATATCAAGTTTGTCCAAACCCACATACTTCTAGTTCACACTTTTGTACCCAGAACTTTTAAGCCTTTACTAGCATATACAGAATTTTAGTATATCCTAGACAATTATACAATGTTTATATTTGGTCATACCCAAATTATTTTTGAAAATTTCTAGAAGTTTTTCAGAAAACCAAATTTAAGGATCTATACTTTGGAATAGATACTGTTTATAAGCTTAAAACTTATGGACATCAGAACCTTTAGTTCAGCATTTGGATCAAGACTCGCCAAATTGGAATTTGATGCCTAAGATTGCTATCAACGCTGAATCAAAGTCACAATTAGTACCAAAGGGGGGACTGTGGCATCATCCCACTTGGTTCATCAGTAAGAATTCTCCTGCTTAGAGACATTGTTTCACCCAGGAAAAGGACAATCAGAAAAAAACTGCTCTTTTACCCCAGGCCACAACTGAACTCACATTCTTTTGTTAAAACCAGTCTAAGGAATTCACCCTAATGCATTTTCTGTTTTGACTTTTATGGCCCATAGATGGTGGACAAGAGACAGGCCCCTGGAGCCCCTCATGGCCCACAAAGATCCACAGCTCAATATTGCCTTAAACTCTGAGACATGCCGAATTTAACCAGCAAACCTTTTAACCACATCTTTAGGACTCACTTTTCAACATCTCTCTTCTTTTTCCAGGACCCCCGGAAAAGCAAATGGACTCTTGATGTTTATTCTGGACAATCAGTAATAGGTTTGAAATATATACTGCTCAAAAAAATAAAGGGAACACTTTGAAAACACATCAGATTTTAATGGGGAAAAAATAAGCTTGATATCGAAATTGTGGCAGGCTAGTCCAGCTTACTCATCTGAGTAAGCTGGACTAGCCTGCCACAATTTCGATATCCAGCTTATTTTTTCCCATTCAATATATTAATCCGTGATTTTATATATATATATATATATATATATATATATATATATATATACTGTGTATATATATATATATATATATATATATGCATGTTAAAAATGTTTAAATGAATGTTTATTCCTGCATGTTAATTTATAAGCACTGGGTATAAGTTGCATGATCACTAAGACTAGGTTAGAGAATATACATAAGTGTATAGAAGAATATTTCAGTATTAAAATTGTGTATTAAAGTTGCAAAGCGTCATGTGACTGCCAGCAGCCAATCTCTGCATGACAACAGCTCTCTCTCAAAAGCTCCAGACAAAAGACTGTTTATTGGACTAAAAGTTCATAAAGCCCGCCCACGAAGGAAGCCTATTGGCTGGTGGCTCCTGTCAATCATGGAGGCCCGCGAAAATTCTTCACAGATAAAAGGGAAGAGATTTTTTTTTCGCCAGCACTTTTTTTTCCGACTTCCTTTGTCTTCGTCTCTACACAGCAGAGAGAACCACTGGAGAACAAAGGGACTTCTCCCACATGTTGTTTTAGGATGATCACAGAGCAGATAACTCATAACTTTGTGTTCTGTAACTATGTATTTTAATGTTTTTCTTTTCTCTTAAATGTCTGGGAATTGATTCTTCCTTCTTTGAGCTCATTCTAATCAGGAGTTAAACTCCAATCCTAGACGTTTATTTCTATCACTTTTTCCTGTTAAACTTTATGTAAAACCACCATTTTTTATTTTAATATAAGCTTTATTCTTGACTTTATTTTTTACAATATTTTTATTGACCAATCTCACGCCAGAAGCCCTTTTATCTAAAGTCCAAACTCTTTCAATTTGAGATCAGATTAGATATATTTAATTATTATCGAATTCCTCTGGGAAGCTGCTTGCCAACAAAGAGGAAAGGAGACGCAGCATGCCACGAAGATTAGACGCCCTGGGCCAGATCGCAGCCCAGGTGATCAACACATCAAGATCTCATCTTGTGACAACCGAATATTTGCTGGACAAATATTCTGGGTTTTGGCACTGATCAACACATCGAAAGCTTCACGAGGATGACGAAAGAACGCAACTTCAAATCTTCAACAAGAAACCACGTGACCTGCACTTTTTTTATCCATCTGCTGAATTAAACATCTGAGGTTCGATAATAATTTGATATCTAATCAGATGCAAATTAAGGATCCATTAACATAACTCCTCTTTTCATTAAAATCTCATTTTTATTTTCTTAGAGTAATCTAAAATCTTTCATATAATTAGTAAAACTTTCTCTATAAATTTGCGTTATGTTTTCCATAATCTGTTAACTCAAACTGATCTAAATTCATTTCACAGTTAACCCTGGTTTCGCAAATATTGACATTGTTAATCTATCATTTACAAGAGTAATTTCATGGTTAATGAAACCACTGCAATGTCTGTTAATCATCATTTTGTTTAATAAATATGTAAAAATGAGAGAAGTTGTTGAGAATTTATTTCATTCTGAGTCTGGTTCAAGTCCCCAGTATTGAATTCACTAACATTTTGAGACTGATTATTAATTAAATTGAGTGATTAAACAGGTATAAATTGAAATTAAAGATTAAATTGTTTCTTAGAGATAGAAGCTGGTGCCCCACGAGTGTTAATGTTTCCAGTGTATATGAACCGAGAATTCCTCTCCGGTTCCAATACATTAATATAAATTAAATAATTTTTATACCTGATCATAATTATTAATTCATATACTGTTACAACAACTTAGTATCTAAACTCAGTGTAAATAGTGTAGAGATTGAAAGGGTATCCAAAACTAAATTTCTTGGAGTAATAATTAATAAACTGTGTTGGAAGTCACATATTAATTATATTAAAGGTAAAATATCTAAATGGTATTAACTCGAGATTAGATTATTGTAATTCTTTATTATCAGGTTGTCCTAAAACATCTTTAAAAAGTCTTCAGCTGATCCAAAATGCAGCAGCAAGAGTTTTAACAGGTACTAGAAAGAGAGATCGTATCTCTCCGGTTCTGGCCTCCTTTCATTGGCTTCCCATAGAGTTTAGAATTAAGTTTAAAATCCTTCTTCTTACTTACAAAGCTCTAAACAGTCAGGCTCCTTTTTATTTAAAAGATCTGATACTACGGTATTATCCTAACAGAGCACTACGCTCCCAAAATGCAGGATTACTTGTAATACCTAGAATCTTCAAAAGTACAATGGGAGGCAGAACCTTCAGTTATCAAGCTCCTCTTCTGTGGAACCAGCTGCCAATCTGGATTTGGGAGTCAGACTCGATCTCTGTTGTTAAGAATAGGGTTAAAACCTTCCTTTTTGATATAGCCTACAATTAGGGAGGGATCATGTGTTTCTGAACCCTCCCTTAGTTATGCTGCTAATAGGTTTAGTCAGCCGGGGGACCTCCAGTAGTTGCACTCCTTTCTTCACTCTCAGTGAATTTTTTTTTTTTTTTTGCTGGTCATTAACATCTGTTTGTTCTCTCCCACAGATTGAGTCCCCATCATGCTGTTTGCTCTCTACATGTCTGTTCTTTTCATCTTCTCTGTCCCCTCAATCTTCTCTGTCCCCTCACCTCCCCAGCCAGTCGCAGCAGATGACTGCCCCTCCCTAAGCCTGGTTCTGCTGGAGGTTTCTTCCTGTTAAAAGGGAGTTTTTCCTCTCCACCATCGCCAAGTGCTTGCTCACAGGGGATCGGCTGATTGCTGGGGTCTTTCTGCAATTGTGGGGGTCCCCCCTACAGTTGAAAGTGCGATGAGATGACTGTTGTTGTGAAATGGCACTATATAAATAAAGTTGAATTTAATTGAATTAAATCAATTGCAATACTACACAGAGTGAAATATTTGCTGAATCAACCCACATTATATACTTTGTATCATTCATTAATACTCCCATACATGACATATTGTACTGAAGTATGGGGGAATGCATATAAAACAAACATATAGCCAATCTTTATGCTTCAGAAGAGAGCTATTAGAATAATAAACAAAGCTGCTTACAGGGAACCAACAAACCCACTTTTTCTTAAATTAAAAGCTCTCAGGTTGAAAGATCTGGTTGACTTTAAAACTGCAGTAATAATGTTTAAAGTGAAGAATCTATCACTGCCCGCAAATATCCAAAAGTTGTTCCAAATAAGGGAGAAACAATATCATTTCAGAGGAATATGTATATTTCAAAAACCTTCAGTGAGAACTACCACCAAGTAACACTGTGTCTCAGTGCAAGGAGTCAGATTGTGGAACGCTTTTGGACCTGAATTAAAGTCATGTACAACGCTTGGACAATTTAAACAAAAACTAAAGGAAGAAATACTCCAAACATATATACAAGATGACATGTAAAATCACATAAGGATTGTCATATCCAGTCTGTGTTGCATTGTTGCTTAGTTTTTTGTCATGTTTTGTCTTAGCTTTGTTCTGAATTGTAATCGCTCTTGTTTTGTTTTTCTTTTGAATTCTTGGATGGAATATGGGTGGGCAATATAAGCTGCGGCTTCAGCCATCACCCATTTCGGATAACTAATGCTGAACTGTATGATCAGAGGAGTTATTGTTTAATTTGACCTTGTAAGATGTTTTTTTTTCCTTTGTTGTGTTATTCTGTTCCTTTCTTTTAATCTTTACTTTTAATCTATCCGAAATAAAGATTCATTCATTCATTCAGTTTTTATGCACTTTGAGACATGCCTGAGTAAGATGTGACCAAAATGGTTATTTACAGAATTTAATTTTTTCATTCTATTTATTTAATTGTTGTTTAAGAGGAAAAATACTTCTAGTTCTTCAAGTTCTGCTCATCCCCAGCACTGTTATTGTGTTTTTATGCACTTTTGATGTGGCTTTGTCATGTGCCAAGCGTACATTTAAAACCAAGACAATGAATAAAAAGTGCATATTTTTCCTCATATTGAGCTGCGTTGGTTTGAAATTTGTCATATTCAACAGATTAGTGAACATGTGTGGCCCAGTTACATGTCTTGATTTCAAATTGTGGCCCAACGGATTTTGTATTTGAATAGCTCTGTTTTAAACTGTACTACAAGTAACTTTGTTTTTAGAAGTGATGTACATTTTCTTACTTTTAATTTGTGATAACAATCAGGGTTTTTATTGCGTGTTTGTCTCAATTCAGGATCCATGTGTTATGTCTAATGAAATACCTGATGGAATGATGAGGCCAGGTGAATAGACAAACTCAGCTTTATTAACACTTGAACCAGAACAGACAAACAACAGCCACCAGGCAGAGGGCACCGGTCAAAGAGACCGTATCATGGATGCCCTCTGCTATTTATAGGGCGGTGCAGTGGCGGAACAGGAAGTGGCTGCCACTACACTGCACTTCACAATAAGGGTGTAAAACCCCAACACTACACCATGGTTTTAACAAGGTGTTGCTATGCTGTGTTTTCCTGCTATGACAAACTTCTAATAATAAAATGAAATGAGTTCTGCACACTGTAAAAAATGGTCTACACGAAAAAAATAAATTCAGGAAGACTTTAGGAAAAGCTATGCTTTCCTTATAAAGTCCCATCATTTTTAACCAGAGTGTTGCCTCATCATCCTGACTTCTGACTTCTGACCCCTCCCCTCTGTAGGAGATCCAGTTCACCCACCTGATCCTCAGCACCGGAACAGATGGACCATTCCCGGGAAAGTTCAACACCACGGCAACCTACCAGGATGCCATCCAGGTCTATGAGGACTTCATTAAACAGGTGAATGAGAGGTTTCCATGACAAATGCACACAGTAAAATAAAGGTATGATTCCTGTACCTTACAGGGTACTTTCCAGGGAAGTGCCCTGTAAGGTATAGAAATGGTCCTTGAGGTGGCAACTATGGACCTTTGGATTTAAAGGTGCATTTCTGTCACCGGGGTTCCAGATATGTTCTTCAAGGTACAGTTCTCGTACCTTTTTAAGGTACTGCTGAAACGACAAGCATTCATTTTTGTACTTTGATTTCTTAGTGTGTGTGATTTCAATCCTGCTGATGGACCTCAGTCATTAAAACATTGTTAGAAAATTAATGAGTTTAATAATTAAGTGCCATCTATCCATCGATCCATGCATGTATCCATCCATCCATTTTCTACCGCTTTTCTGGAGGTCTGGGTCATGGAGGCAGCAGCTCAAGCAGAGAAACCCAGACTCCCCTCTCCCCAGCAACCTGCTCCAGCTCTTCAGAGAGGATACCAAGGCGTTCCCAGTCCAGCTGGGAGACAGTTTCTCCAGCGTGTCCTGGGTCTGCCCCGAAGTCTCTTTCCAGTGGGACGTGCCTGAAACACCTCAAATGGGAGGTGTCCAGGAGGCATCCTGATAAGATGTCCAAACCACCTCAACTGGCTTCTTTCAGTGTGGAGGAGCAGCAGTTCTACTCTGGGCCTCTCCCGGATGACTGAGCCCCTCACCCTCTCTAAGGGTGAGTCCAGCAATCCTGTGGAGAAGGTTCATTTCAGCTGCTTGTATCCGCAATCTCATTCTGTCATTACCCAAAGCTCATGACCATAGGTGAGGGTAGGAACGTAGATTGAGCAGTAAATCGACAGCTTTGCTTTAGAGCTTAGCTCCCTCTTCACCACAACAGATCAGTGCAACATCCGCATCACTGCAGATGCTGCTGTGATCCATCTGTCAATCATCTGCTCCAATCTCCCCTCACTCGTGAATAAGACCCCAAGATACTTTTACTGCTCCACTTGGGGCAGGAGCTTGTCCCCAACCCGGAGAGGACAATTCACCCTCTTCCAGTTGAGCACCATGGACTCAGGCTTGGACGTTCTGATTCTTATCCCAGCCACTTCACACTCGGCAGCAAAATGTCCCAGTAAGACCTTAAGCCCTGTAGGTCATTGCTTGATGAAGCCAACTGGATGACATCATTTGCAAACAGCAGAGATGAGATCCTGTGGTCACGGAGCATGACACCCTCCATTCCTAGAAATCCTGTCCATAAAATTATAAGCAGGATCATGACAAAGGGCAGCCCTGGCGGAGTCCAACTCTCTCTGGGAATGAGTCCAACTGAGTGTTGGCAGTACAAACCAAACTCTCACAACGGTCGTATAGGGACCGTATAGCTCGTAACAATAAGCCTGATACCCCATACTCTCATAGCAATCCCCACAAGAGACCATGAGGGACGCAGCTGAATGCTTTCTCCAAGTCCACAAAACACATGTGGACTGGTTGGGCAAACTCCCACGAACCCTCGAGGATTCTCGAGAGGATCGAGTTTGTCCAATGTGCCATGACCAGGACCGAAACCACATTTCTCCTCCTGAATCTGAGGTTTGACCAGCGGTCAGACTCTCCTCTTCAGTTCTGTGGCATAGACTTTCCCAGGGAGCCTGAGAAGTGTGATCCCCCTAAAGTTGGAACACATCCTCCAGTCCCCCTTCTTAAACAGAGGAACCACCACCCCAGTTTACCATGCCAAAGGCACTGTCCCCAGCCTCCACACAATGTTGCAGAGGTGTGTCAACCATGACAGCCCTATAACATCCAGGGCCTTGAGGTACTCAGGGAGAATCTCGTCCACCCCCGGGCCCTGCCACCGAAGAGTTTTTAACCACTTCGGCAACCTCAGCCCCTATGATGCGCGAGTTGTCCCCCTCATCCTCAAGCTCTGCTTCCTCTGTGAAAGGCGTGCCAGTGGGTTTGAGGAGATCCTCAAAGTGTTCCTTCCACCGCCCAACAGTACCTCACCTGGCTCCTTTCGATATGGAGGAGGAGCAGTTCTACTCTGAGCCTGTCCTGGATGACTGAGCTCCTCACCCTATCTCTGAGAGTGAGTCCAGCAATCCTATGGAGAAAGCTCATTTTAGCCACTTGTATCTGCGATCTCATTCTTTCGATCGTTACCTAAGGCTCATGACCATAAGTGAGGGTAGGAACATAGATTAACCGGTAAATCGACAGTTTTGCTTTAGAGCTCAGTTCCCTTTTCACCACAACGTCTGCATCACTGCAGAGGGTGCTCTGATCCGTCTGCCAATCTCTTGCTCCATTCTCCCCTCACTTGTGAATTAGACCCCAAGATACTTAAACTCCTCCACTTGGGGCAGGACCTTGTCTCCAACCCGGAGAGGACAATCCACCTTTTTCCGGCTGAGGACCATGGATTCGTACTTGGAGGTATTGATTCTCATCCCAGCCGCTTCACATTCAGTAACAAACCGTCCCAGCAAGGCCTGTAGGTCAGTGGTTGATTAGGCCAACAGGACAACATCATCTACAAACAGCAGAGATGAGATCCTGTGGTTTCCGAGCATGACACCCTCCGATCCTTGGCTGTGTCTAGATATCCTGTCCATAAAAATTATGAACAGGACCTGTGACGGAGGGCAGCCCTGGTGGAGTCCAACTCTCACTGGAAACAAGTTTGACTGGGTGTTGGCAATATGAACCAAACTCTTGGAACGGTTGTATACGGACCAGATAGCTCATAACAATGAGCCCGATACCCCATACTCCCGCAGTACGCCCCACAAGAGACCAGTTCAGTTCATTTCAATTCAACTTTATTTATGTAGTGCCATTTCACAACAACAGTCATCTCATAGCACTTTCAACTGTAGGGGAACCCCCACAGTTGCAGAAAGACCCCAGCAATCAGGTGATCCCCTGTGAGCAAGCGCTTGGTGACGGTGGAGAGAAAAAACTCCCTTTTAACAGGAAGAAACCTCCAGCAGAACCAGGCTTAGGGAGGGACAGTCATCTGCTGCGACCGGCTGGGGGGTGAGGGGATAGAGAAGACGAAAAGAACAGACATGTAGAGAGCAAACAGCACAATGGGGATTCAATCTGTGGGAGAGAACAAACAGATGTTAATGACCAGCAAAAAAAAAAAAAAAAAATTCATTGAGAGTGAAGAAAGGAGTGAGGCCCAGTGCATTATTGGAGGTCCCCTGGCTGACTAAACCTATTAGCAGCATAACTAAGGGAGGGTTCAGAAACACATGATCTCTCCCTGATTGTAGGCTATATCAAAAAGGAAGGTTTTAACCCTATTCTTAACAACAGAGATCGAGTCTGACTCCCAAATCCAGATTGGCAGCTGGTTCCACAGGAGAGGAGCTTGATAACTGAAGGCTCTGCCTCCCATTATACTTTTGGAGATTCTAGGTATTACAAGTAATCCTGCATTTTGGGAGCGTAGTGCTCTGTTAGGATAATACGGTAGTGTCAGATCTTTTAAATAAAAAGGGGCCTGATTGTTTAGAGCTTTTTACAGTAAGTAAGAAAAAGGATTTTAAACTTAATTCTAAACTCTATGGGAAGCCAATGAAGGGAGGCCAGAACCAGAGAGATATGATCTCTCTTTCTAGTACCTGTTAAAACTCTTGCTGCAGCATTTTGGCTCAGCTGAAGACTTTTTAAAGATGTTTTAGGACAACCTGATAATGAAGAGTTACAGTAATCTAATCTAGAGCTAACAAAAACGTGGATCAGTTTCTCAGCATCACTCTGAGACAAGATGCTCCTAATCTTGGCAATATTACGCAAATGATAGAAGGCAGTCTTAGAAACAAATTTAATATGTGAACATGCAAGTTAGGTTAATTGGCATCAAGCTGGGGATTCTAAGTTGTCCTTGGGTATGACTGTGGGAGTGAATGGTTGTCTGTCTCTCTGTGTTGGCCCTGCAATGGACTGGCGATCTGTCCGGGGTGCACCCTGCCTCTCGCCCAAGGGATGCTGGGATGGGCTCCAGCACCCCCGCGACCCGAAAAGGATTAAGCGGAAGAAGATGAATGAATGAATGAATTGAAAGACAGATGTTGATCAAAAATAACTCCAAGGTTCCTCACAGAGCTATTAAAAGAAAGAGTAACCACATCCAAACTGAAAGTTTGATTTGGAAAGGTATTTCTAAGGTTTTTTGGACCAACAAGAATGACTTCAGTCTTATCTGAATTTAATAGCAAGAAATTACAAGTCATCCAAGCTTTGATTTCCTTAAGACAGGCTTCCAACTTGGCTAATTGATTACTATCATCTGGCTTCATTGACAGGCATAATTGTGTGTCATCTGCATAACAGTGAAAATGTATACAGTGCTTTCTAATAATGTTGCGTAACGGAAGCGTATATAAACTAAAAAGAGTAGGGCCTAGCACAGATTCCTGTGGAACTCCATGACTGAGCTTTGAGTTGAAAGAAAACTCATTATTGACATGAACAAACTGGAACCTATCAGATAAATAAGATCTAAACCACTGCAACAAAGTTCCATTAAGTCCAACACAGTGTTCTAATCTATCAAGTAGAATATTATGATCGATAATATCAAAGGCTGCACTAAGGTCCAAAAGGACAAGTACAGAAACAAGTCCATTATCAGATGCGATGAGGAGGTCGTTAGTAACCTTCGCTAAGGCTGTTTCAGTACTATGATGGATTCTAAACCCAGATTGAAACTCTTCAAGTAAACCATTTCCCTGCAGGTAGTCAAATAATTGCGTAGCAACAACTCTTTCTAAGATTTTTGAAATGAAAGGGAGATTAGAGATTGGTCTATAGTTAGCTAAAGCTCCTGGATCCAGCGTTGGCTTTTTGAGTAAGGGTTTAATTACAGCCGTTTTAAAAGCCTGTGGTACATGACCTAAAATTAATGAAGAATTGATTATATGAAGAATAAAGCTACCAATAAGTGGGAAGACTAACCTGGTAGGAATAGGGTCTAAAAGACAAGTTGAAGGCTTGGATGAGGAAACTATTTTGTCTAACTCTAAAAGGTCAATTGGAGTAAACTTATCAAGACAGATATCAATTGAAGGAGTTGTAGTAGTTACTGTATTTAAGTTAACGGTGGGAAGAATCTGATTGATTTTATCTCTGATGGATGACATTTTATTATTGAAAAAGTTCATAAAGTCCTGACTAGTAAGCTCTAAGGGAATGCTAGGATTGACAGAGTCCTGACTCTTTGTCAGCCTGGCTACAGTGCTGAAAAGAAACCTGGAATGCAGAATAATAACTTGTTATAGCTTTTCTAAGAGATTTTTTTTATAAATTAAAAGATGATTTCACCAAGCTAAATAGATTTCATCTAAATTAGTGGAGCACCATTTTCTTTCTAACTGACGAGTCTTCTGTTTTAAGCTACGAGTTTCTGTGTTGAACCAAGGAGTTAGAAATCTCTGATTAGACTTTTTCTTTTTTAAGGGGGCCACCAAGTCTAGAGTCTGATGCAGAGAAGCTGTAACACTATGTACCATGCTATCAATTACAGACGGAGCAAGCTGTCTATAGCTTATTTCCATTGTGTTGACACATGGCATAGAGGAATCAAGCTGCATAAATTTGGTAACAACATCATCTGAGAGGTATCTACTGTAGTAATATTTTTCTTTAGGAGCCAAATAGTCAGAAATAGTAAAATCAAAGGTTAACAGACAATGGTCTTACAGTACAGGGTTATGAGGAGACACTACCAGATTTTGTATTTTTATGCCATATGTCAGAACAAGGTCCAACATATGGTGGAGATAATGAGTAGTATTTCCTACTTTCTGAGAAAACCCCATCGAGTCTAATATTGAATTAAATGCCACATTAAGGCAATCACTATATACATCTACATGTATATTAACCCCTTGCACTCTGGTCAATTTCCCTAAAAACGCCAAAAAATAACGTACCCAAAGTAAATCAAAAGCTGTTCTTCAACCCTTTGCAGCATCTTCATGGGGTTGGTCTCATTTAAAAGAAAACACTTTGAATTTTTTGGCAAAACAGTCATAATCTCTCTAAGTGCTCCCGCCACTGACTAACAGTCATCTAAACATACTGAACTTGAAGAAAATAAATTTCACCTGGGTGTTTTTTTGGATACAAATGCTTGCAAATAACACACAGCTGTCAGATACTGGCTGAAAAATGCAACGGAAATGTAGAACCAAGTGTTATCCAGCTGAGATCAAAATTTTGTAGCAATACCACAAAAAATGAATATATTCCATCCATCCATCTTCTACCACTTTTCCGGAGGTCCGGGTCGCGGAGGCAGCAGTTCAAGCAGAGAAGCCCAGACTTCCCTCTCCCCAGCCACCTGCTCCAGCTCTTCAGAGGGGATACCAAGGCGTTCCCAGACCAGCTGGGAGACATAGTCTCTCCACCGAGTCCTGGGTCTGCCCCGGGGTCTCCTCCCAGTGGGACGTGCCTGAAACACCTCAAGTGGGAGGCGTCCAGGAGGCATCCTAATCAGATGCCCATACCACCTCAACTGACTCCTTTCAATGTGGAGGAGCAGCGGTTCTACTCTGAGCCTCTCCCGGATGACTGAGCTCCTCACCCTATCTCTGAGGGTGAGTCCAGCAATCCTACGGAGAAAGCTCATTTCAGCCACTTGTATCCGCGATCTCGTTCTTTCGGTCATTACCCAAAGCTCGTGACCATAGGTGAGAGTAGGAACGTAGATTGACTGATAAATCGACAGCTTTGCCTAAGAACTAAGCTCCCTCTTCACCACAACAGACCGGTACAACGTCCGCATCACTGCAGATGCTGCTCCAATCCATCTGTCGATCTCTCGCTCCATTCTCCCCTCACTCGTGAACAAGACCCCAAGATACTTAAACTCCTCCACTTGGGGCAGGAGCCTGTCCCCAACCCGGAGAGGACAATCCACCTTTTTCCGGCTGAGGACCATAGACTCGGACTTGGAGGTGCTGATTCTCATCCCAGCCGCTTCACACTCAGCGGCAAACCGTCCCAGCAAGAGCTGTAGGTCATTGCTGGATGAAGCCAACAGGACAACATCATCTGCAAACAACAGAGATGAGATCCTGTGGTCACCGAGCATGACACCCTCCATTCCCTGGCTGCGCCTAGAAATCCTGTCCATAAAAAATATGAACAGGATCGGTGACAAAGGGCAGCCCTGGCGGAGTCCAACTCTCACTGGGAATGACTCCGACCGAGTGTTGGCAATACGAACCAAACTCTCACAACGGTCGTACAGAGACCGAATAGCTCGTAACAACAAGCCCGATACCCCATACTCCCGAAGCACCCCCCACAAAAATCCACGAGGGACGCAGTCAAATGCCTTCTCCAAGTCCACAAAACACATGTAAACTGGTTGGGCAAACTCCCACGAACCCTCGAGAATTCTCGAGAGGGTAAAGAGCTGGTCCGATGTGCCACGGCCAGGACAAAAACCACATTGCTCCTCCTGAATCCGACCAACGGCCGGACTCTCCTCTCCAGTACCTTGGCATAGACCTTCCCAGGGAGGCTGAGGAGTGTGATCCCTCTAAAGTTGGAGCACACCCTCCGGTCCCCTTTTTTGAAGAGAGGAACCACCACCCCAGTTTGCCATGCCAAAGGCACTGCCCCCGACCTCCACGCAACATTGCAGAGGCGTGTCAACCATACAACCCAACAACATCCAGGGCCTTGAGGCACTCGGGGCGAATCTCGTCCACCCCTGGGGCCCAGCCACCAAGGAGATTTTTAACCACCTTGGCGACCTCAGCCCCTGTGATAGGCGAGTCATCCCCCTCGTCCCCAAACCCTGCTTCCTCTGTGGAAGGCGTATCATTGGGATTGAGGAGATCCTCGAAGTATTCCTTCCACCGCCCGACGATGTCCCCAGTCGAAGTCAACAGTGTCCCATCCGCACCATACGCAGTGTGGACGGGGAGCTGCTTTCCCCTCCTGAGCCACCGGACAGTTTGCCAGAATCTCTTTGAGGCCGACCGAAAGTCTTGTTCCATGGCCTCACCGAACTCCTCCCATACCCAGGTTTTTGCTTCAGCAACCACTCAAACTGCACTTCGCTTGGCCTGCCGGTACACCTCAGCTGCTTCGGGAGTCCCACAAGCCAACCAAGCTTGATAGGACTCCTCCTTCAGCTTAATGGCCCCCCTCACCACTGGTGTCCACCACTTGGTTCGGGGGTTTCCACCACGAGATGCACCGACCACTTTGCGGCCGCAGCTCTGGGCCGCCGCTTCAACAACAGAGGTGGAGAACATGGCCCATTCAGACTCCATGTCTCCAGACTCCCTCGGAATGTGGTTGAAGTTCTTCCGGAGGTGAGAGTTGAAGACCTCCCGGACAGGGGCCTCAGCCAGACGCTTCCAGCACACCCTCACTATACGTTTGGGTCTACCAGGTCTGAATGGCTTCCTCCCCTGCCATCGGATCCAACTCACCACCAGGTGGTGATCAGTTGACAGCTCTGCGCCTCTCTTTACTCGGGTCTCCAAGACATACGGTCGCAGGTCTGATGACACGATAACAAAATCGATCATCGACCTGCGACCTAGGGTGTCCTGGTGCCAGGTGCACATATGGACACCCTTATGCTTGAACATGGTGTTCGTTATGGACAGACTGTGGTTAGCACAGAAGACCAATAACTGAACACCACTCGGGTTCAGATCGGGCAGGCCGTTCCTCCCAATCACCCCCCTCCAGGTTTCACTGTCGTTGCCCACGTGCGCATTGAAGTCCCCCAGTAGGACAATGGAGTCTCCAAGAGGAGCACCCTCCAGCACCCCAGTCACAGACTCCAAAAAGGGTGGGTACTCTGAAACATCATTTGGTGCATAGGCACAAATGATGGTCAGGACCCGTTTCCCAACTCGAAGGCGCAGGGAAGCAACCCTTTCGTCCACCGGGGAAAACTCCAACATAGAGGCAGCAAGGTGGGGCGATACAAAAATACCCACCCCTGCTTGTCGCCTCTCGCCCGGGGCAACTCCAGAAAAGGCCAAGCTCCAGCCCCTCTCCAGGAGACTGGTTCCGGAACCGGAGCTGTGTGTTGAGGTGAGGCCGACTATATCTAGCCGGTATCTCTCAACCTCGTACACCAGCTCAGGCTACTTCCCCACCAGAGAGGTGACATTCCACGTACCAAAAGCCAGTTTAGAAAGCTTGGGATCAGTCCGCCAAGGTCTCCGCCTTTGACCGCCACCTGATCCACAGCTGATCCACAGCTTTTTTCTTAGGTTGTTCCCAGGTGTTTTTGAACTGTGCCAAATTGTGCCAAATGGCACAGTTTGGAAAAACGTCTGTAATTTTTTGAATGATTCAATATAGAAGCTTCATCTTGGGCTCTAATGAAAGGTGAAGGGCTGTGTGTGTGTGTGTGTGGGGGGGGGGGTTATTTATTCATTCATGAATGAATGAATGAACAAACAAGCCCCCACACACAAAGAAGCATGCCACGTAAAAAATGTGTGGCTTTTTTTTTTTACAAGAAAAAATAACCTACAGTGCAATAAAAATTATACTACAATATCTGTAATGTAGAAGATAACAACTCCCCCCCCCCCCCCGCTACAGAGGACGGACATTGTCCATCGACACATGACGGGCGCCGCGGTCTACTCCGCACAGTTGTACTAAAATATCTTTAATAATATCTGCAATCCGCTACAGAAGACTAGCGGTAGGGGGGGGGGGCGTTCGCAGGGGGGGTCCGGACACAGCGCATGGACTGGACACGGTCCGTGCGCCGTCTGGACCGGACCGGAGCCATCATGTTGCGATAACGCACAGTTGTAATTTACCGATCGGTCAAAAGTCATTTGGATTACAATTTTCAGGGATAAAGAATAATTTAGCTTATAACACTTACCTGTCCACAACAGCAGTGTCGCTGGCAAACTTCTCTTCCTCATTGTCAGACGAACATGACGCTGGTCCACTTGTTACGGACTCGTGGTTCTGGTCACGCGACCCGGTCAAACCATAATTCCATTATTGCGGTTTTGCGCTTCCACGATTGCGGTTTTGGCGAACGATTTTTCAAAACAAATAAGAACAGTAGTAAGAAAAAAAGACTGGCGAACGCCTGTGTGTCACCCAGCCTTACACAAAACAGCTTTCGAACTTCTGTGCTTCAATTGGCTGGCTGTATTTGCAGCCGTTGATAGGCGGGTCCTTCTTGCTAGGTTTTCAGTCATTGGTTCTTCAAGGTTTCAGAAACCCAATTCAAGGCTCTTATTAGTCGAATGAGAGGTCTATCAGATGAACTAATCTGTTTGCGGCTGTGTCTGTAGTGGAAGAACGGAAATGCAGCTTTTTTTTTCAGTGCACACTTGGACGCAGCGCCCTCGTGCGCTCTGGGACGCAGAGACGTGCCTGTCCGCGGTACATCGGAGTGCAAGAGGTTAACCGGGGCTTTGCGACTAGGCTTCCTTCTCACCGTCACCCACCCAGTCTCCTCGCTGCTGAGGAGGACTGGAGGACCACTACCAGGTCGCCCTAAGCTAGGGAGCTCCGCTGCAGCTAGGGGACGTCCATCAAGAGTAACTGCACAGACGGTGTTTCAGTGCAGCGGAGCCGGGATTCCAAATCAGACAACCTCGCCTCGAGCACCTCAAAAAGACAACATTTATTATATTTACCGTTATCACTAAAAGAGGCAGAGGTGTAGCTAAACATCTGACAGAGAGAGCACACCAGAGGAGGAGAAGAAGGAGAGCTAGTAGCCATAGCTAGTGGCTAACCCGAAGCTAACAAAACACAGATAAAAGGTGAACAGAAGGCTGAAGAGGGTGATTAGATGGCACTGAGTACGCACACAAGTGCAAGAGGCTTGATAAACAGAAATGAGAACTAACGGTAGATGGAAAAAAGTGGTTAAAATACAATTAAAAGCAAAATCCTCAGGAGAATGAGGAGAGCAAACCACACGGACCGACAGCAATACAGGAAGTGATGATACGTTACCACAAGTGACGTTACCCAGCTTCCTATCAGCTTCCTTCCTACTTCTAGGCAATTTAGCTTGTACATATTTAATGTGAGGTTTCTAGAATTTTTTTTTATCTATAATCACACCTAGAATTTACTGTCCTGAACTCTTTCAATATTGATGTTAGCCATCTATATCTTTGCTTGAATGTTGGTCTTACCATTTCCAAATAACATGAACTTTGTTTTGCTCAAATTTAATAATTTATTTTTATTAAACCATTCTTTTATTTTACTTAATTTGGTCATGGTTATATTCAAAAGTTGCTTTAGGTTCTCACCAGTACCCAGAATAGTTGTCATCTGCAAACATCACAATCTTCAACAGTTCAGAAACATTACAAATATCATTGATATAAAATGAAATGTTTAGGTCCCAGTACTGACCTCTGGGGGACACCACAAACAATGTTGAATCTCTGATTTATATTGTCCCATCTTCACAAATTGTTGCCTGTTTTTTAAATCGTTTCTGACCCAATTTAATACCACTCCCCTACGTCCATATTGTTCCAAATTATTAAGTAATATTTCATGATTTAATGTATCAAATTCTTTTTTCAAATCAATAAGTACTTCCGCCGCAAATTTCTTTCTGTCCATAGAATTAGTAATTTCTTCTATAACATCCATCAAAGCCGCTGATGGAGAGTGGTCGGTTCTAAATCCATATTGGCTGTCTGTAAGTAATTTGTATTTAGCTATGAACTTTTCTTATCTGTCATTAAAGAGTTTTTCCAGTATTTTTGAGAACTGGGGCAGAAGATAAACAGGTCTGTAGTTTGTGAAGTGGTCTTTGTTTCCATTTTTGTATAGAGGTATAACTTAAGCTATTTTCATTTTACTTGGAATTGTACCAGTTTGGAATGATGTTACAAATATGTTTCAATGATTTAACAATTTCCTTATTCACTTTTTAACAGCTACCATGTCAATGTCATCACAGTCAGTTGAAACTTTATTTTTGAATTTATGTACAATCTCAATGATTTCCCTCTCTTCCACTGCTGTTAAAAACATTGAATTTGGATTTCTTTCGATTAATCGACTATTCCCCTTTTCAGATACAGTGGGGTAAAAAAGTATTTAGTCAGCCACCAATTGTGCAAGTTCTCCCACTTAAAAGATGAGAGAGTTCTCCAATTTTCATCATAGGTGTACCTCAACTATGAGAGACAAAATGAGAAAAAAAAATCCAGAAAATCACATTGTCTGATATTTAAAGAATTTATTTGCAAATTATGGTGGAAAATAAGTATTTGGACAATAACAAAAGTTCATCTCAATACTTTATATACCCTTTGTTGGCAATGACAGAGGTCTAACGTTTTCTGTAAGTCTTCACAAGGTTTTCACACACTGTTGCTGGTATTTTGGCCCATTCCTCCATGCAGATCTCCTGTAGAGCAGTGATGTTTTGGGGCTGTCGCTGGGCAACATGGACTTTCAACTCCCTCCAAAGATTTTCTGTGGGGTTGAGATTTGGAGACTGGCTAGGCCACTCCAGGACCTTGAAATGCTTCTTACGAAGCCACTCCTTCGTTGCCTGGGCGGTGTGTTTGGGATCATTGTCATGCTGAAAGACCCAGCCACGCTTCATCTTCAATGCCCTTGCTGATGGAAGGAGGTTTTCACTCAAAATCTCACGATACATGGCCCCATTCATTCTTTCCTTTACACGGATCAGTCGTCCTGGTCCCTTTGCAGAAAAACAGCCCCAAAGCATGATGTTTCAACCCCCATGCTTCACAGTAGGTATGGTGTTCTTTGGATGCAACTCAGCATTCTTTCTCCTCCAAACACGACAAGTTGAGTTTTTACCAAAAAGTTCTATTTTGGTTTCATCTGACCATATGACATTCTCCCAGTCCTCTTCTGGATCATCCAAATCCTCTCTAGCAAACTTCAGACGGGCCTGGACATGTACTGGCTTAAGCAGGGGGACACGTCTGGCACTGCAGGATTTGAGTCCCTGGCGGCGTAGTGTGTTACTGATGGTAGCCTTTGTTACTTTGGTCCCAGCTCTCTGCAGGTCATTCACTAGGTCCCCCGTGTGGTTCTGGGATTTTTGCTCACCGTTCTCGTGATCATTTTGACCCCACGGGGTGAGATGGCCCAGATCGAGGAAGATTATCAGTGGTCTTGTATGTCTTCCATTTTCTAATAATTGCTCCCACAGTTGATTTCTTCACACCAAGCTGCTTACCTATTGCAGATTCAGTCTTCCCAGCCTGGTGCAGGTCTACAATTTTGTTTCTGGTGTCCTTTGACAGCTCTTTGGTCTTGGCCATAGTGGAGTTTGGAGTCTGACTGTTTGAGGTTGTGGACAGGTGTCTTTTATACTGATAACGAGTTCAAACAGGTGCCATTAATACAGGTAACAAGTGGAGGACAGAGGAGCCTCTTAAAGAAGAAGTTACAGGTCTGTGAGAGCCAGAAATCTTGCTTGTTTGTAGGTGACCAAATACTTATTTTCCACCATAATTTGCAAATAAATTCTTTAAAAATCAGACAATGTGATTTTCTGGATTTTTTTTCTCCTCATTTTGTCTCTCATAGTTGAGGTATACCTATGATGAAAATTGGAGACCTCTCTCATCTTTTAAGTGGAAGAACTTGCTCAATTGGTGGCTGACTAAATACTTTTTTACCCCACTGTATGAATGAATCAGTGATTTTTTTCTGCTAATTTTAGTCCAGTATTTACAAAGAATTCACTGAATCTATTTACTACATCATTTATATTATCAATATTTGTATCATTATCTTGTCTGTCACCGTTTCAAATTACTTTAGTTAATATAGTCCATATACCAGGGATGTCCAATCATGTGCCTTGGAGGGCCAAGACCCTGCAGGCTTTACCTCCAACCAATGTGCTCAGCACCAGATTTCACTGAACTTCTTCCCACTGATTGCTGATCAGTGAAAACACCTGCTGAAGCAACTGGGTAGAAGAGAAAACCTGCAGGGTCTTGGCCCTCCATGGCACATGATTGGACACCCCTGCCATATACCTTTAATATTATTTTTATTATTATCTATTAATTTACTATATTATTCCTTTTTACTTATTCTCATAATATTGGTAAAATTATTTTTATATTTTTTGTCTCTTTTTTTCTACCTCTTTAGTTCTATATCTTATGAATTCTCTATACAACATATTTTTCTTTTTGCAGGCATTTTTTTTAATCCCTTGGTGAGCCATGGTGTGGTTTTGATGTTCTAATTTTTGATTTCAGCTTTTGGTCTGTCTTGTTTTCCTTTGTTTTTTACTTACTCTTTCCTTTCATTTATGTCCCATATCGGGTATTGGCAGCGTGTCAGTGCATGTCTTACATGGCTTTCCTCCTCCTGTCTGTCTTCTTGGTCTGTGATGATGGTGGCCCATTCGTATAGTGTCCTGACAACTGATAGTTTGTGTGCTGTGGGGTGTTCTGATGTCCATAGTAGGTACTGATCTGTGTGGGTTGTGTTATGTCTGAGAAATATGGACACTGGGGGCGGTGGCTCTGCTGAACAGTGGCTTTATTAACAATAAGCTAGTAGCTCATGGAACATACAATATAGCTGCTATACTAGCTAACAGGAGGTACAGGTTGGTATAGCTGTAGAGGCGGAGCGCCAAAAGAGGCCGACCATCCCTTAATAAAGGTAGGACATGATGACATCAACCAACGCCTGCGTCACCACGTCCGTGCTGTCTGTTGTTATGTTGGAATACACAACATTCACCCCCGCCCCCCCTTCCCCGGGAAAGGCAAAAAAAACCCATCATAAACTTGTAAAACACAACAGTATTATAAACCGAACCTGGGCCACTGGGTGGACCAATGGTTGACCCTGCACGACTGAGTGGGTTATTCTGCCACTTTGAACCAGTCGTGCTGTGCTAAACAGTCTTAACAGAGTCACTGGTGTGGTCTGAGTTCAGGGGCCTCTGGCAAGCCCGCAGTGGGAGCAGTCCTGGAGGCGCTGGGCGCAGCGGACCTGGGTGTTCTGCTGCAAAGTCCCAGTCTGGGTTCCACATTGGCTGGATCAGCTCCAGCGTCACGGCTTGGTCTGAGGCAGCTGCTCTCACTCTTTGCAGACAGCTGGTGTGCCATCTCGAACCATCGGCCATCTGGAAGGTGGCTGGCCCCAACTGGATGGTGATTGTCATCAGCGATGACAGGACCGTCTGTGGGTCCAGGTGTTCGGATCGTCAGACCCAAACCCATTCCAGCACTGCGAGTGGTGATCGGTTTAGCAGCACTCAGTGTTGCTGCTGTGGCAGCATGCCTTTCACGCTGGTGGTAGAATGTGCCCTCCATTGGCATTGCTCTGTTGGATCCTGTTCAACCACAAACTCTATCCTGCATCGCTGTGGTGGGTCCCTGAGGCTGATGTCGAGCGAGAATGCAAGATGAGTCTGGCTTCTGTCCCCTCTCTCTGGTGCTGATTGTGGTCGCGGTGATGTGTCACTGTCGCCGGCGATGGGACACGCACCGAGTTGTCGTTGTTCACCGGAGTCCCCTTTGGCCATGAACTCCCTCTCCTGTAGCTCCGTGGCAGCTCCTTGAGGCTTATGCCAGGTGAGGATCAGAGGTGAGTCCGGTTTGTGCCCTATCTCCGTACTGTGTTCTGTCTGCAGTGTCAAGCTTGGAGCAGCTGTACCCTTGTCTGGGTGTGTTGCGCTCCCATTGTCAGCGGTCTAATAAAGTCCAAGATTGTCATGGATGGTAAAGCCCAGTTCATAAAACAGGTCACACCCCAGGATATTGTCCCCATGTGTGGCTACCTGGAAGGTGAACTCTGGGAGGACTCTTGACCCGTAGCAATCCATTAGCGCTATGGACCCTACGAGGCTGATGCGGGTGTGTCCATAGCCATACAGCTCCGCTGGATTCTTCCCAATAGGATGGTTCGGGAAGAATTTTTTAACAGTGACACAGTTCATCATAGATTTCATAGTGACAGTATCCAGCAGCAATGGTAAGCTGACGTCGTCTAGCCTCATCATGCACCATTTGCATGCCGCTCTTCTGGAGCCCACTGTGTGGATGGTGGTCATTTGTGGTTCTGTCGAACTGGGTAGCAGGCTTGATGTTAGTTGTGTCGATCGGCACACCTTAGTGAAGTGATTAAGCTTGCTGTGTCGTTGGCATCACTGCTCCCTGGCTGGGCAGGATCACGCTCGCTCTCGGTGCGTTAGGGAGCCACAGTTACCGTACGAATAGTGTCTCGTAATGTTCCTCAGTCCTGTGAGGTTCACCTCAGCATCCTCCGTGAAGGTTGTGGTGTAACTGGGTTCTTCTGCTGGGGTAACAGCATGTGCTAGCAGGGCTCATTCTTGTGGCTCACCTAGCTGTGAAGATAGCCAGTTGGCGGCCTCCAACTGGAACACCAACTCCACTGCCTTCGCCAGCGGCAGGTCATCTGGCGCCATCAGCAGCTTTGCCCACAGCCACAGGTTGCTGATGTGTTCCGTGAGCTGGTCCTGCACCATTTCGTTCTCTAAACGGCCAAACGTGCATACGCTTGCCAGACAGCGGACGCCCGTGACGTACTGCTGGGTCACTTCTCCTGCTCCCTGTCAGCACTGGCGGAAGTGAATCCTGCTCGCTAGCACACTGTCAGGTGCTGTGAAGTGTCCGGCCAGCAGCGTGATGCACTCCTCGTATGTGTCCGCCTGTCCTAATCTGCTGAAAACCCGCTGTCCCTCGGTACCCAGGCTGTGAATTAGAAAAGCTCACAGCCACACCTTGCCAACTCTCGCCAGGTCCATCCCCAACACGTACGTGCGGAACGGCTTGAACCAGCAAGGCCATGGGATGAGCAGCTCACCTGGGGACGTACGGAACGGTGGCAGGGGTGCCAAGCACGCTTCCATGTCGATGATGTTAAAGGTTCTCCTAGTTAGTGTTATGTCTGAGAAATATGGACAGTGGAGGCAGTTGCTATGCTGAGCAGTGGCTTTATTAACAATAAGCTAGTAGCACGTGGAACATACAGTATAGCTGCTATGCTAGCTAACAGGAGGTACAGTTTGTTATAGCTGTAGAGGCGGAGCTGACTTCCGCAGTTAGTCCCCTTAATAAAGGTAGGACGTGATGGCATCAACCCACGCCTTCATCACCACATCTGCGCTCTGTAAACTGAGATTTTTATACTGCCGTCATCATTGTGATGATTTTCATGTCCAGAAAGGCTATAGTCCCATTTTCTTCCTCTTCGTGTGTGAATTTTATGTTCCCAGCTGTGAGTTCTTTGTGTGTGTCCTTTTTTTATTTTCACCAATACGTCATCCACGTATCTCTTCCAGAGGGTGGGTTTGCATTGTATGGGTGCTGTGTTGATGGCTTTATTTTCCAGATCCTCCATGAAAAAGCTGCTCATGATGGCTGATAGTGGGTCTTCCGTTGCAAATCCTTTGTCTGTAGATTTTTTTGTATTGAAAATAGGTGGATTTTGCAACAAATTGTAATAATCCAGATATGTTAACTGTGAGATTTGTGCGTTTTTTGAGGTTCTGTCATTCCTGAGGTGTTCTTACATGATGTGTAGTGTGACATCAACAGGGGTCTTTGTGAATGGCGAAATGATATCATGTGAAATGAGGATCTCGTCTGATTCTATTTTCATGTTTTTGAATTCTTGTGCCAGTTCTTTTGAGTTTTTGCTGTAGTATTCTGATAGTCCAAGGAGGGGTTTGATGATTCCAACCAGAGCTTTTGATAAGTTGTATGTGACTGATCCAATGCTGTCTATTATTGGTCGCAGTGGGATGTCCTTATGTATTTTTGGGGTTCCATAGATGTAGGGGTGATGCTGGCTGTGAGTATCAGGTGTTCGTATGCATCCTTTGTTATTTTTTTGCTTTCTAATAGGGGTTTGAGGAGGGCTTTTAGCATTTTTTCTTTTCTTCTGTGGGGTTTGTTTTTATGATTTCATATGTGCTACTGTCTGCCAACATGGTTTCCATCTGTTTTTCATATGTTTCCGTGTGTGTTTGTCTTTTCCCATTTTTCCTTTCTGCGAGTTCACAGAAAGAAAAAACAAAAGAAAAACAGGAAAACACAAACGCACAGAAACAAATGATAAGTGGGTCTAAAACTTATCACAATTTCCACTCACAGACACCGATAAAGTTCTAAGCAGAGGACTAACTTTCGCCATCACACCAACCAAAATACCCCATGAAGAGTACATCTGAGCAGCGGAACTCGCATGTGAAAAAATCCAGGCTCAAGGAGGAAAAGCAACAATACGGAACACAGTCGCAGGAATTCTCAAAACGGCCAAATTACCACAAAGCAACATCACAAAAGAAGAAGAAAAGGCAATAAACTCACTAAAGAAAGGTAAAACAATCACAATCCTCCCATCAGATAAAGGCAGAGCCACAGTAGTAATGGATACAGAAACATGAAAAATGGATGGAAATCATGTTGGCAGGCAGCAGCACATATGAAATCATAAAAACAAACCCCACAGAAGAAAAGAAAAAAAATGCTATAAGCCCTTCTCAAACTCTTATTAGAAAGCAAAACAATGACAAAGGATGCATACGAACACCTGATACCCACAACCAGCATCACCCCCGGATCTATGGAATCCCAAAAATATATAAGAAGGACATCCCACTGCCACCAGTAATAGACTGCATCAGATCAGTCACATACAACTTATCAAAAGCCCTGGTTAAAATCGTCAAACCCCAACTTGCACCATCAGAATACTACTTCGAAAACTGAAAAGAAATGGCACAAGAACTCAAAAATATGAAAATGGAATCCGACCAGAGCCTCATTTCACATGTCATTTCACCATTCACCAAGACCCCTGCTGATGTCACACTACACATCATGCAAGAACGCTTCAAGAATGACAGAACTCTTGAAAGACACACAAATCTTTTCCAGCACCACGCGAGTCGGCAGCCTTTTTGCTGCAGTGGCTCAATTCTGAGTTTCTCTCTTGTTTTTATTTACCATCCATTTTTTTCTTTCCCACAACTTTTGTGATCTTGTTACCCCATATCCATCATGGACACCGAGGACACTAATATCGCCACACTGGCGTTAATATTAGCCATCTTTCTACTTATATCGCCAATGACTACTGACCCAGTGAGTGGAAGAGTCACTGTTTACGGTAGGAGCCAATTGTTAGCACTGTGTTGCTCCACGGTGCTAACTGAGAGACCCAATATCCCTTGAGAAATCAGACAAAAATGATGTGGATGTCGAGCTGGAGCGAAGCGACGTGCGAGGAAGACAAGGTACAAGCCCGTTCGACCATCCGTTATTATGAGAAATATGAGATTGCTGCTTAATAAGACGGACAAACTAGCAGCTGAGTCCTGGTATGAGAGCGTCTTCAGAGAGGTTAACATCATGCTATTCACTGAAACGTGGCTAACAGAGCTAACAGCAGATGCTAACATTGGACTGGAGGGTTTCCACTTAATACGGGCAGATTGGACACCAGATAGCAGGAAGAGCAGAGGCGGGGGGCTGATTATGTTTGTGAACAACAGAGGGTGTAATCCTGGGCACATCACGATTAAAGAACAGCACTGTAGCAAGGACATTGGGTTGGTAGCTGTTAGCATGCGACCGGCATATCTCCCCTGAGAGTTCCCACGTCATCGCAAATATTATTTATGGACCGCCCTCCACGAGCGCTGAGGCAGTATGTGACGTCATCCACTCAATCACCAGCAGGCTGCAGACGCAGCACCCAAGTGCTCTTCAGCTCATCTCTGGTGATTTTAACGATGCTTCCCTGTCCTCCATTCTGCCCACTTTCACCCAGTATATCATGTGCCACATCAGAGACAATAAAACACTGGACTTATTTTATGCAAACACCAGGGAGGCTTATACCTCATCCCCCCCCGCCCCCCCGCTGGAAGATCTGATCACAATGTGGTTCACCTCCTGCCTGTATACAAACCCGTGGTACACAGAAAACCTCCTGTTACCCGCACAGTGAAGATATGATCCAAGGAGGCGGAGGACACTCTGAGGAACTGTTTTGAATCCACTGTGTGGGAGCAGCTCTGTGATCCACATGGTGAGGACATTGACAGCCTCACACATACACCACCACAGACTACATCAATTTCTGTGTAGAAAACACTATACTGACCAAGACCATACGGTGTTTCTGAAACAACAAACCCTGGATCAGCCCTGAGATAAAGTCACTGCTGAAGAAGAACAGAATCTTCAGGATGGGAAACAAGGAGCAGCTGAAGTCTGTACAGAGGGAGCTAAGGAGGAAGATCAGAGAGGGGAAGGACAGCTACAGGAAGAAGATGGAGGCCAAGCTGCAGCAGAGTGATGTCAGCGGTGTCAGGAGAAGCCTCAAAACCATCTCTGGGCACCAGAATACCTCCTCCCAGGCCGCGGGGGGTAGGGAGTGGGTAAATGACATGAACCTGTTCTTTAACATCTTTGACCAACCGTCCTCTTCTCCGCCTGCCCACCAACCATTGCTGCCTCCAACTTCATGTAGTCCCACTGTCCACTGCCCTCCCTCCACCCCCCTCGTACATCCCCCACTGTTTTTGCCCTCACAGACCCAACATCCCCCCCCCCCCCCAGCACACAGCTTCCCTGCTCCAGTCTGACCCGCACTAAGATCCAGGTAAGAGCTGAGCTGAAGAACATCAAGGCAAGGAAGGCTGCAGATTCGGATGGCATCAGCTCGAAGCTCCTCAAGTCCTGTGCAGACCAGCTGTGCAGGATCATGGAGCACATCTTCAGCCTGAGCCTGAAACTGGGGGGATACCACAGCTGTGAAAAACATCCTGTGTGGTAGCTGTACTAAAGACCTCGCACCCAAAGGACCTGAACAGCTACAGACCAGTGGCCCTCAGATCACACCTGATGAAGAACCCGTTGAGGCTGCTCCTCGCTCACCTCCACCCCATGGTGGGACCAGCAATGGATCCACTTCAGTTTAGATAGATAGATAGATAGATGGATAGATGGATGGATGCACTTTATTGATCCCAAACTGGGAAATTACAGTGTAACAGCATCATGACAGTAGACGACCAAAACAACAGAAACACACACAGTATAAGACAAAGGGGATTACCCATGGAAAGTGCTAAAAACTTATATACAGTGGTGTGAAAAAGTGTTTGCCCGCTTCTTGATTTTTTATTTTTTTTTGTGTTTGTCACATTTAAATGTTTGAGATCATCAAACAAATTTAAATATTAGACAAAGATAACACAAGTAAACATAAAATGCAGTTTTTAAATGAAGGTGTTTATTATTAAGGGAAAAAAAATCCAAACCTACATGGCCCTGTGTGAAAAAGTGATTGCCCCCTAAACCTAATAACTGGTTGGGCCACTCTTAGCAGCAACAGCTGCAATCAAGCATTTGTGATAACTGGCAATGAGTCTTTTACAGCACTGTGGAGGAATTTTGGCCCTCTCGTCTTTGCAGAATTGTTGTAATTCAGCCACATTGGAGGGTTTTCGAGCATGTACTGCCTTTTTAAGGTCATGCCACAGCATCTCAATCGGATTCAGGTCAGGACTTTGACTAGGCCACTCCAAAGTCTTCATTTTGTTTTTCTTAAGCCATTCAAAGGTGGACTTGCTGGTGTGTTTTGGATCATTGTTCTGCTGCAGAACCCAAGTGCGCTTCAGCTTGAGGTCACGAACAGATGGCCGGACATTCTCCTTCAGGATTTTTTGGTAGGCAGCAGAATTCATGGTTCCATTTACCACAACAAGTCTTCCAGGTCCTGAAGCAGCAAAACAGCCCCAGACCATCACACTACCACCACCATATTTTACTGTTGGTATGATGTTCTTTTTCTGAAATGCTGTTACTTTTATGCCAGATTTAATGGGACACACACCTTCCAAAAAGTTCAACTTTTGTCTCATTAGTCCACAGAGTATTTTCCCAAAAGTCTTGGGGATCATCAAGATGTTTTTTGGCAAAACTGAGACGAGCCTTTATGTTCTTTTTGCTCAGTAATGGTTTTCGTCTTGGAACTCTGCCATACAGGCCATTTTTGCCCAGTCTCTTTCTTATGGTGGACTCATGAACACTGGCCTTAACTGAGTCAAGTGAGGCCTGCAGTTCTTTGGATGTTGTTGTTGGGGCTTTTGTGACCTCTTGGATGAGTCATCGCTGCGCTCTTGGGGTAAGTTTGGTTGGCTAGCCACTCCTGGGAAGGTTCACCACTGTTCCATGTTTTAGCCATTTGTGGATAATGGCTTTCACTGGGGATTGCTGGAGTCCCAAAGCTTTAGAAATGGCTTTATAACCTTTTCCAGATTGATAGATCTCAATTACTTTTCTCATTTCTTCCTGAATTTCTTTAGATCTTTTGAGGATCTTTTGGTCTACTTCACTTTGTCAGGCAGGTCCTATTTAAGTGATTTTCTTGATTGAGAACAGGTGTGGCAGTAATCAGGCCTGGGTGTGGCTAACGAAATTGAACTCAGCTTTCCAAAGATATGATAAACCACAGTTAATTTATGTTTTAACAGGGGGGCAAACACTTTTTCACAAAGGGCCATGTGGGTTTGGATTTTTTTTACCCTTAATAATGAACTCCTTCATTTAAAAACTGCATATTATGTTTACTTGGGTTATCTTTGTCTAATATTTAAATTTGTTTGATGATCTGAAACATTTAAGTGTGACAAACATACAAAAAAATGAGAAATCAGGAAGGGGACAAATACTTTTTCACACCGCTGTACATCATAGATAAATAGATGCTAACCCGTTTTGATATATGAATCATACCCGCTGTACAATGCAGGACTATCAGGTGCAGGGTGAAATGTGAGGCACCAATTAGACTGTAAGGTGCAGTATGGCTGTATAGTTATGACCAGAATACAACATTAGAGTGAGTTACTGTACAGTGAAATGGCATGTGGCAGGAAAGATTTCCTGTACCTAACCGTTAGGCAGCAAAGTTGTAGCAGTATGCTGGAGAAAGTGCTTTGCCTACCAGCATGGCATTGGGGTGGAGGATGCAGTGATCTTCCTCGTACATCATTCCCTGTCCCACCTGGAGAAGCTTGGGAGCACTGTGAGGATCATGTTCTTTGATTTCTCCAGTGCTTTCAACACCATCCCACCAGTGATCCTGAGGGACAAGCTACTGTGTGCAGGGGTGGACCAACACCTGTCATTGTGGATCCTGGACTACCTCACCGACCAACCACACACAGTTTGTAAGAACCCAGGACTGTGTCTCTGACACCATCTCTGCCATATGGGGGCCCTCCAGGGAACAGTTCTGGCTCCCTTCCTGTTCACCCTCGACACTGCTGACTTTTCACACAACACACCACACTGCCATCTACAGAAGTTCTCTAACGGCTCTCTGATTGTCAGCCTCATCTCTGACAGGGATGATGTGGAGTACAGAGGACTTATCCAGGACTTTGTGGACTGGTGCCTATGGAACTGCCTCCAGATCAATGTGAGGAAAACCAAGGAACTGGTGGTGGACTGCCACAGGCGAGGACAACCCCCCACAGCACTAGTAAACATCCAGGGAACAGACATTGAGATGGTGACATCTTACAACTACCTGGGTGTTCACCTGAACAATAAACTGGACTGGTCACACAACACCAATGCACTCTACAAGAAGGGGCAGCGCAGGCTGTTCCTCCTGAGGAGACTCAGGTCTTTTGGAGTGCAAGGGGCACTCCTGAAGATCTTCTACGATTTGGTGGTGGCATCAGCCATAACATTTGGAGTGGTCTGCTGGGCAGCGGGATCACCGCAGCCGACAGGAAGAGACTGAACAGGCTGATCAAAAAAGCTAGCTGTGTTCTGGGGCGACGCCTTGACCCAGTGGAGGAGATAGAAGAGAGGAGGATGGTGGCTAAGCTGTCATCTCTGCTGGAGTCCGAGTCCCACCCCATGTGGGACACGCTGAACGCACTGAGGAGCTCATTTAGCGGTAAGCTGTGTCATCCTAAGTGCTCAAGGGAGAGGTTCCGCAGGTCCTTCCTACCTACGGCTGTCAGACTTTATAACAACAACATGTTGCCCCCCCTCAGCAGACATATTTGCTCCTTCCATTCTCGAATGCCGAATTTTTCTCCTTTTTAGCATGTTTGTTGCTGTTTCTACAGTGCATAAAGGTCATGCACTGTTAACATACGACCAATGGCCACTACTGGACATCGCCAAGACAAGCAGTCATACGGAATTTACTGCTTCATACCACCCAATCTGCAAAGCATTGTGTGTGCACGCAGCAATCAGCACCACCCCCAGGAAGGCCCCGAAGCACCGAGCCCGCATGAGCATGCCGACCCCAAGAGAGCACGTCGGAAGCAGCACAAGCGAGGCAAGAGAGAGGAGCTACATGCTAAGCTAAAAGCTCGCGCTAGACGCCCACAGCTACCTGGCCTCCTGCTAGCTAATGTACGGTCTCTGGAAAACAAGCTAGACGAACTAAGAGTAAGGATTGAAGACCAGCAGGAGATAAGAGAGTGCTGTGCTCTAATTTTCTATGAGACCTGGCTCTCAGACAGAGTCCCTGAGTGCACCATTCAACTCAACTATACACTCACTCAGCACATTGGGCGAACCGGACTGAAGCCTCGGGTAAGACGAGGTGGGGGGGGGGCGTGTGTGTGTTTTTAACAACTCGTGGTGCGGAGATGTACAGACTGTTTACAAGCACTGTTTGCCTGATGTGGTGTTTCTCCTGCTGAAATGTCGTCCCTATTAGCTACCGAGGGAATTCACTACTGTGTTTTTGGCTGCTGTTTATATCTGCCCGCAAAGCAACTGCCCAGCAGCGCTACGCAAACTCCATGACATCATCAGCGCAGTAGAGACGACCCATCCTGATGCTGTTTTTATTGTTGCTGGTGACTTTAACCAGTGCAATTTATGGACTGTACTTCCCAAATATTACCAGCATGTGGATATTCCCACCCATGATAAGAACACACTGGCTCATGTTTACACAAACATACGCGGTGCATACAGAGCGGCACCCCTCCCCCACTTCGGACAGTCAGATCACATCTCCCTGTTTATGTACCCAGCCTACAGACAAAAGCTGAAACAAACAAACCCTGTTATTAAACAAATTAAACGCTGGACTCCAGAGGCTAAGAGCACCCTGCAAGACTGTTTTGCCTGTACAGACTGGGATGTGTTTAAAGCTGCAGCCACCTGGGAGGACTCTTCTGTAAACGTACAGGACTATGCTGAGTATGTGACTGGGTACATCAGTATGTGTGTTGATACCATTGTACCCACCATACAAGTCAGGAAGTTCCCCAACCAGAAGCTCCAGATCAATAGTCAGGTACGTCAGATGCTGCATGCTTGCTCTCTTGCATTTAAATCGGGCAATGAGGTCGAGTACAAAGCTGGAAAGTATGGACTGAGGAAGGCTATAACAACAGCTAAGAGGCAGTACAGGGAAAAGCAGGACAGCCTCTACTCCACTCCTGACCGGGGGCGCATGTGGCAAGGCCTGCAACACATCAGACTACAAGAGGACCAACAGCAACACCACTAGCTCCACAGACAGTCTGCCGGATGATCTCAACATCTTTTACACCCACTCTGAGACCTCCAGCTACAGTGCAGAGAGGAGACACACACACACGCACCCTCCCCCTCCACTAAACATCTCATCAGGCCAGGTAATGAGAGCACTGAGGAATATCAACCCCCGTAAGGCAGCAGGACCAGACAACATCCCTGGACGGGCTCTCAGAGCATGTGCTGCTGAGCTGACTGACGTTCTCACATCCATCTTTAACCTCTCCCTCAACCAGAACATAGTCCCTTCCTGCTTCAAAACCACAACCATCGTCCCCCTCCCCAAAAAGAGCCCGCTGACCTGTCTGAATGATTACAGGCCGATAGTACTCACTCCAGTCATCATGAAGTGCTTCGAGAGAGTGGTGCTGCCCCTCATTCAGGACACCATACCGGATACCCTGGACCCCCTGCAGTATGCCTACCGGCCCAACAAGTCCACCGCAGATGCCATTGCTGCAGCACTCCATTATTCTCTCTCCCACCTGGAAGATAAAGACTCCAACATCAGGATGCTCTTTGTCGACTACAGCGCCGCCTTCAGCATGATCATCCCCCACAAACTCACCTACAAACTGTCTTCACTTGGCCTGCACCCCACCATCTGTGACTGGCTACTGGACTTTCTGACTGGCAGGCCCCAGTCTGTCAGGATGGGTAACAGGACCTCAGCCAGCATCATCACGAACACAGGTGGCCACAGGGTTGTGATCTTATCCCCATCCTCTACAACCTCTTCACCCATGACTGTGTTGCCTCCCACAAGAACAATATAGATAGATAGATAGATAGATACTTTATTTTGAACAAAAAAGTAAAAAAAACAAAACAAATAACAAGTGTGATAAAGTGACAGTATACAGTGCTCGAAAGGGAGAAGGAAGAAGTGAACACTTATTAACTCCAACTCCTCTTTTCCATAAATACAACCCATGTGAAATATATACAATTTACCACATTTAAGACCCCAAGTAAACAATTAACTATATTTTGTACATATCAATATTAACACCCATCCATCCCAACATACATACAGTCCATACATCAAAACCAGCCCCAAACAACACAGATATACACAGCACTGTCCCACCCACCATTCCATAGTGTCCCAGAGTGAGCATAGTGAATCGTACATATAAATACTACCTTTCTAACATATATTCTTTCAGCAAATAATGTTTATACCTACACTACCGTTCAAAAGTTTGGGGTCACTTAGAAATTTCCTTATTTTTGAAAGAAAAGCACTGTTTTTTTCAATGAAGATAACTTTAAACTAATCAGAAATACACTCTAATATCTAATATACATTGCTAATGTGGTAAATGACTATTCTAGCTGCAAATGTCTGGTTTTTGGTGCAATATCTACATAGGTGTATAGAGGCCCATTTCCAGCAACTATCACTCCAGTGTTCTAATGGTACAATATTTGCTCATTGCGTCAGAAGGCTAATGGATGATTAGAAAACCCTTGTGCAATCATGTTAGCACAGCTGAAAACAGTTTAGCTGGTTAGAGAAGCTATAAAACTGACCTTCCTTTGAGCAGGTTGAGTATCTGGAAAAAATTATTATTTCAAATACAAATCATTATTTCTGACCTTGTCAATGTCTTGACTATATTTTCTATTCATTTTACAACTCATGGTGGTAAATAAGTATGACTTTTCATGGAAAACACAAAATAATTGTCTGGGTGACCCCAAACTTTTGAACGGTAGTGTATTTTTGAATTGATTTCTGTTTGTACATAGTTTCAGTTCCAGCTCCAGACTGTTCCACAAATCCACCCCACAGACAGATATGCACATACTTTTCTTAGTTGTTCGTATCTTAGGTTTTGTAAAGTTTAACCCCTTGCACTCCGGGCAATATTCCTAAAAATGCCAAAAAATAACATGCTCAAAGTAAATCGAAAGCTGTTCTTCAACCCTTTGCAGCATCTTCGTGGGGTTGGTCTCATTTAAAAGAAAACACTTTGAATTTTTTGGCAAAAAAAAACATAATCTCTCTACGTGCTCCGGCCACTGAGTTACAGTCATCTAAACATACTGAACTTGAAGAAAATAAATTTGGCCACGGTGTTTTTTTGGATACAAATGCTTGCAAATAACACACAGCTGTCCGATCCGGCTGGAAAATGCAACAGAAATGTAGAACCAAGTGTTATCCAGCTGAGGTCCAAATTTTGTAACAATACCACAAAAAATGAATATTTTACACAGCTTTGTTCTCAGGCTGTTCCCAGGCGTTTTGGAACTGTGCCAAATTGTGCCAAATGGCACAGTTTGGAAAAACGTCTGTAACTTTTGAATGATTCAATATAGAATCTTCATTTTAGGCTCTAATGAAAGGTCACACTCAGGGCTGTGTCTGTGTGTGTGTGTGGGGGGGGGTTGTCCCCCCCCTCGCTACAGAGGACGGCCATCGCTACATGATGGAATAGACTCATATGGCTATGTGGCGACCGCTGCGCAGTCAGCGCGGCTTCCCCCCGTGGACCGGGGGCGTTCGGACCGTGAACGCCCCCCCCCGCTCCTCTTCTGCAGCGGGGGGGGGGGGGCTTCACGGTCCGAACACGGCAAATGAACCGTTTATCGCGGCGCATGCACTTCGTACTTCGTGCGCTGTACAGTTGTAATTTACCGATCGGTCAAAAGTCATTTTTGGATTACAGTTTTCAGGGAGAAATAATAATTTAGCTTATAACACCTTACCTCTTCACAGCCACATTGACCTGGCGAACTTCTCTTCCCCATTGTCAGACGAACGCGACGCTGGTCCGCTCGTGGATCCCGATCAAAACATAATTCCAATGTTGCGGTTTTGGTGAATGATTTACGACCTTTGTCGTCGGCCTCCGTCGGTCTATGATGACGGAAGAGAATCCTAAACGTCTATTCTGCTGGAATGAGTGCAGGTCCCACTTGTGGGTGTTCTCCATGCTGCTGGGTGAGCCTGGGTCTGTAGCAGGTTCGTCCAGCGTCCTTTGTTTTCATCTGCTGCAACAGTAAATCTCTCTTCACCCAGCCCGAATTTCTGTGCTTCAATTGGCTCCTGCATTCACAGTAGGCGGGTCCTCCTTCCTAGGTTTTCATTCATTGGCTCTTCATGGTTTCAGAAACCCAATTCAAGGCTCTTATTAGTCGAATGAGAGGTCAATCAGATGAACTAATCTGTTCGCGGCTGTGTCTGCAGCTTTTTTTTTCAGTGGCGCTTGGAGGCCACACCACCTACATCACCACCATCAGTATCTCTATCATGCGTCATGCGTCCGAGCGCGCACGAGTGCGCTCTCGTGCGTCCTCGTGCGCCCTAGGACGCAGAGACTTGCCCGCCTGTGGAACAACGGAGCGCAAGTGGTTAAGTCTCCTCTCAAATTATAATCATTGTCTCTTTTTTTGGAATATTTTTTGTATATTAGTTGGGAGTTGATTATTAATTGCCCTGTACATGACTTGTGCTGTCTTAAATTTAACTAAATCCATGAACTTTATGACATGTGACTTTAAAAACAACGAATTGGTATGATCTCTATATCCTACATTATTTATTATCCTTATAGCTTTTTTTTGTAATGTGCATATTGGCTGTAGGTTGGTCTTGTAGGTGTTTCCCCAGACTTCTACACAGTAGTTAAGATAAGGTAGAAACAGTGAATTGTACAGTAAGAACAATGATTTATAGTCCAAGATGTGTCTTGTCTTCCCCAGTATCCCTATACATTTTGCCAACTTGGCCCGGATGTGACTGATGTAAGGTTTCCAGCAGATTTTATTGTCTAGCGTCACCCCCAGAAACTTATTTTCCTGTACCGTTTCTGTTCTTCATTTATATACAAGATAAAGAGTTTGGGTCCCAAAACTGACCCCTGGGGAACACCACAAGTGATTTCCATGAAGGGTGATTTGTGCTCACCAGTTTGTACAAATTGTTGTCTGTTACTTAAATAACTTTCCACCCAACTCAGTCCGACCCCTCTTATCCCATACCTTTCCAATTTCCTCAGTAGAATTCTGTGGTCAATGGTGTCAAAAGCTTTATTTAAATCTATAAATACTCCTACACCAAACTTTTTTTTATCTAAACAACTAGTAATTTCTTCTATAAGTTTGATCAGTGCCAAAGATGTAGATTTATCTGCTCTAAAACCATACTGGCTGTCTGTAAGGAGGTTGTGTTTTTCAGTGAAATCATCCAGTCTCTTAGTGAAGATTTTTTCAAGTATTTTGGAGAATTGTGAGAGTAAAGAGACCGGCCTGTAATTTGTGAAATAATGACTATCTCCTGTTTTGTATAGTGGTATTACTTTTGCTATTTTCATTTTGTTTGGAAATGTACCAGTTTGAAATGACAGGTTACAGATGTGGGTGAGTGGTTTAATAATTCCTTCAATTACTTTTTTCACTATTGTCATGTCAGTTTCATTCCAGTCAGTTGATTTTTTTGTTCTTAAATTTACTCACAGTCTCAATAATTTCCTTTTCAGTAATTGCACCCAAAAAGATTGTGTTTGGATTTCTATCTTCTATTTCATTTACAGAACCACTGTTGTTTGTTTCTGGTGTCACTATTGATTTTGCTAATTCAGGACCAATGTTTACAAAAAATTTATTGAAACCACTAACCACATCCGCAATATTATTTATCAAATTGTCATTTTCAATAAAATATTCTGGATAATTAGCCTTCTTAGGTCGGTTACTAATAATCCCATTGAGTACTTGCCATATTCCTCTTATGTTATTTTTATTATCCTCTAATATTCTGTTACAGTATTCTTTCTTACAAGTTCTCATTATATTAGTAAGCTTGTTTTTATATCTTTTATATTTGATCTCAGCCTCTTCTGTTCTGCACTTAATGAATTGTTTATATAATGCAGTCTTCTTTTTACATGTATTTAGTAACCCCTTGGTGACCCAAGGAATATTTTTGTTTTGTTGTCTGTCACTGTATTGTTTTATAGGACAGTTTTATTGTAAAATGATTGAAATATTTGTAAAAAATTATCATATGCTTCATTTATATCATTTTCATCACAAACTATCTTCCAGTCTTGTATTAATAATTCCTTTGCCAGTAAATACGTAGATTCTTCAATTCTTATTCTTTTATATTTAATATTTTTGGTATACTTTTTCTTCCTATAATCACATTGATAGACAACAAAAATCGGCAGGTGGTCACTGATATCATTCAATAAAAGCCCACTCATGATATTATTTTCCATAATGTTTGTGAATATGTTATCTATTAGTGTGGCACTGTGTGACGTGATTCTGCTAGGTCTGGTAATTGTTGGATGTAAGCCCATACTGTACATTGTGTTGATAAATTCTTCTGTCAAACTATGTTGTTTTGAATTCATAAGATCTATATTGAAATCCCCACAGATGAACATAACTTTTTGAGTTAGTTTTGCATACATTTTTTCCATCCAGTCCTTAAATAAGTGAATGTTTGATCCAGCTGTTCTATATACACAGCTCACGACCATTTTCTTCATATTGTCCAGACAGATTTCTATTGTAATACATCCAAATAAATCGTCCACAGTTACTGAGAAATTTTCAAAAACCTTGTATTGCAACCTCTTGTCAACATAAATTGCAACTCCTCCTCCTTTTTTCACTTTTGTATTTATATAATTTAATTTATAGCCATCCATGATAAAATCCACTCCTTTCTTTTCACTGAGCCATGTCTCTGATATTGCCACAATATTAAATGGCTCTTTAACCTCCAGCTGGCTAATGACCTAAACAGCTTTTACTGCAGGTTTGAAAAGAACCTACAGTTCTCACCTCCCACCCACACAAAAGGATTATCTGCAGCTCCAGGAACTCCATCCCTCCTCCACTCTGACCTCCCACCAGCACTAATGATCTGTGAAGAGGAGGTGCGCCGGGTCTTTCAGAGACAAAAGATCAAGAAGGCTGCAGGACCTGATGGTGTGTCTCCGTCCTGCCTGAGAGTCTGCTCCAACGAGTTGGCCCCCATCTTCACCCGGATCTTTAACAGATCACTGGAGCTGCATGAAGTGCCTTCCTGCTTCAAACGCTCCATCATCATTCCAGTTCCCAAGAAACCCTCTATTACAGGATTAAACGACTACAGACCTGTTGCCCTGACCTCTGTGGTCATGAAATCCTTGGAGAGATTGGTGCTGAACCACCTGAAGGTCATCACAGGCCCCCTGATGGACCCACTGCAGTTTGCCTACCGGTCAAACAGGTCAGTGGATGATGCAGTGAATATGGGACTACATTACATCCTGCAACACCTCGACTCCCCAGGGACGTACGCCAGGATCCTGTTTGTCGACTTCAGCTCAGCGTTCAACACCATCATCCCAGGCATTCTTCATCAGAAACTCCTCCAGCTCAAGGTGACCCCCTCCACCTGCCAGTGGATCTCCAGCTTTCTGACTGACAGGTGGCAACAGGTGAAGCTAGGGAGATTTACATCCAGCTCCCGAAAAATTAGTACTGGCGCCCCCCAAGGATGTGTCCTTTCCCCACTGCTCTTCTCCCTCTACTCCGACGACTGCACCTCAGAGGACCCTTCGGTGAAGCTCCTGAAGTTTGCGGACGACACCACAGTCATCGGTTTGATCCGGGATGATGATGAGTCTGCATACAGGCGGGAGGTGGAGCAGCTGATCCTCTGGTGCAGCCAGAACCATCTTGAACTTAACCCAGCCAAAACGGTGGAGATGACTGTGGATTTCAGGCGACACCCCCCTTCATTCCCCCCACTCACCATCCTCAACAGCACAGTGTCCACTGTGGACTCCTTCAAGTTTCTGGGTACCACAATCTCCCGGAACCTGAAGTGGTCCTCCCATATTGACACTGTCCGGAAAAAGGCCCAGCAGAGGTTGTTTTTTCTGCGTCAGCTCAAGAAGTTTGATTTGCCTCAGGAGCTGCTGGTTGTCTTCTACACCGCCATCATCCAATCTGTCCTCTGCTTTTCCATCACTGTCTGGTTTGGATCTGCCACTAAACAGGACAAGACCAGACTGCAGCGGATCATTAAGTCTGCGGAGAGGATCATTGGTACCGACCTACCCCCCATTGAGAACTTATATCGGTCCATAACCAGGAAACGGGCGGGAAACATCTGTGCTGACCCATCACACCCCGGCCACAAACTGTTTGAACTTCTATCTTCTGGTCGTCGTTACAGATCACTGAAGGTCAAAACCACCCGTCACAGGAACAGTTTCTTTCCTCAAGCCATCACTCTGATGAACTCCTAACATTCACCTAGTCCTACCTGTTGCTGTAGTCATGACTTTTCATCCATTATTACATTGCACATAACTCTCACACTGCTTTTTACTTCATTCACATTATATCACTGAATCTGAGTCCACATTGAAATACTGTGTGATTGTATATTTTTTCATATATTTCTGCAAAGTGTGGTTAGTCCGAGTAAATAACTGCATATATTCCTGTATATATTTGCATCCTTTTATAGAAACGTGGACAGACTGTAATTTACTGTACATACTCTGGTTGTCATTGAATCCTTATTTAAATCCTTCACCTGAACAACGAGAGCAAGTTTTTTTAGCCAAAGTCAAATTCCTTGTATGTGTTGTGCATACTTGGCCAATAAAGCTGATTCTGATTCTGATTTAAACTGATGTAAATAATCTTTAATGTTATTAAAGTTGGCATAGAGACTTCTGCTGTTGAAGTGGATCATAGAAATATTGAAATCAGATGTGACCATTGTGTTAAACTGTTCATCCGTGTTGTAACTACAGTTATTATTGATGGAGGTAAATAAATTATTATGAGGGTCTATGTTATATTCTACATCCTGTGGGTTGTGATCCGTATATTCAAAAACTTTCAGTTCCTGATGTTCCTGTTTGTTGATCTTTTGTTTCATGTTATTAAATGTCCAGATGCAGATGAGTGTGATCCTTCAGTGTCCTACAGTTGTCGCTTGTTGCTGTCGACTCCAGTTCATAATATTCATTGATATTTGTCCAGTTCCATAATATTATGGATGTTAATGACCTTGGCTTCTTCAGGTGATCCATTTAATTTGATGTATATTTTACAGTTTGACGTCCAGGTGTTTTGAATCTTTTTCTGCTTTCTAATGTATCTAGCTTTTCTGGCTATTTCTGCATTTTCTTTTGTAAGGTGCTCGTTTATATAGATGTTTGTTCCTTTCAGTTTTCTACCTTGTTTTAGCAGCGCAGTCTTGTGTTTTCTATTGACAAACCTCATGATTGCAGCCGGTTTGTCGCTGTTTTTCCTGGGCAGAGGGTGGCAGGCCTCAATGGTGTTACAGTCCAGCTGGATTCCTTTGGACTGCAGGAAGGCCGCCACTTGTTGTTCCATGGATTCATCTTTCAGCGCGTCAAACCTCCTTCCTCTGTCCGCGGCCACTGCCTGAGCATACGATCGGGGTTTAATGTGGAGCCCAATGATGATCACGTTGTTCACCCGGGTGTATTGTTCCAGGTCCGACACTCTGCTCTTCAGATACGCCAGCCTCTTGTCCTTCTCGGCGTTCTGGATTCGCAGCGCTTTCACCTCCTCAAGCAGGCCCAGGATGTTTTTTTGCTGCAGCTTAACAGCAGAAATCTCTTCAGCCAAGAAGTCGAGCAATCTTTTAATATCGTCCACCTCCTCAGTCTGCTGAGCTTTCTTGGGACCCATGATCCCGGACGATGTATGTTGACTAAACAGCTAATGAACAGCTGTTTAGCTAGCTGAATGGCGGGCCGCTTCGCTCTCGTTTCCCAGTCCGTAGATGCCGTAGATGCCGCTATTGGCGTCTTAAGTCAGGCAGGGGTTGAAACTAAGATGTCCAGTCCATAATCCAAACTCAGTTCTCAAAAGCCAAAAAAAGTAGTCAAAAACCAAGCACCAAAACACAGAAATCCACCGACTGACAGGCTCTGACAGCAAGTTGACAGCAGGTTGACAGGAGCCGGAAGTCATCCTAAAGTTTGCGGATGACTCAGCAGTGATTGGACGCATCACTGGTGGTGATGAAGCATCCTACAGGAGGGAGGTGGCCAGCCTGGTGTCATGGTGTGAGGACAACAACCTCACCCGCAACCCGGACAAGACAAAGGAGATCATAGTGGACATGAGGAAGGAGAGGAGGAGACCCCATCAACCGCTGTTTATCCAGAAGCTTGAGGTGGAGAGGGTGAGCATCTTTAAATACCTGGGCATCCACATCAGCGAGGACCTCACGTGGGCACTCAACACCACAGAGCTGGTTAAGAGAGCTCAGTAGCGACTGTACTTTCTGAGGAGGCTGAAGAAGTTTGGCATGTCCCCCAAGATCCTCAACAATTTCTACAGCTGCATCATCGAGAGCATCTTGACCAACAGCATCGCTGCGTGGTACGGCAGCACTACTGCCCTGGACCGCAAACACCTGCAGAGAATGGTGAAGACAGCGGAGAAGATCATCAGGACTCCACTCCCCTCTCTGCAGAGCATCTACCACCGCAGAGTCCAAGGGATAGCTGACGCCATCCTCCAGGACCCCACCCACCTGGAGCACAGACTGTTCACATGTCTACCCTCAGGCCGGAGGTACAGAAGTGTGAAATGCAGGACATCCATTCTAAAAAAACTGTTTCTTTCCCACTGCCATTAGACTCCTGAATAAATAACAAACTCTGGACACAGCTTTGCAAATAGGAATTCACATAGTCGTTCAGTTGAACGCGAGAAATATACCCAGAAATAAATTCCCGTTCCAGTGAAATCGGTCTAAATGATCTTCACACAGTAATGTTGTAAAAAATATATTGAAGAACAATTCACATAGTTCAACTCGAAAAATATGCACAAAAACGAAATCTAACTCGAGAAAAAATTTAACATTTACAATTTTTTCAACGCGAAGATGATCGCCACGTGATCCGTCTGGACCAATCACTGATCAGCTTTCCTCTCCAAGCAACGAGTAAACATGGCGTCCCCTGCTGCGGAAACCAGCAAGGCAGATAGTGACGGGCAAATAAAATGCTTTTTCCACCTCGATTCCGCCCTCTTGGTGGCATTGATGTGCATTGGGTCGGTCTGCCGCATACGAATCGCCTCCCCGAGTCAACTCTGTGTGCGGCATTAACATAGATAGACTGGCTCCGTGTCTTAAGGACTCAACATAGACTGGTTGCCGCTCCCTAAAGGAATATAGGGACCGGTAGCTATCGCTGAATTCGTGCTTTCCAGCTGACTTGGTTTATGAAAACATTCCTTTCCCCTTCAATATCAACATGTTACATGTAATGGCATTAAAATTTCTTGATTTTTATTTTTTACCCAGACACCAAAGCAACCGAATAAATAATATGAATGTTCATTTTTAAATATTTCCTCACTGTTTATCTTCATCATCACCATCGAGCTTTCCATGCTTTTTGTATTTAAGGGGCAGACACTATTAAATCAATAACTGTCTCCATGTTGTCTCCCTACAGCAAAGTGATCTCCCAAAATGATTTCAAATTACATGTACATGTGCTTGCAATGATTCATGTAGTTCATTAGAGATCAACTAAAAACAAACTACCTCCATTGAACAATTCATGATAAGCTAGTTGAAAAAAAAAATAAATTCTAGCCATGTCATTTTGGCCCGTGGAATAAAAATGCAAATGTATGTACATGTACAAGGAAAATACACAATATGTAAAATATAATTTGGTCCGAATTTAGGACCTTCCAGGCACTACAATTACAGTTGCAAACTGAAAAGGAGAGATTGAAGTGTCAGACAATGCAGCCCTTAAAACTAAGAAAGATGTCATGAAGACAAAAACTAGTGCCCACTGTTTTGTTCAGGTTGAAACTTTTTCCAGGTGTATCTTGCAAAAACCTATAAAAATAGAAACTGGTTGATTTTCATTCAATAAATCAAGCATTATAACAAAATTAGTATCGTAATAGCGCACACATACATGTGGCTGGGAAATTTGTGGAAATGAACACATTAAATACAAGACTGTTGCATTGAAACAGGCACATTTAATCCTGCAGTTTGGTTGTTTGTTATTTACTGTAAGCCATTTTAAAAAAAAAGAACCTGTACATGTTCATATCATCTGCACACATTAAATGAATCAAGGATTTTTGGTTGGGAAGATGGTGGGCAAATTATGCAGGTAAATCTGTATCCAAATCAAACCCTATGTCAATATCATCACTACTATTGTCATCATTGTCGTCGTCATCATCTTTGTTGGTACAGTTTGTGCACTTGCATAAGTCTGTACAGTTCAGGTTATTTCTTTTGCAAACGCATCTTCCTTGAGCACAGCTGCTCGTCTTGCAGCCACAGGCAACCACCTCCATCAAGCTTTTGGGGGCTGGGGGCTGCGTCATCCACTTCACTGTGATGTTACCCTCTTGAACTGTCCACCCATGATCATGAGGTGATGGCGGTTCAGTGATGGCTACAGTAGCTCTTCTACCAATAGCCGCTTGGTAAGCACAACGTCTAATGTGCTGGATCAAGGCATCTTTACAAGGAGGTAGGCACTTTTCTGAAGATGTTGCACAGAAGGAGAGGTACCTGGCTTCATTGACATCTTTACATTTATGCCCGTACAAGTTGCAGACAAATTCCGTAAGGATGGAGATCAGTTCTGAATTTGGAATATAGTCAGCTCCAAGTTCCTCAAATGCTTTCAAGTAGTGAATATTCTGAAGTGCAATGTCAAGTGGCTTCTTTTTCCCCTTCCCATAAAATGCATTGGTGCTGTCACAACCGGAGAACACATGCAGTCCAATAAGAGCCCTGCAGACATTCAGTTACAACATTCAACAACCTTAATCCACCTCACTGCTGTCATGGGAGCAGCTTTCTCATTTTTCACGGAATCGAGGTGGAAAAAGCATTTTATTTGCTCGTCACTATCTGCCTTGCTGGTTTCCGCAGCAGGGGACGCCATGTTTACTCGTTGCTTGGAGAGGAAAGCTGATCAGTGATTGGTCCAGACGGATCACGTGGCGATCATCTTCGCGTTGAAAAAATTGTAAATGTTAAATTTTTTCTCGAGTTAGATTTCGTTTTTGTGCGTATTTTTCGAGTTGAACTATGTGAATTGTTCTTCAATATATTTTTTACAACATTATTGTGTGAAGATCATTTAGACCGGTTTTACTGGAACGGAACTGAAAGATAGATTTTTCATCCGAGTGACTAACACACTGGTTGCTAAATTTGCACATTGTTCACTTGCACAGTGTACATAGTCTCACCGCATCTCATGTCCGTATCATCTCTGCTGCTAAATTATCATTGTACAGTCTACTGGGTATTATCATTACAGAGAAATTCTCACTCTGGGTGCTAATTTGTACATTGCTCATTTGCACACTGTACATAGGCTTATGCCATCTCAGGTTCATGTCATCTCTGATATTAATATACCATTGTCCATTATAGTCATCCAGTGAATTTTCAATTTTCATTCTTCTAGTTTCCTCCAGTTTAACTGTTTTAACTGTCCTAATTGCCTAATGTGTGTTATTAGTATTCATTAGTACTTAGTATTAAGGTGTATTTAAGGTGTTTTTAAGGTGTCCTTATTGCCTAATGGGTGTTATTAGTGTGTGTTATTCATATTCATTAGTATTAGGTGTGTTATTACCTTATTAGTATTGATGTGTATATATTACCTTGGCATTCGTTCAGAGAGTAGAGTTAGAATTTCATTGCTCAGGACATGTTGCATTTCTTAACTGTGCACATGATAATAAAGCCTTTGAATCCTTGAATAACCTAACCGGTGCTGCTCATAGGGGTCGTATTAAATGTACTAAATGTAACAACTTTGCACAGTAGAGATCGTCCCCTCCAATACACAACTAAGACAATTACAATTATTATTAAGGGTGGCAACAACACTGTTGATTCAAATGTGAAATTTACTGTCTGGGTCCATATTTATATTCTGCTGGTTAATTTAACAAACTATAATGCTTTTGATACTGTCAGAATCTTGAAACTTTAGAGTGATCGTATGTTGGTTCGTTACCTCAAATAAGATTCATGACACAAGTATATTCCTCATATGAGCTCTTTACTTGCAAGGAGTGCCATACTTTTAACAGAAAATGCAGCACTGGCAATAAAAAACAATCAGGAAGTATTTATACATAGTCAGTCACACAAACATCTACTGGATACAATTCACAGTCATAATATGAGTATACAAAACACTGGCCTGGACTGAAAACATGGCCTTGCAGGTGTGCCCCAGACTCCAAGTTAATCATAGTCAAAGCATTTCATAGGAAAACAAGATTAATTCTCCCTCACTCCCAGACCCCTTATCATATACATAGTCTGGTCTGGTGAGACACTTTGACTTCTAAGCACATCTTAATGAAGGACACTCAGTAGGTCCACTTATTACCCAGAAACAATACAGTATGCTATAAACTCATAGAAGATGCATGCAGTATACATTTTAATCATATAAGATGGTTATGCAATGATAATGATAATGATGTTAGTAATTATAAAATGATAAATGATTGAACATGCATGATAAACAATTTTCTGACAGATACCATCTAGCTGCAATGCTCCTGCAATAACTGTGTACAAATGTATATTTATTTACTTCTTTGGCTAATCAGTTCTTATTATCTGAAGATAAGATAAGCCTTTATTAGTCCCTTATTATCTTGTTTACTATTGCTGTGAGTGCTGGCATCCTTTTGCTGCTGCATTCCTGGAATTTCCCCATTGTAGGACTAATAAATACTTGTCTTATCTCACAGTTGACGACATATCTGGATTATTACAATTTGTTGCAAAGTTCACCTATTTTCAAGACAGAAAAAAATCTGCAGACAAAAAGAAGGATATGCAATGGGAGACCCACTATCAGCCATCATGAGATTTTTCATGGAGTATCTGGAAAATGAAGCCATCAACACAGCAGCCATACAATGCAAACCCACCTTCTGGAAGCGGTATGTGGAAGACATCCATCCATCCCTCTTCTACCGCTTTTCCGGAGGTCCGGGTCACGGAGGCAGCAGTTCAAGCAGAGAAGCCCAGACTTCCCTCTCCCCAGCCACCTGCTCCAGCTCTTCAGAGAAGATACCAAGGCGTTCCCAGTCCAGTTGGGAGACATATGCCGCTTTTCCACTAGCCCAGTTCGCCTCGCCTCGTTTCATTTTGTTACTATTCGGTTCGGCCGCAGTTGTGTCTCCATAGCGGCCGGGTAAAGCGGGGTTAAGCTGTGGTGGGCGGGATTTTTTTTACAGCAAGGCGGCGCCACACTCCCGTGACGTAAAACACGCGACCCAAGCCAAACATAACATAACGGCTTTACAAGGCAACTCCTCGGTTTGCTTTTTTCACCGTAAATGCCAAAAAGGACCGCCAGACAAAGGTACAGGCAGTGAGACGAAACACTCTGGAATAGTTCTGCAGCTTCTGGGAGAGCCGAAGACGTGAGGATACAAACTAGGTCATATATGACGGTAAGCTAATGTTGCTAATGCTAGTTTGCTATAAGTATGTCGTACTACACTGTAATCTCTGCAAGTTATCGCTGTTAGGTACTAAAATATGTTGTGTGTGTTTCAGATGGCTCTGTTGTGGGAAAATTACCGCTTCAAACAGTCAGTCTGGTGTTCAGCACAGCCTGTCACTGATGTCAACACAGCTTCACAAACGATCAGTGGTTGTAGAGCTTAAGAATGTCTGGTTTATTTCCTGTGCAAAAAATTGCTCTGATCTAAGTAAAGGAACCCTATTTCACTGTTTATGGGAATGTAGAAAAATCAGAATGTTTTGGGAAGAGGTGAGGGTAACAATTGAAAAAATAATTTCAAAACAAATCACATTGAACCCTAAACTGTTTTTGTTGGGTCTGTGTCCAGAAAAACATAACTTTAATAAGAGTGAAAGAACATTCATAGACCTCAGTTTGCTTAATGCCAAAAAATGTATTGCATTACTGTGGAAAAACTCATAGACCAGATGTGACTCAGTGGTTAAGACAGATGTTACCAACCTTCCACTAGAAAGAATAACATATATACTGAAATCAAAGAAAAATGTGTTTGAGAATATATGGAGACCTTTCATTGATTATGTAAAGAAATTAAACATAACTTCTGAAGAAGAAGGTGAATGATATGTGTGGACCTTGCAAATTCCAAACTGGTGAATGTATATTATGTATTCTTATGTAATAGATTACCTAGACTAAACAGAGGAGCATTGTTGTTGACTTGTTTTTGTTAATGGCTGTTGTCGTTTTTAATTACCTTTTTTTTTGTTATTTTGTTATTGTTCTTTTTAGTTTTTAAATTACTTTTGTGTTAGTGTCTGACTGTGTGTGCTATGTTTGTTAAAAAAAAAGGTTCAATAAAAATATTGTGGGAAAAAAAATTGCTCTGATCTGCGTGAAAATCATGGAGAGACTGTTGAGACATCATGGACGTACCTGCTTCAGCTGCACTGAGTCTGAGATGGTGTCGTAGCAAAAAATGATCAGCTGACACAACTTGATCACCATGTTAATAACTATATTAGCCACAAAATGTATATTCAAAAAGTAAACAGTACTGAGTTAGGTATAATAAGATATATTTGACAGTTATGATGCATTTTAGGCCAAAACAAACTTGATCTAGGATTAAAAGCAATTAAAATAATGCAGTCACAAGGTTACATGGAAAATGCTTGATTTACTAGATACATATACCGTAGAAATATATATTCTCTGCATCAACAATGTACTATACATGCATTCATGTAGTATTGCACTGACAATAAACCTCTGAAGTTTTTGCAGATGTCTCTTTTTTATATGTGAAGGTTACCACCATGTGACATAAATTTAATACTGACAGATTGGAAAAGCTGTCTAAGAACAATCCAGCAGTTTGAGAAATCACTTTTGGTTTGGTGTAAGTCTGTCAACAGGATTATGAGCCATAAAGCAGTTTATGTTAAAATGTTAAATCCCATTAAACTCTAACCCACAGGTGTCCAATCATGTGTCATGGAGGGCCAAGACCCTGCAGGTTCTCTCTTCTACCCAGTCTCTTCAGCAGGTGTTCTCACTGATCTGCAGTCAGTGGAAGAAGTTCAGTGGAATCTGCTGTTGAAGACACTGGTTGGAGTTAAAGCCTGCAGGGTCTTGACCCTCCATGGCACATGATTGGACACCCCTGCCCAAACCCATTATGATGAAGAGCAGATGCTAATATGACCCAGAATTCCTCCATATACTGGTACTGTCACTAAAGTATGCAGGGTCTTCTGCGGTGGCACATCCAACAATACAGTCTTCAGTTAATAAAATAATTGTTTTGGTTACTTTTCTTAAAAATGAGCCATTATTTTCAAGGTCACCCATTAATGGTTTGTACTATTGACTCTTTTCCCACCAGTGTATTAACAGACAAAAATAGAAATCATGATGCAAACACATAAGTCACTAAATTGTTTATTACAATCAGCAGCAAATTCCAGATTATTCAGAATGTGCAAAACTCAAACTGTAAGACTGGGTCACTCAGCAGCTGGGATGTGCAGCTCACACTGGTCTCAGATCAGCAGATCTTAGGCCTGCATCTCTGTAAATAGTGACGCAAGGTCCAGTTTGGGGTGGATCGATCGTTTACCTCTTGCCTAGACAAAAGACAGAAATGGGTGGTGGTTAAATAAAGGAAGTTTAAAACATATTTGGGAAATACACTTGTTGCTAAAAGCCAGTGGTGGAATGTGAATGAATGAATCTTTATTTCGGATAGAGTAAAAGAAAATAGAATAATATAACAAAGGGGAAAAAAAATCTAATAAGGTTGAATTAAACAATAACTCCTCTGATTACACAGTTCAACATAGGTTATCTGAAATGGGTGATGGCTGAAGCTGCAGCTTATATTGCCCACCCATATTCCATCCAAGAATTCAAAAGAAAAACAAAACAGGAGCGATTCCAATTCTAATGTGACAATAAAGTACTTCGTTGTTGTATTTAACCACAATTTTCATGTAGCTGCACTGATGTAAAGTCGATTTTACAAGGGCTGCGTTACATTTAAAATCATCTGTTTTTACTGTGGCCTCAGCAATCAGAATGAATTAATACATTCACTTGAATGGAATATAGTACTTTAACTGAAGGTGTGCATCACCGAGTATGGAGTCGCTCAGTCAAAATATGGAGTTTTTATCAATAAAGGTTCGTCTTGAATGTAAAAGTGTCTCTTCTTGCCCTGGCTTCAAGTGTGGGCGGTGTTTTGTACTAGCATTGCTAAAATATAAAAGGAAGCTCTACAATGGGTCTCAAATATTTGTAATGTGTCCTGTTACTGCATGAGTTTATTGATGATAGAGTATAAACTACACATATAAACTAAATTATATTGATGACTGAACAATTGCCATTCCCCAAAAGATACAGTTATGAACATAACCCACAAAGGATCACACAAGTGATCTGACAAAAAAATAAATACATTAACAAGTGGTTTATTTTACAGTTGATGCGCCATTCTTTTTCAGTTATTCTGTAATTAATACTCACACAATCAAATAAATCTCAGTTCAGTCCCTTTTATATTAAGTGGAAATTGTGCTACTTTGGTTTTGACACTTTTCCTATAAAAGCAAAGGATTTCAGTACTTTCCACAGTGGCGAGGTCCGTTGTGGAGCGGCTGCTTTCCTCCTGCCTAGATGAACGACAGAAATGGATGGTGGTTAGTTAAAGCAAGTTCAACAGTTATACAGGCACATCTCAAAAATTAGAATATCATGAAAAAGTTCAATATTTTTGTCACTCATTTCAGAAAGTGAAACCCATATATAGATTCATTACAGGGACAGTGATATATTGAAAGTGTTTATTTTAATATTGATGATTATGGCTACAGCCCATATTAACCAACACCTCAGCGGCCAACATTTCTATTTAAAAACTATTTTTTAAAGTTTATGTAATATTCTAATTTTTTGCCAAATTGAATTTGGGGTTTTCAGGGGCTGTAAGCCATAATCATCCAAATTAAAATAAATAAATGCTTGAAATATATCACTGTCTGTGTAATGAATCGATATATGGATTTCTCTTTCTGAAATGAGTGTCAAAAAATATTGAATTTTTTCATGACATTCTAATTTTTGGAGATGTACAGTGGGGTAAAAAAGTATTTAGTCAGCTACCAATTGTGCAAGTTCTCCCACTTAAAAGATGAGAGAGGTCTCTAATTTTCAACATAGGTATACCTCAACTATGAGAGACAAAATGAGAAAAAAAAAATCCAGAAAATCACATTGAAGGATTTTTAATGAATTAATTGGTAAATTCCTCGGTAAAATAAGTATTTGGTCAATAACAAAAGTTCATCTCAATACTTTGTTATATACCCTTTGTTGGCAATGACAGAGGTCAAACGTTTTCTGTAAGTTTTCACAAGGTTTTCACACACTGTTGCTGGTATTTTGGCCCATCCCTCCATGCAGATCTCCTCTAGAGCAGTGATGTTTTGGGGATGTCGCTGGGCAACACAGACTTTCAACTCCCTCCAAAGATTTTCTATGGGGTTGAGATCTGGAGACTGGCTAGGCCACTCCAGGACCTTGAAATGCTTCTTACGAAGCCACTCCTTCGTTGCCCGGGCGGTGTGTTTGGGATCATTGTCATGCTGAAAGACCCAACCACGTTTCATCTTCAATGCCCTTGCTGGTGGAAGGAGGTTTTCACTCAAAATCTCACGATACATGGCCCCATTCATTCTTTCCTTTACATGGATCAGTCGTCCTGGTCCCTTTGCAGAAAAACAGCCCCAAATTATGATGTTTCCACCCCCATGCTTCACAGTAGGTATGGTGTTCTTTCTCCTTCAAACACGACAAGTTGAGTTTTTACCAAAAAGTTCTATTTTGGTTTCATCTGACCATATGACATTCTCCCAACCCTCTTCTGGATCATCCAAATCCTCTCTAGCAAACTTCAGACGGGCCTGGACATGTACTGGCTTAAGCAGGGGGACACGTCTGGCACTGCAGGATTTGAGTCCCTGGCGGCGTAGTGTGTTACTGATGGTAGCCTTTATTACTTTGGTCCCAGCCCTCTGCAGGTCATTCACTAGGTCCCCCCATGTGGTTCTGGGATTTTTTCTCACCGTTCTCGTGATAATTTTGACCCCACGGGGTGAGATCTTGCGTGGAGCCCCAGACTGAGGGAGATCATCAGCGCTCTTGTATGTCTTCCATTTTCTAATAATTGCTCCCACAGTTGATTTCTTCACACCAAGCTGCTTACCTATTGCAGATTCAGTCTTCCCAGCCTGGTGCAGGTCTACAATTTTGTTTCTGGTGTCCTTTGACAGCTCTTTGGCCTTGGCCATAGTGGAGTTTGGAGTCTGACTGTTTGAGGTCGTGGACAGGTGTCTTTTATACTGATAGCGAGTTCAAACAGGTGCCATTAATACAGGTAACGAGTGGAGAACAGAGGAGCCTCTTAAAGAAGAAGTTACAGGTCTCTGAGAGCCAGAAATCTTGCTTGTTTGAAGGTGACCAAATATTTATTTTACTGAGGAATTTACCAATTAATTCATTAAAAATCCTTCAATGTGATTTTCTGGATTTTTTTTTTCTCATTTTGTCTCTCATAGTTGAGGTATACCTATGATGAAAATTGGAGACCTCTCTCATCTTTTAAGTGGGAGAACTTGCACAATTGGTGGCTGACTAAATACTTTTTTGCCCCACTGTACCTGTATTAGGGAAATACACTTGTGAAAGTCAGTGGTGGGATGTGACAAAAACGCTTTGTTTCCCTGACAAGCACCGCAGGAGCCACTCTGTACAGGTACAAGTACATTATCAATCCAGGGATTTATGGTGGAACAGCACAATACTGTTCCAGCACCTTTTATGGAAAATCCACAGAATAGGTGTGTGGGTTTATTCTGACTCTTTAGAAAATTATATGAATGACTTTATAAATCACTGGTTTGAAAAAGCACTTTTATATTGTTGAGATTTCGGCTCCTGTGGTCCATTTCACCAGTATCCACAATATAAACAGGGAGGCTAACCCCTGGCATGTGGAAACACATTCTAGCATTAAATTGCACACAGTTTAATGCGCAGCACCAAAGTGCAGCATGTACACAAACCAGGACTTTAACCAGGATTAACATTTCATCGTTTTGCTGTCACAAGCGAATATTTAGGAGAAAACAAGCGCGAATCAGCAGTTGGTACTAGCTAGCTACTAGCTAAAACTCGTTAGCCAGCACGCTGAAAAAAAGTGAGCTTACCACCAACAGGATAAATAAGCGAACAGATGCACATTATTACAAATCACTCACCATCGATGGTTCTCTCACGTTCGTCTTCAGCTTGTCCATAGTCCGGTTCTATGCTGGGCTGCCATCTGTATCAGTCCGGGTCGCTCCTCTCACTGTGTATCTGCCATCAAGCAGAGAAAACCCCGCACCTCTTTGTTGGACCACGGTGTAGATTTCCGCAAAACCTACAACGCTGTCTGTATTAATATCGTATTTACTCCGTGACCGAGTTAGTCCGTGAAATATTGCAAATAGCGGTCGTAAAGATTCCACTGAAGATGGATGCTTTCGTGACGTTACGCCCTGACCAATCAGCGGCTCGCAGTCTGTTGACGTCACATCTCGGCTCGCTTCAGCACGGTTGTACCCTGCCCTCGAACAGGCACGAAAATAGTGCCGGTTAAACCGTGCTGGGTACAGTGGAAAGGGCGAGAAAGCGAGTAGAGTAGAAGTGAGTAAGGCCAAAGCGATACTAGTGGAAAAGGCCCTAAAGTCCCTCCAGCGTGTCCTGGATCTGCCCCAAAGTCTCTTTCCAGTGGGATGTGCCTGAAACACCTCAAGTGTTCACCAAGTGAACAAAAGTCAGGGCCCTGATAATATATGTGGACACTTGGTAAAGTCCTGTGCACATGAACTGAATCCTGTGTTTCACTACATTTTTAATAAGTCCTTACAGACACATGTGCCTAAGGTCTGGAAAGATGCTGTGGTTGTCCCTGTTCCAAAATCCAGCTGTCCTAAAACGGTAAATGATTTTAGACCAGTTGCTTTGACTTCAATTTTAATGAAAATTTTTGAAAAACTGGTCCGATTTGAGGTCCTAAAGGAGACTGAGCATGCATTGGATCCTTTGCAGTTTACCTATAGGCCTCACAGAGGAGTGGAGGATGCCACTGTCACTCTGTTTAACATGCTTACATGCCAGGCTTTTATTTATGGACTTTTCTTCCGCTTTTAATACAATCCAACCCCATATTTTAGTTGAAAGGCTCCTGCAACAATTTGACTTGAGTAATAATCTGGTGGGTTGGATTCTGGATTTTTTAATTAACAAGACACAGAGCGTAAGGGTCAATGGTACATTGTCTGACCAAAAGTGTTCTTCTACTGGCTGTCCTCAGGGGTGTGTGTTGTCATCACTACTCCATCCTGTACACAAACATGTGTCAGAGCAGACAAGACAACAGACACATTATAAAGTATGCTGATGATTCAGTTGTTGTCAGTCTCCTTCAGGATGGTGAGAGTGGCCACGGCCCAGTAGTTGATGATTTTGTTCACTGGTGTGAGGATTCCTACCTGCAGCTGAATACGACAAAAACTAAAGATATGATTATTGACTTTAGGAGGAAAACTCCCAGGCACAAAGTCACTGTACTAAAAGGCCAGACCATTGAATGTGTGCAGTCTTACAGATATCTTGGGACCATTATTGATAGTAATTTAAACTTTGAAGAGAACTGTGAAAGGGTGTGCAAAAAGGGTCAACAACATTTGCATTGTTTAAGGAAACTTGCACACTTCCAAACTGACCGAACCATAATGACAATGTTTTATTGGGCTTTTATTGAATCTGTATTATCCTTTTCTTTAATGTCATGGTTTGGTCAGATAAAACTGAATCAGAGGAAATGCTTGGACCAGGTAGTTAGATGGTCCAGTCGTTTGCTTGGTGAGTCACAGCTGAGCCTGACATCCCTGTACACCCGACAGGTACAGAGGATTGCTACCTCCATTTTAAATGATTACTCCATTACCTCCACTACCTCCGTTTTAAATGATGGCATTTGATCAGGATGCCTCCTGATCAAATGCCAAAACTGGTTAGCCAAAGAATATTTGATACTGTCAATCATAATATTCCACTTAATAGATTAGAACACTATGTTGGACTTAATGGAACTTCGTTGCAGTGGTTTAAATCTTATTTATCTGATAGGTTCCAGTTTGTTCATGTCAATAATGGGTTTTCTTTCAACTCAAAGCTCAGTCATGGGGTTTCACAGGGATCTGTGCTAGGCCCTACCCTTTTTAGTTTATATATGCTTCCGTTAGGCAACATTATTAGAAAGCACTGTATATATTTTCATTGTTATGCAGATGACACACAATTATACCTGTCAGTAAAGCCAGATGATAGTAGTCAATTAGCCAAGTTAGAAACCTGTCTTAAGGAAATCAAAGCTTGGATGACTTGTAAATTTCCTGCTATTAAATTCAGATAAGACTGAAGTCATTCTTGTTGATCCAAAAAACGTTAGAAATACCTTTCCAAATCAAACTTTTAGTTTAAATGCAGTTACTCTTTCTCTTAATAGCTCTGTGAGGAACCTTGGAGTTATTTTTGATCAAGATCTGTTTTTCAATCCACATATTAAATTGGTTTCTAAGACTGCCTTCTGTCATTTGTGTAATATTGCCAAGATTAGGAGCATCTTGTCTCAGAGTGATGCTGAGAAACTGATCCACACTTTTGTTAGCTCTAGATTAGATTATTGTAACTCTTCATTATCAGGTTGTCCTAAAACATCTTTAAAAAGTCTTCAGTTGATCCAAAATGCTGCAGCAAGAGTTTTAACAGGTACTAGAAAGAGAGTTCATATCTCTACGGTTCTGGCCTCCCTTCATTGGTTTCCCATAGAGTTTGGAATTAAGTTTAAAATCCTTCTTCTCACTTTCCAAAGCTCAAAACAATCAGGCCCCTTTTTATTTAAAAGATCTGATATTGTGGTGGACACACTCATGGAGATTTTGTGACTCACATTTTAGGTCAGAACAAAGGCATGAAGCTGCAGGAATATTAGCTTTGGTATGGAAGACCTGAGTCATTAAAGGATTAAGGAAGGATGCATTGGAAACAGTGGAAGTGATATCATGGAGAGAAATGCATTGTGACTGTCTTTATAATGCAAAGTGGTCTGTGTGACATGTGATCTCTGAAGTGTGAGGTCCCTGATATTTAAGGACGAGAGTTTACTGTTTCTTTCTCTTTTTTTTCCTCTCTGCTGTGAGATGATGGTGTTGTGAATAAAAGTTGACTTTGAGAGAGAACTCTGTCTCGTCATTTTCACAGCACCACAATATTACCCTATTATCCTAATAGAGCACTATGCTCCCAAAATGCTGGATTACTTGTAATACCTAGAATCTCCAAAAGTACAATGGGAGGCAGAGCCTTCAGTTATCAAGCTCCTCTCTTGTGGAACCAGCTGCCAATCTGGATTCGGGAGTCAGACTCGATCTCTGTTTTTAAGAATAGGGCTAAAACCTTCCTTTTTGATATAGCCTACAATTAGGGAGGGATCATGTGTCTCTGAACCCTCCCTTAGTTATGCTGCTAATAGGTTTAGACAGCCGGGGGACCTCCAATAATTGCACTGGGCTTCACTTCTTTCTTCACTCTCAATGAAATATTTTTTTTTTTTTTTTGCTGGTCATTAACATCTGTTTTCTTCCATAGATTGAGTCCCCATCGTGCTGTTTGCTGTCTACATGTCTGTTCTTTTCATCTTCTCTATCCCCTCAACCCCCAGCCAGTTGCAGCAGATGACTGCCCCTCCCTGAGCCTGGTTTTGCTGGAGGTTTCTTCCTGTTAAAAGGGAGTTTTTCCTCTCCATCATTGCCAAGCGCTTCCTCACAGGGGATCGACTGATTACTGGGGTCTTTCTAACTAACTAACTAACTAACTTGCACTTATATAGCACTTTTCTAGTCACAAAGACCACTCAAAGCGCTTTCATTAATACTAACCCTCTATTCTAAGGGCCTTTAGGAAACAGATATCTAGGGACAATTTAGAACAGCCAATTAACCTAACATGCATGTCTTTGGCATGTGGGAGGAAACCGGAGAAATCCCGGAGTAAACCCACGCAACACGGGGAGAACATGCAAACTCCACACAGATCACTGTTGGTCGGGGGCTGGGATCTGCAGTTGTGGGGGTTTCCCCTACAGTTGAAAGTGCTATGAGATGACTGTTGTTGTGAAATGGCACTATGTAAATAAAGTTGAATTGAATTGAAATGCCCATACCACCTCAACTGGCTCCTTTCAATGTGGAGGAGCAGCGGTTCTACTCTGAGCCTCTCCCAGATGACTGAGCTCCTCACCCTATCTCTGAGGGTGAGTCCAGCGATCCTGCGAAGAAAGTTCATTTCAGCCACTTGTATCCGCGATCTTGTTCTTTCGGCCATTACCCAAAACTCGTGACGATAGGTGAGGGTAGAAACGTAGATTGACTGGTAAATCGACAGCTTTGCCTTAGAGCTCAGCTCCCTCTTCACCACAACAGACCGGTACAACGTCCGCATCACTGCAGATGCTGCTCCGATCCATCTGTCAGTCTCTTGCTCCATTCTCCCCTCACTCGTGAATAAGACCCCAAGATACTTAAACTCCTCCACTTGGGGCAGGAGCCTGTCCCCAACCCGGCGAGGACAATCCACCTTTTTCCGGCTGAGGACCATGGACTCGGACTTGGAGGGACTGATTCTCATCCCAGCCGCTTCACACTCAGTGGCAAACTGTCCCGGTAAGAACTGTAGGTCATTGCTGGATGAAGGCAGCAGGACAACATCATCTGGACGACATATTGGTGAAAATAAAAAAAGGACCCACACGAGAACTCACAGACCATCTGAACAACACCGACAGCACTGGGAACATAAAATTCACACACGAAGAGGAAGAAAATGGGACCATAGCTTTTCTGGACATGAAAATCATCACAATGATGACGGCAGTATAAAAATCTCAGTCTACAGGAAACCAACCCACGCAGATCAGTACCTACTATGGACATCAGAACACCCCACAGTGCACAAACTGTCAGTTGTCAGGACACTATACGAACGGACCACCATCATCACAAACCAAGAACACAGACAGAAGGAGGAAAACCACATAAGACATGCACTTACACGTTGCCAATATCCGATATGGGCCATAAATAAAAGGAAACAGCAAGTCAGAAACAAAGAAAACAAACAGAAAACAAGACACAGACTAAAGCCGAAATCAAAAACAAGGACATCATAACCATACCATACATCCGAGGGATTACAGAACCAGTTCAAAGGATCATGAAAAAACAAAATAAACACAGCAGTAACACCACACAAAAAATTAAGACAGTTATTAGTACACCCCAAGGACAAAATGGGACAAGGCATAAAATGTAACATAATATATGAAATATCATGCAGATCATGTAACAAGACCTACATCGGAGAAACAGGAAGAGCATTCACCACAAGGAAAAAAGAACACCAGGAGGAATGTGAGAAGGAAACACAAGGATGGCTCACAATTGTGGTCACAAAAAGAAAAGGCAGAACAAGCAATATTAAAATCAGCAATATCAGATCACTGCAAAAGAAATAATCACATCAGGGACTGGGACAATGTCAAAATCATTGGATTGGAGAGTAACAGACACAAACCCTGGATCAAGGAGACCATAGAAATCAGGAAGGGGGGGAGACAACATGAATCAGGATGAGGGGCCATTTATGTTTTCTCACACCTGGGACTACATTCTCCAGAGACCATCGGACAGCTGGGGGTGTGGCCAGTCCAGTGGATCTGACAGTTCCACTGGGCTGGCCCCGCCTAGGAAAGGCAGCTGGTACAGACGTGGACAAAATTGTTGGTACCGCTCTGTTATTGAAAGAAAAACCCACAATGGTCACAGAAATAACTTGAATCTGACAAAAGTGGTAATAAATAAAAATTCTATGAAAATTAACCATTGAAAATCAGACAATGCTTTTGAATTGTGGTTCAACAGAATTATTTTAAAAAACAAACTCATGGAACAGGCCAGGACAAAACTGATGGTACCCTTAACTTAATATTTTGTTGCACAACCTTTTGAGGCAATCACTGCAATCAAACGATTTCTGTAACTGTCAATGAGACTTTTGCACCTCTCAGCAGGTATTTTGGCCCACTCCTCATGAGCAAACTGCTCCAGTTGTCTCAGGTTTGAAGGGTGCCTTCTCCAGACGGCATGTTTCAGCTCCTTCCACAGAAGTTCAATAGAATTTAGATCAGGGTTCATAGAAGGCCACTTTAGAATAGTCCAATGTTTCGCTCTTAGCCATTCTTGGGTGTTTTTAGCTGTGTGTTCTGGGTCATTATACTGTTGCAAGACGCATGACCTACGACTGAGACCAAGCTGTCTGACACTTGGCAGCACATTTCTCTCTAGAATACCTTAATAGTCTTGAGATTTCATTGTACCCTGCACAGATTCAAGACACCCTGTGCCAGATGCAGCAAAGCAGCCCCAGAACATAACAGAACCTCCTCCATGTTTCACAGTAGGGACAGTGTTCTTTTCTTGGTATGCCTCATTTTTACATCTGTAAACATAGAGCTGATGTGCATTGCCAAAAAGTTCCAGTTTTGTCTCGTCTGTCCATAGGGCATTCTCCCAGAAGCTTTGTGGCTTGTCAACATGCAGTTTGGCAAATTCCAGTCTGGCTTTTTTATGATTTGTTTTCAACAGTGGTGTCCTCCTTGGTCATCTCCCATGAAGTCCACTTTGGCTCAAACAACGACGGATGATGTGATCTGACACTGATGTACCTTGACCTTGGAGTTCACCATGAATGTGTTTAGAGGTTGTTCTGGGCTCTTTTGTTACCATTCGTATTATCCGTCTCCTCCTGCGGCCACGTCCAGGGAGGTTGGCTACAGTCCCGTGGATCTTACATTTCTGAATAATATGTGCAACTGTAGTCACAGGAACATCAAGCTGCTTGGAGATGGTCTTATAGCCTTTACCTTTAACATGCTTGTCTATAATTTTCTTTCTAATCTCCTGAGACAGCTCTCTCCTTTGCTTCCTCTGGTCCATGTTTAGTGTGGTACACACCGTGTCAACAAACAGCACAGTGACTACTTGTCACCCTTTAAATAGACCGACTGACTGATTACAAGTTTGTAGACACCTGTGATGTTAATTAGAGGACACATCTTGGTTGAACATGTCCCTGTGGTCACATTATTTTCAATCTTTTCTAGTGGTACCATCATTTTTGTCCAAGCCTATTTCATGAGTTTGTTTTTTAAAATAATTCTGTTGAACCACAATTCAAAAGCATTGTCTGATTTTCATTGGTTAATTTTGATAGAATTTTTATTTATTACCACTTTTGTCAGATTCAAGTTATTTCTGTGACCATTGTGGGTACCAACAATTTTGTCCACGTCTGTAAATGACACTTTACAGCGATCAGCTGACGCTTCTGAGGAAGACTGCAGTGGACAGTTGAAACATGTTAAGGTAAAGTTAAAACATCTTATTTCCATCCTCGTCTGAAATAAGAAAAACAAAAAGCTAATGATTGAAAAGGAAGACAAAATGAATCCAGTCGAATGGCTAATAATTAAGTGGAATTAGAAACATGGTGATCACACACTGTAAAAACGAGGATTCTGTTAGGACATAGTGAGGTTGTACCGTATAATTTTGTTTTATTTGATGTGTTTTGATGTTTTTATGTTTGTATGTCAGATTGAGGCAGCAGACTCGGTGCTGGTGGTGGGTGGAGGGGCGACGGGGGTGGAGTTGTCGGCAGAGATCAAAACTCAGTATCCAGCGAAGAAGGTGAAGCAGCTCCATGTTGTTATTTATTATTATTTTTAACTTATTTTTTAATCTCTCCTCCTCCAATTTGACATGCGGATCATCACGATATAAGGTGGTGACTACGAAAGCGAGCAGCCAAAAGACAAAAAAAAAAATTCATCTCTCCTCCAGGTGGTTCTGATCCACTCCAGGGTTGAACTTGCCGACCGTGACATGCTGCCCAGTGTCCGGCGGGAAGCCAAACAGGTGCTGCAGGAGAAGGGGGTGGAGCTTCTGCTGGGTGAGTCTGGGACAGCGGGTCACATGACCAGGTCACATGACCAAGTCCTCATTAGAAACTGATCATTTGTTTCAGGTCAGAAGGTGAATGATCTGTCACAGCTGGAGCTCAATGTGACAAAGAAAAACATGACAGTGACGACGGACAGAGGAGAGACGCTAACCATTGACCTCATCATCAGCTGCGTCGGACTCAAGGTCAACTCTGCTGCCTATGCCACTAACCTCGGTGAGCCACAAACACAAATCAACTTTAACAAAGTTATAGATGTGTTATGTCTGGAAATAAGGGTGGGCACATCCATGTGTTGAGGTTAGCTTTACTAAACGTTAGCCAAGATATATAGTACTCAGTACAGGTGGAGCATTGAAGGGTGGAGTGCCAAGAGGATGACTAGCCCTGGGAAGCTGTCTTATATACCCTGCGGCGTCATGACATCACACGTGCGTACGTGGTATCGCAGCGTAGTGCATCACACAGTTTCAGATACAGATAGATACAGAAACAGAAAACTTTATTAATCCCCAAGGGGCAATTCGGTTTCTACAGTCACCGAACAGTATTCACATACACACCAAACATTCAAACAGCACAGTTTGTGGGAATCAATCAGTAAAACACCTTTAAACCTCCAGAACCAAATAGGCCTGAGTGTGGAAGCACTCAAGACATACTATGTAATAAAAATGGGAAGGGCTTTGTGCAAAAACAGTGCAAGAATAAAGAAGTCTAAAAACAACTAAAACCGGAGTTTTAAAAGGGAAAAAAAAAGTTGATAAAAACAACATAAAAATTAAACATCTAAAAAGAATGCAATCATCGAAAGGTTAAATATAAGCATAAATAGAATAGAATAGGCTTTATTGTCATTGTACAGTAGTACAGTACAATGAAATTGTGGGTGCTCCACCAGGCTACTGTGCAATAAAGTAAGAGAGAAGGATTAGATAAAACACGGTTACAGAACACACGATTAAACACACAACTGAAATAAAGATACAGTGGGGCAAAAAAGTATTTAGTCAGCCACCAACTGTGCAAGTTCTCCCACTTAGAAGATGAGAGAGGTCTCCAATTTTCATCATAGGTATACCTCAACTATGAGAGACAAAATGAGAAAAAAAAATCCAGAAAATCACATTGTCTGATTTTTAAAGAATTTATTTGCAAATTATGGTGGAAAATAAGTATTTGGTCACCTACAAACAAGCAAGATTTCTGGCTCTCACAGACCTGCAACATCTTCTTTAAGAGGCTACTCTGTCCTCCACTCATTACCTGTATTAATGGCACCTGTTTGAACTCGTTATCAGTATAAAAGACACCTGTCCACAACCTCAAACAGTCAGACTCCAAACTCCACTATGGCCAAGACCAAAGAGCTGTCAAAGGACACCAGAAACAAAATGGTAGACCTGCACCAGGCTGGGAAGACTGAATCTGCAATAGGTAAGCAGCTTGGTGTGAAGAAATCAACTGTGGGAGCAACTATTAAAAAATGGAAGACATACAAGACCACTGATAATCTCCCTCGATCTGGGGCTCCACGCAAGATCTCACCCCGTGGGGTCAAAATGATCACAAGAACGGTGAGCAAAAATCCCAGAACCACACGGGGGGACCTAGTGAATGACCTGCAGAGAGCTGGGACCAAAGTAACAAAGGCTACCATCAGTAACACACTACACCGCCAGGGACTCAAATCCTGCAGTGCCAGACGTGCCCCCCTGCTTAAGCCAGTAAATGTCCAGGCCCGTCTGAAGTTTGCTAGAGAGCATTTGGTTGATCCAGAAGAGGATTGGGAGAATGTCATATGGTCAGATGAAACCAAAATAGAACTTTTTGGTAAAAACTCAACTTGTCGTGTTTGGAGGAGAAAGAATGCTGAGTTGCATCCAAAGAACACCATACCTACATTGAAGCATGGGGGTGGAAACATCATGCTTTGGGGCTGTTTTTCTGCAAAGGGACCAGGACGACTGATCCATGTAAAGGAAAGAATGAATGGGGCCATGTATCGTGAGATTTTGAGTGAAAACCTCCTTCCATCAGCAAGGGCATTGAAGATGAAACGTGGCTGGGTCTTTCAGCACGACAGTGATCCCAAACACACCACCCGGGCAACGAAAGAGTGGCTTCGTAAGAAGCATTTCAAGGTCCTGGAGTAGCCTAGTCAGTCTCCAGATCTCAACCCCATGGGAGTTGAAAGTACGTGTTGCCCAGCGACAGCCCCAAAACATCACTGCTCTAGAGGAGATCTGCATGGAGGAATGGGCCAAAATACCAGCAACAGTGTGTGAAAACCTTGTGAAGACTTACAGAAAACGTTTGACCTCTACATTGCCAACAAAGGGTGTATAACAAAGTATTGAGATGAACTTTTGTTATTGACCAAATACTTATTTTCCACCATAATTTGCAAATAAATTCTTTAAAAATCAGACAATATGATTTTCTGGATTTTTTTTTTCTCATTTTGTCTCTCATAGCTGAGGTATACCTATGATGAAAATTGAAGACCTCTCTCATCTTTTAAGTGGGAGAACTTGCACAATTGGTGGCTGACTAAATACTTTTTTGCCCCACTGTAAAATAAAAATAAAAATGGCTCAAGCATTATGGAAAATATACATAGTAGTGGTTTCATGGATGAGTCAATGAACATGAAAGTGAGGAGTGCAAAGACAGGTGAGTTATGTGATGATGGGTTTTATTGTGAAGTGCAGTGTGATGACGCCGCCTTCTGGGTGCGCCATCACACCACCCTGTAAATAGGGGCGTCCACCATTTGGGCCTCCTCTTGCTCGGGCGACCCCACCCTGTGAAGCACCTGCTGTATTGCAACCTGTTTAGTAATAAAGCACCGTTCCAGTGCAACCTCTGGTCCGTCTTCTTTTGTGCCAGGTTTGTGGACATAGCATTTGGCGACTGAGGATTAACTAATGGAGGCGTGCATTGCACCGCTGCGGCCTTTCCTGGAGCTTCCTGGCAAACTGCCGGTACCATAGCCCCGCTGGTTTGAGGCTTTTGAAAATTACATCACTGCGTTAAACCTAGCGAAGCTGGATGAGGTGAGAGCTAACTAACTACTACTAACTAACTAACTAACCTGCACTTATATAGCGCTTTTCTAGTCACAAAGACCACTCAAAGCGCTTTCATTAATACTAACCCTCTATTCTAAGGGCCTATAGGAAACAGATATCTAGGGACAATTTAGAACAGCCAATTAACCTAACATGCATGTTTTTGGCATGTGGGAGGAAACCGGAGAAATCCCGGAGTAAACCCACGCAACACGGGGAGAACATGCAAACTCCACACAGATCACTGTTGGTCGGGGGCTGGGATCGAACCCACGATCCCCACAATCCCCCGGCCAAGGGTAAACTGTGCTGCCGCAGTGCTAACCACTGCGCCACCGTGCAGCCCATGAGCACTGCTTCTCCACAACCTTGGTATCGAAGGCCAGAGGACTGTATGGACGCTCGGTGCGACGGACTTGTACAAGGACGTTGTGAAGCTAATGGCTAACCACTTCACCACTCCAGATAGTGTGACAGTATGACGAGTTCGGTTCCGCCAAAGATGCCAGGGAGTCGGTGAGCCTGTTCAATAGTTTGTCGCTGATCTAAAACAGTTAGCTAGTGTGTGCTGTTTTGAGCAGTTGGAGGATGAGATGGTGCAGGACCAATTGGCCAAGCACATATGTAGTGCTGCGCTACGGACTAGGTTGCGCCCAATGACTTAATGCTAGCTAGGGCAGTTGAGCTAGCTCTTCAGTTAGAAGCTGCGGATAAGCTAGCTTTGGAGCTGAATTGGCGCCAGTCTCGGAAGACAGAAGGGACGATGTCGGCGAATGCAGTAGACTCAGGACAAAGGGAGCATGGCGGATGACTACGAGGTGTATGAAGTGAGTCGTAGGTCTGCTCTGAAGGACCCTGTCTGCGGGGGTTGTGGGTCCCCGATGTACCAGAGTAATGCACAAGCATACCTGGCAAGAGGGAAGTGGTGCAGCAAGTGTGGGCACATGAATCATTTTGCCAGAATATGTTGGTCTTCAGCATCGTGAAGCCTGCCAAGTAGACCAGCCTGCCCGCCTACGATGACCACCCACTCAGTGAGTGCTAAAGCCAATGGGCTTTCCTACTGGATAGTGGAATTGGACGGTGTAGCTTTGCCATTAATACTCAACACGGCGGCAGTGTGGTTGGTGGTCAATTGGGCCATGGTAAAGTTTTTCCCACACCACAGGATCAGGAAGAGCCTGGTGCTGCTGTATGGCTATGGCGGTAATTGCGCAATGTCGGGACTGTGGAGTTGTCTGTTTGCTATAACACCGAAGCAGTGCACGACTTCGTGTTCCAGGTAACAACGTATGGTAACAACTTTATGGGGTGTGACTTGTTCTACAGACTGGGTTTTGCCATTAAGGATAGTGCTGGATTTGAATGGTCTGGATGTGGACGGTGGAGATCGCCGGACCTGGTGGATGACATCGTAGTGTGGGATGAGGTACCCGCTGGCGGTGCCGGAACCGAAGCACACATTTCTGACTCTCGGGAGGACAGCTGCTCAGTGGAGGATCCGGACGACTCCAGTGCCCACGCTTGGCCAGCTATTATGGGAGCGATTGAGTTGGCGAGTAGAGGGTCTGTTCTGACACATGTTACCAGGGAAGCATCGGATGTTTTTGGTGCCAAAGTCACGCTTCGGATGAGGACAGATAAGGGTTCCGCTACGACAGCAGTGGCTACTGTGCTGCCGCGGTATTACAGTGGCGCAAAATGGGAGAAAGACGTGGAGCTGCCGAAACTACAGCAGCACATCAAGTCAAGAAGGGTCCGGGTTCGTGCAGAGGAGAGACCGAGGTGACGACTGGCTGGATTGCAGCCGGTGGGACATTGAGCACCGCTGAGGATTGTGGCAAAGTTGGGAGCGGCATGTTTCCGGCTTGCAGATGGCTCGATCCGACACGCAAACCAGCTGCGGCGTGTCCAGGTGGACGTTCCAAGTGACAGGGCTATGCATGAGTCGGCGAAGGTGATGGGAGACTTGAACTCTTTTGTTTTGACGATCAGCCCTTGTCCTGGGACCTGCCGCCTCCAGGAGCATGTCTGCCGCTGGGCTGCCGCAGGGCCCCTCTGGCAGACCCTCCCTTGCCATGGGAGACAATGAGAAAGAGACTGTGGACTCTTTAGATAGGAGCACAGCCGGTCAATAGGTAAAAGTGGCAGAACAAACCACTGGGCTGTGTGGCAGTCCACCCACTGGCCTTAGTTCTAGTGTTCGTTGTTCATGTTCATTGTTAAAATTTTTAAACCTTCTTAACTGTATGGATTTTGAACAACACACAGCACAGTCAACTCACAACAGAGGACACACCTTAGACCTTGTCATCACATACGTCCTGTCTGCTAGTGTGTCCTTTGTTGCAGACTTGGCAAAATGCAGAACAGAGCATGAGGTTGGCTAAGCATACATTATATGAGTTTGGTAATAAGCAGAGTAAATATTTGGCTAATTTGGCGAAGGGTAGAACTAATTCTCAGCATATTGCCTCAGTTAAAGATGCCTCGGGTCAAATTAAACGAGATGGTAATGATGTCAACAAGGCTTTTACAGAATATTATGAGAAATTGTATACAAGTAAGCAGACTAGGGGTTTCAGAGCTGAGAGTGTTTCTTTACAAATTTGACTCTTCTTAGGCCTAGTGATAAATAAATTATGGATTTGAATAGACCCATTACACTGGAGGATGTAACTGAGGCCATATGTGCTTTGCAGTCAGGGAAAGCACCAGGCCCTGATGGTTTTAGCTCAGAATTTTATAAAAAAAAAAGAAAAATTAAGCTATTGATAGCGAAACCACTTTTGAATATGTTTAATCACTCTTTTGAGTCTGGATCATTTTCTAGAACACTTATGGAGGCACATATTAGTCTAATTCTTAAGGATAAACTAGACAATGAGTGCTCATCCTATAGACCCATTAGTTTATTAAATTTAGACATTAAGATTCTTTCAAAAAATATTAGCCTTAAGGCTAGAGAAAATCCTTCCATATATTATTAAGAGCGATCAGACAGGATTTATTATGGTAGGAATTAATGTAATAATATGAGGAGATTACTTAACATTGTCCATTAGATGCTGAAAAAGCATTTGACCGTATAGAATGGAATTTTTTTGTTTCACGTACTTAAGGCATTTGGATTAGGTGATGTATTTGTTAAATGGATTAAATTGTTATATAATAATCCATTAGGCTCTGTAATCACAAATGGAAAATGTTCATCATATTTCAAACTGGGTAGGGGCACACGTCAAGGGTGCCCCTTGTGGGCGAGAGCCCCATTGTATCCTCTGGGTTTATTACACTGGTCAACACCAAATTTATTGTCTAAGTTTTTTTTAGCTGATTTAGGACAATTTTGATGTACTGAATCCAAAAATCACATTAGTTTTGCTCAATCAGGTCAACTTTTTGAACTATGGCCACGTTTTTTACGTTTTTGTTTCCATGTACGGGTATTTTCGCTTTATATGATGCAAAATTCTTTTTTATTTCTTGAAATTCTCTGAATTTTGAACAATGATGAGGTAACATTCAATTTACATGTACTTACCTTTATCAATGGCTACTATTCAATTTACAGCTGCTTGCAGCTTTATTATTATTTTTCTGCCTAAACGATTGCATTTTTGACCCTCTGAACATTAACCAAAACGTGATTTTTTTTTTTTTTGCACACATCTCAGACCTGGTGAAAAATTTGATAAACTGGAAAAAATATGTGTTCCCCCACCACCGATTTTTGTGAGCGGGGCCAAACATACATGGTTAATGGAGACTGGCGACACTAAAGTTTGACGTACAGACACAAAATTCGGGTCAGGTGTGCAACCCCTTAAGACATGAAAAAAACAATTGTGGCCCTTACCCACGGCCAACAGGAAGTCTGCCATCTTGCGTCAAAGCTGCCCCACCTCAAATTTGGCCAAAAACCACCCCTTGCATCTCAATGAACTCCTTCTAGGGGCCTGCTCCGATTGAGTTCATTTTCACATGGCGGCATCTATAGGGATGGGCCATTAAGGCTGCATGCCCACCAAATGTGTTTTTTCCACTCTGGGCAACTATTTTCCATTCATTCTCAATGTAGTCCAGCGTTTACAGTGCTGAGCGCCCTCAGCTCTGAAATGCTCTCAGCGGTGGCCGTTTTTTGTCGTGGCACTCAGGGCACTCAGAGTTGAAAAAAGTTAAACTTTTCAGAAACTGCAACTGAGCTTGTCAATGTCAGACCTTAAGCAGCTAATCAGAACTGCTGCATGGGCGGGACATAGGGGGCTGGTACTAGTCTGTACTCAGACTCCTGCTTTCCATGTCATCATATTTTATAACCAGAGCTGCTAGAAAATGTTTCCTGTCTATTGTTATTTAGAGACTGCTATTAAAAAAATCAGTAGAAAGTCTGACAATAGTAAAAGTGAAAGTGCTGAGCTGAGAGTGACGAGCTGTTGCTGGGATACAGGGCACAGACTTTTTTCCCCATAGCACAGTGCACAAACGCTGAAAAAAAAAATGCTCAGGGTGGTTGGGTGACAAAAAAATATGTTTGGTGGACACACAGCCTAAAGGTTGCATAAGTCACAGTAAAAAGTTCAAAGGTGTGGCCAGGGCTCCATGGCGAAGTTTGACTCTGTCCTTTACAACATCAGACAGCTGTAACTCGAGCAAAACTTGTCCGATATCCACCAAAGTTTCCATGATGGACAATAGTCCCACCCCGAATGTGTGTATATAAAAATAATTGACAAAAGATGTAGCGCCACCTAGTGATTAAAGGAAGAATTGCTGGAAACTGTTTTATTTATTACTCACGTGCCACTTGCCGGAATGATGTGAAATTTTCTGAGGTTTATCAGACCACATGGATGATCGTAACTGCACATCAACTTTAGCATGGTGTTACTGCTACCATGGGCATGCCCTCCTTGCCATTCAATCCGTGATCTTGTTGGGACGGTTGGGAATGAACCTGGAGTCATGAAATCTGGAACATAGGTTGAGGTGACTGTCCTATGCTGTCCTGAATGGGTGGGCAACACATAACTGATAGGTAAGTGTTGCCATGGCGACATGGCAAATGTTGACTCCTTGCCATGGAACATTGGAAAGTTGTCACTAGGCCAAACTTTGTCTGATTTTCACCAAATTTTGAACAATGGATACTAGTCCCATCCTGCATGCTCCCATGTAAAAATAATGAACAAAAGTAATAGCACCACCTCCTGGTTAGAATAACGGACACTTGTAACGGACAAAATTTGTCGGATTTTCACCAACTTTCAACTGATGGATATTAGTCCCACCCTGCACGTTTCTATATAAAAATAAAAACAAAAGTAATAGCACCACCTACTGGTTGGAACAACAGACGCTTGTAACTTGGACAAACTTTGTCGAATTTTCACCAAAATTTCTATGATGGTTATCAGTCCCTCCCTGCACACTCCTATATAAAAAATAATTAACCCTTAGAGTGAGAGATTTTGCATGCCCTTAGTAGCAGAGCGCGGTGCTGCGCCTGCCATCTCATTCTGACATGATCGTCTTCATTGAGGATTTGTACTGATTTGTACTGACCTGCCGGTTTCAGAAGGTGGCAGACATCCGTTGGAAGACTCAATGGATGCCACATAATACACCAAAGAAGAAGAACTCCTCATTTCCTTTTCCTGTTTGTAGCATTTTAGCCCAGAAAGCTAATATGGCCGCGATCGGTCATCGTCACTGTCACTTAGACGGCTTTGTACATGGAAAATAGCCGCGGGATACAAGGGAAATTTATGTGGGATAATCATGACTTTGTAGATGTGGTAGAGAGCGTAAATGACCGACAGAATGCAAAATAACCACCACGATGGGTGAAAACGCAGCAACCACGCCAGCCAGCAAGCCCCCCTTTGTCAAAAGTAAGTGAGGAATTTCTGTGTTTTTTTTAATGTGCTGATTTCTTGTTTATATGCTTTGAAGATAAGATGATGGGGTACCTCTGTACAAAAAAATGGTGTCAAAAGACTGAACCATTCTTTGTGTAAATACGTCCAAAGTCCAGTTTTGCCTGAGTTATGGAATTTAAAGAGGTGCCGTGACATTATGCAAATTAGATGCGTAAATTTATTCCTATCTGAAACTTTGGATCATATTTTACGTTTTTCTAATTGACAGTAAGCCATTATCTCTTACCACTTTCAAGTTATAGCCTTGGAAATCTGAACTATTTTATTGACAAAAAATATTTACCACTCTTGACCACTAGGGGTTATGTCGCAATTCGAAGACAGACACACTCAAAGAGTTAACAAAACTTATAATGCCACCTAGTAGTGAAAGGAAGAATTGCTGAAAACTTTTTTTTAAATTTTTAAATTTTGTCTCACTGTGTGCAAAAATCACATGAAGGAATGACAAGGACTCATTGACAGCACATGTACATAGTACAGAACTGTTTCCATGCCAACCGGCATGCTTTGATGGCGTCATCACCATGCAAAACATGAGAGTTACAGGTCAGACAATACTTCTCTTATTTGGACTAAAATTTGCACGATGGATACTAATCCCACTCTAAACACGTCTATATATCAATTTTCATGAATTTGTCCCAGCAACACCTTGTGCTGACATGAAGTACTGCACAAAAATGTATCAACTTTCGCTCAAAGATCAGTAGTCGGAATGACATTATATTTTCAGAGGTTTCTCAGAGCACATTGGATTAGCCTCAGTGAAAGTCACATTTGTCCTGTGATCATTACAGTTGCCATGGAAACCCAGTCCTGATTATTCAATACTGTAGTGGATTTATGGGTTTATAGGTATTTTAATGTTGGTAAAAGTATTAATGTAAATATGAATGTGAGTAGGAATGAAGATTTATTTTCATTATACTCAGATCCTCGTAGGGCACCAGTCCAGATAATGGACAATTTTATTAACAATTCTGTGAGTTCTTGTCTGCTGATAATCAAGAAGATGGACATGAAATCAAACAATAACTCCCATATGCCTTTCAATAGTTTAATAAGAAATGTCAGAACAGGTTAACACATTTGGATAACTTTAAAACTGAGAATTCAACATGTATTATGGGCATTATAGACTATTACTGAGTTACTTATGAATCAAGCATTTGTAGAACCAAATAAAGCATAGTTTAATTTGTCAGTATACCGGAAATTGGAAAACTATAAAATAGCATTGATAAAGAAAAGTGGACGCCATTTTATGAAGAAAATGATGATTTGTAGAGAGAGGAATGAGCAGGCGAGGCAGTGGGCAGAGCAGACTTTATTAATCTCTCTCTCTAACATCAGTCATCAAGAAGAATAATCCCAGGTTGCTGGCATCTCTCTTTTATATCATACAAACTTGCCTTGTGACCTGGGGGGTTCACATTACAACACATAGACTTACAATGACAATTCCCTTTGTCACCCAGCCTGTCGGCACATTATTATGCGACAGGAGGAGAACGGAGGAGGAGAACTTATATTATCATGCATTCTTATGGAGAAAACCACAGGCTGCCTTGCATATCCAATTAACAGCTCTTAAGCGTCTCCTCCTGTGCTATTCAGTCTCAGTCTGAGTGGAGAATTGCATTACCTAGGTCCCCCCCCTCCCCCGCGACAACTCAGACTGAGCCTTAACCCTCATGTCCTTTGGGCTTCAGCCTACGTCCATAGCAGCTGTAATGGTGGGTTACCAGCTCCGAGGCGCTGCTGTGCTGGTGGGGCACTTCTGGAGGCGTGTCCTTCTGTGGGGGGATATTGGGGGGAGGGGCACATCTTCACCATGCCATCGTGACTGAGCTGATGAGTCATTTACCTGGGGAGTTCTCAGTGGGGGTTGTCCGCGCCGAGGAGCTTGGGCCAACACCACCTGCTTGTCTGCTAATACGAAGGCAGGCTTAAGCCTGTCTATACAGATTGTTTGTCTGTGTCCCCCCAAGTCTAACACAAAATGTTTATCCCCAGGTTCCAACACTCTGAACGGGCCGTCGAAGGGTCTGGTGGGCATTGTGCCTGACAAACACGAACGACACATCCTTCAAGGTCCTTGGCACGAAAGCGCGGGGAAAACAGTGGTGGGCCGGGCCGGGTACTGTCCCTGCCTCTGCGCTATGTAGTGAAGGCAGGGATGGATTGGTGTTTGGCGTGGGGTTGTCAGGCAAAAATTCTCCGGGGAGCTGCAGCAGCTAGGAAAAAACAAAACAGCTCTACTGGGGAGGCAGCCAAATCCTCCTTCGGTGCTGAACACAACCCTAATAGAACCCACGGCAACCGGTCCACCCAATTTACATCCGTAAGTGAAGCCCTGAGCACTGCTTTAAGCGACCTGTGGAAACTTTCACATAACCCATTGGCCTGGGGGTTGTACATGGTTGTGCGATGAATTGTGACACCCAGGCTCCGGGCCATCGTGGACCAGAGGTCGGAAACAAACTGAGGGCCCCAGTCGGACGTGATATCCGAAGGGGCGCCGAAGCGTGTCACCTATGTCATCAAAAAAACGCGTGCAACTTCTGCGGACACGGTGGAAGCTAGTGGCACTGCCTCAGCTCAGCACGTGGTGCGATCCACCACTGTCAGGAGGTGCGTGAACCCCTGTGATGGCAGGAGGGGGCCCACGAGGTCCACATAAACGTGGTCGAACCTCTTAGCCGGTATATGGAACGGCTCCAAGGGGGCCTTTGTGTGCCTGTGCACCTTGGCTCGTTGGCACGCTATGCAGGCTGTAGCCCATTCTTTCACTTGTTTGCACAGACTCAGCCAGACGAACTTTGCTCCCACCATTTTGACTGACGTGTGAACTTCCGGGTGCGCCAGGGAGTGAACGACTCGAAAACATGGCGGCGCCAAGCGTGCAAGACCACCGGGTGCGGGCGGCCTGTGGAGACATCACAGATTGGGGGGGCCCCCCATCTTGTAGTACTCTGCTCTCCAGCCTTAACCCTGTTGGTCCAGACTGGAGTGCCCAAACGTCCACATTGCCGATGTACTCAGCGGCCATGGCCATGTAATCTATTCCTATGTAGACTGGGGCCACTAATGCATGTGAGAGGCAGTCTGCCACCACGTTGAGTTTACCGGCCACATGCTGAATGTCAGTCGTAAACTCTGAGATCGCGGCCGACCATGGTTCCGAAACCTTGGTCATAGTGTACGTTAGCGGCTTGTGGTCCACAAACACAGTGAAGCTGCGGCCTTCCAGCCAGAACTGGAAGTGAGGTGGAGAGCCAGAACCGGCGACGCGCTGCTCCACGACAGCCCCTATGGCCACGTCTGATGCGTCAGTAGTGAGCGCTATCCAAGCTGCCGGGTCCGGGTGTGCCAGTAGTGCGGCGTTCACTAGAGCTGTTTTGGCCTCAGAAAATCCCTGCTCTCTCTCAGGAGTCCAGTCGACTGTCCGCCGGTTTCTGTTTCTTAAGCGCGGTGTACAACAGCTACATGAGCTGGGCTGCGCGGGGGAGGAAACGGTTGTAAAAGTTAACCATCCCCAAAAACTCCTGCAGCGCCCTGAATGTCTGAGGCTGGGGAAAATCTGCCACTGTGCGCACTTTGTCCGGTAAGGGTATCGTGCCCTCCAGTGAGATGCGTTGGCCCAAAAAATCGATTACCATAACCCCGAACTGGCACTTTGCCAGGTTGATTATTAACCTGTGCTCTTCCAACCTCTGGAAAACCATCCTGAGGTGGGCTACGTGTTCGTCCTTGGACGCGCTGGCCACCAGGATGTCATTCAGGTAGATGAACACAAACGGCAGATTGCGCAGCACCACATCCATCATGCGTTGAAATGTCTGCGCCGCGCCTTTTAACCCGAAAGGCATGCGTAGGAGCTCAAAAAGACCAAATAGGGTTATTACTGCCGTTTTGGGTATGTCTTCCACACGCACCGGGACTTGGTGGTGACCGCAGACCAGGTCCACCTTGGAAAAAATGCGTGCCCTGGTGAGGTGGACTGAAAAATCCTGAATATGGGGGACTGGGTAGCGATCATGCACTGTAGCGTTGTTTAATCTGTGGAAATCTCCGCATGGTTGCCACGATCCCTTGCCTTTAGGCACCATTTGTAGCGGGGATGCCCATGGGCTATTTGAGCGCCTGATAATGCCAAACCTTTCCAAGTTGGCAAACTCCTCACGCACACTAGCCAGTTTAGCTGCATCCAGGCGCCAAGGTTGTGCGAAAACGGGCGGCCCCGTGGTGGTAAAGAAGTACTCCACCCCGTGTTTAGTGACGGCCACCGAAAACGTTGGAACCGTGAGTGCTGAAAACTGGGTGAGTAGTGTGTGGAACTTACCCCCTGGAGCTGTGACGTTGGCTAGTGTTGTGGACCCGGCTCCTCTAGCTGTACAGGGCAGAGGATCAAAAGACATTGCGTTAATCAGGCGTCTGTTAGCCACATTGACTAATAGTCCATGTGCACACAAAAAATCTGCGCCCAAAATGGGGACGTTACATGCCGCTATGACGAATGTCCATTGGTATGTGCGGACGTGCAAGGATATAGTCAGTGTCCTCTCACCAAAAGTTTTAATGTCTGAGCCGTTTGCGGCGGCCAGCTTGGGGCCGCTACTTCCCGCCAACCGGTCTGCGTAGGAAGGCAGGATGAGGCTCTTTTGGGAGCCGGAGTCCACGAGGAACCATCTCCCCAAACTTGAGTCCATCACATAGAGCAGCTTCTTTGTGTCACCGGTGGTCGCAGCTGCTATCGACTGCCAGCCCTGGCATTTCCCAAGCACTTGAACTGGCACGGTGGCACGCATTGGCATGCGTCTTCTCCATAGCGGCGGTGATAGAAGCAGAACATGTCCCTCTGGTGCTTCTTAGCCTCCGCTGCGGCCACCGTCACTGGCTCCTCGCCCCCGCTGGCCGTCTCGCTGGGTTCCGACACCACTGCGTTCCGACACCACTGCTTTCACAGCAAAGATTCTGGTTGCCAGGATAATCCGATCTGCCTCTTGAGCCAACGCCTTGTAGTTGCGTGTGGCCAGCAGCGGCGAATTGGCAAAGACCGCTCTGGCCGCTGTCGGGAGGTTCCGGAGGAAAAGGTGGGCAAAGAGGAAATGCCCGTCATCTGTGCCCATTAATGCCAACATCTTGTCCATTAATTGGACCACCGACCCGTCTCCCAACTCGGACCGCGTCAGGAGCCTTTCCGCTCTCTCTCGGTCCGAGAACGTGTAGCGCCGGGTCAGCGCGGTCTTGAGAGCATCATATTTGTCATGGTCTAGGGGCTGTTGGAGCAGGCTCACCACCTGCTGTGTTGTACATGTGTCCAGCTCTGCAACCACGTAGTAGTATTTGGTGTCATTTGCCGTCACTCCACGGAGCGCGAACTGGGCCTCGGTGTGGAGGAACCAAGACTTCGGGTCATGTAGCCAAAAGTTGGGGAGCTTGACCGAAACGGTGCACACGGTGCTGGCACCTGCAGACTGGGTCATGTCCGGGCTGTTTGTGTTGAGTTCCATTATGCGTCAAGGGTCACCAGTGTAGCGAGAGGAATGAGCAGGCGAGGCAGTGGGCAGAGCAGACTTTATTAATCTCTCTCTCTAACATCAGTCATCAAGAAGAATAATCCCAGGTCACTGGCATCTCTCTTTTATATCATACAAACTCGCCTCGTTACCTGGGGGGTTCACATTACAACACATAGACTTACAATGACAATTCCCTTTGTCACCCAGCCTGTCAGCACATTATTATGCAACCCGGAGGAGAACGCATATTATTATGCATTCTTACGGAGAAAACCACAGGCTGTCTTGCATATCCAATTAACAGCTTTTAAGTGTCTCCTCCTGTGCTATTCAGCCTGAGTGGAGAATTGCATTACCTAGGTCCCCCACACCTTAACTATTTATTTAAAAAAATTGAAAATTGGTGTTACTCTGAAAAAGAACGCAAATTAATGAAAGGACAAAATGCATTTTGAAATTCTGATGGGGGGTTTGCATGAAATTAAGTTTAAAGAAGTTAAACCAGGAATATTCTGAAGAATTAAGTTTAAATTAAACAACAGACAGTCAGCCACAGAGTCAGATCACGTCCCTTGGTGGCAGCAGGGCCCCCACTTGCCAACCTTGATTCAGCTGGATGTCCGTGGATTCTGTTGATGGAGAGGCTGATAGACAGATCCTCCCACAAGGCTGTGCTCCTGAGAACGCAATCAGGCAGTTCTTCAGTAAGCTGGGCGAGGTCTCCTCTTATGCACTAAAAGGGGATTTGTTTATTGTACAAAGTCCCATCAGAAATTCAAACTGGGACAAGAACACGCCACAAATCCATTTCTTCTGATGTTTGTGGTTTAAATGAGTTGGTTTAAGCTTAGAGAAAAATCAAACAAAATCTTCTTGCACGGTAATTTAAAGAAAAAGATTAAATTAAGAAAAATGGAAGAGCAGAGACGTCTGCTCCTTACAGCTTGACCAACACCCCAAAACTGAACAAAGGAAAGTTTTTTCCGGGTGTGGCGGAATCTCACTGAATTTCATGGAACTGGGCTGAACCAATTACATTGCTTCTTTTTCCAGCAGAAGTCATAAACTCGACCTAAAAAGGGAAATGCAAAGGAGCCTCGAGCTCTATTGGTCGGTTAAAGTCCAGCTATGGTCTCTCAAAGAGCAGAGAAAGGAGGGGGAGAGACATTTGATATGAGAAGTAAGACCCTCCTAACGTATGTGTGCTGAATAAAGCATAAATTCCTTCAACTTTCATCATCATCATAGCAGTCTGTCGGGGGCAACAGTAACTGTTTCATTTAGGTCTGATCAGATTCCTCCACGCAGCTCTGTTCTTCACCCTCCGCTGCCAGGAACTCCTGACCTTGTTAACCCGGGCGATGTCTGATCCGGTATGAGTTGCTTTCTGACTGACCATTTCATGAAACCGCTAGCTTTTGCTGGACTAGCGGCACATTCTTGGCAGATAGAGGTATTATCAGTGGCAAGGACAAGCCAAGACAAATTGACTCCAGTATCTGTTGCAGTGACTGACCAGTTGATAGGTTTGTTTATCTCTGCTCTTTGTGTAGTAAGATATTCTACTCAATAATAAGAGAACATACAATGTCTCTACATTGTAACTGTAATTAATTTGTGATAGTAAGCGTGCAAAAATTAATTTCTTCCTGAAAATAAAGCAACACATATCAAATCATATCAATAAAAGCATTTGAAACCACATTGTCCATCCTAAGAGTTCAACCATGTCTTCAGTAGCGGATGCTGTCTTGAGAGAAAGAATATGAATTAGTTTAATTGTCCATATTGCTTAAGTTCCACTGCAACATTAAATATTCCTGATTCATCTACCCAATGGCACTGTGAAACTGTCTGGTTGTTTACTGGAGAATCTTGACCCCCACTTCTGGATTATATCAACCATAAATCTCTCAATTTGAAACATTCCTTTGCCAAAGAGCAGAAAAGGGAGAATGACTAAGTCCTGGAGAAGGGATTAACTTCCACTTTATGGCTGATGGATCGTGTTACAACTCTGGTCCTTGGATGAAAGAAGCAGTTTATGCAGACTTTTGAGTTGAAACTATTTTTCTTCAGCAAAGAATGATTTTATAGATTGGAACTCAAGGTCATGCTACAATACGTTTTATACTTTGAAGAGTTGGGAAAGTCCAAGGGTCTCGAAATGTGGAACGTAAGTCAAGGTGACTCTCTTCTGTAGTTCTGTATGGGTCTGCAACATGTACCTAATATGTAAGTGTTGCCACAGCCACATGCCCAAGTTGACCTTATGGCAGTATGTTGCACAGTTACAACTTGAACAAACTTTGTCTGATTTTCACTATAATTGCTACGATGGTTATTAGTCATCCTGCACATTCCTACATAAAAATGATTGACAAAAGTTATAGCACCACCTATTGCTCACAGGAAGTACTGTGCCACATGGTTCACTTTATTATTCACACAGCGCTTGCCACGATGACAGGAAATTTTCTGAGCCAGCTAGGTACGACAGGCCCCGGGCTCTGCGGGTGCATGGGGTGCAAGGGTCCATTTACAGCTGCTTGCAGCTTTAATTTGCACTTGTAATTGAACCATTAGCTAAGGCTATCAGGATAAATCCCAAAATATGTTGGTGTTTCAACAAATCAAAAATAGCATAAGATTTCCGGGTATGCAGATGATGTTTTATTATTTATTACATAACCAGAAACCTCTATTCCTTTAGTTTTGGATATTATTAATCAATTTAGCCTAATTTACAGATATAAAATAAATTTTACTAAATCAGAGGCAATGCCTCTTGGTCAGGATTGGCACATATTTTCTAACGGGTCACCTTTTAGATGGGCAACCAATGGTTTTGCTTATTTGAGCATATTTGTTACTCCTGAATTACAGAAAATGTACAGAACTAATGTTCAGCTATTTCTTAAGTGAATTCATGATGATTTAGAGAGATGGAGTTCCCTCCCAATCTCCATGCTGGGATGAATTTCCTTGATTAAGATGAATATCCTACCTAAATTACTTTACCATTTTCAAATGATACCGATATTGTTAAACAATTATACTATCAAGACATTAAACATTTGGTTCATGACATTTATTTGGAATCGTCAAAGATCACGGCTTAAGCTTTCAAAGTTGCAACTGCCATTAGATAAGGGGGGTTTGGCTGTTCCTAATGTCAGACTATATCAACTAGCTTCTAATGTCAAATATTTGGCTGAATGGATTAAGAATGATCCAGATTCTATCTGGTTAGATATTGAAGGATTCAACTTGGGTAAACCATTAACACTGGCTAGTCTCCCTTTCATTATGAATAGAAAAGAAATTGAAATTGCAGATGGTAACTTCATTGTAAAATCCACACTCAAAGTTTAGAAAATGATGAGGAAATTGGAAAAAAGAACTAATACATTATCACCAATAACTCCAAATCATATAAATAAAGATTTCCCCCCAGGCATGATCGATAAAGCATTTTTTCTGTGGGAAAAGGCATGTATCAGGATTGTAAAGGATTTGTTGTTTGTTGTTTGTTTGTTGTTTAACAGACTTACACAAATGGTCCCCTCCAGCATACAACTAGGACAATATCAGTCGCTACGGAGGGTGACAATATGTATGGGTACATATTCATACCATGTAGGGTAACTAAATAGACGGTTATGCTGTTTATTCCATCTAGCTACAATGCTCCGCACTGTGTATATATATTTATGTGTACATATGTATATTCACTGCTCTTATTTTCTTATCTCCTTAATTATTGCTCTGAGTGTTGCTATCCCTGTGCTGTTGCAATCCTGGAATTTCCCCATTTATCTTAAACAATTTCACTTTTGTAGAGAAACCTGGTAAGGACTTGCTTTTAAAGGCTTACGTGGACTATAAACTTCTGGAGTAAAACCCCAACTAGACAGTTCATGCTGATAGCATCCGTTTGTACCAGGAACTGATACTCTTAAAAAGTCATAAACTTCCAAACTTTCACTCCTTAACCTGTCAGGCTATGCTGATAAACTCTTGGAGCCTTTCCAGAAGCCTCATAAAACTCTCTAGGCTGCCCTCCCTGCTCACATTCCAAGAACTAAAAATTATCTACAGCTCAACAGTACCTCCTAGTGGACATCTATGGAATATGTTTCATTACTTGTGCAATTTGGAACCGCTATTTCTGACAGAACGTTAACATTTTTTTATAGCCTACAACCCACAGGATAACTCTGGACACTGTGAAGATCATCACCCTTTTGATCGCCAATAATGGTTTGCATAATTCATTAATTCTTGCTTTAAATATGAGTGCATGTCTTAGGAATGTTTTTCATAAGAGTTTATCAGCATAGCCTGACAGGTTAAGGAGTGAAAGTTTGGAAGTTTATGACTTTTTAAGAGTATCAGTTCCTGGTACAAACGGATGCTATCAGCATGAACTGTCTAGTTGGGGTTTTACTCCAGAAGTTTATAGTCCACGTAAGCCGTTAAAAGCAAGTCCTTACCAGGTTTCTCTACAAAAGTGAAATTGTTTAAGATAAATGGGGAAATTCCAGGATTGCAACAGCACAGGGATAGCAACACTCAGAGCAATAATTAAGGAGATAAGAAAATAAGAGCAGTGAATATACATATGTACACATAAATATATATACACAGTGCGGAGCATTGTAGCTAGATGGAATAAACAGCATAACCGTCTATTTAGTTACCCTACATGGTATGAATATGTGCCCATACATATTGTCACCCTCCGTAGCGACTGATATTGTCCTAGTTGTATGCTGGAGGGGACCATTGGTGTAAGTCTGTTGCCTCTTTTGCATTCAATACTATCAGGTCGTCACATTTTTTTGCTATCTCAACCTCAAACAACACAGTTATTCATTTGAATAACATTTATGAAAAACATTCCTAAGACATGCACTCATATTTAAATCAAGGATTAATGAGTTATGCAAACCATTATTGGCGATCAAAAGGGATCTTCACAGTGTCCAGAGTTATCCTATGGGTTGTAGACTATAAAAAAATGTTAATGTTCCGTCAGAAATAGCGGTTCCAAATTGCACAAGTAATGAAACATATTCCGTAGATGTCCACTAGGAGGTACTGTTGAGCTGTAGATAATTTTTAGTTCTTGGAATGTGAGCAGGGAGGGCAGCCTAGAGAGTTTTATGAGGCTTCTGGAAAGGCTCCAAGAGTTTATCAGCATAGCCTGACAGGTTAAGGAGTGAAATTTTGGAAGTTTATGACTTTTTAAGAGTATCAGTTCCTGGTACAAACGGATGCTATCAGCATGAACTGTCTAGTTGGGGTTTTACTCCAGAAGTTTATAGTCCATGTAAGCCTTTAAAAGCAAGTAGTCCTTATCAGGTTCTCTACAAAAGTGAAATTGTTAAAGATAAATGGGGAAGTTCCAGGATTGCAACAGCACAGGGATAGCAACACTCAGAGCAATAATTAAGGAGATAAGAAAATAAGAGCAGTGAATATACATATGTACACATAAATATATATATACACAGTGCAGAGCATTGTAGCTAGATGGAATAAACAGCATAACCGTCTATTTAGTTACCCTACATGGTATGAATATGTACCCATACATATTGTCACCCTCCGTAGCGACTGATATTGTCCTAGTTGTATGCTGGAGGGGACCATTTGTGTAAGTCTGTTGCGTCTTTTGCATTCAATACTATCAGGTCGTCACATTTTTTTGCTATCTCTGCGAGCAGCCCTGCTTAGGTTATACAGTCTGACAGCCGTAGGTAGGAAGGACCTGCGAAACCTCTTGGTTGCGCACCTAGGATGATGTAGTCTACTGCTAAATGAGCTCCTCAGTGCATTCAGTATGTCCTGCATAGGGTGGGACTCGGACTCCAGCAGAGATGACGTTTTAGCCACCATCCTTCTCTCTCCTATCTTCTCCACTGGGTCAAGGCGTTGTCCCAGGACAGATCTAACTTTCTTGATTAGTTTGTTCAGTCTCTTCCTATCGGCTGCTGTAATGCCACTGCCCCAGCAGACCACTCCAAAAGTGATGGCTGATGCCACCACAGTGTCGTAGAATGTCTTCAGCAGCGCCCCTTGTACACCAAAAGACCTGAGCCTCTTCAGTAGGAACAGCCTGCGTTGTCCCTTCTTGTAGAGTGCGTCGATATTGTGTGACCAGTCTAGTTTATTGTTCAGATGAACACCCAGGTACTTGTGGGATGTCACCATCTCAATGTCTGTTCCCTGTATGCTTACTGGTGCTGTGAGGGGTTGTCCTTGCCTGCGGCAGTCCACCACCAGCTCCTTAGTTTTTCTCGCGTTGATCTGGAGGTAGTTCCGATGGCACCAGTCCACGAAGTCCTGGATAAGTCCTCTGTACTCAGCTTCATCTCCGTTGGAGATGAGGCCGACGATCGCAGAGTCATCAGAGAACTTCTGTAGATGGCAGTGTGTTGTGTTGTGTGAGAAGTCCGCAGTATAAAGGGTGAACAGGAAGGGAGCCAAAACCATTCCCTGGGGGGCCCCCGTGCTAACGATGATCGTGTCGGACACACAATCCCGGGTTCTCACAAACTGTGGCCGGTTAGTGAGGTAGTCCAGGATCCATGATGACAGGTGCTGGTCCACCCCTGCGCACAGCAGCTTGACCTTCAGGATCATCGGTTGGATGGTGTTGAAAGCACTGGAGAAGTCAAAGAACATGATCCTCACCACGTTCCTGGGATTCTCCAGGTGGGACAGGGAACGGTGAAGGAGGAAGATCATTGCATCCTCCACCCCAATGCCATGCTGGTAGGCGAACTGGAGTGGATCCATCGCTGGTCCCACCAGGGGGCGGAGGTGAGCAAGGAGCAGTCTCTCCAGGGTCTTCATCATGTGAGACGTCAGGGCCACTGGCCTGTAGCTGTTCAGGTCTTTGGGGTGGGAAGTCTTTGGTACAGGTACCACACAAGATGTTTTCCACAACTGTGGTACCCTCCCCAGCTTCAGTCTCAGGTTGAAGATGTGCTTCACAATCCCACACACAGCTGGTCTGCGCAGGACTTGAGGAGCTTCGTGCTGATGCCGTCCGGTCCCGAGGCCTTCCTCGCCTTGATCTTCCTCAGCTACGTCCTCACGTGGGTCTTAGTAAGGGTCAGGTTGGGGGGCTGTGTGCTGGGAGTGGGGGGGTGTTGGTGGAGTGGGGTGTGGACAGCAGGTCTCGGTGACTTTAGAGGCAGCAGTGGTTGTTGTGCAGTCGGGGGGGGGGAGGGCGGTTGGTCAAACCTATTAAAAAACAGGTTCAGATTGTTCGCCCACTCCCTACCCCCTGTGGCCTGGGAGGAGGTATTCTGGAGCCCAGAGATGGTTTTAAGGTTTCTTCAGACCCCACCGATGTTGCTCTGTTGCAGCTTGTCCTCCATCTTCTTCCTGAAGCTGTTCTTGCCTTCTCTGATCTTCCTCCTCAGCTCCCTCTGTACGGACTTCAGCATCTCCCTGTTCCCCGACCTGAAGATCCTCTTCTTCTCTCTCAGAAGTGTTTCTATCTCAGGGTTGATCCAGGGTTTGTTGTTGGCGCAACACCGTATGGTCTTGGTGGGTACGGTGTTGTCCACACAGAAGTTGATGCAGTCCGTGATGGTGTGAGTGAGGCCATCAATGTCCTCACCATGTGGATCGCAGAGCTGCTCCAAGGCAGTGGTTTCAAGACAGTCCTTTAAAGCATCCATTGCCTCCTCAGACCATATCTTCACCGTGCGTATGACCGGAGGTTGTCTGTGTACTAGGGGTTTGTATACCGGCAGGAGATGAACCAAGTTGTGATCCGATCTTCCGAGTGGGGGGAGTGGTGATGAGGTGTACGCCTTCTTAGTTTTTGCATAGAATAAGTCCAGTGTTTTATTGTCTCTAGTGTGGCATGTGACATACTGGGCGAACGTGGGCAGAATGGGAGACAGTGAAATATGGTTGAAATCACCTGAGATGAGTAGGAGAGCATCTGGGTGTTCTGTAGCAGCCTGCCAGTTACTAAGTGAATGGTGTCACGCGCTGTCCCTGCGTTCGCCGTCGGATTTGCATAAATAACAATGCAGATCACGTGTGAGTATTGCCTCGGGAGATATGTAGGCTGCATGCTAACAGCTAGCAACTTAATGTCTTTGTTGCAGTGTTGTTGTTTAACCGTGATATGTCCTGGTCTGCACCAGCTGTTATTGACATACATTATCACTCCTCCGCCCCTTGCCTTTCCGCTGTCTGGTGTCCGGTCTGCCTGTATTGCATGGAAACCCTCCAGTTCGATGTTAGCATCTGTTGCTAGTTCTGTTAGCCACGTCTCAGTAAATAACATCAAGCTAATCTCTCTGAAGACGCTCTCGTAGCGGGAGATAGCCGCTAGCTCGTCAGTCTTATTGAGTAGTGATCGTACATTCCCCATAATAACGGATGGGAGGACGGGTCTGTACCTTATATTCCTCGCCCGCTGTCTTACTCCAGCTCGACATCCACGCTGTTTCCGTCTTATTTCTCCCGGTATGTCGAGTTTTTGCGTTAGCATCGTGGGCCGGTTAAGTGCTCACAGCTGGTCTCTATTGTACTGCCTCCTGCAGTAAACAGTGGCTCCGTCCGCTGGTTCAGGAGACATTTGGGCAATCTACGTGTCTGTGATGGATAAGGTTTTGCCGGATCAGAAAGATTAGCAAGAGAGCCAGATAGTAAATAGAAATAGGAAGAAATTGATCCGCTGTTGCAAAAAGGCAGCCTACTTGTATGGCGCCGAAAGTTTACACTGGGGTCCTGATGAAGACACAGCAATTCTTGGCCAGAGTTGTGAGAGTTTCTTTAAGATGAAGAAGAGTGATTTCCTGAATTAGCCTGAGGAGAAGCTGACGCTACATACCCCCCCCCCCCCCACTTGTAGCAATGGTGAGCGTCGGTTACTATTGGTACACATCCTTGGCAGCTGCGTCTCCTTGGCAATACTTGACCTAAATACTGGGCTAAAGGTTTTGATGTCCGTACACATTAGCATGTAAACGATATCCATTACTAAGTAGAGATCTTTGAATTTGGTATACTGGAAAGACTTCCAGGAATTTCCAAAAATAATTTGAATATGGACAAATGTAAATTGTAAAATTGTCTAAGAGTAGTAAGCTAAGGTATATGTCTTGAAATGACTCAAAAAGATTCTGGTTACAAAGGTACAAAGATAAAAAAGTATGTAGTTTTACATACCTGATGTAAATGCTTCGGTTTACAATAAAACAACTACTAGAATTGTTCAAAAAGAAAAAAAATAGATTGAAAGTGCACAAAAATCAAAGCAGAGTGCAAGGAATATATACTGCTCAAAAAAATTAAAGGAACACTTTGAAAACACATCAGATCATCAGATTTTAATGGGAAAAAATAAGCTGGATATCTACACTGATATGGACTGGATAATGTGTTAAGAATGAAAAGTTGCCACGTCTTTTGATGGAAATGAAAACACTCCAAAACTTAAAGTGAAGAAATTGTGGCAGGCTAGTCCAGCTTACTCAGATTAAAAAGTGTTCCTTTAATTTTTTTGAGCAGTATATATGTTTGTATATAGGCATGCATATAAATTCAAAAATTCTAGGAGTAAAGATCAAAAATGAAGACTACAAAACAAACAAAAATTATTGCTTATTTTTGAGGTAGATATTTAGGCTAAGCAATACTGAGGAAACTCAAGGCAGTTCAAATTGGATTGGTTCAGCTGGACTAAACCATGGTTCCACAGAGGTCTGACTCATAGGGTGTTTGAGGCCTTTATTCTGGAAAACTGAGCGAACATGGAATGTTGTTCTTTGAATGGCAACGAGGAATAGATTTGTAACAACTGAAACAGGGACAAGATGAGGTGAAGGCAGGCTCATTGTTAAAGTGTTAATTGGAGAACTAATGTTTCTAGCTACCTCTGGAAGTAACATGGACATTAGCTGTGTGTGAGCATAGTCAACCTTTAACACGAAGAGCGACAGGTTCAAGACCTTGTTAAGTTTGAATGAGGCTTCGGAGCAAACATTCAGAACCAACACAGTATCTTGCAAAGTTTTGGTAATGGTTTGTGGTTCAACTACTTGGCGTTTTGGTGTAATGGTGTAGACCGAGTTAACCGTGGACATGCTAAGGCTAACGAGAGGCCCTAACGATGAGGCTTTTATTGAGAATCTACCTGAGGATTGTTGACTTTTTGTTTTGGCTCTGTCCAGTTCTGACTGGAAAACAATAGGTGTGATTGCTAGGTAGAGGGCTAAACTGAAAAGCAGGAAGGCCTTCATCCTGGCAAGCAGATAAAAGTGAGGGATTTTAATTCCAACCTTCTTGTTGGTTTTTCTTGAGATACTTGATTGGCAGGTGAAAATTATTCTCAGAGGTGGAACAACCTTTGTTAGAGATTGAGCTCAACACTTTTAGTGTTTTACCACCTTTAGTGTGAAGTTGTTATTAACTTCAGCTGATGATACTGGAGGTTTTGTGTGTACTATTTTGAAATAGTAGGTTGGTGACACTGAATGAAACTTTGCTGGGTCTTTTGAGGTTAAGTTTTAAGGAAGTCAATTAGTTTGGGTTAACTCTTTCCTTTTGGAGGTTTAATGCAGTTAACTGATTGGGAGAGAGAAATACGACCGAGTGTCCCTGAAGCTGATAGTTAGCTAACAGTTATTTATCAGGCGCAAACAAGATTTTAAGTTTACTGACTTAATGGAACAGTGTTGTCCCCGACAAGTGCCATGGGGTTTTTGTGAGCTTTGATCTGATTACGATGGACCCATTTGGAGATGGAGTCCTGGTGACCTTTGCATATCTTGATTTGGTAAACGACTGGCGAGAGTTTGTCTGTGATCGTGTATGGACCCATCCACCTGGGGAGGAACTTACGAGCAAGTTTTCCTGCCCGTGTGTTGGTCTGTCCTGTTTGAGGAATGAAGGAGTAGTAGAAAACCTTGTCTCCCACTTGAAGTTTGTCATGTGAGGCTTTCTGGTCGTAGTAGGCTTTGCGTCCTTCAGCTGATTGGTCCAAATGTTTTTGGGAAAAGCAAAAGTCTGTAGGAGATGTTTGGTCAGGTCAGTCATGTACTGGTGAGTAGTGTAAGCTGTGGCAACTCTGGCCTCTCCAGGTTGGTAGAGCAAATGCAGGGACAAAGTCATTTGCCGGCCTGTCATCATTTCAAAAGATGAGACCCCAGTAGCTTTATGGGGTGTGGCTCGGATGGCCATCAAGACCAGGGGGAGTTTTACATCCCAGTCTTTTTGGTGTGGTGAAACATACTTCTTCAGTATGTTGATCACAGTTTGGTGGGCCCTTTCAACCTGTCCGGAGGATTGTGGGTGGTGGCTAATATGGAAGTTAGCTTTAACTCCCAAGGTTTCCCACAGTTGTTGCATGACTTCGGCGGTGAAATGAGTACTGTGGTCAGAGTTGATTCAGCTTGGCAGACCAAATCTGGAGAACACATGGTTCATCAGCAAGTAGGCCGTGGTTTCTGCCATGTCATTAGGAGCAGGCTAACATTCAACCCATTTGGTGAAAGCACATGCGACTGTGAGGAAGTATTTGTTACCTCTGGTTGACCGTGGAAAGGGACCTACCCAGTCGATTTGGAGGTCAGACCATGGGAATGATATGCCTCTTTTCTGTAGGGGTCCCCGGTGACTCGGGTTGGTTGGCTGAAACTGGCAACATACGAGACATCCTTTGATGTAGTCTGCTACATCCCTTCGCATGTATGCCCAATATGCCACTTGTTTGAGAGCATTGTACATCGCTTTGACGCCTTTGTGTCCTGCAGTTGGGAGATCGTGGGCATGAACAGTCATCACCCCCCTCTGGTTACGAGGAACCACAAGCGCAGGCACAGGGAGTTCATTGGAAATATGAACTAGAATGCCATTGCGCAGCTGCAGGGACGATCGTGCAGCATAAAGCGGTTTCAAGTCTGCAATGTCAGCGAGATCTGAATCGGATGGTGTGTTGAGTACAGGGTCCAAGGGATATTGTATCATTTTATGGATCGCAGGGTCAAGGGCTTGAAGAGAGATAAGGTCAGCGTCAGAGAAAGCAGGGTCAACTGCTAGGGGACCCGTGGGTTGTGTCGTGTCCTGGGCCCTGTTTGTCTGGACCTTGGTGACCGCACAGACTGTAGGGGTGGGCGGGTGGGACTCTGCAGTCGGCACCAGAGCAGGATCAAAGGACCAGGGGGTGCTTTGTATGGCTCCTTGTTTTGCAAGTGAGTCCACGAGGTCATTCCATTCTTTGTCCTGACCTGGTGTGTGTGAGTGACCTCTGACCTTTTTTCAGTACACCTGGAGGTTGTTGGAGGTAACCAGGTGATCACATGCCTTGAAAAGGTCTTGATGTTTAACCGGTTTACGGTTGGAGGTTTCAAAACCTTTGGCCTTCCAGAGTGCTAAATGACACATGAAACTGAGGCGTGCATAGTTGGAGTCGGTGCAGATGACCAATGTGCGAATGCCATGGTCTAAGGCAAGTTGCAGTGTAATGAGCACACCTGCGATTTCTGCATACTGGGATGATTGGGAACCCAGTTGAAAGTTGTGGGGTTCACAAGGCTGATTGTTTAACCATGCCACTCCCACACCAGCACGGATGTGAGTTTGATGGTGGAAACAACACCCATCGACATAAGCAGTGACCATATCTTGACAGACGTTCTGGTCGAAATAGTGATGGTTCGGGTCTTCAGTGACTATAGGAGGCTGTGCATGAATGGATGATCCTGGAGTGTCCTCAGAGCACCGTTGGCAGGCAGCCACATCCGTGCCGAGAGGGCTTCTCAACTTCTGTGCGTAGCGGACCTCCACATCAAATCTTTGTAGAGCCATCAACCAGGAGGCTATTCTGGCATTCATCACAACGCCTTCTCTAATGCGTGACTGTTAAGAAAAACCACTGGTTGGTGGTGAGTCTCAACTGTGATTCTCTGGCCAGCCACATAGTTAGAGAAATGTTTGACTGCCCATACAGTGGCCAGAAGGGCTTTTTCGCAGTCCGAGTATTTCAATTCCGGACCAGAGAGGGTTTTGCTGGCATAGTCCACGACACGTTTGTCATGGTCGTAGATTTGGTATAATCCAGCACTTAAGCAATTGGCAGAGAATCCCACTTGTAGGAAGAATGGCTGGTCGCAGTTGGGATAGGCCAGACAGGGTGCTGTGCATAACTTTTGCTTCAACGCTAGCATAGCCTGTTCTTGAGCCTCAGACCAGATGAAAGGGTTGTCCTTTCGTAGGAGGTCTGTAAGGGGTTTTTCCAAGTCTGCATAATCCTCAATGAACTGGTATGAATAGTTGCATACACCTAGAAAGCTCCGGAGTTCGGAGATGTTGGTAGGGGTCTTGATGTTTAGGATGCCTTGAATTCGTGCTGTTTGTGGTAGGACCCCGTTGGATCCAACCAAGAGACCAACATAGTTGACTTTGGTCTTGCACCATTGGCACTTGGAAAGAGAAATTTTGGCTCCTGTTCATGTGAGCTGGCCAAGGACATGGTCGATTTCAGTCAGGTGGGTGTCCAGAGTTGGACTCCGAATGAGAATGTCGTTGACACAGATGAGATTGCCTCTGTCTTGGGCATCTGGACATGCCTTGTTCAAGAAGATGTTGAACTCTGCAGGAGAGTTAGCATACCCGAAAGGGCATTGGGTGAATGTATATTGGCGATTTGCGAATGTAAAGGCCAGTTTGTGTTGGTCTTCCACTTGGACAGGAATAGTCCAGAAACCAGAAGCAATGTCCAGCTTTGAAAAGTATTTGGCATCTTTGACTCTAGGAAGTTCTTGCTCCAGTTGAGTCATAAGCCACCTAGAGAGAGGAACTTGAGTGTTCAATTTCCAGTAGTCAACGGTGAGTCGCCACTTACCATTGGGCTTTAGGACAGGCCATAAGGGGGCTGAGTAGGTACTGTTGCATGGCCTGATTATGCCATGGTCCAGTAGGTCATCGATTATTTCCTGTACTGGACCGTACAAGGCCAAGGGAATCTTGTACTGCCTGACGTAGGTGGGAGGAGTGTCAGGTGGTGTAGGAATGTGTACAGAGTGGATTGTTGTTGGCCCACAGTCCAAGGAGTCTTTGGAGAATGATTGTTTGTACTTGAGAACCTGGCGAAGTTTTTCACGTTCTTCATCAGAGGTTAGGGCATCAGCATCAGCTACCACCTATGCAATCTCTTCGGCAATGGTGAGGACCAGTTTCGGTGGAGCATCACTGGGATTGTAAGGGGTCTGCTGATTGGACAGCGATGGAAGGAGTTCAATGACTTGGACAAGCATTTGGTCACTGTTGGTCAAGTAAATCCGTCCCACTGACTCTTTGTCAGGGGTTGACATTGACACAAGGGTCATGGCCTTCGAGGGCTTAGTGTACATGACTGTAGATTCAAGAGAGTCAGGCCAAAGAGAATCAGGGAGGCCGCCTAACACTGAAACAGTCAGTTAAAAATCGTGAAAATCAGTGGTGATGAGCCAACCGAGAGGCGTGGCCTTGGGCAGGACGATGGTCTCTGCCATGGGATTGTTTACTGGCAACGTGGTGGTTCTAGATTCTAGGCTTAAAAGGGGTGTGGCCTCCAGAGTTAAGCCTAGATTGTCAAACAAAGGAGCCGGTTGAAAAATGCTTGCGGATGCATAAGTTTCTGTCCGGTCTGAATGCATTGTTGGACCGGGTAGCACGTGATATTAGCAGGTATGACACAGTGTTGAGTGTTCAATACCTGGCAGGCTTCAGGGATGGTCTGGCCTGACTTTAGAGCGTCGAGATCTGGTTTAAAGTGAGCATCTCAGACTGGGGTGAGAGACCAAAAAGCATTGTTTATGGTATCCACCTGAGCTCCAAGTCTCACAAGAAGATCACTGCCGATGTAGACTGCATGTGGCAGGTCGGGAATGACCAAGAAAGGATGAATTAGCAGTCTGTGGTTCCACTGAAGGTGGAGGGTGTAGATACCTGTGGTGACCAATGTTTTGATTTGGCCGCAGCAGAGAAACGACAAGACTTGTTAGTGACCATAAAGGTCAGGGTATTTCTCGTGCAGAGAATTGAAAAGTTTCTGGCTGATCGCGGATTTATCAGCCCAGAGAGCAAGTACCATGTCTTCTACGTGGGAGCTTTGGACAGCCATGCCTTTGACCACTTGGGGGCAATACTCATTGTCGGCTGCCCCTGGCTGTAGGGTGCACAGGAATGAACTATGTTCATTTAGGGTTGGGTTGTCAGATGTAGTGACATGGGAAGGGATGCCGGTTTCAACCCGGTCCCCAAGGTCACCTTCAGTCAAACTTGGTTGGGTCAGCAGTGCGAGTGGAGTGACTCCTGGAACATCCAAGGTGTCAAGAGTTTAGCACTGTGATCTGGTTGCTTCAGGTAGAGTGGTTGGGTGAGGTTGTCGAACTTGAGCCCACAGTTTGAGTTTCTTGAAATCTATTTGAGGCTCAAAGTGATTAAGCAGATCCTTGCCTATCAGCAATGGAATTGAGTTGAGATTGGACACATAGACCGGATGAATCAAGGTCATGGGTCCAATGGAGATCTTTACCGACGACATATGTGACAGAGTCGTGTTGGAGGGTGCATAAGGTTGAATAGCTAAGGAGCAAGGTCGTAGTTTCAAGTCTTTGTGCGCACGGTTAGCAGCGACACGTAGGTGGTCAAAAAGGTCCTGCGACATTAGAGTGATGTCCACTGCGGTATCCAGTAGGGCTTCATGTGTCATCACGTCTTCCAGGGTCAATGAAAGGAAAAATTTTTCGTGCAACCCCCCTTTTGGTCAAATCACACAGATTGTTGGACCGGCAGTTCAATGCGGATTAAGGAGTCACCTGCTTCGGGCGAGTGAAGTTTTTCAGGTAGCTGGACTACCAAAATGGCACAGGGTGGCGTTGGGTTCTCAGGCCCTCCGGAGCCTTGGGTGGAGGATGTTCGGTTGTGTCTTCGGTATCCCTCCCCCCTTTGTAGTAGGAGATTCCTCATGGTTGGGTTGTGGCAGCCGTAAAGGATCGTTTGGGGTTGTCACAATATTTATGGCTAGGACATCTGGCTTCTTGTCCTCTTTCTTCTCCTTTTTTCCTCTTCAGTCATCAAATATACATTTGAGAGCTTCCATGTCTTCTCGACTGAAAATGGGCGTTTCTTTCTTCTCCCAGGGTTTTGAGCTAAACTTACCAGGGGGAAGTCTTGCTTCTCTGTCGAAGTTTTTACGGCAGTACGAAGGAGGTGACCATTTCCCACAGTTACGCGAGTCTCGAAATTGATATCTGTCATCCCAAGTATCTGTGCCATATTCTCGTGACTTACCTGGTGGGCTTGGCCTCCAACGGTAGTCAGGCTTTGGTGACGTTGACTTTGAGCTGAGTGTAGAAGTTTTGGTCGGGTTCTGACTTGACTTAGCTTCGCTAGAGGACTGTCGTGGTTTTACTTGTGACTGAGGTGCTGGAACAGGGGCTGGCCTTGGGGTGCCCTCTAGATCCAGGATGTCCAATGCGGTGTTGACAGCTAACACCATGGTAGGCTCGGTATGCTTTTGATTACTTTGTCGTTGTTTCTGGAATGCATAATGTGCAAACTCTCTTAGCTGGTTTATTGAGTTTGACCTTGGGTTAGCCATGACTCCAAGGTGGTGTCCAACCACGGGATGGAGATTCTGAATGAAGAGAGCCTTGAAATTGTGGTCTTCTTCCATCCCTGGTGTGTTTTGAGATCCAAAATATGCATGCAGGAGTCGCTGATAGTATGCCTGTGGGGGCTCTGTGCAACCCTGTTTCACAGCTAGGGCTGTTGCTAGCCCTGACTGTAGGCAGTCATCGGAGAACTCCTTTTCAATGGCTTTGTAGAGATCTGGTGGTTCATCTTGATTTCTAATGGCTGTCGGTCTATAAATTTTGATACCGACTTGTTGGATGTTATCTTGATCAAATAAATGTGATCGTCGACTGTAGCATTAGGGTATTTACGCAAGTAGTAGTCAATGTCTTGCAAGTAAGCCCTGGTATCAGGTGACCCTGGTATCAGGATTAAACACACTGGATCACTGTTACACCACAGTGAAAGACGCATATCGCGCTGTCCCTCGAGCTGCGCTGGGATTATCTGATCACGTGATGGTTCACCTCATTCCCACATACAGACAGAGATTGAAGCTCACTAAACCTGTTGTGAGCACTACGAAGATACGGACCAGTGATGCTGAGGAGAAGCTGGAAACGTGCATGGAAATATCTGACTGGGGCATGCTTAAAGGAGCCACGCATGATCTGGATGAGTACACGGACACTGTGAACTCATATATCCACTTTTGTGAAGAGAACATTCTTCCATCACGCACCAGGGTGAGTTACTCTAATGACAAACCCTGGTTCACAGCTAAGCTCAGACAGATCAGGAAGGAGAAGGAAGCAGCGCTGAAAAGTGGAGACAGGGACTGCTACAGGGAGGTTAAATACCGGTTTAACAGAGAGCTGAAGAGGGCTAAATCTGTGTACTCAGAGAGACTCCAGCAGCAGTTCACTGCTAATGATTCGGCTTCCGTGTGGAGAGGACTGAGGCAGATCACCAACTATCGGCCTCAGGCTCCTAAAGGTCAGGATGACAAAGCCCTTTGTCAAAGACTGTCCCAACACTATGCCCGTTTTGACACCTCGTCATCTGTGTCCAACTCCCCCCCTCCCTCCAGCTCCACAGCCTCCACATTCCCTACTTCATTTAAGGCACCCCCCCCACCTCCCCCCCTCCCCTTATCATCAGTGAGCAGGATGTGCTCAAACAGTTCTCCAGACTGAACCCGCGCAAGGCCCCCGGCCCAGACGGCGTGTCTCCCTCCACCCTGAGACTCTGTGCGAAACAGCTGGCTCCTGTATTCACAGACATTTTTAACACCTCCCTTAAGTTATGCCACGTGCCGTCCTGCCTCAAATCCTCCACCATCATCCCTGTCCCCAAGAAGCCACGGATCACTGGACTTAATGACTACAGACCTGTAGCGCTCACCTCTGTAGTCATGAAGTCCTTTGAGCGCCTGGTCCTGTCCCACCTCAAGTCCATCACCACCCCTCTCCTGGACCCGCTGCAGTTTGCCTACCGAGCCAACAGGTCTGTAGACGATGCAGTCAACCTGGCCCTCCACTCCATCCTGCAGCACCTGGACTCCCCGGGAACCTACGCCAGGATCCTGTTTGTGGACTTCAGCTCCGCATTCAACACCATCCGCCCCGCTCTGCTCCGGGACAAGCTGTCCCTGCTCAACGTGCCTGACTCCCTCTGCAGGTGGATCATCGACTTCCTGACGGACCGGAGGCAGCATGTGCGGCTGGGAAAGACTGTCTCAGACTATACTAGCATCAGCACCGGATCACCCCAGGGCTGTGTACTTTCCCCCCTACTCTTCTCCCTTTACACCAACTCCTGCACCTCCAGCCACCAGTCTGTCAAGTTGATCAAGTTTGCGGACGACACCACCCTCATCGGGCTCATCTCCAACGGCGACGAGTCCGCCTACAGGAGAGAGGTGGCCCAGCTGGCGTCCTGGTGCAGCAATAACAACCTGCAGCTGAACGCTCTGAAGACAGTGGAGATGATTGTAGACTTCAGGAAAGTCACTACTCCTCTGCCCCCCCTCACCCTCTCAGGCTCTCCCATCACCACTGCTGATTCCTTCCGCTTCCTAGGCACTACCATCACCAGGGACCTCAAATGGGAGCTGACCATCAGCTCACTCATCAAAAAAGCCCAGCAGAGGATGTTCTTCCTGCGGCAGCTGAGGAAGCTCAAGCTACCCACCAAGATGTTAGTGCAGTTCTACACAGCCATCATCGAGTCCATCCTCACCACCTCCATAACCGTGTGGTACGCAGGAGCCACTGCCAGGGACAGACTAAGGCTGCAGCGCGTCGTGCGCACTGCTGAGAAGGTGATCGGCTGCAAGCTCCCATCTCTCCAGGATCTGTACATCTCCAGGACCCGGAGGCGTGCTGGCCGGATCATAGCTGATCCCTCACACCCTGGTCATGTACTGTTTGCCCCCCTCCCCTCTGGTAGAAGACTTCGGTCCATCCAGACTAAAACCTCCCGTCACATGAACAGCTTCTTCCCCTCTGCCATTAGACTGCTGAACACTAAGTGACTCTCGTGCACCATGTACAGCAGCTCAACCAGACTCATGTCAATCATCACTGTTTTCTTCCTGCATTACCGACTGCACTATATAGTTCTCCACAGTATCTGCTGCTGGCTAATATATATTTTAACTGTTGACCAGTATCACTTAATCTTATCCTACACTTTATTACATGTATAGTTTATTTCTCTTATCTTATCATGTTTAATGTTGCAGCATTGTACCGAGACAAATTCCTAGTTTGTGTACTACATGAACAATGGCAATAAACCTGATTCTGATTCTGATTCTGATTCTGATTCTGACCCACTGGTTGAGGGGTCAAATTTGGTGACGTGGCGAGTGATCTTATCGAGGTCTCTATCGGATGGGATTTGCAAATGTCTTTCATGTTGCCGTTCGGGTTCGTTGAACGGGTCAGGCGAGCACGTGGCAGGGGAGTCCCCATCCCATGAGGGGATGCCCCCCTTTGTTGAAGGAACCGGCCTGTTCATGGCTTCTGGTCTCGGTTCCCTTTGTTTGCGGTAATCTTCCAGCTCTTCCTTGACGTCCTGAAGGCCTTTTTGTGCTTCTCGTAGGAGCAGTTTACATTTCCTGTAGTCAGAGTTTGTGTCGTCCAGTTGACCTTCAACTCTCTTGAGTTGGTTCTCTTTGTCCTGAAGGGCGGTTCCTAATTCCTTGTTTTCTTGCTGAAGTGAGGTATTGTCTTCCTCCAGTCGTTGCTTTTCTTGCTTTGTTTGTTACAAATTTAGCAACGCCTGATCAAGTGTAGCTTGTGTATCTTCTTGCTCAATGCGAGCTTGTTCCTGTTTTCTCATAAGCGACTTATTATCTTCCTGAAGAGAGAGGATGGTTGATTGTTGTTTCACCAGTTCCTGTTCGGCGTAGAATACTTGGTATTCGGCTACTCTCAACCTTGCAACTAATGCTACTGCGAACTTTCCTAACACACCGGGGATGTCCTTTGCTTTCGGTGGGTTAGTATTGCATTCATCCAAAAGTTTTTTCGTGATTTGCTTCAAATCTTTGGGTGAAGTGTCCTGAACTTGTTTGGAGAAACCGGGTATAAAGATGGAAGCCAACTCTTCCAATGTTGCTTGAAGGTCATCCAATTCGACAAGTGGATTCAACATGTTTGACCGTTTGTAACGCTTAGCTTGAAATTAGTTTGTTGATTATAGCTAAAGTTGTTAGTCAAGAGTTAACCTTGAGTGTTGTTTTATAGTGAGGGTAGTTATAAGCTTCCTTTTAGAACTTGTTTGAACTTACAGACTTGTAAGAAGGGAAGTGAATATTTTGGAATTATGTAGAAATGTGGAATATGTGTTAATTTATTTGTTGACACTGTATTTTGATTTGTATTTCACAAGACAAAACAAAAAAAATTGTGTGGATTGACTTCTTTCAGTTCAGTTATTAAAGTGTAGTTTTGGAATTGTCATCAATAACTAGGTTGTGAATTTTTGTTGAATCTCACTTGAAAGTAATGATTTTATTTACAGAAAGGAAAACAAAAATAGAAAAGGTTAAAGGCTTTAGGCTTTAGAGTTATAAGTTTTCACTTTGTATTAAAGCTAAAGTTGGCTTTTGTTTTTATTTGTTTAAGGCTATTTTCATTTAAAGCTTTTAAATGTTTTAATATTTACAGATTAGGAAACACAAGTGAATTGTTTTTGCGTGTTGTCACTAAGGCTTCCTTAGATTAATGTTAATGGTAATTTAAAAAAAAAAATATTTACAGAATAATCAGTGTTTTCACCCTTTGACTCTTATTTTAAATCCGGTTGAGAAGTAGTGAGTTGGTTAAATGTTTTCCTTCTCCAGTGGAGGAAACATGAATCAAAACCAACACACTGACTGTAAATAAGCTAAAGCTTTCAAGTGTTAATTGCTGAATGTGGTTTCCTAATTTTGGAAATTTTTGGGTAAATATTTAGTAAATCACTAAATTTTTTATCAACATGCACAGGATTAACATTAACTTAAGGTCACTTTTGAATAAACATTGTTATTTATTCGAGTCCCTAAGTTGAATGGCTTCCTGTGAAAGAAATCTTACAAAGTAGCATTTAAACAAAACACAGATATATAGTTTCAAAAGTTCGCAAATTTTTGCATAAGATGTGTAAATATGTGCTTTTAACTTTAAATATTAAAATATGTGGTTAACATACGTGAGTAAATACAAAGTCTATGCTTTTATGTTCTTTCGCTGTGTATATATGCAGTCAAATGCTCTTCCACCAATGAGAACAACTTCTAAAACCAACAAGTTTCTTGTTTTTCCTTTAGTTCTTGGCATAAAACTTTGAATTAGGTTAAATTTAGGTTGTTCCGGATAATACGGGTTGATTTGAAGTTAATTTTGAAGCTCGATTTGATTATAAATCAGCTTAATAGATTTGCTCTGCTTTAATCTGGGTGTGCACTCATGCAAGAAATGCAACTTCTATAGTTGACCACAAGATGGAGGCAGTTATCTCTGCACCTATCTTTTTTGCATTGATGTATGTGGTTATTATTTATTCTGTTCTCATTTTTTATTTTCCTTATCCTTTTTTTTTTTTTTCTTTTTACTTGTTTCTCCTTTCTAAAGCCCATCCAGGGACAAGAGTTGCAAATTAGCTAATAGCTATACACTCTTTGTGCAATACATCAGATTGATTGTCATTTGATTAATTGTCTATGTTTATTGCACTGTCCCTGTCAAATAAACAAATAATCTAATCACTCCCAAGAGGAGGAGACACTAGTGATGTCGCTCTGGGTGGTCTACCGGTTTCACTCAAAATGGCGGCTAGGGTGACTCCCTCTTAGCGCCTTCAAAATGGCGTCTGCACACTGACTCTGCGCATGCGCAGTTTTTTATGCACAGCCTGTCGGTCATGGGCATGACTGAGCGCACACGTGACACATGGATGCGGCCGCAGGTCTATCGACAATGCCACACCTTGCTTTTTCAAAACTGGAGAGATTTAATCCCAAACTTTCCTTTATTCGTGCACAAATAATCTTACCCCTTTAATTCCGGGTATAGTTAAGCACTACTCCCAAACAGTTTACTCACAGTGACTTGATCAGGCTGCGTCCAGCCTAATCTGACGTCACTGAACACTTGGGCAATACAAAACTGGTCGGTTTAATTCGTCCCACCGGGATAATTCACCGGTAGGTTAAACTGACAAGTAAACAGAACGGCTTTCTTTGCTTTTCTGTCACACTAGGCCTGTTTTTTCTTAATTCAGCATATAATACTGCTTAAAACTTTGTGCATGCATTAACAGAGCTCTTCTCTTCAACTCAGGCAGTGGGGTGAATCAGCTCACCCCCCCCTTTCCACTATCAGCAACACAGATACCTTAGCAGGAGGTGGGGAAAACAAACACACACACAGAGACACAGACCTGCCTTTAGCAGCTCTCCCAGACACAACACACACAGAGCTTCACCGAAAAATGGTGGATCAATATTTTAACAAAAACATACAGCTTATGTCTTAATGATTTTTTCTTTTGCATATACTTTTGGGTTGCACACAGTGTCGCGTGGGGCACAAAAATATGTAGCGATATTCAATAAAATATAGTATAATAAGGTACAGGAATTATTTTATTTAATAGTGGGTGTGCGAGGGGACAGAGTTAAACAGTTACCACAGCACTCACTAAATAAAATAGAAAAGCACTCGTAAAAAGGGGGCACCAGTTCTAGAAGAACGAATTGTTGATTAATTTCAATTAATTGATTTCCGTACCTTCAATTACTTAATGAATTCAGTCTCAAAATTTAGTGAGTTCTTTTACTGCCGTGACCCAGGAAAGCATATATGCAGAGGAAAATGCTTCAACTTCTCTTGTTTACAAGTTTGTTTAATGAAACTCATTCAGGTTACATGACATGGCATTCAAATGATGGGTAAACAGATTCAAATGATAAACAGGTGTTAGATATCACACCAACTGTTAATGGATTCCTGAGCATAAAATCTATAGTTAAACCTTTGTGGAACCAAGAGGAAACCAGATTTTATGTTTCAACTGTAATGCAATGGAAGGCTGAGGTAACTAAAAATCAGAACGCAACTTTATGGTGAAAAATTACATAAGCTGATTATCTGGAAAAGGAACTTCTGAACTAATCTACAAAAATGAAAGGAGGTTACTTAAAAATTAATAAGAATTTTCCTTCAGTTTATAGCTTTGTCCTACGGCTGAGGGACTAATTGTACCATGAAATATTGGTTATGTTCAATTATAATTGATATTTAGGACATCTCATTTAAACCCCGCAGATAAGAAAGTGGGAGTCTCACTTACGAACAGCCAGTTCCAGGTGTTCACCGGTGGTCGGTGCCAGTAAGGTGGCACACAGGGAAAAGCGACTGCTGGTCGTCTTTTAGATCGTTCACAGCTGTGAGAAGCGTAGACTTGGCTGGGGCTCCCAAGGGGTGTGCGGTGAGGAGCCGGCGTGAAAAATGGAGACTGTTTTGTTTTGATGGGGAAAAAAGCAGAAAAAATTGGAACTGAACTGCTGCAGATTGAAGGCTGGCCCCGGAGCAGGCATGACGTCCTTTGGCAACCAGTCTAAAATTAGAATGTCCCCAGCCCGCAGGACAAACTCAAAGGCTGAAGGAAAAATGTTTTAGTCAGTTTCACCCACGAGCTCCTGGTTTCTTAGCGTTGTCATATGTGGGTGAGGCAGGAAAAGAAGGTCCAAAAATCTCTCAGTCCACTTTAAAAGCAGGAAAATTAAAAATCCACTTTAACTGGAGGGAAAGTCAGAAAGTCCAAGAAAAATGTTTAAATAGGATAAGAACAGCTTCTGAGGTGAAGAAAAAAGGATTTAAGAGTTTAACTCTCTTTAAAGGCGAGCTCATAGGAAAAGAATAGTTTCTCCTCAGTTAACCAGAAAACAGGCAAAGCTTATAACAAGGCGATTTAAAAAAGCTAGCGCAGGACTTGACAAGGTTCAGACACACACAAAAGACTTCTTAAAACTCACAGAACAACTTAGACAAAGACAACTTAAAGACAACTCAAACAACAGATAATCTCAGACTCAAAGACTGTAGAAAAAAAACTGCCTAGGGCGGCTCTGTTGCATTTAACTGAAGTGCACTGCTGGGTCATAAAACAGGGGACTGGCAGCAAGACGGACCAATTATCTTCCATAAAGAGGAATTTGAATGGGCTTTTGTCCAATGAGGGAACATTTCTTTGTCTGTGAACAGCCAATCAAATGCAAGGGCATTATCCAACAGAGAGGCAGGCTGGTAATTGGTTATCGCGAGTAGGAAGATGGACAACAGAGTTTGAGGAAACATTCATTCAGTTCCCATGAAATTCATTGTATACTCAATATAAAATCTAACTAAATTAAGTGACTCAAGGCTAATATTCAGTGACCATGCATTTATACTATTACTAATAAGTTTAACATTCATTTGAATAACATTTATGAAAAAGACATTCCTAAGACATGCACTCACATTTAAATCAAGGATTAATGAATTATGGCAGACCATTATTGGTGATCAAAAGGGCGATGATCTTCACAGTGTCCAGAGTTATCCTGTGGGTTGTAGGCTATAAAAAGTGTTAATGTTCCGTCAGAAATAGCAGTTTCAAATTGCACTAGTAATGCAACATATTCCGTAGATGTCCACTAGGAGGTACTGTTGAGCTGTAGATAATTTTTAGTTCTTGTAATATGAGTAGGGAGGGCAGCCTAGAGAGTTTTATGAGGCTTCTGGAAAGGCTTCAAGAGTTTATTAGCATAACCTGACAGGTTAAGGAGTGAAAGTTTGGAAGTTTATGACTTTTTAAGAGTATCAGTTCCTGGTACGAACGGATGCTGCCAGCATGAACTGTCTAGTTGGGGTTTTACTCCAAAAGTTTATAGTCCACTTAAGCCTTTAAAAGCAAGTCCTTAGCAGGTTTCTCTACAAAAGTGAAATTGTTTACACTGGGGTCCTGATGAACACACAGCAATTCTTGGCCAGAGTTGAGTGAGAGTTTCTTTAAGATGAAGAAGAGTGATTTCTTGAATTAGCCTGAGGAGAAGCTGATGCTACATCCTGAACCTGCAATGCCACTTCAGGTAAACACTGCATTGTTAGCATCAAGTCAAAGCCAGGTAAATGGATGTCTGTTATGCCAGTGTTAGCATCAACAGTTATACTTAGCTTTGGTGCGGTCAGTCAGGTAGTCGGCCCATGAGGTCCTCCACCCCTTTTCTGCTGCTGCTGGCGTCCAGGACATTGCTGCCGCCAATGGCCCTTTTGTCCACATTGATGACAAACATCACGTTCCCCTTGCCGCGGCCAGCTCCTCCCCCGCCTCCCTCCACCACTGGGGTCCATTTCCGGTGCCACCCTGAAAAACAGAACTGGAGGGACCCCCCCCCCCCCGTGTCAACAATCACACAAAACAGGAGTTGGTTTTTCTTTCAGGATTTTTTTTTCCTTTTTTTTTCCTTTCCTCCTCTGTTATCTCTACATGTTTGGCATAAGTTAACACATCGCCAAATGCACAGGTGTGGTTTGTGACCAAATGTTTGCAGATGTAATCAGCTAGGTGTGGGTGCATGTTTTGCAAAAAGACACTTTTCAAATAATGCCAATAAAGTTCTACACCTGAATCATTATCAGCCTTAGTTAAATCAGAATGCCTATCAAACCTCTTGTAACCTGGTTCTATAAGCTTCAACAGTTTCATCGTTACCTTGTTTGTGGTTTGGATCGACCCATATAAGCTGTATTTAAAAGTTCAATCATAAGATATTGTTCAGCGACAATATTTTTCATAATCTTCAGTTTTGTTGATTGTATTGATGGTGAGTGTAGAGTGAACATGTGTGCATATCTACTTAACTCTTGTTCGTCCCGGTGTGGCTGCTCTGGGTAGAGAGGTGGAGATAGCGGAGGCGAGGTGACGTCAGCCGTAGTCTCTCCAGCCTGGAGTTCTGTGAGATCGGGGTATATGGGTTGAGCAGTAGGGGAGTATGGAGGAGGAGGAACAGAAGCACAGCCCCTGCCCCCATGCCAGACTCATCATGCACCATAGAAGAGATTGAACACATATTAGTCAAATCTTTTTCCTTCCTTTTACCATGGTCAATTTTTCAGATTCATCAGATTTTGATTTTACCATCCAAGTCCAGTCCAGGTCAGCCTTTTTTCCCCCTCTGAAGCCACTGTTATCCCTCAGTTGGAGAAATAATGCACCTGTGAGCTAGGGAATACAATTACACTGCAAAAGTAAAATATAAGTCAAATGAAATAACGTAATGCTGTTTATCTGCCTTCAGGCATTCCAAACAAAAGAAAAATCAAATTTTCTTGCTCTGCTGGCAGGTAATTTTACTTAAAATTAGTGGAAAAATTCTGGCAATTGATAATGCTAGTTAAAAATAAAAAGGCATCTGCCAATAAAGCAAGATTAAATTGCTTAATACAAGTAACTTGGGCGGTGCGGTGGTGCAGTGGTTAGCACTGCACCAGCACAGCAACTCACCCTTGGCCATGAGATCCCTGGTTCGATCCCAGCCCCTGACCAACAGTGATCTGTGTGGAGTTTGCATGTTCTCCCCGTATCTGCATGGGTTTACTCCAGGATTTCTCCGGTTTCCTCCCACCGGCCAAAAACATGCAGGTTAGGTTAATTGGAGACTCTAAAGTGGCCCAAGGTGTGAATGTGTAAGGGATAGCGCCATACCGTGGCTGCTTCATCCATCAAGGTGGATGCCCTCAATTTCCCCTCTGGGGATCAATAAAGTATACAAAATAAAAATAAAAATAAAAAATAACTATCATAAAGCCAACAAAACCCCACAAAAAACTGCACAACAAAAGAAATTACTGCCAAAACTATCTTGAGATCAAAAGCAGGCATCTAAACCTTTCATCTTACCAAAATCCCCAGATCAGTGTGACCCTATTATTGCCTCAGCGCAACACAGGTTAGTCCTTACACACACACACACATAGCAAGCCCCAGATAAGCACACACGTTAGTGAAACAATCCCAAAGTCACTTAATAATAAGCAGATCTGGCAACCCAAGGTTCTCATCATCAGTCATCTTCTGCCGCCCTGAAAACACATTCATTTTTTCCCATTTTTGTCACTTACCAATCTCCTGTGCACAAATCTGCCATTTCCCGTGAAACAGCAATCTCATTATTGTCCTTTTGCACTTCACAACAAGAAAAAACAGCCTCGACTTCTGTCCCGCTGCCTGACTTCCGCGTTCTCACATTTTTTCTCGTTTTCTCACCAAAGTAACCTGTAAAACAAAAACACACATGAACAAGCACACAAACGACCAGACAAACAAACTGCAGTTATTTATTTGATGTATTTATTTTATTTTATTATAATTTGAGGTTATATTATCGTGGATATATTTGTAAGGAGTTATTTTATTTTATGCCTGTTTTAAATGATGCCCTAAGGTATTTTGGTTGTTATTATCACACTATAAAGTTTTATCCTAATTATATTAGCGCTATTTAAATTTATTTTAAGGTTATCTGTCGTTATAACTTTTATTCTCTATTTTCCCCCCTTTTTATTTTACTCCTGTATTACTCACTCATTAGTTAAATTTGAAAATCTTGTAATATATATATGGGAGTACTTTATCAATGTTCACTTGTGATGTAAAGAAGGTCTTGCATTGATATTTTTTAATCTATGCTCACTTGTGATGTAAAAAAGGTCTTGCATTATTTTTTTATTGATACCCCTGCACGCTCCTTTGTTGGTCCACTTAACACAGCAGAAAAGCACTTCTCCCACGGCCTCAAACCAGGACCGCAGAGCTCTACCTCGTCCGAACCTTATTTGGACTTTGTGGTGTCTAACGCTTGACTTACAACTCTTTTACGCGTATTTTCAGACCAACCACGGATTTGAATCGGTCATCATTAATAATTAAATTTACTCACTGTGATCCACCTGCGGGTTGGCCCCATCACTCTCCGGCTCTGCTCCCAGCGTCTCCGGACCGTGCCTCACTTCCACAAAGCTGACCCACTGGGGACCCGGGGGAGGGCTTTCTGCAGCTGTGCACTGGCTGTCTATGGTTCAAAAATGCTGGAAGCAAGAGGAGAGGTATATGGAGTCCCTGTGGCTCGGGTGCCAAGTATGTTAGAAAAATCCTTCTTAACCTTCAGTCAATAACCAGGCTGGATCAGAGTTTCAGCAAATTTAATTACACTGGCCAGTGGAGAACAGTACAAAAACAGTCTCAGAGCCTATTTGCGCACCATTCTGACTCAAATCAGAATCAGAATCAGAATGAGATTTCTTGCCATTGTTCATGTAGTACACAAACTAGGAATTTGTCTCGGTGCAATGCTGCAACATTAAACATGGAATAGCACTAAAGATAAAAATAAAAAACTATGCATGCAATAAAATGTAGAATATGAATGAGTAATACTAATCTATGCAATTTTTAAATATATTAACAAGCAGCAGATATTGTGGAGTTCCACATAGTGCAGTCGGTAGCGCAAAAGAAAGCAGTGATAATTATCATGAGTCCGGTTGAGCTGCTGTATGTAGTGCACGAGAGTCTAATAAGTCACTTAGTGTTCAGCAGTCTGATGGCAGAGGGGAAGAAGCTGTTCATGTAGCGGGAGGTTTTAGTCTGAATGGACCGAAGTCTTCTGCCTGAGGGGAGGGGGGCAAACAGTGCGTGTCCAGGGTGTGAAGGGTCGGCTATGATCCGACCTGCACGCCTCCGGATCCTGGAGATGTACAGGTCCTGGAGGGATGGGAGCTTGCAGCCGATCACCTTCTCAGCAGCGCACACAACGCGCTGCAGTCTTAGTCTGTCCCTGGTGGTGGCTCCTGCGTACCACACGGTGATGGAGGTGGTGAGGATGGACTCGATGATGGCCGTGTAGAACTGCACCAACATCTTGGTGGGTAGCTTGAGCTTCCTCAGCTGCCGCAGGAAGAACATCCTCTGCTGGGCCTTTTTGATGAGGGAGCTGATGGTCGGCTCCCACTTGAGGTCCCGGGTGATGGTGGTGCCCAGGAAGTGGAAGGAATCCGCAGTGGTGATGGGAGAGTCTGTGAGGGTAAGGGGGGGCAGAGGGGCTGTGACTTTTCTGAAGTCCACGATCATCTCCACTGTCTTCAGAGCGTTCAGCTGCAGGTTGTTGTGGTTGCACCAGGACGCCAGCTGGGCCACCTCTCTCCTGTAGACGGACTTGTCGCCGTTGGAGATGAGCCCGATGAGGGTGGTGTCGTCCGCAAACTTGATCAGCTTGACAGACTGGTGGCTGGAGGTGCAGGAGTTGGTGCACAGGGAGAAGAGCAGGGGGGGAAGTACACAGCCCTGGGGTGATCCGGTGCTGATGCTAACAGAGTCTGAGACAGTCTTTCCCAGCCGCACATGCTGCCTCCGGTCCGTCAGGAAGTCGGTGATCCACCTGCAGAGGGAGTCAGGCACGTTGAGCAGGGACAGCTTGTCCTGGAGCAGAGCGGGGCGGATGGTATTGAATGCAGAGCTGAAGTCCACAAATAGGATCCTGACGTAGGTTCCCGGGGAGTCCAGGTGCTGCAGGATGGAGTGGAGGGCCAGGTTGACTGCGTCGTCCACAGATCTGTTGGCTCTGTAGGCAAACTGCAGTGGGTCCAGGAGGGGAGTGGTGATGGTCTTGAGGTGGGGCGGGACCAGGCGCTCAAAGGACTTCATGACTACAGAGGTGAGCGCTACAGGTCTGTAGTCGTTAAGTCCAGTGATCCATGGCTTCTTGGGGACAGGGACGATGGTAGAGGTTTTGAGGCAGGTCGGCACGTGGCATGACTTCAGGGAGGTGTTAAAAATGTCTGTGAAGACAGGAGTCAGCTCCTCCGCACAGTGTCTCAGGGTGGAGGGAGACACGCCGTCCGGACCGGGGGCCTTGCGCGGGTTCAGTCTGGAGAACTGTCTGTGCACGTCCTGCTCACTGATGGCAAGGGCAGGGGGGAGGGGGGGCGCCTTTGATGAAGTGGGGACCAAGGAGGCAGTGGCGCTGGGGGGAGGGGGGGAGTTGGACACAGCTGACGAGGTGTCAAAACGGGCATAGTGTTGGGACAGTCTTTGACAAAGGGCTTTGTCATCCTGACCCTTAGAAGCCTGAGGCCGATAGTTGGTGATTTGCCTCAGTCCTCTCCACACATAAGCAGAGTCGTTAGCAGTGAACTGTTGCTGGAGTCTCTCAGAATACACAGATTTAGCTCTCCTCAGCTCTCTGCTAAACCGGTATTTGACCTCCCTGTAGCAGTCCCTGTCTCCACTTTTCAACGCTGCTTCCTTCTCCTTCCTGATCTGTCTGAGCTTAGCTGTGAACCAGGGCTCGTCATTGGAGTAACTCACCCTGGTGCGTGATGGAAGAATGCTCTCCTCACAAAAGTGGATATATGAGGTCACAGTGTCCGTGTACTCATCCAGATCATGCGTGGCTCCTTTAAACATGCCCCAGTCAGTTATTTCCAAGCACGTGCACAGCTTCTCCCCAGCTTCACTGGTCCATTTCCTCGTAGTGCTCACAACAGGTTTTGTGAGCTTCAGTCCACATCATTCAGTTCTTTAAGCCCTTTGTTATGAGAGGTGGCGATGATGATTGTCCATCATGATTGGTCCAGTACATCTGGTCAAATCTTGGTGTACAGATTATCTCTTTCTCAAGAATCATGACACACACTCAGTACCAGTGACATGGGAGCTGCACAAAATGAATGAAAACAAGATGATAACTAATGCAGCTGCATCCTTGACACTTTTACACAGACTCTGAGACAAAGCAAAAGACAAATATGAGCCAAATATGAAATCTTTCTATCATAATTAAAGCGTACCTGTGGTGGTCGTGGAAAAAAAAGATATTATATTGAGCCTCTGTCTCACGTTCTAGTTCAAGTGTAAGTTGAAATTCATGTTCAAAGCAATTTGATATAAATCCATTGCTGATGTGCTGGTTCAGCTATGTCAGCAAAACATGAGTGCAGCCATACTAGCGGCTACATGGCCTTCCAGGACGCTTCCTGTGACGTAATTTCGTTGACACCGCGATCTGGATCAGTATTGGCTGAGCCTGCAGTGCCCGGATGTGCAGTGGCTTTCGGGATATTCAAATTAAAATTCAAACGTTTATTTCAAACTCAGGGTTCATATTAAATGCAGAACTAAAACGATTAGAAAATAAATAAATAAATGCTTAAATTCAGCGGCTTGTCTAGTCTGATCTGAGCTCCTAACAGCTGCGAGACGGGCTGGGCTCCTCCCTCGCTGCGGGAGCAGCAGAGAGAGAGAGCAGCAGACACTCGGCGCTCTTGTAAAAACAAAAACATACAATGCGATATGGATATCGCAACATGGCGGAATGTAAAGCCTTTGGATGTCCCAATAATAAGCGAAAAAACAAAGATAAACACTTCATTTGTGTACCCAAACCCAGCTCACCTTGTCAGAAGATCGGCGCAGAAAAGTGATCTCGGAACAGGGCACAGACGAATCCTTTCAGACGAAATTGCGTTGTGTGTGAGGACCACTTCGTCACTTTAACCCTCAGAAGACCTTTCTGGCTCAAACCTGTAGCCATGTTGGACGAATTCTTCCCCAGAGTCCGACAATTCAGCCATAATAGAATAAAAACACTCCCAAAAGCACCCTAGTCTGTCATACAGGCGGAGCATTGACTGTTGAGTATCAACAAAGTGACGTCACATCCGCATGTGTCATGGCTGCGCTCAGAGTTTTCATTGGCTGGCCATGCCTGCGGTCATATTTGCATATTTCTCTGGTGGTATTTGGCTGGCAATAATTATTTAACCAAATAACGAATAATTTGCCCAATGTTTTCAAGTTGAATGCGTTTAGACGACCACCACAGGTACCCTTTAAATCAGAGTTCTGAATCATGATTGAATCATGAGGTCCTAAAGATCCCACACCTAGGTGGGACCTCGGCTGGAGAGGAGGACCCACTTGTTGTACCACTTACAGTTTTAGTTGGTGACCCCAGGTCTAGAGTATTGACAATAAAAATCTTTGAATGTTGAATCTTAATTCCAGTTCTTCAGCAGAATGTCGCTGTTGATGTGCAATACAACTGTTGACCTGAGTACTTGCTCTATTTATGCTTCTATTTAACCTTTTAATGATTGCATTTCTTTTTAGATACTTATTATTCTTAATGTGGTTTTTATCGACTCTTTGGGTGCTTCTAGCTTTGTCCCTTTTAAACTCCAGTTTTAGTTGGTATTTAGACGTATTTATTCTTGCACTGTTTTTGCATAAAGCCCTTCCCCATTTCTGTTCTGTAGTATGTCCTGAAGACTTCCACCCTCAGGGCTATTTGGTCCTGGAGGTCAAAGGATGCTGAGCTGTTTGAATGTGTATGTGATAGTGACATGCAGGGAGTTTAATTTCCGGTGAGGCTGTGATGCTTTCAGGGTCAGATTTACAAATCGGTTTTTATAAGTAATTTTAACAAAACAAGTTTAAGGTATTTTATTTATTACCTCTTAATGGGATACACAGAAAAGTCCATGCTTTCATTTTAGAACTCTCCTGAGTATAAGCAACATCCAGAAATCTCTGGTGACACAAGTATAATCTATTAATTATTTTACAAACTCCTTTTTTGGCCATAAAATTCATTATACTTGGTTTTTGGCTGAGAAATAATTAAATTATAGTGGTTCAGAGAGCTGCATCTCTGTGTGTTGCAGCTCCACAATTTACACTCATTACAAATTATCAGTAGTATTTACGACCACTATGCATGCATGCTCTTACCTTTACTTGTAAGTAAATTTGCCTGTCCTTCTGAACAAAAAACACTGTGACTTTGTTAAAAAAAATATCTTTATCCTCCTTTATTTAAAACCCCCTGTGCTTATGGTGTTCACCACACCCCATCTCGTTGGGGCAGTGGTACTGCACAGACTCTGACTGTGATTTTCAGCCTCATCTGCCTCCCCTGACCACACGTCACTGGTATGGGAATAGCGGTCGATGGACTGTCGAAACTGAATTGACCCTCGGGGATTAAGGGTGGCTGTGGCACAGGTGTAATGTGGCCGACTACTGATCGGAGAGTCAGGGGTTCGATTCCCACTCTATCTGCAGTCTGTATGTCCAAGTGTCCTTGAGCAAGACACTGAATCCCCACTTGCTCCTGGTGGGTCAGGCCAGCGCCAGTGCATGGCAGCTCTGCCACCATCCGTGTGTGAATGGGTGGATAGCAGGATCTGTAAAGCGCTTTGATCATCTAAAGATGAGAAAAAGCACTATATAAGTGAATACCATTTAATAAACTTTTCTGTATCTGTATCCAAAAATACCTCAGGTTAGCATTGGCACATAGCTTCCCTTTGCTAGTTTAAAACCACTTGACCTTCAGGAAACAAGAGGTCAAATGTTTTTAAACTGATGATGCTTTACACAAACTTGTCTGTTGGTGACCGATCATGATTAACAACTTCCTGTTTCTGCTAACAGCCACCGCCATGGCTGATAATGGTGCCCTGAGGGTCAACAAGCACATGCAGGTTGAAGGTCACTCCAACATCTTCGCTGTCGGTGACTGTGCCAACGTTGATGAGCCGAAGATGGCGTACCACGCCGAACTCCATGCTGCTGTTGCTGTTAACAACATCATAAACAGTTTGACCGAGAAAACGCTAATGTCGTACGACCCAGGTAATCCCCGCCTGCTCTAACCTGGTTACTGTTGCTAGGTAACGTCATCACACTGTCTGATTGAACTGTATCCGTGGTTACTGTTACTAGGAAGCATCACCATGCTAATGGCGATGGGCCGAGACGATGGTGTGGGTCAGTTTAACGGATTCAAGTTGCCAAGATTCCTTGTGGCCCTGGGGAAGAGTCGAGATCTGCTGGTGTGGAGGAGCTGGAAAAACATGCAGCAGAAGCAACCACAATGACAACACCATCCTAACACGAGACTCTGAAGGTGTCTTATTTCTGTCTTTTATACATTTTAAATTTTATCATCGCCTACCAGAATAGCTGTGCTTAAATCACAGCCCATACTAATCCTTATTGAGCCATTTTTAGCTCCGCCCCTGTCTAAATGTTCTCTGATTGGCTGACATTCTGAAGCTCACAATTATGAGGTTAATTAAAATAAATGTGTATTATAAGATAAGATAAGATAAGCCTTTATTAGTCCCACAACGGGGAAATTCCATGATTGCAACAGCACAGGGATAGCAACACTCAGAGCAACAATCAGAAGGCAGATGACTTCCGGTTATGGCGGCCGCCTAGAAGGACACGTATCACTCTGCTCTGCCCCTGGAAATAAAAATTCGGCAAATAACTCTCTCATTTGGAACAGAACTTTTCCCAGCGTTTGGGTGAGGATATGCCGGTGAAGACTAAGGCTGGGAAATCAGGAGGGGGAAAAATTGAATCGCCGAGGCAGTCCAAATTAACGGACTTTAAAGTTTGTGGCGCAGTAGAAAAAGCTGCGGATATGGCGGATGAAACTAGCGGTGGTGCGGTAACTGCTGCTGCTGACGATGGCGGCACAGGTGCAGTGCTGGCTGCCATTAGCTCAATGAGAGCAGACTTTTCCGCTAAACTTGATGGGATTATGGCAGCGTTGGATGTAATGAGAAAGGAGTTGGGTGACTGCGTGGAGCGAGTGACGCAGGCGGAGCTTCGTGTTTCAAGTGCGGAGGATGAAATCAGCGGACTTCAAATAAAGGTGCGCACTTTGGAAAAAAAAAATAAAGATCTGGAAAATAGCGTTTTGGACTTGGAATCTCGGTCCAGAAGGAACAACCTGAGGCTGGTGGGTTTACCGGAGGGAGCCGAAGGTCGTGATTCATGCTCCTTTTTGGAGGGGTGGATCCCGGAGGCGCTGAACAACGCGGAGCTAAAATCATCAGTCGTCTTGGAAAGCTCCCACCGAATTGGCCCACCGAGAGGTAACAAGGCAGCACCGAGGACGCTAATTATGAAGTTTCTCAGCTACAGAGACAGGATGACGATCTCCAACGCGGTGCGGGCCAAAGGAGAAATTAAATACCAAGATCAGCAGGTGCGGTTCTACCCAGATCTGGCCTCAGGAATCCAACAATTAAGGAAGCAGTTTGACCCCATCCGCAAAGAACTGCGCAACCTTGAGATTCGTCATGGAGTGATTCACCCTGCAAGACTTCTGGTCACATATGAGGGCAGAACACGCATCTTCAAGACCCCCGAGGAGGCGCAGGAGCTCATCAAGAAGATCCAGGAAGAGACTGGTGGGAGCTAAGCATGAACAGAATATAGGGTAGAATATTTGAGCATTTATCTGATTAGAAGCATATAACAAGATTACAAAATATAGAATGTATTACATATTAAAAAAAAAAAAGTACAAAATTGCTAAAAAAATTTTGGAGTTAAATTGGAAAATTACTGAAGAGAGTTAATGTTACGTTATTAAAAGCAGTAGAGTTAGAGTGATTGGGAGGATGAAGAAGGAGTGGCTTTGGCTGATCCTCGTGGGTGTGGAACGGTCGATGGCTATATCGGGAGACGGAATTTTTCTTTTGCTTTTGGGGGGATTGCCACAAATGTGGGAAGGGGGAATTTGTTTGTGTGTAGTTTGTAGGGTGAATGTTCAACCACTCATTTTTTTGCTTTTCTGTTTGAGCATGTTTACACTGCAAGGTAATCCCAAACTCCCTATTGATTATAAATCAAAGCGTTAATCTTAATTTAACTTCATGGAATTGCAGAGGTCTACAAAATTTAAAAAAACTTAAACAAGTTATGAATAAAATAAAAGACATGGGTTCAAAAATTGTGTTTTTACAAGAAACTCATCTAATAGAGCAAGATGTAAAAAGAATTAGGAGTAGATGGCAAGGAAATGTTTTCACCTCATCATTTTCATCCCGAGCCAGGGGAGTTATGACTCTCATACATAAATCAGTCCCATTTCAAGTGAAAAATGTAATTGGAGACAAATTTGGAAGATATGTAATCATTCAAGGGTCTTTGCTATTAGAAAACATAAATTTGGTGAACTTATATGGTCCCAATATAGATGATCAAAAGTTCTTTGCCAATTTATTTCTTATCTTATCATCACTTACAGGGCAACATATAATAGCAGGGGATTTTAATTGTACATTGAATCCCAGTATAGATAGATCAACAGGACTGGACTGTACGCACAATGGATGTAGGATGACCATTAATCATTTTATGAAAGAATTGAAATTGATAGATATATGGAGAGAAATGAAACCACAAGTTAAAGCATACTCTTGTTATTCCAATACCTACAAGACATTCTCACGTATAGATTATTTTTTGATCTCCACAGAATTAAGGTCCAAGATTCAAAACTGTTTTTATGATAACATCGTGATCTCTGATCATGCACCCTGCTGTCTAACGTATGTAGATAAGAAATTGACAAAGGAACCAGGTAGATGGCAATTTCAGCATAAATGGCTTCAGGATGAGGAATTTGTTAAGTATATAGAAAAACAGATAGATGAGTTCTTTGATATCAATACTACACAAACATCAGCATGTGTAAAGTGGGAGGCTTTCAAAGCTTTTATTAGGGGACATATTATTAGTTATACAGGTTCAAAATCTAAGAAGACTCGAGAGGAGAGAGTCCAATTGGAACATAAAATAAAAATTCTTCAAGAAAGAGTATATGCAGGAAGAGATCCAAGGTTGGAGAACGAATTACTGATTTTGAGAGCTGAATATGACAAAAAATCAGCGAATAGAGCTGCCTCGAGTCTTCTAAGATTGAAACAATCTTTTATGAACAAGGTGAAAAATCAGGAAAGTTATTGGCATGGCAGATTAAACAATTAGAATCTAAAACACCAATTACCAGTATTATAAGTAATGGACAGGTAGTTATAGATCCTTCAGAAATTAATAGAGCCTTTAGAGATTACTATGAAAAATTATATGATACCAAAAATGAATCTGACTTAACAAAACTACATGGGTTTTTGAATGAACTATTTATACCGTGTATTCCAAATGAAAATAGGGAGATACTGGAGTCTAAAATTAGTCAAGAAGAAGTTGGGCTAGCCATTGATAATATGAAATCAGGAAAAAGTGCAGGACCAGATGGTCTTCCAGTTGACCTATATAAAAAATTTAAGAATAAATTAACAAAACCTTTTTTGGAAATGGTTTTAGAAGCATTTCAAAATAGTAATTTACCATCATATATGAATAATGCCTTAATTTTACTGTTGCCAAAACCAGGTAAGCCCTCTAATAAATGTGAAAATATGAGACCAATAAGCCTATTAAATGCCGACCTTAAGATAATTTGTAAAATTTTAGCAAGACGAATACAAGAAATTTTACCAAATATTATTAATCGAGATCAGAATGGCTTTATAAAGGGAAGACAAGGCTTCCATAATGTAAGAAGACTATTTAATATTATTTATTCTAATAAAGAAGCACCGGATACAGCTCTCTTATCACTGGATGCCGAAAAAGCCTTTGATAGAGTTGAATGGCCCTTTCTTTTTGAAGTCTTACAAAGGTTTGGACTTGGAAATAATTTCATAAAATGGGTTCAGATAATATATAATAATGCTACTGCAGAAATTCTAACAAATAACAATATTTCAAAATCAATAAAAATCAATAGAGGATGTCGACAAGGCTGTCCACTTTCACCTTTACTGTTTACTATGGCAATTGAACCTTTAGCGATGGCGATACGTCTACAGTCACAAATATATGGAATTAAAGTTGGACCAACAGAACATAAAATCTCCCTGTATGCCGATGACATAATTTTGTTTATGTCGAATCTTAAAAAATCAATTCCGACCTTGTTGAATTTAATAAAGAATTTTGGGGAAATATCAGGATATAAAATAAATAAAACTAAATCTTCAATATTAATGCTAAATGAGACCCAGAGAAATTACCCAGCCCCTGAGGTAAATCAATTCAATGTTGTAAATCAGTTCAAATATTTAGGAATCCAAATTGTGCCTAAGCTAGAATCAGTCGCCAGTGTCAATTATGAAGCCTTAATGACAGATATTGATGAGTTACTTCAGAGATGGATGTCACTACCAATGTCGATGATCGGGAGAATTAATATACTTAAAAGTAATATCTTACCTAAAATACTTTATTTATTTCAATACATTCCCTTACCACCACCTTTAGATTTATTCTCAAGAATTAAAAAAAAGTTAGTGGAATTTATATGGAACAACAGGAGGGCTAGATTACGTCTGTCTTTATTATATTTACCATTTGATCGTGGAGGTCTGAAATGTCCAAATTTTATGTTGTATTATTGGTCGGCACAACTGAGGTCTATGACATATTATTTTTCATCAAATGATCTCCCTCACTGGACTGAAATGGAATCATACAATTTACCTTTACCTCTTCCCATATTCATATACTCAGATTCGGCCAAAAAATTACAAAAACAAGTTAAAAATCCATTTGTAAAGCATATGATCAAAATATGGTGTGAAGCTAAAAACTATTTAAAAGAACCACAGTTATTGTCACAATTTAGTCCAATATGGGGTAATCAATATTTTAAACCAGGGAGAGCGGACGCTGTATTTAAAGTATGGAATTTAAAAGGGATACAAAAGATTCAGGATTTATATTTGCCATGTGCAGAAAACATAATGTCTTTTGAAGAGTTGAGGATCAAATTTAATCTCAATAGAACACATTTTTTTAAATATCTTCAACTTAGAAACTTTATTCGATCAAATCAAAATAAAGCTCTCACTCGACCTATCTATTCATCCTTGGAAAAAATGTTGATGAAAGATAGTAAAAGAAAGGGTATTATTTCAGAGTTTTATAACTCATTGACACTATTTTCAAGTGAAAATTCACTGAAAAGATTAAACTACTGGAAAGAAGATCTGCAAACTGAAATTTCAGAGGAACAATGGGAATTGGCTTGTACAGAAGCTCAAACCAAATCAATAAATGTACGCCTTAAATTGATACATTTCAAATGGTTAATGCGGATGTATGTTACACCGGAGGAGTTAAATAGATATTACAAAAATATACCAGATACGTGCACAAAATGTATGGAAAGTAAAGGAACTCTATTTCATTGTGTATGGGAATGTAGATTAATAAGAATGTTTTGGGAAGAGGTGAGGGTAACAATTGAAAAAATAATCTCAAAACAAATCATATTGAATCCTAAACTGTTTTTGTTGGGTCTGTACCCAGAAAAGCATAATTTTAATAAAAGTGAAAGAACATTCATAGACCTCAGTTTGCTTAATGCCAAAAAATGTATTGCACTATTATGGAAAAAGACTCATAGACCAGATGTGACTCAGTGGTTAAGACAGATGTTAACAAACCTTCCATTAGAAAGAATAACATATATACTGAAATCAAAGGAAATTGTGTTTGAGAATATATGGAGACCTTTTATTGATTATGTAAAAAATTTAAACATAACTCTTGAAGAAGAAGGTGAATGATATGTGTGGACCTTGTAAATTCCAAACTGGTGAACATAATATGTATACTTATGTGTTGGATTGTCTAGACTAAACAGAGGAGCATTGTTGAAGATTTGATTTTGTTGGTGGTTGTTGGTGTTTTTTAGTGCATTTTTTTTTTGTAGTACTTTAGTGTTAGTGTTTGATTGTTTGTATCATGTTTGTTTAAAAAAAAAAAAAAGGTTCAATAAAGATATTGTGGAAAAAAAAACAATCAGAAGGCAAGAAAAAAAAAATATGTGTTTCATATCATAATTAACTGACAAAAGAAAAACTTAAGTGCCTTTAAATCTGTTTTTAGTGACAGCTGTGGTGAATAAGTGCACTGCAGAATATACTTTGTAATTGTTAATAAACTGAATTACACCGAAAACAGAAGGCTCTGGTCTATTTTTTGTTTATATAATCATTAATCTGTTTATTCATTTAGTGTTGCTTTTACCTTGAATAAACTCAAATAATGGGCTGCACGGTGGCGCAGTGGTTTAGCACTGTGGCAGCACAGTTTTACCCTCGGCCGGGGGACCGCGGGGATCATGAGATCGTGGGTTCGATCCCAGCCCCCGACCAACAGTGAGCTGTGTGGAGTTTGCATGTTCTCCCCGTGTTGCGCGGGTTTACTCCGGGATTTCTCCGGTTTCCTCCCACACACCAAAAACATGTAGGTTTAGGGCGCTCGCGCACGCAGCGACCAGCAGCCGGTGGCTTGTCACCAGACTGCAAACCAAGTCTACCTACGGGTACAAATAAGTAACAAAAAAAAAAAAATAATAATGTGAGTTTTGAGAAGCTGCTAAAGCCAAGAAATCATCATCTGGAATTGTTCAAATTCTTAAAGACATAAACTTAGTTTATGTAAATTTCTGATGACTCATGAGATTGAAGATAGCCAACACTGGCTACCTGTGTTACTTTAACCATGCCCACTTATCCCTTCCACACCTATGTTACCAAGCTCTAGCCTATAGCCCAACTATATCACTGATCCAGTCAAGTCAAAGTTGACAGCCCATATTGGGTTTCCCATGTTAGTATAACCTCATGGGTTCCAAAAAGCTTTGCCTACCTTCAGCCCATGTCCACTTAGCCCATATAAAACCCTTTGGTACTCATGCAATCTAGCCATTAGCTCTCCTTATTCAAGAGCAGGGAACTACCTGCAAATTGGTCAAAATTCAAAAATTCATAAATCATGTTAATTGGTCAAAATTCAAAAATTCATAAATCATGTTAGGAAGGTCGTAGAGAGCCCATATTAAATATGGACTCTCTTTGGACTCTGCCAAATTGAAAATTTTCCCCGGTTGTGATGAGACAGACCCCATATCTCTGCATCACATTGTTTTTGGGTTGATTTTGTTGCAGTTCATGCAAAATGCACCAGATGGCATAAGTAATTTGGCATAATTGAATTGTTTGGGACCACTTTCATGTTGTTACATATTGATCCGGTGTGTCCTGTACTTGTCTGTAGCCTGCTCCTAAGGGCAGATATGAGCTCTCATTTCCTTTACTTTGGTCCCCCATGTGAGCATATTGATGGTGTATTGCAAGTTGGTTTGGTTTGCCCCATTTTCCATACATATTTACAGTGGTGTGAAAAAGTGTTTGCCCCCTTCCTGATTTCTCTTTTTTTTATATGTCGCACTTAAATGTTTAAGATCATCAAACAAATTTAAATATTAGACAAAGATAACACAAGTAAACACAAAATGCAGTTTTTAAATGAAGGTGTTTATTATAAAAGGGAAAAAAAATCCAAACCTAAATGGCCCTGTGGGAAAAAGTGATTGCCCCTAAACCTAATAACTGGTTGGGCCACCCTTAGCAGCAACAACTGCAATCAGGTGTTTGCGATAACTGGCAATGAGTCTTTGACAGTGCTGTGGAGGAGGAATATTGGCCCACTCGTCTTTGCAGATTTGTTGTAATTCAGCCATTGGATTCAGGTCAGGACTTTGACTAGGCCCCTCCAAAGTCTTCATTTTGTTTTTCTTAAGCCATTCAGAGGTGAACTTGCTGGTGTGTTTTGGATCATTGTCCCGCTGCAGAACCCAAGAGCGCTTCAGCTTGAAGTCATGAACAGATGGCCGGACATTCTCCTTCAGGATTTTTTGGTAGACAGCAGAATTCCTGGTTCCTTTTACCACAGCAAGTCTTCCAGGTCCTGAAGCAGCAAAACAGCCCCAGACTATCACACTACCACCACCATATTTTACTGTTGGTATGATGTTCCTTTTCTGAAATGCTGTATTACTTTTATGCAGGCTGTAATGGGACACACACCTTGCAAAAAGTTCAGCTTTTGTCTCGTCAGTCCACAGAGTATTTTCCCAAAAGTCTTGGGGATCATCAAGATTTTTTCTGGCAAAATTGAGAGGAGCCTTTGTTATTTTTGCTCAGCAGTGGTTTTCGTCTTGGAACTCTGCCATGCAGGCCATTTTTACCCAGTCTCTTTCTTATGGTGGAGTCATGAACACTGACCTTAACTGAGGCAAGTGAGGCCTACAGTTCTTTGGATGATGTTATGGGGTCTTGTCACTTTTTGGATGAGTCGTCACTGCGCTCTTGGGGTAATTTTGGTCAGCTGGCCACTCCTGGAAAGGTTCACCACTGTTCCATGTTTTAGCCATTTGTGGATAATGGGTCTTGTTGTAGTTCACTGGAGTCCCAAAGCTTTAGAAATGGCTTTATAACCTTTTCCAGACTGATAGATTTCAATTACTTTGTTTTTCATTTGTTCCTGAATTTCTTTGGATCGCAGCATGATGTCTAGCTTTTGAGGATCTTTTGGTCTACTTTACTTTGTCAGGCAGGTCCTATTTAAGTGGTTTCTTGATTGAGAACAGGTGTGGCAGTAATCAGGCCTGGGTGTGGCTAGAGAAATTGAATTTGGCTTTCCTAAGATGTGATAAACCACAGATAATTTGTTTTAACAGGGGGGACAATCACTTTTTCACACAGGGCCACGTAGGTTTGAATTTTATTTTTTTTTTTAAGTTTAATAATAAACACCTTCATTTAAGATAAGATAAGATAAGCCTTTATTAGTCCCACAATGGGGAAATTCCAGGATTGCAACAGCACAGGGATAGCAACACTCAGAGCAACAATCAGAAGGCAAGAAAAAAAAGCAAGAGCAGCTAATATACATATGTACATATTACTATAAATATATATATATACACACAGACACACAGTGCAGAGCATTGTAGCTGGATGGAATAAATATATGAGTATATAAACACAGTGCGGAGCATTGTAGCTAGATGGAATAAATATGTAGATATATAAACACCCACAGTACGGAGCATTGCAGCTAGGTGGAATAAATATGTAAATATATAAACACACAGTGCGGAGCAATGTAGCTAGATGGAATAATATGTAGATATATAAACACACAGTGCGGAGCATTGTGGCTAGTTGGAATAAATATATAGATATATAAATATAAACACACCCAGTGCGGAGCATTGTAGCTAGATGGAATAATTATGTAAATATATAAGCACACACAGTGCAGAGCATTGTTGCTAGATGGGATGAAACAGCACAACCGTCTACTTAGTTATCCTACATGGTATGATTATGTGCCCATACATATTCTCACCCTCCATAGCGACCGGTATTTTCTTAGTTGTATGCCGGAGGGAACCATTGTGTAAGTCTATTGCATCTTTTGCATTCAAAAAACTATTAGGTTGTTACATCTTTTTTTGCTATCTCTGCGAGCAGCCCTGCTTAGGTTGTACAGTCTGACAGCCGTTGGTAGGAAGGACCTGCGAAACCTCTTGGTTGTGCACCTGGGATGATGTCGTCTGCTGCTAAATGAGCTCCTCAGTGCATTCAGTATGTCCTGCATAGGGTGGAACTCGGACTCCAGCAGAGATGAGAGTTTAGCCACCGTCCTTCTCTCTCCTATCTCCTCCACCGGGTCAAGGCGCTGCCCCAGGACAGAGCTAGCTTTCTTGATCAGTTTGTTCAGTCTCTTCCTATCGGCTGCAGTAATGCCACTGCCCCAGCAGACCACTCCAAAAGTGATGGCTGATGCCACCACCGTGTCATAGAATGTCTTCAGCAGCGCCCCTTGTACACCAAAAGACCTGAGTCTCCTCAGTAGGAACAGCCTGTGTTGTCCCTTCTTGTAGAGTGCGTCAGTATTATGTGACCAGTCTAGTTTATTGTTCAGATGAACACCCAGGTACTTGTAGGATGTCACCATCTCAATGTCTGTTCCCTGTATATTTACTGGTGCTGTGAGGGGTTGTCCATGCCTGCGGCAGTCCACCACCAGCTCCTTAGTTTTCCTCGCGTTGATCTGGAGGCAGTTCCGATGGCACCAGTCCACGAAGTCCTGGATAAGCCCTCTGTACTCAGCTTCATCTCCATTGGAGATGAGGCCAACGATCGCAGAGTCATCAGAGAACTTCTGTAGATGGCAGTGTGTTGTGTTGTGTGAGAAGTCCGCAATATAAAGAGTGAACAGGAAGGGAGCCAACACCGTTCCCTGGGGGGCCCCCGTGCTACCAATGATCGTGTCGGACACACAGTCCCGGGTTCTCACAAACTGAGGCCGGTTCGTGAGGTAGTCCAGGATCCATGATGACAGGTGCTGGTCCACCCCTGCGCGCAGCAGCTTGTCCTTCAGGATCATCGGTTGGATGGTGTTGAAAGCACTGGAGAAGTCAAAGAACATGATCCTCACCGCATTCCCGGGCTTCTCCAGGTGGGACAGAGAACGGTGAAGGAGGAAGATCACCGCATCCTCCACCCCAATGCCATGCTGGTAGGCGAACTGGAGTGGATCCATCGCTGGTTCCACCAGGGGGCGGAGGTGAGCAAGGAGCAGTCTCTCCAGGGTCTTCATCAAGTGGGACGTCAAGGCCACCGGTCTGTAGCTGTTCAGGTCTTTGGGGTGGGAAGTTTTTGGTACAGGTACCACACAAGATGTTTTCCACAGCTGTGGTACCCTCCCCAGCTTCAGGCTCAAGTTGAAGATGTACGCCACAATCCCACACAGCTGGTCTGCACAGGACTTGAGGAGCTTTGCGCTGATGCTGTCTGGTCCTGTCGCCTTCCTCGCCTTGATCTCCCTCAGCTCCGTCCTCACCTGGGTCCTGGTCAGGGTCAGGATGGAGGGCTGTGTGTTGGAAGTGGGGGCGTGTTGGTGGAGTGGGGAGTGGGCAGCAGGACTTGATGTCTTTAGAGGCAGCAGTGGTTGTTGTGCAGTCAGGGGGGAGGGCGGCTGGTCAAACCTATTGAAAAACAGATTCAGATTGTTCGCCCACTCCCTGCCCCCCGTGGCCTGGGGGGAGGTATTCTGGAGCCCAAAGATGGTTTTGAGGTTTCTCCAAACCCCGCTGATGTCGTTCTGTTGCAGCTTGTCCTCCATCTTCTTCCTGAAGCTGTCCTTGCCTTCTCTGATCTTTCTCCTCAGCTCCCTCTGTACAGACTTCAGCATCTCCGTATTCCCCGACCTGAAGAGCCTCTTCTTCTCTCTCAGGAATGTTTTTATCTCAGGGTTCAGAATCAGAATCAGAATCAGATTTATTGCCATTGTTCATGTAGTACACAAACTAGGAATTTGTCTCGGTGCAGTGCTGCAACATTAAACATGATAAAATAAAAGAAATAAACTATACATGCAATAAAGTGTAGAATAAGAGAGTAATACTAGTCAGCAGTTTAAATATATTAGCGAGCAGCAGATAATGTGGAGAACCATATAGTGCAGTCGGTAATGCAAGAAGAAAACAGTGATGATTGACATGAGTCTGGTTGAGCTGCTGTACATAGTGCACGAGAGTCAATAAGTCACTTAGTGTTCAGCAGTCTGATGGCAGAGGGGAAGAAGCTGTTCATGTGACGGGAGGTTTTAGTCTCAATTAACCGAAGTCTTCTACCTGAGGGGAGAGGGGCAAACAGTACGTGACCAGGGTGTGAAGGATCGGCTATGATCCGGCCTGCACGCCTCCGGGTCCTGGAGATGTACAGATCCTGGAGAGATGGGAGCTTGCAGCCGATCACCTTCTCAGCAGTGCGCACGACGCGCTGCAGCCTTAGTCTGTCCCTGGCAGTGGCTCCTGCGTACCACACGGTTATGGAGGTGGTGAGGATGGACTCGATGATGGCTGTGTAGAACTGCACTAACATCTTGGTGGGTAGCTTGAGCTTCCTCAGCTGCCGCAGGAAGAACATCCTCTGCTGGGCCTTTTTGATGAGGGAGCTGATGGTCGGCTCCCACTTGAGGTCCCTGGTGATGGTGGTGCCTAGGAAGCGGAAGGAATCAGCAGTGGTGATGGGAGAGCCTGTGAGGGTGAGGGGGGGCAGAGGGGTTGTGACTTTCCTGAAGTCCACAATCATCTCCACTGTCTTCAGAGCATTCAGCTGCAGGTTGTTGTTGCTGCACCAGGACGCCAGCTGGGCCATCTCTGTCCTGTAGGCAGACTCGTCGCCGTTGGAGATGAGACCGATGAGGGTAGTGTCGTCCGCAAACTTGATCAGCTTGATAGACTGGTGGCTGGAGGTGCAGGAGTTGGTATAAAGGGAGAAGAGTAGGGGGGAAAGTACACAGCCCTGGGGTGATCCGGTGCTGATGCTAACAGAGTCTGAGACAGTCTTTCCCAGCCGCACATGCTGCCTCCGGTCCGTCAGGAAGTCGGTGATCCACCTGCAGAGGGAGTCGGGCACGTTGAGCCGGGACAGCTTGTCCCGGAGCAGAGCGGGGCGGATGGTGTTGAATGCGGAGCTGAAGTCCACAAACAGGATCCTGGCGTAGGTTCCCAGGGAGTCCAGGTGCTGCAGGATGGAGTGGAGGGCCAGGTTGACTGCGTCGTCTACAGACCTGTTGGCTCGGTAGGCAAACTGCAGCGGGTCCAGGAGGGGAGTGGTGATGGACTTGAGGTGGGGCAGGACCAGGCGCTCAAAGGACTTCATGACTACAGAGGTGAGCGCTACAGGTCTGTAGTTGTTAAGTCCAGTGATCCGTGGCTTCTTGGGGACAGAGATGATGGTGGAGGATTTGAGGCAGGTCGGCATGTGGCATAGCTTAAGGGAGGTGTTAAAAATGTCTGTGAAGACAGGAGTCAGCTCCTCCGCACAGTGTCTCAGGGTGGAGGGAGACACGCCGTCCGGACCGGGGGCCTTGCGCGGGTTCAGTCTGGAGAACTGTCTGTGCACGTCCTGCTCACTGATGGCAAGGGCAGGGGGGGAGGGGGGGCGCCTTTGATGAAGTGGGGACCAAGGAGGCAGTGGCGCTGGGGGGAGGGGGGGAGTTGGACACAGCTGACGAGGTGTCAAAACGGGCATAGTGTTGGGACAGTCTTAGACAAAGGGCTTTGTCATCCTGACCTTTAGGAGCCTGAGGCCGATAGTTGGTGATTTGCCTCAGTCCTCTCCACACAGAAGCCGAGTCGTTAGCAGTGAACTGCTGCTGGAGTCTCTCAGAATACACAGATTTAGCTCTCCTCAGCTCTCTGTTAAACCGATATTTAACCTCCCTGTAGCAGTCCCTGTCTCCACTTTTCAGCGCTGCTTCCTTCTCCTTCCTGATCTGTCTGAGCTCATTTGAGTAACTCACCCTGGTGCGCGATGGAAGAATGCTCTCCTCACAAAAGTGGATATATGAGTTCACAGTGTCCGTGTACTCATCCAAATCATGCGTGGCTCCTTTAAACATGCCCCAATCAGTTATTTCCATGCATGTTTCCAGCTTCTCCTCAGCTTCACTGGTCCATTTCTTCGTAGTGCTCACAACAGGTTTAGTGAGCTTTAGTCTCTGTCTGTAAGTGGGAATGAGGTGGACCATCACGTGATCAGATAGTCCGAGCGCAGCGCGGGGAACAGCGCGATGCGCGTCCTTAACTGTGGTGTAAGGTTTGATCCAGGGTTTGTTGTTTGAGCAACACCGTATGGTCTTGGTGGGAACGGATTTGTCCACACAGAAGCTGAGGTAGCCCGTGAAGGTCTGAGTGAGGCCATCAATGTCCTCACCATGTGGATTGCAGAGCTGCTTCCAGGCGGTGGCTTCAAAACAGCCCTTTAGAGTGTCCATTGCCTCTTCAGACCATAACTTCACTGTGCGCATGGCTGGAGGTTGTCTGTGCACTAGGGGCTTGTATACCGGCCGGAGATGAACCAAGTTGTGATCCGATCTCCCGAGTGGGGGGAGTTGTGATGAAGTGTACGCCTCCATAGGGTTTGCGTAGAATAAGAATTTAAAAACTGCCTTTTGTGTTTACTTGTGTTGTCGTCTAATATTTAAATTTGTTTGATGATCATGAAACATTTAAGTGTGACCAACATACAAAAAAAAAAGAATAGAATTCAGGAAGGGGGCAAACACTTTTTCACACCACTGTATGTCAATACACTAACATGGGGAACGTATTGGAACAGGGTTCCCTCACAGTGTAATAGAATTGGGATAATTTTTCCCTGCAATGCCCGGCTTCAATACACTAGCACAGGGGTGTCCAACCAGGTGCCATGGAGAGCCAAGACCCTGCAGGTTTTCTCTTCTACCCAGTCTCTTCAGCAGGTGTTTTCACTTATCAGCAATCAGTGGGAAGAAGTTCACAGAAATCTGCTGTTGAAGACACTGGTTGGAGGTAAAACCTGCAGGGTCTTGGCTCTCCATGGCACATGGTTGGACACCCCTGCACTAGCAGGTAAAGCAGTGTAATGGAATTGGGACGAGTTTCCCTTTTGTGCCCAATTTCATTACACTAGCATGGGTAACTATTGTACTTATTAGAAAAAACCAAAGAAGATCCGTGCACTGAAAAGCTCCCATTAATTATTCATTTGTCAGTAACGTTTCGGGTCACCTGCCCTGCCTCAGACTTCTATCAACATACAGGATAGTCGCCATCTTAAATACCCACACTCTTGGTCTACTTAACCCCTTGCACTCTGATCAGTTTCCCTAAAAACGCCTAAAAATAACATACCCAAAGTAAATCAAAAGCTGTTCTTCAACCCTTTGCAGCATCTTCATGGGGTTGGTCTCATTTAAAAGAAAACACTTTGAATTTTTTGGCAAAACAGTCATAATCTCTCTAAGTGCTCCTGCCACTGAGTAACAGTCATCTAAACATACTGAATCTGAAGAAAATAAAGTTTGCCTGGGTGTTTTTTTAGATACAAATGCCTGCAAATAACACACAGCTGTCAGATACTGGCTGGAAAATGCAACAGAAATGTAGAACCAAGTGTTATCAAGCTGAGGTCAAAATTTTGTAACAATACCACAAAAAATGAATATATTACACAGCTTTTTTCTCAGGTTGTTCCCAGGCGTTTTTGAACTGTGCCAAATTGTGCCAAATGGCACAGTTTGGAAAAACGTCTATAATTTTTGAATGCTTCAACATAGAAGCTTCATCTTGGGCTCTAATGAAAGGTGACACTCAGGGCTGTGTGTGTGTGTGGGGGGGGCTTGTTTGTTCATTCAAACAAGCCCCCCACACACAAAGAAACATGCCACGTAAAAAATGTGTGGCCTTTTTTTTTTTTTTACAAGAAAAAATAACCTACAGTGCAATAAAAATTATACTAAAATATCTGCAATGTAGAGGATAACAACTCCCCCCCCCCCCACTACAGAGGGGCTCGGCGCACAAAAAATGGTCCGTCAACGGTCCGTCATGTGGACCGTTGACGGACAGTCATTTTTATTACTATTTTCATTGATAAAGAATAATTTAGCTTATAACACTTACCTGTCCACAACAGCAGTGTCGTTGGCGAACATCTGTTCTTCATTGTCAGACGAACATGAGGCTGATCCGGTTGTTACGGACTCGTGGTTCTGGTCACCCGACCCGGTCAAACCATCTCCGCTTCCATGATGGCGGTTTTTGCAAACGATTTTTCAAAACAAATAAGAACAGTTGTAATAAAAAAAGACTGGCTAACGGCTGAGAGTGGTGAATGCTACCGTTACACACAGGTCTCAATGTGTGTCACCCAGCGGCTTAGACAAAACAGATTTTACGCATGGGATGCACGCGTTTCAATCGTCGAACTTCTCAGCTTCAATTGGCTCGTTGTATTCGCGGTCATTGGTAGGCAGGTCCTTCTTGCTAGGTTTTCAGCCATTGGTTCTTCAAGGTTTCAGAAACCCAATTCAAGGCTCTTATTAGTCAAATGAGAGGTCAATCAAATCTAAACCAATCAAACACTCCTTTGGCTTTCTGTTCGTGAATGTGTCTGTACTGGAAGAACGGAAATGCAGCTTTTTTTTTTTTCAGCGCGCACTGAGACGCACTAGGATGCAGAGACGTGACCACCCGCGGTATCCCGGAGTGCAACAGGTTAATCACATGATTCAGTAACATAAACATTCACAAAATAAAGAAATAACATAAAAAATTTCAGATTAACAAAATCATCAAACATTCACAGATAGAAAAATAATTATCTAAAAGAGGATATGTGACCCATGCTGGCAAAATGAGTCGGATGCGCACCACATCATTACGAGCTACAGGCAGGAGAATTCATAAATTAGGACTTATTCTTTGTTTGCTAGCGGCAAGTAGAAAACCCCCATGAGTGCCTGGTATCATTGTAAAGCTTAGAAATTGTACTTTCTAAAAAAAAAAAAAACCCAAAGCATACGTTTTGGCAAAAGATGCAACTCCCGACCGATCAAACGCGAGTTTTAAACCTAGCCAAAATATAAACAAATCAGCTTTTTCAGAGTCCATTTTTGAGCACTTCTTACAAATTAAATATCATTTTGAAGGTCTTTCAATACAGAATATGGAAAAAAAACGTGACCTTAGTTTTGATAATTTCCCCAAAGTGACTCATTTTGCCAGCACAGGTCATATATAAAAAGACCTTCAGAACAATATAGACATAATCATAATGTCCCCTACAGAAAACATAACTTTGAAGTATCAAAAATACCTGAGGTATATCAATAATAAATGGGAATCAAACCATAATACACACTATAAAAATGAGGAATATTTAAAGTATGACAAATCTTTAAAACTATCATCCAAAAAGGGTTCAAATGATTACCAAACCAACAATGCCATTAAAGTGTCACCAGTGACATCTCCAGAATACGAGGAGCCCTGATAATAATTAGAAATACACATGGATCACTTTACAACTGAAACGAGACAATAATATGTCACATAGATGTGTAAAATTGTGTATCTATATTAGCTGAGACGAGGAGCTTCATTAAAAGGCCTGACATCAAACTCTTCATGTAGGCCCCGTGGAGCCTGTGTACACAGGGGATGGATCCAAAAGGATTCCCCTTTAAGGAGGAAAGAGTTCAAATCTCCCCTCTACGTGGAAGCTTAACTGCTTCAGTGCCAATAAAGAGTAAAGTGGAAATACAGTTGTGTGAAAAAATGTTTGCCCTCTTCCTGATTTCTCATTTTTTTGTATGTTTGTCACACTTAAATGTTTCAGGTCATCAAACAAATTTAAATATTGGACAAAAATAAGAAGTAAATGCAAAATGCAGTATTTAAATGAAGGTGGTTATTATTAAAGGTAAAAAAAAATTCCAAACCTACATGGCCTCTGTGAAAAAGTGCCCCCCCCCCCCGTTAAAACATAAATTAACTGTGGTTTGTCACATCTTTGGAAAGCCGAGTTCAATTTCTCTAGCCACACCCAGGCCTGATTACTGCCACACCTGTTCTCAATCACGAAATCAGTTAAATAGGACCTGCCTGATAAAGTGAAGCAGACCAAATGATCCTCAAAAGCTAGACATCATGCTGCGATCCAAAGAAATTCAGGAACAAATGACAAACAAATTAATTGAGCTCGATCAGTCTGGAAAAGGTTACAAAGCCATTTCTAAAGCTTCGGGACTCCAGCGAACCACAGTGAGAGCCATTATCCACAAATGGCTAAAACATGGAACAGTGGTGAACCTTCCCAAGAGTAGCCGGCCAACCAAAATTACCCCAAGAGCACAGCAACAATTCATCCAAGAGGTCACAAAAGACCCCACAACAACATCCAAAGAACTGCAGGCCTCACTTGCCTCAGTTAAGGTCAGTGTTTCATGACTCCACAATAAGAAAGACTGTGGGCAAAAATGGCTTGCATGGCAGAGTTCCAAGATGAAAACCACTGCTGAGCAAAAATAAAGGCTCGTCTCAGTTTTGCCAGAAAACATCTTGATGACCCCCCAAGACTTGGGAAAATACTCTGTGGACTGACGAGAAAAGTTTTTGGAAGGTGTGTGTCCATTACACCTGGCGTAAAAGTAACAGCATTTCAGAAAAGGAACATCCTACCAACAGTAAAATATGGTGGTGGTAGTGTGATAGTCTGGGGCTGTTTTGCTGCTTCAGGACCTGGAAGACTTTCTGTGTTAAAAGGAACCAGGAATTCTGCTGTCTACCAAAAAATCTTAAAAGAGAATGCCCGAACATCTGTTTGTGACCTCAAGCTGAAGCGCTCTTGGGTTCTGCAGCGGGACAATGACCCAAAACACACCAGCAAGTCCTCCTCAGAATGGCTTAAGAAAAACAAAATGAAGAATTTGGAGGGGCCTAGTCAAAGTCCTGACCTGAATCCGACTGGGATGCTGTGGCATGACCTTTAAAAGGTGGTTCATGCTCCAAAATCCTCCAGTGTGGCTGAATTACAACAATTCTGTAAAGATGAGTGGGCCAATATTCCTCCACACCGCTGTAAGAGACTCATTGCCAGTTACCGCAAACGCTTGATTGCAGTTGTTGCTGCTAAGGGTGGCCCAACCAGTTATTAGGTTTAGGGGGCAATCAGTCTTTCACACAGGGCCATGTAAGTTTGGATTTTTTTTCCCCTTAATAATAAACACCTTCATTTAAAAACTGCATTTTGTGTTTACTTGTGTTATCTCTGTCTAATATTTAAATTTGTTTGATCTGAAACATTTAAGTGTAACAAACATACAAAAAAATGATAAATTAGGAAGGGGCAAACACTTTCACACCACTGTATTATGTTTCTCGTGTTGAAAATGTGAAGCTACTGAACTTGAAGTAATACTATTTCTGATTGCACTTCTGTATTCAGAAATCCAAGTCTTCAGTGATTGACTTGTTTTACCAACATCTGCCAATCCACAAGGACAAGGAGGCATCTAGATAGCGTTTGCTGTAGAACAAGAAATGAAACCTTCAATTTTATATTTTCTTCCCTGAATATGGATGGTTAAATGTTCCTGTTCTAGATGTAAAATTACAGTGTTGACAGTGACCACATATCTGCCAGGAATTGTCAGACTTAGACCCAAAAGCAACAAGGATGAAACCGGTAAGTGTGTAACAATAATTTTTATTACAATAATTGTGCAATTGAAGTGAATAACATGTGAGTCAAGGATGTGGCAACCCTGTGAGGTGAGAGCAGAGATGAGAATGAATGACACTGGTTGGAAAATGGGACAAAGTAATTCTGGTTATGCTTACAGGGTCATCCAGAGAATCTGAACAGAGGGAGGAGTCTCCAGGCTGAGAAGCTGGTTGCCACAGTGAGAGTGCTGAGGTGCAGCAGGGAGGTGTTGGTGACAGGCTTGTCAGGCCTGGGGCTGAAAGGACGATGTAGGGAGATGTAATATATACATGGTGGTAAGTCAACTTACTTGTGGGGGGGAAGTGATGATGTACACAAATCCAGAAAAGTCCATGATCCAAATCGACAGTCCAAAGACAGGCAAGGGGTCAATACACAGCAGGATACTAACTAACTAACTAACCTGCACTTATATAGCACTTTTCTAGTCACAAAGACCACTCAAAGCGCTTTCACTAATACTAACCCTCTATTCTAAGGGCCTATAGGAAACGGATATCTAGGGACAATTTAGAACAGCCAATTAACGTAACATGCATGTCTTTGGATTGTGGGAGGAAACCGGAGCCCCCGGAGTAAACCCACGCAGCACAGGGAGAACATGCAAACTCCACACAGAAAGGTTCCAACCCCTGCCAACCTGGGGATTTGAACCAGGAACCTTCTAGCTGTAAGGCAACAGTGCTAACCACTGCACCACTGTGATACCTGTTGAGCAGAGGCACAGAGGCGGCAGGCTGGAGGCAGGGTCTAGGGCAAACACAGGTCAGAACATGACAGACAAGACTGCATGCAGTAATATTTGGCAGAGCATGGACACAGATGGGTGTAGAGTCAAATGCCACCAGGCAGAGTGGTGGGAGAGTCTCCCTTATAAAGGCGTCCTCTAATTAGCAACAGGTGAGGATCAGGGCTGCAAAGAGGATGCTAATCAGCAGGGAGAAAAACACCCACACAACAGAGCAGACAGGAATCCTTACAGTACCGTCCCCTGACGAACGGCTCCTGGCATAATACAAGGTTTGTCAGGGTGACGTTGATAGAACTCCGTGATGAGGGAGTTGTCTATAATGAAGGACCTAGAGATCCAAGACCGTTCCTCAGGCCCATACCCTTGCCAATCAACCAGGAACTGGACACCGCACCCCTTGCAACAGGCATCCTGGATGCGGGTGACCGCACAAACTAGCCCCCCGTCATCCATCTTGGGCAGTGGCTTGGAAGGCGGACAGCGGGAGCTGGCAAACAGGCTTAATATTGGACACATGAAAGGAAGGACTGACTTTGAGGAAGGCGGGTAGGTTAAGCCTAACCAAGGCGGGGTTAATGATGGAAGAAATGGTGATTGGACCCATGAACCGAGGAGCCAGCTTCCTGGAGTTGGTCTTGAGGGGAAAATTCTTGGTGGATAGCCATATCCTCTGGCCGACCTTGTACACCGGGGCCAACTGCCTCCTCCTGTTTGCCCACCTTGAGTTCTCCACTGAAGAGCTAAGCAGGGCTGTCTTAGTGTCCCTCCAAAAGTGCCTGCAGCACGCCATGTGTTCGGAGATGGATGGAACTGCCACCTCCCCTTCAGTGGTGGAGAGAAGAGGGGGATTGTACCCAAGAGATGCCTTGAAAGGAGAGAACCCAGTGGCAACAGAGGTGGAGGAATTATGGGCGTATTCTACCCATGGGAGGAAAGTGCTCCAGGAGGATGGATCTACTTGCGCTGCCCATTGCTTTGCAGATGGTAGCCAGAAGAGAGACCGACTGTGGCCCTGATGGACTTACAAAAGGCCCGCCAAACCTTGGAGATTAATTGGGGACCACGGTCCAACACAATGTCCGCCGGAATACTGTGCAGTCCAACTACGGGGGTTGTCAGGAGCTGGGCTGTCTCCAAAGCTGATAGAAGTTTCTTGAGTGGAACAAAATGTGTTACCTTAGAGAACCTGTCGTGAGGATGGCCATATGCCCGTTGGAAGGGGATAGTCCGTCACAAAGTCTAGGGCGATGTTGGCCCACGGACGACTGGGAATGGGGAGGGGCTGGAGCAGACCCGCAGGGGAAGAGGTGGGGGTCTTGCTTGTGGAACACTGAGGACATGCCCTAATGTACTCGTGGACATCCTTGTTCATGGAAGGCCACCAGAAGGTGCAGTGGAGAGCGGAGAGGGTCCTGGTGACCCCAGGGTGGCAGGAAAACTTGGCTGTGTGGACCCACTCACCTGTCTTTTCACAACAGCTGGGACAAAAATGCAGTTTGGTGCCCCCCCCCAGGGTCTGGATCAGTGACCTGTGCCTCCCTGACTTGCTGCTCAATCTGCCAGGAAAGAGCCCCCACGATGACCTTGTCAGGTAAGATGTTTTCTTCCTTAGAGGTTGCTGGTTCATCCGAACTGGCAGGAAAGGGCATCTGGTTTCTGGTTCTTGGAGCCAGGTCTGTACGTGATAGTGAAGTGAAACCTATCGAAGAACAGGGCCCACCTGGCTTGGCGTGGGTTGGGTCGCTTGGCCGACCTGATGTATTCCAAATTCTTGTGGTCGGTCCAAACCACAAAAGGTAGAGTTGACCCCTCCAGCCAGTGACACCACTTCTCTAATGCCACCTTCACTGCGAGCAGCTCCCAGTCGCCAACACCATAATTTTTCTCAGCAGGAGACATGCGCCAAGAGAAATACGCACAAGGTTGCAACTTGTTGTCGACAGCCGAGCGCTGTGAAAGGACAGCCCCCACCCCAATGTCAGAGGCAGCCACCTCCACAACAAACTGGCGAGCCAGATCAGGATGAAGTAGGATGAGGGATTTGGTGGCGCATGACTTCAACTAACGAATGCCTCATTAGCCTCTGGCGTCCATCAAAAAGGGGTCTTAGTGGACGTGAGGGAGGTGAGTGGGTGGGCGATGGAGCTGTAGTTCCTTACAAAGTGCTGACTGAAGTTCACAAATCCAAGGAACTGCTGGAGCTGCTTCCGGGTCGAGGGAACGACCCAATCTGTAACAGCCTTGATCTTCTTTGGGTTGGGTTCAGTCTGACCCTTGGAGATAACGAAACCCAAGAAAGTGGTTGAGTGGGTGTGGAACTCACATTTCTCTGCTTTCACATAGAGCTGCTTCTCAAGCAGATGCTGTAGAACCATCCGGACATGTACCTTGTGTTCTGAAGGGGACTAGGAGAAAATCAGGATATCATTCAGGTAGGCAAACACAAAGGAGCCCAGAAAGTCCCGTAACATGTCATTAATGAGACATTGGAAGACAGCGGGGGTGTTGGTAAGGCTGAAGGGCATGACGCAATATTCAAAATGTCCACTGGGGGTACAGAACCCCATCTTCCATTCGTTGCGCTTCCAAATATGGACCAGGTGGTAGGCATTGTGAAGGTCCAGCTTGGTGTAAATTACAGAGCCCTGGAGTTGATCAAACGCAGAGTTAATTAAGGGAAGGGTGTACTTGTCCTTAATAGTGATGTTATTTAACTCACGATAATCAATACAAGGACGTAACGAGCCGTCCTTCCCCACAAAAAAAAACCCCACACCCACAGCTGATGACGAGGGGCGGATGTTGCCGGCGTTGAGCGACTCCTTGATATATTTGTCCATAGCCTCATGTTCAGGGGTGGGCAGACTGTACAGGTGGCTTGAGGGTAATCGGGCCCCTGGTTGAAGCTCAATGGCACAGTCATGGGGTGATGGTGGTGGTGGTGGGGGGGTAGAGATGAAGCCTTCGCTTTGCTAAGTACAGGTCCTAAGTCATGGTATTCAGGGGGAACCAAAGACAGATCAGGCGTTTCAGGGGTAATGGGCTGAATGGGAATAGATGGGGAACAGGCGGCTAATTGGAGGCAAGCAGACATACAAAAAGAACTCCATGAGCTAAAGACCCCTTTCTCCCAGTCAATAACCAGATTATGGAACTTCAACCACGAGAACCCCAGCACAACAGGAAAAGTGGAAACAGGAAGAACTAGGAGGGACAACTGTTCACGGTGACTTCCTGAGGTTAACAGAGCAAGAGGGACAGTCTGCTTGGTAATACAGCAAAGGGGCTGGCCGGAGAGAGTAGTGCATTTTACTGGCCGTGGAAGCTCAACACAGGGTATTTTAAATGGGGTTGACAGGTGCTCAGAAATAAAACTTTGTCCGGCGCCAGAGTCTACCAAGGCGGAGCCGACGAACTCAGCGGAATCAAGCTGCAACCAAATGGGCAGAGCGAACTGATTATGAGAGGGAGTGAGCCTTTTGCCCATCAACTGACGGGCTTAATCTTTTAACTTTAAAGGACACTGAGCCCAAATGTGACCAGCTTTGCCACAGTACATGCACAGCACCCCGCCTTGGCGTCGCTGCCATTCTGCGGGTGAAATTTTGAAATGATCCACTGCCATTGGCTCAGGCATATCAAGGGGAGGTCATGGCAGGTGGAAGTGTGAGAAGTGATGACATCGCAGGTGTGGGCTGATACGGAGTATGGAAATCTGACTGGTGCTCTCTCGAACGTTGGCAAATCCTGTTATCCAGCTTAATAATGAGAGAGATTAGCTCGTCCAGGGAACTGGGCTCCGAGTGTATTATTGAGGTTAAAGGAGAAAATGGAGCATAAAGCTGCATCATCCCACCCCGCCTCTGCTGCCAGAGCCCGGAACTGCACGGAGTGCTCAGCCGCAGTCCTCGTCCCCTGGCGAACGCACATTAGATGGGCGGCCACACCCCCCTCGTGGTCGGAGTGATCGAAGACCAATAAAAACTCAGTCAAAGTGATTGAAAGTATAGGATTGATAGTTTGACCCCAGGAGAGAGCGAGCCCATCAACAAGGCCCGTGACAAAACTAATCCGGCTCTGGACTGTGGGATAATCACCGGGTGCTCTGTTGAAAATGAGCTGACACTGTAACAGGAATCCCCTATCACCCAATAGCTCCATCATACCAAGGGGGTGTAGCAACCTGTGGAGAACGCCCCGAGCAAGTAACAGATGGTGTAGCCATTGGCGGTGAGGCAGCGACAGCCTCTGAGGTTTGAAACCTCCCTTCTAGCTTAGTTATGCACTCGGTTAGCTTAGTCAGCTCATTAAGGATTACCTGATTCTGATAAGCAGTTTGATTGGCCCGCTGCTTGAGTGCATTCAATTCAGCAAAAATGGTCTCCATCCTGGTCACTGGGTCTTAACTGCTGGTCGCATACTGTCAGGAATTGTCAGACTTAGACCCAAGAGCAACAAGGATGAAACGGGTAAGTGTGTAATAATAATCTTTATTACAATAAAGAAAATTATGACAATAAATTACAAATAATTTTCTTATCCAAGCCTTCAACTTGTCTTTTAGACCCCATTCCTACCAGGTTATTTAAAGAAGTCTTCCCATTTATTGGTAGCTCTATTCTTCAAATAATCAATTCTTCATTAACATTAGGCCATGTACCGCAGGCCTTGAAAACTGCTGTAATTAAACCCTTACTTAAAAAGCCAACGCTGGATCCAGGAGTTTTAGCTAACTAGACTTAAAGACCAATCTTTAATCTGCCTTTTATTTCAGAAATCTTAGATTTGTTGCTGCACAATTATTTGACCACATGCAAGGAAATGGTTTATTTGAAGAGTTTCAATCTGGGTTTAGAATCCATCATAGCACTGAAACAACTTTAGTGAAGGTCACTAATGACCTCCTAATCACATTTGATAATGGACTTGTTTCTGTACTTGTCCTTTTGGACCTTAGTGCAGCTTTTGATACCATCAATCATAATATTTTACTTGATAGACTAGAGCACCTTGTTGGCCTTAACGGAACTTCGCTGCAGTGGTTTAAATCTTATTTATCTGATAGGTTCCAGTTTGTTCATGTCAATGAGTTTTCTTCCAACTCAAAGCTCAGTCACGGAGTTCCACAGGGATCTGTGCTAGGCCCTATTCTTTTTAGTTTATATATGCTTCCGCTAGGCAACATAAGAAAGCATTGCATACATTTTCATTGTTATGCCGATGAGACACAATTATACTTGTCAATGAAGCCAGATGACAGTAATCAATTAGCCAAATTAGAGGCTTGGATGACTTGTAATTTCCTGCTACTAAATTCAGATAAGACTGAAGTCATTCTAGTTGGTCCCCCCAAAAAAAAACAAACTTTAGAAATACCTTTCCAAGTCAAACAGTTAGTTTGGATGTGGTTACCCTTTTTCTTAATAGTTCTGTGAGGAACCTTGGAGTTATTTTTGATCAAGATCTGTTCTTTAATTTACATATTAAACTTGTTTCTAAGAATGTCTTTTATCATTTGCATAATATTGCCAAGATTAGGAGCATCTTGTCTCAGAGTGATGCTAAGAAACTAATCCACGCTTTTGTTAGCTCTAGTTTAGATTATTATAACTCGGGCTGTCCGAAAACATCTTTAACAACTGTTTAGCTGATCTAAATGCTGTAGAAAGAGTTTTAACAGGTACTACAAAGAGAGATCACATCTCTTTGGTTCTGGCCTCCCTTTATTGGCTTCCCATAGAATTTAGAATTAAGTTTAAAATCCTTCTTCTCACTTAAAAAGCTCTAAATAATTAGGCCCCTTTTTATTGAAAAGATCTGATACTACCCCATCATCCTAACAGAGCACTATGCTCCCAAAATGCAGGATTACTTGTAATACCTAGAATCTCCAAAAGTACAATGGGAGGCAGAGCCTTCAGTTATCAGGCTCCTCTCCTTTGGAACCAGCTGCCAATCTGGCTTCGGGAGTCAGACTCAATCTCTGTTTTTAAGAATAGGGTTAAAACCTTCCTTTTTGATATAGTCTATAGTTAGGGTGGAATTAGGTGCCCTTGAATCCTCCCTTAGTTATGCTGCTAATAGGTTTAGACAGCCGGGGGACCTCCAACAATGTACTGGGTTTCACTCCTTTCTTCACTCTCAATGAAATATTTTTGCTGGTCATTAGTATCTGTTTGTTCTCTCCCATAGATTGAGTCCCCATTGCGCTGTTTGCTCTTAACCTGTCTGTTCTTTTCCTCTTCTTCTCTATCCCCTCACCCCCCAGCCAGTTGCAGCAGATGGCTGCCCCTCCCTGAGCCTGGTTCTGCTGGAGGTTTCTTCCTGCTAAAACGGAGTTTTTCCTTTCCACCATCACCAAGTGCAGCTCACAGGGTATTGGCTGGTTGGTGGGGCTTTTCTGCAGTTGTGGGGCTTTCCCCAACAGTTGAAAGTGCTATGAGATGACTGTTGTTGTGAAATGGTGCTATATAAATAAAGCTGAATTGAATTGAACTGAATAATTGTGCAATAGAAGTGAAGAACACATGAGTCAAGTTTCTGGCAACCCTGTGAGGGGAGAGCAGAGATGGCAATGAATGACACTGGTTGGAAAACGGGGAGAATGTAATTCTGGTTATGCTTACAGGGTCATCAGGAGAATCTGTTGGAGCAGAGGGAGGAGTCTCCAGGCTGAGAAGCTGGTTGCCAATGTGAGAGTGCTGAGGTGCAGCAGGGAGGTGTTGGTGACAGGCTGGCCAGGCCTGGGGCTGAAAGAACAATGTAGGGAGATGTGATATATACACGGTGGTAAGTCAACTTACTTGTGGGGGGAGTGATGATGTGCACAAATCCAGGAAAGTCTAAATCCAAGTCCAAGATCCAAATCCACAGTCCAAAGACAGGAAAGGAGTCAATACACAGCAGAAGGATAACTGTCAAGCAGAGGCATGGAGGCACGGTCTATGGCAAACAGAGGCCAGAACACGACAGACAAGACTGCATACAGTAACATTTGGCAGAGCATGGACACAGATGGATGTAGAGTCAATTGCCACCAGGCAGAGTGGTGGGAGAGTCTCCTTTTTAAAGGCCTCCTCTAATTAGCAACAGGTGAGGATCAGGGCTGCAAAGAGGATGCTAATCAGCAGGGAGGAAAAACACCCGCACAACAGAGCAGACAGGAATCCTTACAATATCCTTCTGTGTATTGTTGGAAGTCTGAGGAAGGGCAGGTGGCCGGAAACATTACTAACAAATAAATAATTAATGGGAGCTTTTGGGTGTGTGGATCTTCTCTGATTTTTCTAACTAGTGCATGCCCTAGACCAGAGGTGTCAAACTCATTCCATGGAGGGCCAAGACCCTGCATGTTTTACTTCCACCCAGTATCTTCAGTGGGTGTTTTCACTGATCAGCAATCAGTGGGAAGACATTCAGTGAAATCACCTGTTGAAGGCACTGGGTGGAGGTAAAACCTGCAGGGTCTTGGCCCTCCATGGAATGAGTTTGACACCCCTGCCCTAGACCAGGGGTGGGCAGTGAGGGCCATTCCACTGCAGGTTTTCTGTTCCACCCAGTCTCTTCAGCAGGAGTTTGCTCTGATCAGCTTCAAGGATTGCTAATCACTGAAAACACCTGCTGAAGGGACTGGGTGGAACAGAAAACCTGCAATAGAATGGCCCTCCATGGCACATGATTGCCCACACCTGCCCTAGACCCAAGTATTCCTGTTTGAAACAGGTATCCCAGTCAGGCTTTGCAGGCCCAAATGTAGGCTGTGTTTGAAAGTGGAGTAAAGAGGTGTAGCCTATATGTAGACAATCACATGCTGACAAATATGAAAGGAACTGAACTGAGATTTGATTGTGTAGATATTATCTGTAATTTCCCAGTTTGGGATCAATAAAGTACATCTATCTATCTATATTAATTACAGAATTATTGAAAATGAATGGGACGTCCATTATTAAAGACTGTTTCAGATCCCTTGTTTATTTGTTTGTCAGATCACTTATCTGTCTGATTTTTTGTCACTTGTCATAATGAATCTTCACTTTGGGGAATGGGAGTTGTTCAGTCATCATAATAGTTTTAGTTTATATGTGTAGTTTATAGTCTATCGTCAATAAACTCATGCAGTACTATAACAGGGCATGTTTACAAATATTTGCTACCCATTGTAGTGCATCCTTTAATATTTTAGTAATATAAGTACAAAACACCAGCATTATCATACACTGCAGAATGACCCGTTTGGCTGCAACTGTTGTCTCAGTGTTGCCCATTTGTAAGTAAATATTCAATAGAAATGATTTGTTTGTCATGCGGTGGCCCTTGCGAGCCACCATAAGATGCCAAGAGTCGCCGGTGAGGTTTGCATAGATGTTTAATATTAACAAAAGAACACACAAAACACAAAGCAATGAGCCACGGTGGGCTAAAACACACTACACTACAAATACTTGGCCAAGAGACAATAAAGAAGCACACTTACGAACATGACCATGGAACACTCGTTGACGTCTGAGCCAAGGGAACGCTCGCTCAACGTCTGGCAAGGAAGAATAATTATTGACATGGAATCGTTGACAAGACTGCCGCATTATTCAGCTCCCAGAGCCCACTTAAATGCAAGGCTGCTGATGAGCCGATAATGCGGCACAGCTGTCAGGCTTGACAGCAGGAAGCCCTTCCGAGCGCTGTCACAATAAAGGCTCGGGGAGCCAGAAGGTAAACACTGCTGTCAAACCTGGCGGAGATGATGCATGGCCTGAGCACAGATGAAATCGGCGCTCGGACCGTAACAGTACCTCCCCCCCAAGGGCAGGCTCCGAACGCCCGATGATACCCAAGCGCCCCCCTCCCCCCCCAGGGTGGGCGGATGGGGGAACAGGTCCGGAGGGAGAGGACCAGCAACAGAAAACAAAACCCCATGACAATAGCTGGAAGCACAGTGACCAACACAGAAAAAACTCCACAGAAAAAACCCCCCACAGTACTCCCTAATGCACAAACCAAAATCGAAGCAGATACAAATGAGGCAATACAGAGCATAGTAACAAAAAAAAATACAATACTCCATAAAGCACATTAACACACAGGGCAAGAGAAAAAAAAAACAACCAGAAAAACACGTTACGTCCCTCAAACAGAAGAGGGGAGAAAAAAAAAAACAAAACACATGCTGACAAGGCAAAAACACAGAGCAGAATTATCACCCCGAATGACCTTTAACTTACACCACTCAGAGAATGACAACAGGCAGAGTCCAAAAATAATGGAGACAGTTCCGGTGGTCTCCCTGCATCCAATGGCCAATGGGTGATTACAGTGGACAGGACATGATCGGGCGGCCTACCCCAGTCCCAGACCTGGAAAGTCAAATCCTCCGGTGGCCGAACCAGGTGGCCCAGTTGCAAACACAGTATGTCGGGTGGCTGACCCAGGGCGCCGAACCGGCGAAACAGTTCCTTGGGTGGCCAACCTGCATCCCTCAGCCACCAGAACCGTGGGGAGACAGCCTGTGGCGGCCTCCCTGGCAGGGGAAAGACGTAGGAGAGCCGGGCCGAACGTAGAGGCCCCCCAACGGCCCCCGGCGATGATGAGCAGGGTTGGTGACTCTGATGAGGGCGATGATGACGACGACGAGCCCGCACGATGTCAGGCGGCGAAGGGTCTGCAGCTCCTCCGCCGACCTTGACCCATACCGATACTGCACTCGTGGCTGCACCCGCGTTGGACCCCAACTGGGTCTCGGCTGCACCCACGTCGGACCCCCACTGGGTCTCGGCTGCACCTGCGTTGGACCCGGATTGGGTCTCGGCTGCACCCGCGTCGGACTCCGACTGGGTCGGCGCAGCTCCGGTGACGACCTCCAACCCCGAACCTGGAACCTCCAGCACAGCGACCATGACTGGCTCCGCACCGGTGACTCTGGAAGAAGCCTTGGAAGACAAGAAAGAACCGGGATCAGAATCACCGGTAGCGACAGAGCCCAGCGAGACGAGCTCGGGTGCAGCAGGCGGCTGCCCCTGACTCACCTCCCTGAGAGGCAGGCAGAAATGCTCCAAGACAGAAAGGAGAAACACAAAGTAGAGCACTTGCCTGCACTCGGGTTCTGTCGCCATCCAGGACATCGTCGATCCAGGCTCAGGACGGAGAAGTTCGTCATCGGGCTCCCACTCGGCCTCGGTGGGTTCCACAACCGGCATGACGGTCTCTGCAGTCTGTGGATCCTCCGGCGCTGACGTCCACACTGATAACCCGCACGGCGTGGTGGCAGGGGACCCTCGACCCGCTGGCTTGAACTGTTCCAACGTGGAGACCTGGGGACGCTTTGTCGTCGGTGCAGGCTCCAGGCTGCAGTCCGCTCTTCTACTCCGCCCACGATGTGGCTGCGGGGCTGGAACCAGGCTCTCCAGAACCGCAGGCCCCCTCCTCGTCCGGCGACGTAGGCCTGGCGTTGTGGACCGCTCGGCGGAGGGAGACACAGAGGCAGCAGGTTTAGTAATAAGAGCTACAGCAGGTGGTGGGAGCTCGGGGGACTGCGAACCCCGAACTCCGCCCCAAGAGTCAGACAAGGCAAATCACAACTATGATGAGAATGAACTTGCACTTGCCTGTTTCCTGGAGGGAGGATGGTGCCTGCTGTAGGGGATGTTGTTCCTCCCTTTCCCCGCTGGATGGTGACAGAGGGCCCCCTAGAAGAACAAGGAGGAGCCGCTCGTGGGGGTCCACTCACGGGCTTCGCCGGAAGCAGATTCAGAGGGGGGTCTGGCTGAGACTATCCTTGGGCGTGACGCCGACGTCTTGGATGGCCCCCGGATGGCGCGAACGCCTGGACCGGATCAGGGACAGGAACGGGATCCCGAAACGAGGAGCAACGATGCCTCCTCTTCGGCTTCCTGCCAGAGTTTCCCTCCAGCCCACGGGGTACCTCGCGTTGGGAGGCGATCTCTGCCCTCCTCATCATGACCTCCGGGTGGTCGAAGTAGCAAGGAAGGTTATTAAGAAGAGACTCAGCAACGTCCAGGTGCCAGCGCATATCGTTGGGGGTGTCGTCGAGCGTAGCGGAGAAGAGCGCTCCATCTACGTAGTCCAGGGCCTCCGCTAGCTCGTAGCCCAGGCGCTGAATGCGGCGCCTGAAAGACGACATTCTCCCAGCACGCAGTTACCCAGACAGGGAAGAACAAATGTCCAAATAAGCAGACTCACCGGGAATGGCGTCTTAGTCTGGCGGCAGTCTACTGTCATGCGGTGGCCCTCGCGAGCCACCATAAGATGCCAAGAGTCGCCGGTGAGGTTTGCATAGATGTTTAATATTAACAAAAGAACACACAAAACACCAGACAATGAGCCACGGTGGGCTAAAACACACTACACTACAAATACTTGGACAAAAGGCAATAAAGAAGCACACTTACGAACATGACCATGGAACACTCGTTGACGTCTGGCAAGGAAGAATAATCATTGACATGGAATTGTTGACAAGACTGCCGCATTATTCAGCTCCCAGAGCCCACTTAAATGCAGGGCTGCTGATGAGCCGATAATGCAGCACAGCTGTCAGGCTTGACAGCAGGAAGCCCCTCCGAGCGCTGTCACAATAAAGGCTCGGGGAGCCAGAAGGTAAACACTGCTGTCAAACCTGGCGGAGATGATGCATGGCCCGAGCGCGGATGAAATCGGCGCTCGGACCGTGACATTGTTTTGTTATTTGGGCATTTTTGTGTCTTGTCATCCTTTAGTCAAAGCATGCATATGTGTCCGCATATGATATACAGTTGATCTGGTCATTCGACTCCACAATCATAGTTAGTTAGTTAGTTAATTCCCTTCACACCATGTTGGTGTATGGGGTGGCGCCTATCTCCGTTTCTCTGACCCTAGGCCACACAGCTACTGTAAGTAGTGAAAGCTACAGTGGGGGGTCAGTCCTCTGGTAGCTCTGTGTGTAACTTTACTTTCCCCGTTCAATTATGCGGAGCACCACGCTAGAAGGCAGAAAGTACCATTTTTATATGGTCTTTGGTATGACCCGGCCGGGATTTGAACCCCTGCCTCCTGGGTGTGGGGCGGATGCTCTACTAACTGAGCCACCACTCCACAATCATGGCAGTATTATTATTACCTCCGCCAAGGAGGTTATGTGATCATCGGCGTTGGTTTGTCTGTCTGTTTGTGTGTTTGTCTGTTTGTGTATTTGCTTGTTAGCAAGATAACTCAAAAACTTATGGACGGATTTTCATGAAATTTTCACAGATTGTCAGAAATGGGGTATCCTACAGATGATTACATTTTGATGGTGATCCGGGTCACCGGCCAGAAGAAAACCGCCATTACGGAAAATGCCATTTTCGTGAATAACTACTGAACCACTAATCCTATCATTGTCAATCCAATTGCTAGTCATATGTTTTCATGGCCAAGGAATCTGAAAACATACACACAAACACTGTATGGGGGGAACTGTGGCCGCCATTACGGAAAATGCCATTTTCGTGAATAACCACTGAACCACTAATCCTATCATTGTCAATCTAATTGCTAGTCATATGTTTTCATGGTCAAGGAATCTGAAAATGTACACACAAACACTGTATGGGGGGAACTGTGGCACTTGGCGGAGGTTTGCGCTCTCCGAGTGCTTTTCTAGTTAAGTTTTTAATTTTTAGATACTTACATGGGAGGAGGGACTTGGGGTCCTGCAAAGGACAGTGGTACAACACAGGTGAAGCAGCAGTCGGGAGTCCTGTCTACCACTGACTGGGCAGGCAGGGTGTGCCACCTTGCGAAGGGTTGTGGTTCACCCAGTCAGACACCGGTGTTAGAGAAGCAGCAGCTGAACTGGTGGATCACAATCCTTCACAGGGAGCCAAGCTCAGCCTGCCCGGTTAACCGGAGTCTCGGCTGCTGCTTTACCCGTGTGCCACCGCTGTCCTTTGCGGCACCACAGGTCCCCGCCAGCAACGCCCACGAACCCGCGCACCTCATGTTCTCCACATATGCCGAATTATCCTTTAGACCTATGCAATCATGGCAACTTTATAATATAATTGTTTAAGCATTAAATCTCTAGTCTAAATTTCTAGTCAAATTTGTCACTTTCCACTTCCTTGTTTTGCTCACAGAGCGCTGTGGTTACTGATGCAATCAGTACAGAGTCAATCTGAAACCCCACCCACATTTCTAGAAGCCTGGCACGAGACATAGCGGTGGCTAAACTCTTATTGATAAACATTACCTATTTTGACTGAACAACTCCATACTCAGGGATGCATACCCTCATAACCTCAGCAAAACACTTATAAAATCTGAGGTCAGTCTGGCGAACAGTTCAAGAGATATGTGAAGAACACACAGACAGACAGACAGACACACAGACAGAGATTCTTTGCATTTATAGACAGATAAGCCCTTTTTGGGTATCCAGCACCTGACCAGGTGGACCATGTGATGTGCGTATCATCTTTATTATGTTTTAACTAGTGTAGTTAACCACAAGGTGGAAGCTAATGCTCCGGAGTCAGATAATGGACTCATGATAATGGACTCATGATGACCTAAATGGTCCGACTACAGGGGCTTACCACTGCCTTACATTCTTTTCAAGCTACACTCGGTGACTTAGCCAGGCAACCATTTAATGCCTTAGGATGACTTATAACAGGATGCACTTCCATTGCACAGATTAGCCTCCCCTCTTCTTCTTTTAGATTTGATTGGCAGTTGGCAACCAGCTTACAGATGCATTACCGCCATGTACTTCACTCAGTAAACATCACTCTATATATTTGCCCCTGATGTGCACTGTGCTTTTCAGGTTCTTGTAACCTACTTCTAAGGGCAGACATGATATCATCCCATTTCTAATACTTTGGTCCCGTGTTAGCGAATTGACCTATGGATCAAATATTTGATACATATTTGGGGTCTCTAGCTTCTCCATAGCCCCTTCATGAGGGCCATTAATGTGAAGGATGCTGAAAAACAGGTGGGCTCCATACCCCTTTAGAAATGATCTGTAACTTTGAGTTTCTGTGTGTCGACTCCTCCCCATGAGGTTTACCCTGTGACTTTCATCCCCCTTGGATGTCGGCAGGCCATTCCACAGGGGGTATCACTTCTTATTTGCTGTAATTGAAAAAAAAAAAGAGTTAAACTGCTCATAACTCTCACCTAGTACTGATTACCTCCACCAGGCCGCAGGAGGTTATGTTTTTGCCAGCGTTTGTCTGTCTGTTTGTCTGTTTGTCTGTCTGTTGGTTAGCAAGATAACTCAAAAAGTTTTGGACGGATTTCGATGAAACTTTCAGGCGTTGTTGGAAATGGTACAAGAAAGAACTGATTAAATTTTGGGGATGATCCGGATCACCGTCTGGATACAGGAATTTTTTTAAAGGATTCTTTAACATTGTGAGATACGGCCATTTTCAACATGTGTGCAGGCGCAATGGAGGGCGCTGGGTCGTTGTGTCTGACGAACACGAACTCCGCGTTCTTCAAAGTTTTTAGGCACAAAAGCACGCGGAAAATAGTGGTGGGCCGGGCCCGGCAGCATGCCTGTGTTTGCACTACGCTGCAAAAGCTGAGATGGGCAGCTGTCCGGCGCGGGATTATTTGGCAGAAATTCCCCGGGCAGCCATAGGGGCTGCGCAAAAACAAGCTCTCTGCCGGGGAAGCTTCCAAATCCTCTTTTGCCGCGGAGCGCAACCCCAATATAAAACCCACGGCAACCTGTCTACCCAATTTGCATCCGTCTGTGAAGCCCTGAGTGCTGCTTTCAGTGATCTAAGAAAACGCTCGCATAACCCATTGGCCTGTGGGTTGTACGCGGTTGTGCGATGATTTGCAACGCCCGCAGCCTGGGAGTTTGCAGATGGAGGAGATGGACACAACACCAACACTTCAGTTTATTACCTCCGCCAAGGAGGTAATGCTTTTACTACTGAACCACTAATCCTATCATTGTGAATCCAATTGCTAGTCATATGTTTTCATGGTCAAGGAATCTGAAAACGTACACACAAACACTGTATGGGGGGAACTGCGGCGCTTGGCGGAGGTCTGCGCTCTCCAAGTGCTTTTCTAGATTATGGAATGATTTCTTTAAAACTTAGCATCGGTGAGTTGCTGCATTGTGAAATGACAAGTTTTTGGACACTTTTCCTCTTCCAGTGTAATGTAATGGGAGTTGGTGCATTTTCCGTTTTGAACTTCAACCAATTAAGGTCAAACCAAAGCCTTCCCATGACCCTTCTTGGATCAAAATCACACCAGCGGGTCTCTGTGATGCTCAGATTTCAAAGACATCACGCCCATGTTCCAATGACATTCTGCTAAGGAATCGAATTGAATTCCTTATTGTCATTGTACAACAAATTAGTCAGCTTCATGAACAGACCGCACAGTTAACATTTATAAAACACACTCAATCAAATAAAACACAATGTACTGTATATAAATACTTGTATAACACACACACACACACACACACACACACACCCACTCCCTACTTCTCACCACATTACATATCAGGTACATGTGTAAACGTTCACATGCCAGACGCACGCCAGCGCCTCCCTCTCCCTCACTGAATACTTCTGTTAGGCCAGTGGTGAGTGACCTCAATGTGACCTGCCACTCAATGTTATTTCAATTCAATTTCAGTTCAGTTCAGTTCAACTTTATTTATACAGTGCCATTTCACAACACTAATCGCACTTTCAACTGTAGGGGAAACTCCCACAATTGTAGAAAGACCCCAGCAATCAGGTAATCCCCTTTAGCAGGAAGAAACCTCCAGCGGAACCAGGCTGAGGGAGGGGCAGTCATCTGCTGCAACTGGCTGGAGGTGAGGGGATAGAAAAGAAGAAGAAAAGAACAGACATGTAGAAGGCAAACAGCCTGTCGGAGACTCAATCTATGGGAGAGAACAGATGTTAATGACCAGCAAAAATATTTCATTGAGACTGAAGAAAGGAGTGAAGCCCAATGCATTGTTGGAGGTCCCCTGGCTGTCTAAACCTATTAGCAGCATAAGTAAGGGAGGGTTCAGGGGCACCTGATCACACCTTAATTATAGGCTATATCAAAAAGAAGGTTTTAACCCTATTCTTAAAAACAGATTGAGTCTGACTCCTGAATCCAGATTGGCAGCTGGTTCCAAGGAGAGGAGCTTGATAACTGAAGGCTCTGCCTCTCATTGTACATTTACAGATTCTAGGTATTACAAGTAATCCTGCATTTTGGGAGTGTAGTGTTCTGTTAGGATGATAAGGTAGTTCAGATCTTTTAAATAAAAAGGGGTCTGATTATTTAGAGCTTTGTAAGTGAGAAGAAGGATTTTAAACTTAATTCTAATTTCTATGGAAGCCACTGAAGGGGAGGCCTGAACCGAAGAGATGTGATCTCTCTTTCTAGTACCTGTTAAGACTCTTGCTGCAGCATTTGGCTAAGCTGAAGACTTTTTAAAGATATTTTAGGACAGCTTGATAATGGAGTTACAAAATCTAGAGCTAACAAAATGTGGGGATTAGTTTCTCAGCATCACTCTGAGACAAAATGCTCTAATCTTGGCGATATTACACAAAATGCTAGAAGGCAGTCTATGGTGAATTAAAAAACAGATCTTGATCAAAAATAACTGATTGGCATCAGGTGTGCTGGCAATGGAGTAGGTGTGTGCGTTGGCTGGCTCCTGCTGTATTTTTTTTCAGTCTTACTTTTTAAACCCTACTTTGCTGTAAGCTATCAACGTTTTGGACGTTTAATACGTGCAGAATCTGTTTTGAGTTGAGAAATATGTCCAAAACAAGAAAGCAGACTGAAAAGGAGGCAGCAGTGAACAATGCTAACACCAGCTTAGCTGAGGATGCTAATATAAGCCTTAACCTGCACTTGTTTGCCCTTCCGTGAGCAACACAGAATGTCCATAGCTGCCTGACTTTAAAGCTTCATTTGATGTTATTAATGGCAAGCTGGACAAGATTCAAACGGATGTGGCTAACCAGGAGCAACGCATTGGTGACCCTTGAAAGCAATGCGGAGGACGTCAGCCAGCGCCTAGCAGCGCTTGAAGCTACGTGTGAGTCAATGCAGGAGGAGAACAAGCTTTTGAAAAACAAACTTTCTGACCTGGAGGGAAGAAACAGGAGGCTGAATATTCATCTGGTGGGTCTGCCGGAGTCCTTTGATGTGGGTCCACGGCCATCTGAATTTTTTTCTCGGCTGTTGGTGGACGTTTTTGGCACACAAACTTTGCCATCTCCCCCAGAGCTGGATAGAGCCCACCGCAGCCTCATGCCCAAGCCGGGTCCAAACGGGAAGCCGCGCGCTGTCATTATTTGTTTCCACCGGTTTTGGACCAAAGACTTGGTGATGAGAGAAGCGCGGAGACGCCGTGGGACTTTGGAATATTGTGGACATAAACTTCAGTTCTACGAGGATTATAACGCCGACGTTCAGAAGCAACGAGCCAAATACAAGGAGGTTAAGTCCGAGTTGTACAAGAGAGGTTTTCGTCCTTCTCTTCTCTTCCCCGCCAGGCTCCGGATAACACTTCCAGATGGCAAAAAGCAGTGGCTGGCGTCCGTCTCGGAGGCCACCCGCTTCATGCAAACCATGGAGAGAAATCAGCGATTTTCGCCCTGAACTGGTCATTCCTGGGTTGACCAAATACCACACTGGACTACTTGATTATTACTTCATTAAAGCTGCACTGACTGGACATTGATGCATTTTTAGATGTTCAAAAACAAGGTAAAATTGGCTCCCTATACGTTGTTGTTGTACTTATTTTTTTTTTTTTTAGGGTGAAATGTTCATCTATGCAGGATTGAAGCCAGTTGTATGGGAGTATTTTGTTAGGATGAGAATAGAGCAGGAGATGCAGCGGTTGCTGTTCTTTGCAACCGGTTGGAGTGTTGTTATAGGTTTGGTTGTTGAATTTTTTTTTTTTTTTTTATGTTATCAATTTATTAACATCCCCCTCCCCCCTTTTTTTTTCTTACCCGTACCTCACCCCATTCTTTTTTGGGTACACAACACAATATATAATTTTACTCTTTGAATGAATAGTAATCTTACTTTGGTAAGCTGGAATGTGAAGGGGTTGAACCATTCAATTAAACGAAAGAGAGTCATGTCACGTCTAAAGCATTTAAGCCTGGGGTACTGTTTTTGCAGGAAACCCATTTGCAGGATTCCGACCACTTGCGCTTGTCAAAATGTTGGTCAGGACAATTTTTTCATTCAAATTTTAAAGCTAAGGCCAGGGGGCGCCGCTTATTCTTATTGATCGAAATATCCCATTTATTCCCTCTAATGTTGTATTAGATAAAAATGGATGATTGTAATAGTATCAGGTAAACTTGGCAATAAACATGTCACCTTGGCTAATCTGTATGCGCCGAATTTTGATGATGTACACTTTTTTCGCAACCTTTTTTCACAGCTTCTAGATTTAAATACTCATTCTCTAATTCTTGGGGGTGGCTTTAATTTGTATATGGATCCGATCTTAGATCGCTCATCCTCAAAACCTGCTAGTCTTAATAAATCTGCAACTTATGTTAAGTCTTTTCTTGAGGAATATAGCCTTACAGACCCTTGGCGTTTTTTGCATCCTAACGGCAGGGACTATTCTTTTTTTCTCTCACGTACACCATACTTATACCAGAATAGATTATTTTTTTGTTGACAATTTATTAATTAATAACCTTTGCTCTTGCAGTTATGATAGCATCTCGGTTTCTGATCATGCCCCTCTTGTACTTAAAATGATCCTCCATGGATGTGACTCCATGAGAAAGCATTGGAGATTGGACCCATTATTACTTACAGATGAAAAATTGGTTGTGAATATTTCTTCTAAAATTAATTTTTTTTTGAAAGAAAATAAAACTCCTGGTATGCCGAACAAAACGGTATGGGAGGCCATGAAGGCATTTCTTAGGGGGGAATTTATCTCATTGGCAGCATTTAAAAGACAATACGCAATGCAGGAACAGAAGGCTATTTCAGATCAAATCTTGGACATTGACAGGCAATATGCTCAATCTCCATCACTCGCTCTGTACAAGGAACGTTTGACATTACAAACTAAACTTAATTTACTCTCCACTCGACAAATTGAAGGTTGTTTAATAAGGAACAAGAGTGAATTTTATGAACATGGCGAAAAAACCAGTAAACTTTTAGCTAATCAACTGCGCGGTATTAGAGCTAAGCAAATTATTACTGGAGTTAGGACAGATAAAGGAGAGGTGACATCTGATCAACAAGTGATCAGATGTCACCTCTGATAAAATGATCAGAAAGTGATCAGATGTCACCTCTGATAAAATGATATCTTCAAGTCATTTTATTCCAAATTATATACCTCAGAATATACAACAAACTTAACCTCTTGCACTCCGGTGTACCGCGGGCGGACACGTCTCTGCGTCCTAGAGCGCATGAGGACGCACGAGGGTGCACGAGGGCGCTGCGTCCTAGAGCGCACTGAAAAAAAAAGCTGCATTTCCGTTCTTCCACTACAGACACAGCCACGAACAGAAAGCCAAAGGAGTGCTTTGATTGGTTTAGATGTGAATTGACCTCTCATTCGACTAATAAGAGCCTTGAATTGGGTTTCTGAAACCTTGAAGAACCAATGACTGAAACCTAGCAAGAAGGACCCGCCTACCAACGGCTGCGAATACAGCCAGCCAGTTGAAGCACAGAAGTTCGAAAGCTGTTTTGTGTAAGGCTGGGTGACACACAGGCATTCGCCAGTCTTTTTCTAACTACTGTTCTTATTTGTTTTGAAAAATCGTTCGCCCAAAAACCGCAATCATGGAAGCGCAAAACCGCAATAATGGAATTATGGTTTGACCGGGTCGCGTGACCAGAACCACGAGTCCGTAACAAGCGGACCAACGTCATGTTCGTCTGACAATGAGGAAGAGAAGTTCGCCAGCGACATTGCTGTTGTGGACAGGTAAGTGTTATAAGCTAAATTATTCTTTATCCCTGAAAATTGTAATCCAAATGACTTTTGACCGATCGGTAAATTACAGCTGTGCGTTATTGCAACATGACTGACCCGGACCGTTGCGAACAGCCCCCCGTCATGTTGTGAAGCCCCCCCCCCCCCACGCTACTCTTCTGTAGTGGATTGCAGATATATTGCAGATATTTAGTGCAACTGTGCGCAGTAGACTGCGGCGCACCGTCACCGCTTTCCGTCATGTAGCGATGGGCGATGTCCGTCCTCTGTAGCGGGGGGGTGGTGGGGTGGTGGGAGTTGTTATCTTCTACATTTCAGATATTCTAGTATAATTTTTAGTGCACTGTAGGTTATTTTTTCTTGTAAAAAAAAGCCACACATTGTACGTGGGATGCTTCTTTGTGTGGGGGGGCTTGTTTGTTCATTCATTCATTCATGAATGAATAAATACCCCCCCACACACACACACACAGCCCTTCACCTTTCATTAGAGCCCAAGATGAAGCTTCTATATTGAATCATTCAAAAGTTACAGACGTTTTTCCAAACTGTGCATTTAGCACAATTTGACACAGTTCAAAACGCCTGGGAACAACCTAAGAAAAAAGCTGTGTAATATATTAATTTTTTGTGGTATTGTTGCCAAATTTTGACCTCAGCTGGATAACACTTGGTTCTACATTTCTGTTGCATTTTCCAGCCCGGATCTGACAGTTGTGTGTTATTTGCAAGCATTTGTATCCAAAAAAACACCCAGGCGAAATTTATTTTCTTCAAGTTCAGTATGTTTAGATGACTGTTACTCAGTGACAGGAGCACTTAGAGAGATTATGACTGTTTTGCCAAAAAATTCAAAGTGTTTTATTTAAATGAGACCAACCCCATGAAGATGCAGCAAAGGGTTGAAGAACAGCTTTTGATTTACTTTGGGTATGTTATTTTTTGGCGTTTTTAGGGAAATTGACCAGAGTGCAAGGGGTTAAAGGATCTGCAAGATTTTTTTTGATTCTATTGATATCCCTTCGATTTCCTCAGAATCTCGGCAAATTCTAGAAGCTCCCATCACAAAAGAAGAAATTCAGCTGGCAATATCATCCATGCAATCAGGAAAATCTCCAGGACCTAATGGGTTTTCCGCTGATTTTTTCAAAAAATTCTCTGACGACCTTGCCCCTTTCCTTTAAGTTTTTACAGAGTCGCTTGACTCTGGTACACTTCCTCCTTCATGTTACCAGGCCTGTATCACTGTGTTGCTTAAAAAAGACAAGGATCCTGTTGATTGTGCTTCTTACAGGCCTATTTCCTTGTTAAATACCGATGTTAAAATTTTGTCAAACTTGTTAGCTTCGAGGTTGGAAAAGATTCTTCCTTTTATAATTTCACAGGACCAAACCGGTTTCATTAAAAATCGCCATTCTTTTTTTAACTTGCGGCGGTTGTTTAATATTATTTATACTCCTCACCACAACATACCTGAATGTCTTATTAGTTTGGATGCTGAAAAGGCATTCGATAGGGTTGAGCGGGAGTATTTGTTTTTTAACTTTGGAGAGGTTTGGTTTTGGTCCTTCCTTCTGTTCGTGGATTAAACTTCTCTATGCTAGTCCTTTAGCTTCAGTGTTAACTAATTGTTGCTTTTCTGACTATTTTAGGCTTTACCGTGGTACGAGACAAGGCTGTCCTTTGAGCCCGTTGCTCTTTGCCTTGGCAATTGAGCCGTTAGCTATTGCAATCCGTGGGAGCCGGGACTTTCTAGGCATTTGTAGGGGCAGCATCGAGCACAGGGTTTCACTCTATGCCGATGGTCTTTTATTATTTCTCTCCAACCCACTTACTTCATTACCTGCTATACTCAACATTTTGGATAGTTTTAGTAGGTTTTCTGGTTACAAAATTAATTTCAATAAGAGTGAATTGTTTCCGGTTAATGAAAAGATTCGAGTTCAGGATCTTGAAGATTTTCCTTTCAAGGTTGTTATTGATCATTTTAATTATCTTGGGATATGTGTTACTAAACAATTTAATCACTTGTTTAAAAATAATTTTCTCCCCTTATTTGACCAGTGCAAGCAAATACTTTCCAAATAGTCCCCATTATCCTTGTCCTTAATTGGCAGAATCAATTCTGTAAAAATGATGTTACTTCCAAAGTTTTATATTTGTTTCAATGGCTCCCCATTTTTATTCCTAAATCCTTTTTTAAGGCTTTGGACTCTCTGATTACCTCATTTATTTGGAATGGTAAACATCCGAGATTGAGGAAAGCTTTTCTTCAAAGACCCAACTCAGTGGGTGGCATGGCTCTGCCTAACTTTCAATATTACTACTGGGCAGCAAATATCAGGTGCATGTTATATTGGAAACATTTCTATCTGGAACCCAAATCACCCATTTGGATCCTTATGGAGTCACATGTGGACAATCAAACCTCCCTACTGGCAATTTTAGGTTCACCACTTCCCCTTGCCTTGTCTACACCGGGTAATAACAAAGTAGTTCGTCAGTCTCTTAGAATTTGGTCTCAATTCAGGAAAAATTTCGGTCTTCAGTTTTTCTCCATTAGAAGTCCAATTGCTGCAAATCATTTATTTACCCCATCAACTATTGATAGTGCATTTCATATATGGCACAGAAAAGATTTAACAACTTTTGCGGATTTATATTTTGATGGACAATTTGTAAGTTTTTCTCAACTTTCCACTAAATTCGACATCACTTCTACACATTTTTTCCGCTTCCTCCAGGTCAGACATTATGTGCAAACCATGACAAAACAATTCCCTCAAAAACCTTCTGATAATCCTCTAGATGATTTTGTATTAGTTAAACCAACTTCTAAGGGGGTAATATCAGTTTTATATAATTTAATTTCAAATTTACAATCTACTTCTCTGGCCGCTATTAAATTGAATTGGGAACAAGATCTTAATTTTACTTTTACTGATGAACTGTGGGACTCTATTCTTGGCCAGGTTCACGCTGCATCAATGTGTGCTCGCCACACTCTTATTCAATTTAAGATTGTGCACCGGGTGCACCTGTCCAAGGTTAAGTTAGCACGTATTTACTTGGATATAGACCCAACTTGTGTAAAGTGTGGTAACGCTCCTGGCACTTTGCTTCACATGTACTGGTCCTTGACATGATTTCTGGCCCAGGAAACACGCACACAGGCTCGGGTGAGATTTAAGAGTTTTATTCAGCAACAGGTGTATGAATGCGTGAGTGAGGAATGTAAATGTTTTCTTGGGGACAGGAAAGCACCGAGGGCAGAACAGACACCGTACAGCCAGGCAACCCTGAGGACAGAGCAGAAGACAGGGGATGGGCAATTATCACAGCGGAGTGGTGAAAGTAATAATGTGGCTTACTTGCAGACGAATTGGTGGCTGGCGTTGGCAAGAGATGCTCCCGCCTGGGAGACAGCGCCCTGCTGCGCTCAACGGAGAGAGGCTGCGAGGAGAGGCAATGAAGGGATACTTCCGCCGCCAGGAGGATCCACCTGTGCACAGGGGAAGATCTTTGGACAACAGGTAAGAGATAACCTTATGTGAGGATGACGAGTTGCGGCGTTGGCCGAGAGGAGTTGGCAAACGCAGAGCTTGAGCATGGAGATGAGCTGACGGCTCCAGGCCGAGGCTGCGGGCAGAGCAGGTTAAGTAGAGGCAGCCTAATGAAACACAGGTGTGCGCACAGCTGGAGCGGATGACAGGCGGGAGCAAATTGTGACAGTACTCCTCCCCCGAGCAGCGCCTCCTGGCGCTGGCTTGTCAGGGTGTGCCCGATGGAACTCCTCAACGAGTTGCTTGTCCAGCACGAAGGAGGGACGCACCCAGCATCTGTGCTCCGGGCCATAATCCTCCCAGTCCACCAAATACTGCAACCCCCGGCCCCGACATCGGGAGTCCAAGATAGCAGTGACGCTCCACGCCGGGTGTCCATCGATCATTCTAGGCGGGGGCGGCACCCTGGGAGGAGGACAGAGAGGATTAGACACCACAGGTTTGACCTGAGAGACGTGAAATGTGGGATGAACCCGGGGGTGGGGGGTGGGGAGCGCCAAACGCACAGCCACCGGGTTAACCACCTTCGTAACAGGATAAGGTCTGACGAAACGTTGAGCCAGCTTCTTCTTCTCCCCCTTCAGGTTAATATTCTGGGCTGACAGCCATACCTGTTGACCCACCTGGTAGTGTGGCGCAGGCTTCATGCGGCGATTAGCAGACTTGGCGTTGCGCGATGCCGCGTGTATAAGGGCCTGGCACGTCTTAGTCCATAGCCGTCGACACCGTCTCAGGTGGGCCTGGATGGAGGGGACTGCCACCTCACCTTCTTCCTCAGGGAACAGCGGGGGATCGTAACCTAGGGACGCCCGAAAGGGGGACATCCCAATGGCTGAAGACAAAGTGGAGTTATGGGCATACTCCACCCAGGGAAGATGAATGCTCCAGGAAGAGCGACTGGAGGAGGCGACGCAGCGCAGAGCAGCCTCCAGCTCCTGGTTGGTGCGCTCGCACTGCCCATTAGATTGAGGATGATGTCCCGAAGACAGGCTAACCGTGGCTCCCAGAGCATTACAGAAGCTCCTCCAGACTTTGGACACAAATTGTGGCCCCCTATCAGAGACAATGTCAGCTGGGATGCCATGCAGCCTGACCACATGCTGCACCAACAGATTGGCCGTCTCGCACGCCGAGGGAAGCCCGGGGAGAGGCACAAAGTGGGCCGCCTTGGAGAACCGATCCACAATGGTCAAGATGGTATTATATGAGTTGGAGACAGGCAGGCCGGTGACAAAGTCCAAGGCAATGTGTGACCAGGGCCTCCAAGGGACTGGCAAGGGGTGGAGAAGACCCGCAGGGGGAGCATTAGATGACTTATTCATGGCACACTGAGGGCAGGCGCGCACGTAGTTGGAGACGTCCTGCCAGAGCCCGGGCCACCAAAAGGACTGCTGGAGAAGATCCACAGATCGGGAGACACCAGGGTGGCAAGCGAGCTTAGAGATATGAGCCCAGTGAATGACGTCACCTCGGACTGATGAGGGCACAAACAATTTCCCCGCTGGCCCGCCGCCAGGGTCGGGTTCGGATTCCAATGCCTTCAGAACTCTATCTCTGATGGACCAGGAAACAGCCCCCACAACGCATGAAGCAGGAACAACGGTATGGACCCCCTCCTCCGGTGCTTCAGGGGCGAACAGTCTGGACAATGCGTCTGACTTCTTATTCTTGGATGCCGGGCGGTAAGTAATAGTGAACCTGAACCTAGCAAAGAACAGCGACCAACGCACCTGGCGGGCATTCAGGCGCTTGGCCATCCTGATGTATTCCAAGTTCTTATGGTCGGTCCAGACCACGAAAGGCTGAGCCGCCCCTTCCAACCAGTGGCGACACTCCTGCAGCGCGAGCTTCACAGCCAGGAGTTTTCTGTCGCCGATGTCATAATTACGCTCGGCCGAGGAGAGACGCTTGGAGTAGAAAGCGCAGGGGCGCAGCACCCCGTCCGTCGGGGAGCGCTGAGACAAAACCGCCCCGACCCCAGTGTCAGACGCGTCCACTTCGACAAAACACTGCCGCGCTGGATCCACAAGAGAAAGGACCCAGGAGGATTCGAATTCTCTTTTAAGGGTCTCGAAGGCCGTCTCCACTTCCGTCGTCTACTGAAAGCGCACCTTAGGCGAGGTGAGGCGGGTTGGGGGGGGGGTGATGGAACTGTACCCATGAACAAAGCGGCAGTAAAAATTAGCGAACCCCAAGAATTGCTCAACCTGCTTCCTTGAGGAGGGGGTAGGCCACTCGACCACTGCTTTAACCTTGGCTGGGTCGGGGAGGAGCTGATTGTGCGAGACAATAAAGCCCAGGAAGGAGGTAGTACTGGTGAAAAATTCGCACTTTTCAGCCTTGACGTACAGCTTATTCTCCAAAAGGCGTTGAAGGACCCACCTCACATGGACAAGATGCTCCTCCCGAGACCGGGAGAAGATCAAAATATCATCCAGGTAGACGAAAACTAAGACCCCCAGGAAATCACGAAGGACATCATTGATCAAGCGTTGGAAGACGGCAGGAGCGTTGGTGAGCCCAAATGGCATGACAAGGTGTTCAAAGTGGCCACTGGGCATTCGGAAGGCTGTCTTCCACTCGTCACCCTCCCAGATCCAGACGAGGTGATAAGCACTGCGAAGGTCCAACTTGGAGAACCAGGACGCCCCCTGGAGGGAATTGAAGGCTGAGTCCATTAGTGGCAGCGTATAACGATCCTTGACAGTGATGTCATTAAGGGCCCTAAACTCAATGCATGGCCTTAAGGACCCGTCCTTCTTCGCCACAAAAAAGAACCCAGCACCTAGGGGGGATGAAGGGGGCGAATGATTCTGGCACTGAGGGATTCCCGAATATAGGTGTCCATGGCCTCCCATTCCGGAGCAGAGAGGCTATAAAGATGGCCCGATGGGAGAGGCGCCCCCTACAGGAGATCAATGGCACAGTCATAAGGGCGATGGGGTGGGAAGGATAATGCCTTCGACTTGCTGAACACCAGACCCAGGTTGTGAAACTCCGGTGGCACTACAGAGAGATCCGGCGGGGCGGGGTCAAGGGCGGGGGAAGGCACAGATGGGGCACAGGCCGCAGACTGGAGACAGGTTCTCAAACAAAAAGTGCTCCAAGATGGGATGCAACCGGTCTGCCAATCAAACACAGGGTTGTGGAGGCGTAGCCATGAGTAGCCTAAGATGATGGGCGCCGCAGAGGTGGGAAGAACATAAAAGCTAAGGTCCTCACGATGATTGCCAGAGATAATGACGGAGATGGGCTTGGTTATATGAGAGACCTTCTCCAGGGGAAAACTGGTGAGAGCGACGAGATGAAGGGGAGTGGGCAAGGCTTGGCATTGGATGCCCAGGCGGGTTGCCAGACTCTTAGAAATAAAACTTTGTTCGGCCCCCGAGTCCACCAGCGCGTGAGATGCTTGACCAATGAAGTTGTGGCAGAGTCTTATTGGAACCTGACATTTTGAGAGGGGATTAGACTGGGTTACGTCCGCGAGGCCCCCTACAGTGACTCGCGGACCTCCCCTTTTGGCTTCACCGGGCAGACTTCCACGGGATGCTGGTCATCTCTGCAATGCATGCAGAGACCCAACTCCCGGCGGCGCTGTTTCTCCGCTAAAGAAAGTCTAGCCCGCCCGATGACCATGGCATCGGGATCGTCGGCGACCTCCAGAGGAGGCAACGCCAGGGGGCGAGACTGAGGAGCGCGGATAGAAGCTTCGCGCGGGCGGCTGAATGACTTCCGCTCGGCGGCCTGCTCCCTCAGCCTGTTATCCAAACTAATGGCCAAAGAAATTAATTCTGGCAGCCGATCCGGCTGGTCCCGGCTGGCCAGTTCATCCCGCAAATCAGAATTTAGACTACGGATGAATAGGCTGCAAAGGGCGGCATCACACCAACCAACCTCTTCCGCTGCCACCCGGAAGTTGACAGCGTAGTCAGCCGCTAAGCGGCTACCCTGGCGAAGGCTAAGTAGCCGCTCGGCCAACACACTATCGCGATCCGAATGATCAAAGACCTCGAAAAAATCTTGCACGAACTGGGTATAGGTCAAGGTCGCGTAGCTGGGCTTCGCCATAACGGCGTAAGCCCAGGCTAACGCTCGCCCTTCCAGAAGATTTGAAACGTACCCAATTCGGCTCTGGTCTGACTGAAAGTCCCCGGGCACACGCTGGAACACCGTCTCACACTGTAGAATAAACCCGCGCGCTCTGCCGAGCTTTCCGCTAAAGTGCGCTGGGGTGGGAATAGGAGTAAGACGGGTCGGCGGACCCGGGACAGAGATGCTGGCCTGAGGAGCGGTAGGAACTGGCCTGCCGAGCTGGGATGGAGGGAGCGCCTGCGGAGGATCGAGGCGATCCAACCGGTTAGTAATGGAGGTTAGCTGATTAAGGATAACCTGTTGTTGATGAACAATTAAGTCCACCCGAGCCTCGAGGTTGGAAAGTCGGCGTACGTACCCGCTGTTCGCTGGGCCGCTGTGCTGGAGCCGTACTGACATGATTTCTGGCCCAGGAAACACGCACACAGGCTTGGGTGAGATTTAAGAGTTTTATTCAGCAACAGGTGTATGTATGCGTGAGTGAGGAATGTAAATGTTTTCTTGGGGACAGGAAAGCACCGAGGGCAGAACAGACACCGTACAGCCAGGCATTCCTGAGAACAGAGCAGAGGACAGGGGATGAGCAATTATCACAGCGGAGTGGTGAAAGTAATAATGTGGCTTACTTGCAGACGAATTAGTGGCTGGCGTTGGCAAGAGATGCTTCCGCCTGGGAGACAGCGCCCTGCTGCGCTTGACGGAGAGACGCTGTGAGGAGAGGCGATGAAGGGATACTTCCGCCACCAGGAGGATCCACCTGTGCACAGGGGAAGATCTTTGGGGAACAGGTAAGAGATAACCTTTGATTTTACTATTTCTGACTATTTGGCTCCTAAAGAAAAATATTATTACAGTAGATGCCTCTCAGATGATGCTGTTACCAAATTTATGCAGATTGTTTCCTCTATGCCATGTGTCAACACAACGGAAATAAGCTATAGACAGCTTGCTCCTTCTGTAATTGATAACATGGTGGATAGTGTTACAGCTTCTCTGCATCAGACTCTAGACTTGGTGGCCCCCTTAAAAAAGAAAAAGTCTAATCAGAGATTTCTAACTCCTTGGTTCAACACAGAAACTCGTAGCTTAAAACAGAAGACTCGTCAATTAGAAAGAAAATGGCGCTCCACTAATTTAGATGAAATCTATTTAGCTTGGAGAAATCATCTTTTAATTTATAAAAAATCTCTTAGAAAAGCTAGAACGAGTTATTACTCTGCATTAATAGAAGAGAACAAGAATAATCCCAGGTTTCTTTTCAGTACTGTAGCCAGGTTGACAAAGAGTCAGGACTCTGTCAATCCTAGCATTCCCTTAGAGCTTACTAGTCAGGACTTTATGAACTTTTTCAATAATAAAATTTCATCCATCAGAGATAAAATCAATCAGATTCTTCCCACAGTTAACTTAAATACTGTAACTACTACAACTCCTTCTATTGATGTCTGTCTTGATGAGTTTACTCCAATCGACCTTTGTGAGTTAGACAAAATAGTTTCCTCATCCAAACCTTCAACTTGTCTTTTAGACCCTATTCCTACCAGGTTATTTAAAGAAGTCTTCCCACTTATTGGTAGCCTTATTCTTCATATAATCAATTCTTCATTAACTTTAGGCCATGTACCGCAGGCTTTTAAAACGGCTGTAATTAAACCCTTACTCAAAAAGCCAACGCTAGATCCAGGAGCTTTAGCTAACTATAGACCAATCTCTAATCTCCCTTTCATTTCAAAAATCTTAGAAAGAGTTGTTGCTACGCAATTATTTGACCGCCTACAGGGAAATGGTTTACTTGAAGAGTTTCAGTCTGGGTTTAGAATCCATCATAGTACTGAAACAGCCTTAGCGAAGGTCACTAACGACCTCCTCATTGCATCTGATAATGGACTAGTTTCTGTACTTGTCCTTTTAGACCTTAGTGCAGCTTTTGATACTATCGATCATAATATTCTACTTGATAGATTAGAACACTATGTTGGACTTAATGGAACTTCGTTGCAATGGTTTAGATCTTATTTATCTGATAGGTTCCAGTTTGTTCATGTCAATAATGAGTTTTCTTTCAACTCAAAGCTCAGTCATGGAGTTCCACAGGGATCTGTGCTAGGCCCTACTCTTTTTAGTTTATATATGCTTCCGTTAGGCAACATTATTAGAAAGCACTGTATACATTTTCATTGTTATGCTGATGACACACAATTATACCTGTCAATGAAGCCAGATGATAGTAATCAATTAGCCAAGTTAGAAGCCTGTCTTAAGGAAATCAAAGCTTGGATGACTTGTAATTTCCTGCTATTAAATTCAGATAAGACTGAAGTCCTTCTTGTTGGTCCAAAAAACCTTAGAAATTCCTTTCCAAATCAAACTTTCAGTTTGGATGCGGTTACTCTTTCTCTTAATAGCTCTGTGAGGAACCTTGGAGTTATTTTTGATCAGGATTTGTCCTTCAATTCACATATTAAATTTGTTTCTAAGATTGCCTTCTATCATTTGCGTAATATTGCCAAGATTAGGAGCATCTTGTCTCAGAGTGATGCTAAGAAACTGATCCACGCTTTTGTTAGCTCGAGATTAGATTATTGTAATTCTTTATTATCAGGCTGTCCTAAAACATCTTTAAAAAGTCTTCAGCTGATCCAAAATGCTGCAGCAAGAGTTTTAACAGGTACCAGAAAGAGAGATCATATCTCTCCAGTTCTGGCCTCCCTTCATTGGCTTCCCATAGAGTTTAGAATTAAGTTTAAAATCCTTCTTCTTACTTACAAAGCTCTAAACAATCAGGCTCCTTTTTATTTAAAAGATCTGATACTACCGTATTATCCTAACAGAGCACTACGCTCCCAAAATGCAGGATTACTTGTAATACCTAGAATCTCCAAAAGTACAATGGGAGGCAGAGCCTTCAGTTATCAAGCTCCTCTCCTGTGGAATCAGCTGCCAATCTGGATTCGGGAGTCAGACTCGATCTCTGTTTTTAAGAATAGGGCTAAAACCTACCTTTTTGATATCGCCTTCAATTAGGGAGGGATCATGTGTTTCTGAACCCTCCCTTAGTTATGCTGCTAATAGGTTTAGTCAGCCGGGGGACCTCCAGTAATACACTGGGCCTCACTCCTTTTCTCACTCTCAATGAAATATTTTTTTTGCTGGTCATTAACATTTGTTTGTTCTCTCCCATAGATTGAGTCCCCATCGTGCTGTTTGCTCTCTACATGTCTGTTCTTTTCTTCTTCTCTATCCCCTCACCCCCCAGCCAGTCGCAGCAGATGACTGCCCCTCCCTGAGCCTGGTTCTGCTGGAGGTTTCTTCCTGTTAAAAGGGAGTTTTTCCTCTCCACCGTCGCCAAGTGCTTGCTCACAGGGGATCGCCTGATTGCTGGGGTCTTTCTGCAACTGTGGGGGTTCCCCCTACAGTTGATAGTGCTATGAGATGACTGTTGTTGTGAAATGGCACTATATAAATAAAGTTGAATTGAATTGAATTGAATTAACCTTACGTGAGGATGACGAGTTGCGGCGCTGGCCGAGAGGAGTAGGCAAACGCAGAGCTTGAGCATGGAGATGAGCTGACGGCTCCAGGCCGAGGCTGCAGGCAGAGCAGGTTAAGTAGAGGCAGCCTAATGAAGCACAGGTGTGCGCACGGCTGGAGCGGATTACAGGCGGGAGCGAGTTGTGACAGTCCTGCCTTCATTAATGAATTTTTGGCATTCTGTTTTTATCACTATGTCTGAAGGCCTGCAATATCAAATCAAACCTGATCCATTATGTGCCATTTTTGGTGTGGTTCCAGAACTTGTCTTGCCAAATTCCAAATTAAAAGTATTCCAATTTTCATTATTATTGGCCAGACGTGCTGTATTACTGAAGTGGAAAGACTCTTCGCCCCCTTCACATGTGCAGTGGATAAAAGATATAATGCCCTGTTTGGATTTAGAAAAAATCAGATATACAGTTCGTGGCTCTGAAAACAAATTCTATAAATTGTGGCACCCATTTCTTGATTTCTTTGAAAGACCCACGATTATAGTTTCTAAGTAGCTCATATCCCCTTTTCCCCACCCCCACCTCACACACACAATTTTTCTTTTTTTTTGTATTTTTATTATTATTATTGTTTACTTAAAGGTTTTTGTGTTTTGAAGCATCCACATTTGTTAGTTTTAAATTCTATTTTTGCGCTGTTTGGTTAAAACAAAAATGAAAATTTCCAATACTTTGTATTGTATTGATACTTCACTTAATAATAATAAAAAGACCTTTGAAAGAAAAATAACTCCAATGTTCCTCCCAGAACTATTAAGAGAAAGAGTAACCGCATCCAAACTAAGAGTTTGATTTGGCAAAGTATTACTAAGGTTTTTTGGACCAACTAGAATGACTTCAGTCTTATCTGAGCTTAACAGCAAGAAAACCAAGCTTTGATTTCCTTCAGAAAAACCTCTGATTTGGCTAATTGATTACTGTCATCTGGCTTCATTGACAAGTATAATTGTGTGTCATCGGCATATCAATGAAAATGTATGTAGTGCTTTCTAATAATGTTGCCTAGAGGAAGCATACATAATCTACAAAGAATAGGGCCTAAGGAACTCTGTGACTGAGCTTTGAGCTGGAAGAAAACTCATTATTGACATGAACAAACTGGAACCTGTTAGATAAATAAGATCTAAGCCACTGCAACGAAGTTCTATTAAGTCCAACAAGGTGTTCTAGTCTATCAAGTAAAATATTATGATCGATAGTATCAAAAGCAGCACAAAAGTCCAAAAGGACAAGTACAGAAACAAGTCCATTGTCAGATGTCATTATCAGATGTCAGATTATCAGGAGGTCATTAGTGACCTTCACTAAAGCTGTTTCAGTACTATGATGGATTCTAAACCCAGATTGAAACTCTTCAAATAAACCATTTCCCTGCAAGTGGTCAAATAATTGCGCAGCAACAACTCTAAGATTTTTGAAATGAAAGGCAGATTAGAGATTGGTCTATAGTTAGCTAAAACTCCTGGATCCAGTGTTGGCTTTTTAAGTAAGGGTTTAATTACAGCAGTTTTCAAGGCCTGCGGTACATGGCCTAATGTTAATGAAAAATTGATTATTTGAAGAATAGAGCTACCAATAAATGGGAAGATTTCTTTAAATAACCTGGTAGGAATGGGGTCTAAAGGACAAGTTGAAGGCTTGGATGAGGAAATTATTTTATCTAACTCTAAAAGCTCCTGTCACCTTGAAGCTGTGACAGGATGGCTCCTACTGCAGAGCTGGACGCGTCGCACGTCATGAAGGTAGGGCTTTGTAGGTCGAAGTGGGCCAGCACAGGTGGGGAGGTGAGCTGTGTCTTCAGTTGTTCTATGGCGGCTGAACATGCCGGGGTCCTCTCCCACAATGCGTCCCGTTTCAGGAGGGCACGCAGTGGTTCTATCATTCCGGAGTAGCGCGGGATGAAGCATCCATAGAAGTTCACCATGCACAGAAAAGACGAGATTTGTGCAGGGGTTGTTGGCTTGGGTAGCTGCAGGACCACTTCTACGTTTGAATACAGGGGGCTCAGGCCCTCAGCGGTCAGCCGAAACCCCACAAACTCAATAGTCTATGCTGCAAAGATGCATTTTTTTTTTCATTGAGTGTGATGCCGTGGCTTGCCAGTACCTCCATGACCTTCTCGAAGCTGGGTCATGGGTGGCCGGTGTGGCACCATGCACCACAATGTCGTCTAGATACACAACTACTCCCTTGAGGCTGGCGAGGATGGTGGCCATAATTTTCTGAAAGCAGCTCAGGGCAGAGCTCAGGCCAAAGGGCATGCGTGTGTATCAGAAATCCCCCATGTGTGTAACGAAAGCTGTCAGGTTGCGGCTGTCTGGGTGGAGTGGTACCTGGAAGTAGCCTTGGCGTAGGTCCACCTTCGAGAAAATTTTGGGGTCACTGAAGGTCACCGTTAGCTCCTCCGGCGTGGGCAGGGGATATTTATCCAGGATGATTGTCTTATTAACCATCCGGAGGTCGACGCACGGTCATATACTACCCGACTTTTTCATTGCTACAACGATGTTTGAAATCCAAGGGGATGCATCAACCTGCTCGATGATGCTGGCATCCAAGAGTTTTTTGAGCTCCGTCATAACGTCATCTTGTAGGGCGAGGGGCAGTCGGTGGAGCGGTTGAATTTTGGGAGCCGCTTCTGAGTTAATGAATGGTTGGTGGTTGAAAGCGGCAATGCACCTTAGTCCTGTAAAGAGCGTCAGCCAGTGGTACTGCCAGGATGACAAGACCGTTAGGATGATGGAGCATGTTGGGTCTGTGATGGAAAACCCCAACTTGCCTAACAGTTAAATTCCCAGCAGGTTAGCCCCCTGGCGCGTCACTTGAAAGTTGAACAACGGGATTGTTTTCGGGCCGCAGGTCACTGAAAGGACAAAAGGTCAATTGTCCCTACCATGCCGATCTTGACATGCCCACATCCAAACAGATCATCTGCCTTTGCCGTAATGGCCTTTTTGGGGAAGACCTTTCTGACTGTGGCTACATTTAGTAGGGACTGTGAAGCACCTGAGTCCAATAAAAATGGCACGTCAACGCCATCCAACTGGATGGTGTGCCATTTGAGCGGCTAATTCCTTGCACCCACTGTGCAGACCATGGTTGGGTCCAGTCGGCGGACTTTGTTTTTCATGGGGCTCAAGCAGTAGACCTTGACAAAATGGTTAGCTTGTTCACAGCTGTGACATCTCTTCCCTCTAGCAGGGCAAGTGGGTGAGCGGGCTCAGTGTTTGGATGAACCACAGTCAGTACACAATGGCCACTCACCCGCTTTGGTCCGTGTTCTGCTCGGCCCCTTTATGTTGCCCCATAGTTGTGTGTGTTTGGGGTGGCTAATGGTGTTACTAACAGCCTGGGTCGGTTGAGGGGTCTGTTGGCTCGATGTCGTTAGCTGTTCCACTAGCTGGGTGGCTACCTCTATCTGGGTCGCCATCTTCACTACTTGGCTTAGCTTGAGATCATTTGTTGTTAGCATTAGCTCTTCTCTTAGTCACTTGTTTGTGCTTTCTGCTAGCTTGTCATGGGTTAGCTCGTCTTCTAAGGGCCTGAAGGTGCACATGCTCGCCAAGAATCGGAGCTCTGTGGCGTAACATTGAATTGACTCACCCACATGCTGTTTGCGGTGGAAGAAGATGGCTGTTCGGGCTGTAATGTTGCTTGCGTCGCTGTAATATTTCTCCATCAGAGTCACGCATTCGCCAAATGAGTCTGCTTGACCCAGAGTGCGACGCACATGCCACCCTTCTTCGCCTAGATTGAGAACCAGCACGCTCTTCAGCTTCTCATCGTCAGCGTCACTCAGGCCGGCCACGCTGATATAATTTGTAAACACCAGCGGCACCGCAGGATCAGTGGTGCCCCCGGTGAGGTTAGGAAAGGTTTTACCAGCTCCATGAGTGAGGGTTTTACCCTCATCGCCATTTGTTATGTCTGAAATAAGCGAGCCGTGAGCCATCTTGCACCGACCAACAACCTTTTATTATTTTCACTTAACTATATACAGAATGGTGGTGCTGCCGAGCATCATCCATCACCTGCGTCATGATGCCGGCTACGGCGAGCCTCAATGTCCAAACCCCCCCAGTCCACACACTACAGATAGTTACTGAGGATATCAGGATCTGAATTACTTTTCTTTAAAAGGGGCTTCACCACAGCCATTTTAAAGGCAGTGAGGAAGACACCAGTCCGAAGAGAGCAATTTACAATATTTAAAATCTCATGTTCGAAAAATCCATAAAATGTTTTAAAAAGTGATGTGGGAATCGGATCTAAAAGGCAGGATGTCAAGTTTACCTGGGAGAAAACTCTACCAAGCATCTTAGCATCAACCAGGGTGAGACAGCCCAGTGTTTCCTCAGCTAAAGGCGAGTCTAAGGATATGGTCACACTGCAGGTTTTGATGCTCAATTCTGATTTTTTGCTGAAATCCAGTTGTTTTTGTGTGGGCATTCACAACTTAAATGCGACCCCCATCAGAGTCCAGTGTGAACGGTCTGCAGCTATGAAGTGACCCGCTTGTGCAAAAAAAACCCAAAACGTAATCCTGATGAAATGCAGCAAAATAAAATGTTAAAATCATAAATATGAGACCAGCTTCATTCCTCTACAGGCCAGATGACTGCTGTGATCATCTCTGCTTTAACAGAACTGATCGATTAAACAGCCCTCTTTAAAATGAGTAAATGAGCCGTAACTGTGCGCCTGTAATGTCTGACGGTTTCAGCCCCGAACGTCACCCCCCCCCCCCCGAAATTTTGAAGTCATTGTGCAGTCGTAGCCAACACAATTACAATCCAGTGATAAAGGGAACGAGATTGTGTAAAAAGAGAGCACAAACCAGCTGTGTCTCCCATGCTGGCTGCATCCTCCACCACAGAATTGTAGCGTCTGTCTCACTTCACTGAGGAAAAAGTCAAATGAAATGCGACACGACTGTTCAGATGGAGGTCGCATTTTTTTGGAAAATATCAGACACGTATCCAAATTAGGACCACATATGAAAGTGGCCTGGGTCTGGTGTGAAAAAATTGGATATGTGTTGTTCAGACTGTCATTAAAAAATCAGATATGGGTCACATTTGTGCAAAAAAAAAAAAAAAAAAATCGGATTTGAGCATTAAAACTTGCAGTGTGGCCATAGCCTAAGATTCCATCAAAAATAATCATCTGGTCAGATAAAATGTTGGATCTAACAGAATCAACCTTACACCTGAAGTGGTCTTCAAAACTCTCACAAAGAGAGCTGGATGGCAGGTTTGTGTGTTTATTAAAATCTGGGTTGATTAAGTGATTGCAAAAAGGACTTTAGGGTTATTGTTATGGGTTGAGATTATGTTGACAAAATATTCTGTTCTCAATTTTTTGACTATTATTGTATATTTTTAATCTATTCTGTAGTATTTGGTAATTGATAGTTAATTTATTTTTCCTCCATTTCCTCTCAGAGTCATCCTGCACTCTCTTTTCAGTTGTTGGATTTGGTTATTTCTCCATGGAGGCCTAGGCTTACTCCTAACTGTCCTTGAGATTATTGGGGCAACTCTTGTCAATGGTAGATCTTAATTTACTGTTAAAATTATCAACAATAAAATCACAGGATGCAGATAAAATAACTGGGAAGTGTTGTGTAAGAGTTTGATAAAATCAGTAGCCACTTCAGGTGTCAGATGACGCTTCCTCACAGTTTGCACCGAGGTCTCCCGTTGCATAAAACCAGTGATGTTAAAAAAACACACAATAATGGTCATACACAGCCAAGTCAACAACAGAGGACACACTAGTGGGCAGGCAATGCTAATGACAAGATCCAGAGTGTGTCCCCTGTTGTGAGTCGGCTGCATGACATGTTGAGTAAAATTCATTGAGGTGAGCAGGTCATTAAACTCTCCTGACATATGGTCATCCTGCTTATCAGTGTGTAGATTAAAATCATCAGAAATGAGAATAAAATTATATGAGGAGTGGATTATTGATAAAAATTCAAAGAACTCATTAATAAAAACAGGGCAGTATTTGGGTGGTCTGTAAACTGTGATGCAAAAAATTGCAGGGTTGCTAAAGGCGAAAGCATGATGCTCAAATGCGGCATACTGATTGGGTAAAATTTGCTTTACCTTAAGTGAGGAAGAAAAAAATACAAGCAGTACCCCCACCTTTCCTGCCCTTTCTTATGGAAAAAACTGAACTAAAATTTGGTGGGGAATGTTTTGTCTGGAGATAAGTGCAGACACTTCGACATGTTGAGGTTAGCTTTATTGAACGTTAGCCAAATAACATAGTACTCAGTATAGATGAAGCATGGAAGGGAGGAGTGCCAAGAGGACAACTAGCCCTGGGCAGCTGTCTAATATACCCTGGGACGTTATGACATCATGCGTGCGTACATGCTACTGCAGCATGGTGCATGGTGCCATTTCACATACACATTTGCTTCCCCCTTGAAAAACTTAGAACATTACCCATACAAATTAATCTTAGCAAGGGCGGAAAGTAAAACACACATACTGGCATATCACCCACTGACCTGGCATCGGCCCGGTAGATGACGGCTGAGCCTCCCACGCAGATTCTTAGAATCTTGTGATTGGGGCTCTCCGGAGGAACTAACCGAGGTAACTTCACTTCCGCCCTCCAAAGAGAGCAGTCGCATTTTTTCTCTGCTCCCGCTCCCTGTCTCTCCCTCCCTAACTGACTGGATCCCGACTTGCTATTGTCTGTGTCTGCGTGTCTCTCTACTGCTGATTCATCCAACGAAATTATGGATTTAATAAGCTGGGCTTTGAACGCAATCGACACTGTGTTTTCAACGAGGAAATCAGGTCCGGGGGAGCCTATTTGTCCTGCAGGGACTGCTGCTGCGGGTTACATTAAGGATACAAGCAATTGGAAACTCTTGTGTCTGTGTGATCTTTCTTTTGAAGATATTGAAGATTTATATCTATTCGGAGCAATGGTCACCGGAATTCTACTGATCGGCCTTGGGATTGTTCTGGTGCACCGCAAATTGAAGAAGATGGACAGAGCTTATCAAAAAGTGGACCCGGCGAAGCTCTCTCATCAATTCGACCAACTGGGCAGGACTCTGACAGCAGCCAATGGAGAACTGTACAGGAAGATGGAATACATCACGATCACGCTGAGAGCTGTTCACGACTCGATTTCAAAGCCTGGCATTGATGGATCTGGAGCACTGAATCCGTAAGAGAATGGAAAGTTTTTTCTCTGAAGTCAGTGCTATTCGACCTGTTTTTCGGCACCCTCAGCACTCAGTCCTCCTGATGATCAACAGTATAATTGTTTTCATAGCATTGGCGGACAGTATCTGACTCTCAAGGACAGCTGTCTGGCTCAGACTATTCCATCTGCCGTGCTCAAGGACACGTGCCTTTGCCTTAGACACTAGTCATAACATCTGCTGAGAGAGAGACTATTGCTGTTCACCCACTGATTGCCACTGATTGCATCCAACACACACACATACTGACCCATTTATACTGATGAAGACATATTCATTCACTGCTCTCTCTGTGTCATTGTGTGGATTCTATTGTCTGCTAATTGTGCATTGAGAGTTTTTTTCTTGTAATCACAATATCAGTCATATAAATGAACTTTATTTTGATCAACAATGCTTTTTTCTCTCTCCTATTGTGTCCCCTCCCCCCCCGCCTTCTATTCCCCTCCTGCTGACAGGCGCCTCCATGGCTTGCCGCGTCATTGGAAATGTCATCTATGACGTTTCCAATGTCAAGTCAAATTCCTCATATATTTACCTGTTTATTTACTTGTAAATGTGCTTGGCAATAAACTTATTCTGATTCTGATTCTGAACAGTTGGACGGGAGCCAGATCGGAGTTCAACTACAGCGGCGGTAGGAGACGGGGACCAGTGGAGGAGCAGCCGGGGCCCCAGCTGGATAAGAGCCAGATTGGAGCTCAGTTACTGCGGCGGGGCTCGGCAGAGGAACTACTAAGAAAGACAGCGGTAGGTGGCGGGGCTCAGCAGAGGAACTACCGGGACCCCAGCTGGACAGGAGCAGGATCGGAGCTCAGCTACAGCGGCGGTGGGCTGCGGGGCTTGGTGGAGGAGCTGCCAGCACACCGACTGGACAGGAGCTCAATTACAGCAGCGGTAAGCAGCGGGACTAGCAGCAGAGGGGGCTAGCTGAGGCCCCAGCTGGATTCGAGGTCGGTCGGATCGGATACCGGCGACACCAGCAGAGATTGTTTTATTATCAACAGGTCAGTAAAAATGCCACAAAGAAGGAGGAAATGGAAGAGATCAAAAAATCTCTTAACTTCTTGTCAGAAGAACTGACCAAAGTGGCCAGTCAACAGCTTAAACTATTAGGGCTAATGGAAGAAGTCCGAGAATTGAAATTAACAATTAAGGAAAAAGACAAAAAAATTGCAGACTTGGAGCGACGCATCAAGGATTTTGAACAGTATTCTCGTATGGATGATCTAATTATAAGTGGATTAGACATTAAACACCAATCATATGCCAATGTTACAGCAGGAATGAGAGGTGAGGAGGCTCCCCTAAGTGAATCAGTCTCCCTGGAAAACCAAGTGCTTCAGTTCCTTGAGAGCAGAAATATAAAGGTTGAAGTAAATGCAATTTCAGCCTGTCATACTTTACCCAGAAAAGATAATAAAACAAAGAAATCAATTGTGATGTGTTTTGTGAACAGAAGGGTAAAGAATGACATACTGAGGCAGCCCAGAAAGCTACGGGGAACTGAAGTTTACCAAAATGAACATTTAACAAAGGCTAATGCTGAAATAGCACGACAAGCACGAATGCTGAAAAGACAAAATAAGATACAGGCAACATGAACAAGAAACTGTAGAGTTTGGATCAAACTAAATGGAACACCTGAGGAAGCAAAGGCCATAATAATCAGAGATCTCACTGACTTAAATAAATATAGATGAACACTGATTAAGAAAAGTCAGTCATCAGAACGTTATATGAACGAGCCACCATCATCACGGACCAAGAAGATAGACAGGAGGAGGAAAACCACATAAAACATGCACTTATACGCTGCCAATATCCAGTATGGGCCATAAACAAAGGGAAACAGCAAGTCAAAAACAAAGAAAACAAACAGGAAATAAGACACAGAACAAAAGCCGAAATCAAGAACAAGGACACCATAACTATACCATACATACGAGGGATCACGGAACCAATTCAAAGGATCATGAAAAATAAAAAATAAACACAGCAGTCAAACCACAAAAAAAAAAAAAAAAAAAATTAAGACAGTTGTTAGTACACCCCAAGGACAGAATAGAACAAGACAAAAAATGCAATGTTATATATGAAATATCATGCAGATCGTGCAACAAAACCTACATTGGAGAAACTGGAAGATTATTCACCACAAGAAAAAAAGAACACCAGAAGGAATGTGAGAAGGAAACACAAGGATGACTCACAAGATCACAAAAAGAAAAGGCAGAACAAGAAACATTAAAATCAGCAATATCAGATCACTGCAAAAGAAATAATCATATCATGGACTGGGACAACGCAAAGATTATTGGATCGGAGAGCAACAGACACAAACGCTGGATCAAGGAGGCCATAGAGATCAGGAAGAGGGGAAAAGACACCATGAACCGAGATGAGGGGGCTTTTATGCTTTCCCACACCTGGGACCACATTCTCCAGAGACCATCTGACGGCGGGAGGCGGGGCCGGCTCGGTGGATCCGATAGATCTGCTGAGCTGGCCCCGCCTACAAAAATCAGCTGATAAATGTCACCTGGCAGCAATCAGCTGACTCTTCTGACGAAGGCTGTAGTGTAGTTGAAACATGTAAAGAAGGTAAAGACATCTCCTTTCCATTTGATTTTTTGTCTTTTATATGAACAAAAGATAAATGATGGAAAATGATATTGATCCTGATAACCACTTTTTCAATAATATTCATAATCTTTGTGAATATTATACTGAAAAGCAATTCAAAAGTCAAGTGCAATTAGATGGTAAACTATCAATAATACTCTTCAACAGCAGAAGTCTTAACAAAAACTTTCCACAGATTCAGGACTATTTAAAACAGCTAGACAGAAAATTTACAGCTATCGCAGTCTCTGAAACTTGGCTTAATGAAGAGCAGGCTCCTCTGATTGCAATAGAGGGATATCAGATGTTTCATATTAGCAGGTCTCAAAAAAAGGGTGGTGGTGTTGCACTGTATATTGATGACCTGTATAGGTGTAAACTTGTAAATGGAATGTCCTTTGCACTACCAGGGATTCTGGAATGTGTTACTGTTGAGATTGACCAAGATAAAACAAAAAATCTAATTATAAGTTGTATATATAGAATGCCGGGAACTTGCATTGAGACATTCAGAGATAAATTAGTCGAGCTGTACAATAATATTACTAGAAAGAAAATGGTTGTAATTTGTGAAGATTTCAATATTGATTTACTAAGTCCATTTCAACAAAATGTAATTACAGAGTTCATGAATTCTATGTACAGTATGAGTCTATATCCCACAATAACACATCCCAGTAGAATCACAGTTCACACTGCTACACTTATTGATAACTTGTTTATTAATATTATTGATAAGAAAATAGAAAGTTGATTATTGATAAATGATATAAGTGACAATTTGCCAGTCTTTGCACTTATCCCTGGCCACACGGGGGCCAATACAGAAAAAACTTTAAAATCTTTTAGATACAAATCACAAAATGCAATCAGTTCTTTTAAAGAAGACTTGCTGAAGCAAGACCGGACAAAAGTCTATGTATCAGATGTAAATGAAGCCTATGACACATTTATGAGCATTGTAACCACTCTTTATGAAAAAAAATTGTCCATTAGTAAAGAAAAAGCTTCAACAGAAATTTGTCGACAAGCCATGGTTAACCAAAGGATTAAAAAAGGCGTGTAAAAAGAAAAATTCATTATATAAAGCTTTTCTAAAGAAAAGTACAAAAGAAGCAGAGCAGCAGTATAAAACATACAAAAATAAGTTAACATATATAATGAGATGTAGTAAAAGAGACTATTACAGTAAAGAACTGGAGAAAAACAGAGACAATATTAAAAATACATGGACAATACTTAACAATATTCTTGGAAATAAAAACAGAAATACAAGCTACCCAACCAATCTTTCCAAAAAAAAAAATAATAATAATAAAACGACTCAGAGTGTGAATGCAGTCTCATCTGCAGATGAATTTTTAAAATTTTTTGTTAACATTGGTCCTAATTTGGCTCAAGAGATACCCATTACGGCACCTACAGGTGATACAATAAGCAAAAACATTGCTATAAAAGACTTCATTTTCATAAAGAACACAGACGAGAGAGAGGTCATTGAAATTGTTAAATCGTTTAAAAGTAAAACATCTACGGATTGTTATGGTATTCACATGCGCTTAGTCAAAACAATCATTGAATGCTTAGTGAAACCACTGACGTATACTGTACTTGTAACCTGTCTCTCCAAACAGGTATATTTCCCAATGCAATGAAAATAGCTAAAGTAATTCCGATATACAAGACGAGTGACAGAGGGGAATTTTCAAACTACAGACCAATTTCACTATTGCCACAATTTTCCAAGATACTTGAAAAGATATTCTGTGAGAGAATTGACAACTTCATAATGAAGAATAATTTATTGTGTGAGCAGCAATATGGGTTCAGACACAAGAGGTCAACTGCATTTGCTCTAAAGGAATTTATAGAAAAAATATCAACTGACGTTGAAAACAAAGAGTATTCAGTTGGGGTATTCCTGGATCTTAAAAAAGCATTTGATACAGTGGATCATAATTTATTATTAAAGAAACTACAAAATTGTGGTATTAGGGGGGGTAGCACTGTCCTGGTTATGTAGTTACTTAAAGAATAGATATCAGTATGTATGTGTTGGTAACAAAAACTCAGTTACTGAAGGTTACTTGTGGAGTCCCACAGGGTTCAGTTTTGGGGCCACTGTTATTCAATATGTATATAAATGATATATGTAAAGTTTCGGAAAAAATGGATTTAACATTATTTGCCGACGACACTAATTTATTATGCAGTGGAAGCAATTTGGAACAACTTTTGGATACACTCGGAAAGGAATTAGGAAAGCTTAAACTGTGGTTTGATTCAAACAAATTAACACTCAATTTAAGTAAGACAAAATTTATAGTTTTTAACAACCATCAGAATCAGAATCAGAATCAGGTTTATTGCCATTGTTCATGTAGTACACAAACTAGGAATTTGTCTCGGTGCAATGCTGCAACATTAAACATGATAAGGTAAAAGAAATAAACTATACATGCAATAAAGTGTAGAATAAGAGTAAGTGATACTGGTCAGCAGTTAAAATATATTAGCGAGCAGCAGATACTGTGGAGAACTGTATAGTGCAGTCGGTAATGCAGGAAGAAAACAGTGATGATTGACATGAGTCTGGTTGAGCTGCTGTACATAGTGCACGAGAGTCAATAAGTCACTTAGTGTTCAGCAGTCTGATGGCAGAGGGGAAGAAGCTGTTCATGTGACGGGAGGTTTTAGTCTGGATGGACCGAAGTCTTCTACCAGAGGGGAGGGGGGTAAACAGTACGTGACCAGGGTGTGAGGGATCGGCTATGATCCGGCCAGCACGCCTCCGGGTCCTGGAGATGTACAGATCCTGGAGAGATGGGAGCTTGCAGCCGATCACCTTCTCAGCAGTGCGCACGACGCGCTGCAGCCTTAGTCTGTCCCTGGCAGTGGCTCCTGCGTACCACACGGTTATGGAGGTGGTGAGGATGGACTCGATGATGGCTGTGTAGAACTGCACTAACATCTTGGTGGGTAGCTTGAGCTTCCTCAGCTGCCGCAGGAAGAACATCCTCTGCTGGGCTTTTTTGATGAGTGAGCTGATGGTCGGCTCCCATTTGAGGTCCCTGGTGATGGTAGTGCCTAGGAAGCGGAAGGAATCAGCAGTGGTGATGGGAGAGCCTGAGAGGGTGAGGGGGGGCAGAGGGGTAGTGACTTTCCTGAAGTCTACAATCATCTCCACTGTCTTCAGAGCGTTCAGCTGCAGGTTGTTATTGTTGCACCAGGACGCCAGCTGGGCCACCTCTCTCCTGTAGGCGGACTCGTCGCCGTTGGAGATGAGCCCGATGAGGGTGGTGTCGTCCGCAAACTTGATCAACTTGACAGACTGGTGGCTGGAGGTGCAGGAGTTGGTGTAAAGGGAGAAGAGTAGGGGGGAAAGTACACAGCCCTGGGGTGATCCGGTGCTGATGCTAGTAGAGTCTGAGACAGTCTTTCCCAGCCGCACATGCTGCCTCCGGTCCGTCAGGAAGTCGGTGATCCACCTGCAGAGGGAGTCAGGCACGTTGAGCAGGGACAGCTTGTCCCGAAGCAGAGCGGGGCGGATGGTGTTGAATGCAGAGCTGAAGTCCACAAACAGGATCCTGGCGTAGGTTCCCGGGGAGTCCAGGTGCTGCAGGATGGAGTGGAGGGCCAGGTTGACTGCGTCCAGCAGTCAACCATCACAACAACTCAGTATCTAAACTCAGTGTAAATGGTGTAGAGATTGAAAGGGTATCCGAAACTAAATTTCTTGGAGTAATAATTGATAATAAACTGTGTTGGAAGTCACATATTAATTATATTAAAGGTAAAATATTTAAATCAATTGTAATACTACACAGAGTGAAATATTTGCTGAATCAACCCACATTATATACTTTGTATCATTCATTAATACTCCCATACATGACATATTGTACTGAAGTATGGGGAAATACATATAAAACAAACATATATCCAATCTTTATGCTTCAGAAGAGAGCTATTAGAACTAGAAAAGCACTCGGAGAGCGCAGACCTCCACCAAGTGCCACAGTTCCCCCCATACAGTGTTTGTGTGTACGTTTTCAGATTCCTTGACCATGAAAACATATGACTAGCAATTGGATTGACAATGATAGGATTAGTGGTTCAGTAGTTATTCACGAAAATGACATTTTCCGTAATGGTGGCCACAGTTCCGCCCATACAGTGTTTGTGTGTACGTTTTCAGATTCCTTGACCATGAAAACATATGACTAGCAATTGGACTGACAATGATAGGATTAGTGGTTCAGTAGTTATTCACAAAAATGGCATTTTCCGTAATGGCGGTTTTCTTCTGGACGGTGATCCGGATCATCACCAAAATTTAATCAGTTCTTTCTTGTACCATTTCCAACAATGCCTGAAAGTTTAATCGAAATCCGTCCAAAACTTTTTGAGTTATCTTGCTAACCAACAGACAGACAGACAGACAGACAGACAAACCCCGGCAAAAACATAACCTCCTGGCGGAGGTAATAATAAACAAAGCTGCTTACAGGGAACCAACAAACCCACTTTTTCTTAAATTCAAAGCTCTCAAGTTGAAAGATCTGGTTGACTTTAAAACTGCAGTAAAAATGTTTAAAGTGAAGAATCTATCACTGCCCGCAAATATCCAAAAGTTGTTCCAAATAAGGGAGAAACAATATCATTTCAGAGGAATATGTATATTTCAAAAACCTTCAGTGAGGACTACCACCAAGCAACACTGTGTCTCAGTGCAAGGAGTCAGATTGTGGAATGCTTTTGGACCTGAATTAAAATCTTGTACAACGCTTGGACAATTTAAACAAAAACTAAAGGAAGAAATACTCCAAACATATACACAAGATGTCATGTAAAATCACATAAGGACTGCCATATCCAGTCTGTATTGTGTTGTTGCTTAGTTTTTTGTCATGTTTTTGTCTTAGCTTTGTTCTGAATTGTAATCGCTCTTGTTTTGTTTTTCTTTTGAATTCTTGGATGGAATATGGGTGGGCAATATAAGCTGCGGCTTCAGCTATCACCCATTTTGGATAACTTATGTTGAACTGTATGATCAGAGGAGTTATTGTTTAATTTGACCTTGTAAGATGTTTTTTTTCCCTTTGTTGTATTACTCTGTTCCTTTCTTTTAATCTTTACTTTTAATCTATCCGAAAAATAAAGATTCATTCATTCATGTATAGTTGGACATATACACATATGCAGATTAGCTTAGCAGGAACAACTGACACAGGAACACATCTGTTAGCTCATCAGGTTGATGCAAAGCTTAAACACACACATGACGTGGCCGAGCAGGCCGGTATAACGATTACTGTATTGCCTAATGTGAAACAGAACGCTGTAGTGGATTATGGGTTTATCAGTATATTAATGTTGGTACAAGTATTAACGTAAATATGAATGTAAGTAGGAATGAAAGAATGAAGATTTAGTTTCATTACACTCAGATCCTCGTGAAGGGAACCAGTCCAGATAATGGACAATTTTATTAATTCTTTATTTGCACCAATTATGAATCAGTCTTAAAAACAAAACAAACAAAAAAAAAACTTGTAAGTTCTTGTCTCTGGTAATCAAGAAGATGGACATGAAATCAAACAATAACTCCCATATGTCTTTCAGTGGTTTAATAAGAAATGTCAGAGTAGGTTAACATATATGGATAACTTTAAAACAGAGAATTCAACATGTATCATGGACATCATAGACTGAGTTACTTATGAATGAAGCATTTGTGGAACCAAATGAAGCTTAGTTTAATTTGTCAGTATACTGGGAATTGGAAACCATAAAATAGCATTGGTTAACAGCACTTTGTGTAGCGAGTGTTGCTTTTAAAGTGCTTTATAAATAAAGTTGATTGATTGATTGATTGATTGATTGATTGAAAAGTGGATACAATTTTATGAAGAAAATGATGATTAACTATAAAAATGGAAAATTTGTATTACTCTGAGAAAGAACATAAATTAATCAAAGGACAACATGCATTTTGAAATTCTGATGGGGGTTTGCATGAAATTAAGTTTAAAGAACTTATTCCAGGAATATTCTGAAGAATTAAGATTAAACAACAGACAGTCAGCCAAGCAGACTCATTGCGTCCCAGTAGGTAGCAGGCGGGTCCACTGGATTCTGTTTCAATTGGACCAGCGTGGGTTCTGTTGGGAGACTGGCAGACAGGCTCCTTACCACAGTTATGGCCTACTCCCGAGATCACAAAGGCTGTCTTTCAGCAAGCTAGGTGAGATCTTCTTATGCACTGAAGAAGGAATTAGTTTATTGTACAAAGTCCGAGCAGAAAGTCAGATGGAGACAAAACACATCACAAAACCATTTCTTCCGATGTCGGTGGTTTAAATGAGTTGGTTTTAAGCTTGGAAAAAAATCAAACAAAATCTTATTGCACAGTGATTTAAAGAAAAAAGATTAAAATTTGAAAATTGAGTTTTAAAGAAAAGAAAAAAGTTTCTCAGAGCATGACAGGCTCTGGGCCTACTTAAAGATAGGAAAAAAAAATAGAAGAGCAGAAGGGGGCTACTTACAGCTTGACCAATGCCCCAGAACTGAACAAAGGAAAGTTTTTTTCCTTGGTGTGGCAGAATCTCACAGAATTTCATGAAATCTGAGCTGAACCAATTACATTTGAGCTTTGTTCAACAAAGGTCATGAACTCGACCTAAAAAGGAAAATGCAGTGAAGTCTGGAGTTCTATTGGTCAGTTAAGTGCAGCTATGATGGGGGTCTCCCCCAGAGCAGAGATAGAGACATTTGATATGAAGAGTGAAATTTTTAGATTTTTTTTAGATTTAGTATACTTTATTGATCCCCAGAGGGGAAATTGAGGGTCATCCACCACCTGGATGGATGAAGCAGCCACGATACGGCACTATCCCTTAACCATTCACACACATTCACACCTAGGGCCACTTTAGAGTCTCCAATTAACCTGCATGTTTTTGGCATGTGGGAGGAAACCGGAGAAATCCCGGGGTAAACCCACGCATACACGGGGAGAACATGCAAACTCCACACAGATCACTGTTGGTCGGGGGCTGGGATCGAACCCACGATCCCCACGATCCCCCAGCCAATGGTAAACTGTGCTGCCGCAGCGCTAACCACTGCGCCACCGTGCAGCCCAATCCTCCTTTAACTGTCACAGGCGCCAAATGGCACTGAACCCCCTAGTGGTCAAGAGTGGTAAAGATTTTTGTCAAGAAAATATTCAGATCAGATGTCAGAGATTTTCAAGGCTGTAACTTGCAAGTGGGAAGAGATAATGTCTTACTGTCAATTAGAAAGATGTAGAATTTGATCCGAAGTTTGACATAGGAGTAAATTTACACATCTAATTTGCATAATGCCGTGCATAATCCCACGGCAGCCATATCAGACATTTCCAAGGCTATAACTTTAAAGTGGTAAGAGATAATGGCTTACTGTCAATTAGAAAGATGTAGAATACGAACCAAAATTTGAGATAGGAGTAAATTTATGCATCTAATTTGCATAATGCCACAGCACCCATATCGAATAACATAACTGTCAGTCAAAAGTGGACTTTGGACATATTTACACAAAGAATGGTTCTGCTTTTTGTCATGGTTTCTTGTTTGGGGCATTTTGTTACCGTATCTTCAAAGTATATGAACCAGAAAATGAGTACAATGTAAAGAAACCAAGAAATTCCTCACTTACAGCTGGTGAAGGCAGCTCCTGGCTTTGTCCATTTCCGCCCAGCCTAGTTGTTATTTTGCCTTCTGTTGGTCAACTGCACTTTCTCTTCCACATCCAGAAACTCTTATGATTATCCCATCTCAGTTTCACTTTTATTCTGTGGCAATTTATCTTATATGATGCCTTCTATATGATGACACAACTGGGTGATTGTTCTGTAGTCACATGGCGCTGCAGAGCTGCAGCAGGTGAATACAGGCAGCATTGCGCTCCCTCTGTTGTAACAACATATAAACATTTACCTTCATAAGCTAAACAATCTCTTTTTTGAATCATAGTTGGCAAATTCGCAAGCAAATCCTCCATTTCAGTCCATCGATATTCCGTGTTAGCCATGATTCTTCCAACATGTGTCTGCCACCTTGTGAACAGGCATAATCAGTACAAATCCTCAGTACAGCTGGGCAGTGTTTCTGTACGTCATATCACTTGACAGGTGCAGTGCTGCATAGTGCCACTAGGGGCACGCGGCCTGTCCATGAAATCTGGCCAGTTAAAAGGTTAAGACACATGTTGCTGAATAAAGCATAAATTCCTTAAACTTTAGTGACTAAGATATTCTACCCAATAATAATAAGGGAACATAAAATGTCTCTACATTGTAACTGTAATTAATTGGTGATAGTAAGCATGCAAGAATTAATTTCTTCCTGAAAATAGAGCAACACATATCAAATCATATCAATAAAAGCATTTGAAACCCACTGTCCATCCCCAAAGTTCAGCCAGGTCTTCAGGAGCAGATACTGTCTTGAGAGAAAGCATATGAGTTAATTTATTAGTCCATAATGCATAAAATCCACAGCAATGAGAAAAATATTAAATATTCCTGATTCATCCACCAGATGGCACTGTGAAACTGTCTGCAGTTCACTGGAGAGTCTGGACTTCCCCATCTGGATAATGTCAACCATAAATCTGCCGATTTGGAAAATTCCTTTGCCAAAGAGCAGAACAGGGAGGCTGACTAAGTCTTGGAGAATGGGATTAACTTCCACTTTATGGCCGATGGATAGTGTTACAACTCTTGTCTTTGAATGATAGAAGCAGTTCATGCCCAGACTTAGCGGTTGAAACAATTTTCTTCAGCAAAGAATTATTTTATAGATTGGAACTCAAGGTCATGCTACATTGCATTCATGACTGGGTTGAACGGGCCAATATAAAGAACCACTTAATGCATATTTCAACCATAACATTTCTAACTGGGCAACCGGGTAGACTGCCGGTGTGCCCACATAGTCGTGTGGGTTATTCTGCCACTTGAACAGACCATGCCCTGACTAAACATGTACTTAAGAACTGAAGAGTCAATAACAGTTCAGAACTCAGCAGGGCCTCTGTCAAGCCCATGGTGGGCGTGGCCCTGGCGGTGACAGCTCAGGCAATTCTGAACACCACCTTGCTGGAATTGTGGTCTGCTCATCAGCAAATTTCCAGTCTGGGTCCCACACTGGCTGGGTCAACTCGGTTGCTGTTTCTTGGTCTGGAGCAGGGGATGGTGTTACCTTTCTGAGATGGCTGGTATGCCATCATAACCCATCAGCCATCTGGAAGGTGGCTGGTCCAAGTTGAGCGGTGATCTGCATCTGTGTTGACTGGAACAACTGCAGCTCATGCGAGTGATTGGGTCACCGTATCTGGACCCAGTTGAGCACCGTGAACGAAGGTTGTTTCCACTTCACAATGTGCTGCTGCTCCTTCCTCCCGCTGCCGGAGAAAGGCGCCATTGCTAAGGTGTCGTCTAGTGGAAAACTTCAGTGGTTCAGAAACAGATGTAGAGGTGAGCTTATCTCGCCACTGACAGGGTGGACCCTATGTTCTCCCAGATCCTGTGTAGACACAGACTGGAACTCCTACAGCGAGGCGGCAGCTCGGGGTGGCTCATGCTGTGCAAGGATCAGTTCTGAGTCTCCAGTGCATTGCTTGTTTTGCAGTGTGAAGCAGGGAGCGGCTGCGCCCACGTCCAGGCAGAGCAGACTTGGGCCATCGTTAGCCAAACAGAATCCCATGTGGTCTGTGATGGAAAAGCCCGATGCATGGAAAAGATCACACCCTAGGATTTTGTCACCATGGTGTGTCACCTGAATGTGAACACCGGAAGAATTCTTGACCAGTAGTGAAGCGACAAAGTAATGGTTCCTACAATGCCGATTGTGTGTCCATACCTGAACAGTTCCACCGCATGTGGCTTAATTGGTTGCAGGGGAAAAAACTTCCTAACCGTGGCCTCATATATCAGGGACCTCATGGCAGCAGTGTTCAGCAGCAGCGGTAGACTGACACCATCCAATTCCACTGTGCAGCACTTATACTGTGTGTTACTGGACTCCACTGAATGAATGGTGGTTGGACTAGGCCAACTGAACAAGCTAGGTGGTGGGCTTGCCAGGACCGAGTGACACACTTTGGCATTTCACACTTCTGTACTTCCGGCCTAAGGGTAGAAGTGTAAACATTCTGTGCTGGGGGTGGGTGGGGTCCCGGAGGATGGTGTCAGCGCTCCTTTGGACACTGCAGTGGTAGATGCTCTGCAGTGAGGGGAATGGAGTCCTGATGGTCTTCTCCGCTGTCTTCACCACTCTCTGCAGGCGTTTGCAGTCCAGGGCAGTAGTGCTGCCATACCACACAGTTCAGGTGAACACCTAAGTACTTGTAGGATGTCGCCATCTCAATGTCTGTTCAATGTTGACAACCTTGTTAGCACAGTATTTGTTGTAAATTTCCAAGGAGAGGAGGGGGATACCAATGATCTTAATGGCTATTCTTACAACCCTATTCAGCTGGTGCTTCTCCAAGGCTGTGCAATTCCCAAACCAGGTAGTCAGGCCATATGAAAGGAAAGATTCCAGGGTGCCAATGTAAAAGGTAGTGAGGAGCTGAGTGGGAAGACCTGCCTTTTTTAGCCGGCGGAGAGGGTAGAGTCGCTGATGGGCCTTTTTTAACAATGGCTGTGGTATTGGTGTTAAAGGTCATGTCATCTGCCAGGTAAATCCCCAGAAACTTATGACTGTTCACCCTCTCCACAGAAGTGCCCCCGATAAACAGCAGTGTGTGATGGTGCTTGCTCACCATCCTGCAGTCGATCACCATCTCCTTAGTCTTCTCCATGTTAAGGTGAAGATTATGTAATTTACACCATGTTGCTAGCTGGTCCACCTCCCTTCTGTACGCAGACTCATTGTTTTCATTAATCAGAGCGACTACCGTCATATCATCAGAAAACTTGATGATGTGATTGGTGCTGAATGTGGAAGTGCAGTCGTGAATGAGCAGGATAAACAGCAGGGGCTCAAAACGCAGCCCTGAGGAGACCCTGTACTCACAGTTCTTATGTTTGAGATAGAACTGTCCACCTTGAGTCGCTGCTGCCTCTGCATCAAGAAGTTGAGAATCCAGCCACATGTGCTAGGGTCCACCCCCAGCAGCTGTAGTTTTTTTTTCACCAACTGCCCTGGAATGATAGTATTAAATGCAGAGGAGAAGTCATTGAAGAGGAGCCTAACATAGGTATTCCTCTCCTCCAGATGTGATGGGGTAGGGTTAAGTACAGAGGAGATGGCATCTTCGGTTGAGCAGTTGGCTCTATATGCAAACTGCAGGAGGTCCAACTCTGGAGGGAGCTGGGCCTTAATAGGCTGCAGAACAAGCTGTTCGAAACATTTCATCACTATTGGTGTTAATGCCACAGGACGAAAATCATTAAGGCAATCAGGGTTTGGTTTCTTTGGCACGGGGATTATGATGGAACTCTTCAGGCAGGTGGGCACAGCACCCTGAGAGAGGGATATGTTAAAGATGTCTGCAAAGACATCTTTCAGCTGTTCAGCACACTCCCTCACCACACACCCAGGAATGTTATCAGGTCCTGCTGCTTTGCGTGAATTAACACTGGCAAAGACTCTTCTAACCTGGGCGGCTGTCAACTGGAATGCCTGTTCAGTGAATGATGATGATGATAAAGGTATCTGTACCTCATCATTATTGCTGCCATTTCCAACTTCAAAGCGTGCATAAAAGTCACTGAGCCTGTCTGGGAGTGTAACATCCTTGTGACTGGCCTGTGGGGGCGGGGACTTGTTTTCAATGATTGTATTAAAACCTTGCCACAGCTGTTGTGAATCTTTATTGTCCATAAAATGGCTGTTTAGCTTCTGCCCATACAGTCTCTTGGCCTCCCGGATGCCCCAGGACAGATTTTGTCTTGCCAGCCTGTATGCAGCAGTGTCTCCTGACCTAAAAGCTGAATTCCGCACCCTAAGCAAGGAGCCCACTTCTCCATTCAACCAAGGCTTCTGATTTTCTTGTTTCTTGATGCTTTTGATAACAATTACGTCATTTATGCATTTATTTACAGTGGGGCAAAAAAGTATTTAGTCAGCCACCAATTGTGCACGTTCTCCCACTTAAAAGATGAGAGAGGTCTCCAATTTTCATCATAGGTATACCTCAACTATGAGAGACAAAATGAGAAAAAAAAAAAAAATGAATTAATTGGTAAATTCCTCAGTAAAATAAGTATTTGGTCACCTACAAACAAGCAAGATTTCTGGCTCTCACAGACCTGTAACTTCTTCTTTAAGAGGCTCCTCTGTCCTCCACTCGTGACCTGTATTAATGGCACCTGTTTGAACTCGTTATCAGTATAAAAGACACCTGTCCACAACCTCAAACAGTCAGACTCCAAACTCCACTATGGCCAAGACCAAAGAGCTGTCAAAGGACACCAGAAACAAAATTGTAGACCTGCACCAGGCTGGGAAGACTGAATCTGCAATAGGTAAGCAGCTTGGTGTGAAGAAATCAACTGTGGGAGCAATTATTAGAAAATGGAAGACATACAAGACCACTGATAATCCTCTTCGATCTGGGGCTCCACGCAAGATCTCACCCTGTGGGGTCAAAATGATCACGAGAACGGTGAGCAAAAATCCCAGAACCACATGGGGGGACCTAGTGAATGACCTGCAGAGAGCTGGGACCAAAGTAACAAAGGCTACATCAGAAACACACTATGCCGCCAGGGACTCAAATCCTGCAGTGCCAGACGTGTCCCCCTGCTTAAGCCGGTACATGTCCAGGCCCATCTGAAGTTTGCTAGAGAGCATTTGGATGATCCAGAAGAGGATTGGGAGAATGTCATATGGTCAGATGAAACCAAAATAGAATTTTTTGGTAAAAACTCAACTTGTGTTTGGAGAAGAACACCATACCTACTGTGAAGCATGGGGGTGGAAACATCATACTTTGGGGCTGTTTTTCTGCAAAGGGACCAGGACGACTGATCCGTGTAAAGGAAAGAATGAATGGGGCCATGTATCGTGAGATTTTGAGTGAAAACCTCCTTCCACCAGCAAGGGTATTGAAGATGAAGCGTGGCTGGGTCTTTCAGCATGACAATGATCCCAAACACACCGCCCGGACAATGAAGGAGTGGCTTCGTAAGAAGCATTTCAAGGTCTTGGAGTGGCCTAGCCAGTCTCCAGATCTCAACCCCATAGAAAATCTTTGGAGGGAGTTGAAAGTGTGTGTTGCCCAGCAACAGCCCCAGAACATCACTGCTCTAGAGGAGATCTGCATGGAGGAATGGGCCAAAATACCAGCAACAGTGTGTGAAAACCTTGTGAAAACTTACAGAAAACGTTTGACCTCTGTCATTAAGGGTATATAACAAAGTATTGAGATGAACTTCTGTTATTGACCAAATACTTATTTTACCGAGGAATTTACCAATTAATTCATTAAATATCCTTCAATGTGAGTTTGTGGATTTTTTTTTCTTATTTTGTCTCATAGTTGAGGTATACCTATGATGAAAATTGGAGACCTCTCTCATCTTTTAAGTGGGAGAACTTGCACAATTGGTGGCTGACTAAATACTTTTTTACTCCACTGTATGAAACCCATGACAGACTCTGCATATTCCTGAAGATCAATGACCCTGCCCTTTGTTGCTCCTGGTGGGTCTGGAAGCGCCATGTTAGGCAGCATGCCACCATCAGTGTGTGAATGTGTGTGTGAATGGGTGAACAGCAGCATCTGTAAAGCGCTTTGGTCATCAAGAGATGAGAATAAAAGCGCTATATAAGTGAGTACCATTTACCATTTTTTACCATTTGTTGCGCTTCTCTAAATATCTCCCACTGTGCGTTCTCAAAGCAGTCTTGTAATGTTAGAATAGCCTCCTGAGGCCACAATCTCACTTCTCTGAAAACAGGTTTATTTTGTTTCACCATTGGCTTGTATGCAGGTACAAGCTAACAGCTAGGTTATCAGAGTTTCCAATGTGGGGAGAGCGGCTGCTCTGTAGCAGTTCTTGATGTTTGTGTACACATGATCTAGTGTGTTATTTCCCCTAGTAGCCACAGTTCACACCGCTGATAGAATTTAGTAAGACAGACTTGAGGCTCGCCTGGTTAAAATCACCCACACTGATGATGAAGGCTTCTTGGGCGGGCTTGTCTGTAGCAAACTGATGTTATGATACAAGTCACTCATAGCCTCCCTCACATTATGTAGTTTTTATGATGTATATCAGTTTTAAGCAATTTTACTTTCCATGGGTAATCCCCTTTGTCTATGCTATGTGGTTTCTGTCGTTTTGGTTGTCTACTGTCATGCTGCTGTTACACTGTAATTTCCCAGTTTGGGGTCCATAAGTACATCTAGCTAAGCTAGCTAGTACAGCTAGCTATCTATTAGCGCTTGGAGCAACGTAGACTGCTACAATCAAGACAGCCGCCAACTCCCACGGCAGATAAAACGGTCTGCATTTCATAGTCATGTACTCGATGTTAGGTGTACAATGAACGGTGATCACCTTGGCATCCTGGCACCACAGATCATTAATGTAAACAGCCAGCCCCCTGCTTCTTCGCTTCCTGACACAGCTGTCCTGTCCTGCTCTGTGGAGTGTTAACCCTTTCAGCTGAATTGCAGTGTCCGAAAATGTTATGATTACAGCCACGTCTCCATAAAAAACCAACACACAGCAGTTCCTCATGCTACACTAGGAGCTCTCCACAGTCTGATGTAATCCATTTTACAATCAGGGAGCACACGTTGGCCAATATGATGGTAGGAACTGCCGGCAGCCTGTATGGATTAGCCGTTATCCTGGTACATAATTCTCCACGTTTACCCCGCTTCTTGTTCTCTCACACTGCTTGCGTCTCCTCACCGGTGGTGTGGAGCGAGGCCACCGACCCTGGGATTGTCCGAATGCATGGTCCCATGCTCGCTCAGTTCGCCAGCCAATGCTTCACATTCTCACAGCCAGAATGTTTGTACTGGACATTCAACAGAGTCTGACGATCGTAAACATATTTCCCTTTCTTGTCACTCGATAACACAGACAAAGATAGAAGCTCAGACAAAGATACAGTGTTAACACTGGGAGAGGGCCACTGCAAGCAGCCACTGCACCACCATTTCCTTCCTTCTCATCTGCAATGACAGCAATGTGGGTCCAGGTGGCCGGATCGTTGGACCGGAACCCAATTAAGCAGTGCACGCAGTGATCGGTTCAGCTGCACTCAGCGCTGCTACTCTCTCGTCTCTGATGTTTGCTGCTGTGGCAGCGTGCCATCCACGCCAGCGGCAGGACATGCCCTAGGTTGGCGTTGCTCTGCTGGGTCCTGCCAGGCATGAACTCTCCATCCTGCTGTGCTGTGATGGCTCTCTGAGGCTGATACTTGGCGAGGATGCTGGATGAGTTTGGATTTTTCTCTCCCTCACCTGGTACTGGTTGAGGACGTGGTGATGTGTCGCTGGCAACGGGACATGTGCCGAGCTGTCTTCAGTCACGGGGTCCCCTTTCTCCATGAACTCCCCCTCCTGCGGCTCCATGGCAGCTGTTTGAAGCTCATGCTGGGTGATGATTGGAGATAAGTCCGGTTTGTGTTCTCTCACCATGCTGTGTTCATTGTCAGTGCTATGTTGTCTCTCTGCGCTGAGTTCACTCTCTGTGTTGTGTTCTTCGGCTGTACCCATGTCCGCGAAATCATACTCTCCCTCCTGTGATGAGGCTGCAGCTCAAGGATGCTCATGCTGTGCGGGGACTGGCTCCGGGTCCCGTTTGGCTGTGGACTGGATGTCTAGTGGCAGCTCCAGCTCTGCTGGTTTCTGTTTGGCATGCTGTTTATGAACACTCATGTTGCATGGGGACCAGCTCCGGGTCCCACGTGGCTGTGGACTGGGGTTCCTGAGGCAGCTCCTGCTGCTGCTCAGTTCTGCTGGGCTCTGTTTGGTGTGTGGTGTGGGGCAGAGAGTGGCTGCGTCCACCTCCGAGTGCAGTGGACCCCAGACCGTCATTGATCCGCTTGGGGTCTGTGAAGGAGAAGCCCAGTTTCACAGAATAAATCCCACCCTATAATGTTATCGTCCTGGCGTGTCACCTGGAACCCGGAACGCTGGGAATTGTTCTTTTGCTGTATTGCACTGCGAAGGGATGTCTCTGCTGGTCATGGAGCATCCGTCGTCCGGCAGTTCCTCTGCTTCAGGTCACCAGGGAGGTAAACGTTCTAACTGTGGCCTCGTTTACCAGGGACCTTGAGGCAGCGGTGACCATCATCATTGATACACTGACGTCGTCCGGTTTCACTACACACTGCATTCCTGACAGTTCCCGGGGCCTGCAATGTTGATGTTGTCTCTGTCAGAAGTGGGGTCGACAGGCTCAACAACAGGGACGACCGTCTGCACACAGCGGAGATGACTGTGGGGCCTGCTAGCTGTTGGCACTGGCAAACCTGGCTTGCTTAGCCACCACACCTCTCTGGCTGAGTGCCAGACACGCATCTCTCTTCAAGAATAAGCATTGAGTTTTCCCTCAGAAGGCCAATTCTTCTCCTGAGTCACATTTGTTATGTCTGGAAATAGGAGAGGCGGAGGTAGAAAATTGAACCCAAACACAATCTTTATTACAAACACAAAGGATGGTAATTCAATTCAATTCAATTCAATTCAGCTTTATTTATAATGCGCCACATCACAACAAAAGTCGTCTCGTGGCACCACAGTGCAGAAAAAAAACCACACAGTCACAGAAAGACCCAGCAATCAGACAATCCCCTATGAGCAAGCACTAAGCGACAGTGGAGAGGAAAAACTCCCATTTGGAAGGAAGAAACCTCTAGCAGAACCAGGCTCAGGGAGGGGCAGTCGTCTGCTGCGACTGGCTGGGGATGAGGGGATAGGGAGGATGGAAAGGACAGACATAAAGAACATAGCAGTAAGATGCCAAGTACAATATTGGAGGTCAACCAGCAGTATGGATCACATAACGGTAGAACAAGAGTGGGGGTTAAGTACAGAGTGGTAACTGGTTCCAGAGAGAAGGAGCTTGGTAGCAGAAGGCTCTGCCTCCCGCCGTACTTTTGGAGATTCTGGGCACCACAAGTAAGCCAGCATTTTGGGAACGTAATGCTGTATTAGGATGGTAAGGTAATATCAGATCTTTTATATATTGGGGGCCCAGATTGTTAAGAGCTTTGAAAGTAAGAAGAAGGATTTTAAACTGATCTGAATTCAATGGGAAGCCAATGGAGGGAGGAGCAGAACCGGGGAAATATGATTTCTTTTTTTCCAGAACCAGTTAAAACTCTAGCAGCAGCATTTTGAATCAACTGAAGATTTTTCAAAGATACTTTAGGACAACCAGATAATAGCAAATTACAATAATCTAATCGCGAACTGACAAAGGCGTGAATCAGTTTCTCAGCATCACCCAGAGACAAGATGCTCCTGATCTTGGCAATATTGCATAGATGATATAAGGCGGTCCTAGAAACAGTTTTAATATGTGAATTAAAGGACAAATCCTGGTCAAAAATCACTCCGAGGTTCCTCACACAGCTGTTCAGAGTGAGAGTGGCCACATCTAAATTAAGGGCATAGTCTGAAAAGGAATTTCTAAGATGTTTTGGGCCAACAACAATGACTTCAGTCTTATCAGAGTTCAATAGTAAAAAAATTACAAGTCATACCAAGCTTTGATGTCTTTAAGACCAGGCATCCAACTGATCACAATCATCGGGCTTCATTGACAGGTATAGTTGTGTGTCATCTGCGTAACAGTGAAAATGTATACAGTGCTTTCTGATGATATTGCCCCAAACGGAGCATATATAGACTAAAAAGAGTAGGGCCCCAACACAGATCCCTGTGAACTCTGTGACTGAGCTTAGAGCTGGAAGAAAATCCATAAGTTTGACATGGACAAACTGAAATCTATCAGACAAATAAGATCTAAACCACTGCAACGGAGTTCCACTGAGTCCAACAAAGTGTTCCAATCTATCAAGAGAATGGCATGATCGATTAGTGTCAAAGGCTGCACTGAGATCTAAAGAACAAGAAACAGAGACAAGTCCATTTATCAGATGCAGTCAGGAGGTCATTAGAGACCTTCACTAAGGCAGTTTCAGTGCTGTGATGAGCTCTGAAGCCAGATTGAAACACCTCAAACAAACCCAACTCCCTGCAAATGGTCAGATAATTTGCACAGCAACAACTCTTTCCAAGATTTTAGAAATGAAAGGCAAATTAGAGATTGGTCGATAATTGGCCAAAACTCCAGGATCGAGCGTCGGTTTTTTAAGTAAAGGTTTAATTACAGCAGTTTTAAAAGCCAGTGGAACATAACCCAGAGTTAAAGAGGAATTAATGATAAGAAGAATACGGCTACCAATAATTGGGAAAATAATTTTAAATAACCTGGAAGGAATAGGGTCCAGAAGGCAAGATGAAGGCTTAGAAGAGGAAATTATTTTATCCAACTCTAAGAGGTCGATTGGAGTAAACTTATCTAAGCAGATATCAATTGAGGGAGTTGCAATAGTTAATGTACTAGAGTTTACGGTAGGAAGAATCTGACTGATTTCATCTCTGATAGATAAAATTTTAAGATTGAAATAGTTCAGAAAGTCCTGACTAGAAAACTCAGGGGGGATGCGAGGATTGACCGAGTCATGGCTCTTTGTAAGCCTGGCTATAGTGTTGAAGAGAAACCTGGGGTTATTCCTGTTCGCTTCTATTAATGCAGAATAATAGCTTGATCTAGCTTTTCTAAGAGATTTTTTATAGATTAAGAGATGATTTCTCCACGCCAAGTAGAATTCATCTGAATTAGTTGAGCGCCATTTTCTTTCCAATTGACAAGTTTTCTGTTTTAAGCCACGAGTTTCTGAGTTAAACCAAGGGGTAAGAAATCTCTGGTTAGACTTTTTCTTTTTTAAAGGGGCTACCAAATCTAGAGTCCGATGCAGAGAGGCAGTAACACCATCAACCATGCTCTCAATCACGAATGGAGCAGACTCTCCATCACTTATTTCAGGTGTTTCTGTTGTGTTGACCCATGGCATAGAGGAGACAATCTGCAAAAATTTAGCAACAACGTCATCAGAAAGACATCTGCTGTAGTAGTATTTTTCTTTAGGAAATAAGTGATCAGAGATAATGAAATCAAAAATTAACAGACAATGGTCAGACAGAATAGGATTATGAGGAGACACAGCCAGATTTTCGATATCTATACCATAAGGCAAAACAAGGTCCAATGTATGATGGAAATAATGGGTAGAATTTTTTACTTTTTGGGAAAACCCCATTAAGTCTAAAATTGAATTGAAAGCCTTATTAAGACAGTCACTCTCAACATCAACATGTATATTAAAGTCCCCTACAATAATTATTCTATCGGTTTTCATCACTAAATCAGCTACAAACTCTGCAAATTCCGATAGAAACTCCAAACAGGCTGTGGGAGGACGATAAACTATGGCAAAGAGAATTGGGTTCATGCCAAGATTGCCAACAGGCCCCACACTGAGGACCAAACCTTCAAAGGAATTAAAACATAATTTCTGCTTAACATTAATTAGTAATTTAGAATGGAAAATTGCCGCCACTCCACCACCACGACCAGAACCTCTGGGGTTATGACAGTTTAAATACCCAGAGGGAGTTGATTCATTCAAACCAACATAATCATCAAGCCCGAGCCAGGTCTCTGTGAGGGATAGTAGATCAATCTGGTGATCGATTAATAGATCATGGACCAGAAGAGACTTAGAAGATAGAGACCTAATGTTTAATAAGCCACATTTAATTTTTAAACTTTGGGGAGGAACAGAGGCCAAATTATTAATTTTATTAAATTTAAGGGACTTGAGGCTGGATTAGAATTTTACCAAAATTTTGTTTAATCAATCTGGGAGGTTTATGCATTCTATTTTTTTTTTTATTTAACTTAGAGTCACAAGAGTCAGGACTCTGTCAATCCTAGCATTCCCTTAGAGCTTACTAGTCAGGACTTTATGAACTTTTTCAATAATAAAATTTCATCCATCAGAGATAAAATCAATCAGATTCTTCCCACCGTTAACTTAAATACAGTAACTACTACAACTCCTTCAATTGATGTCTGTCTTGATGAGTTTACTCCAGTTGACCTTTGTGAGTTAGACAAAATAGTTTCCTCATCCAAACCTTCAACTTGTCTTTTAGACCCTTTTCCTGACCAGGTTATTTAAAGAAGACTTCCCACTTACTGGTAGCTTTATTCTTCATATAATCAATTCTTCATTAACTTTAGGCCATGTACCGCAGGCTTTTAAAACAGCTGTAATTAAACCCTTACTCAAAAAGCCAACGCTAGATCCAGGAGCTTTACCTAACCAATCTCTAATATCCCTTTCATTTCAAAAATCTTAGAAAGAGTTGTTGCTACGCAATTATTTGACCACCTGCAGGGAAATAGTTTACTTGAAGAGTTTCAATCTGGGTTTAGAATCCATCATAGTACTGAAACAGCTTTAGCGAAGGTCACTAATGACCTCTTCATCGCATCTGATAATGGACTGGTTTCTGTACTTGTCCTTTTAGACCTTAGTGCAGCTTTTGATACTATCGATCATAATATTCTACTTGATAGATTAGAACACTATGTTGGACTTAATGGAACTTCGTTGCAGTGGTTTAGATCTTATTTCTCTGATAGGTTCCAGTTTGTTCATGTCAATAATGAGTTTTCTTTCAACTCAAAGCTCAGTCATGGAGTTCCACAGGGATCTGTGCTAGGCCCTACTCTTTTTAGTTTATACAGTGGGGAAAAAAAGTATTTAGTCAGCCACCAATTGTGCAAGTTCTCCCACTTACAAGATGAGAGAGGTCTCCAATTTTCATCATAGGTATACCTCAACTATGAGAGGCAAAACGAGAAAAAAAAATCCAGAAAATCCCATTGAAGGATTTTTAATGAATTAATTGGTAAATTCCTCAGTAAAATAAGTATTTGGTCACCTACAAACAAGCAAGATTTCTGGCTCTCACAGACCTGTAACTTCTTTAAGAGGCTCCTCTGTCCTCCACTCATTACCTGTATTAATGGCACCTGTTTGAACTCTTTATCAGTATAAAAGACACCTGTCCACAACCTCAAACAGTCAGACTCCAAACTCTACTATGGCCAAGACCAAAGAGCTGTCAAAGGACACCAGAAACAAAATTGTAGACCTGCACCAGGCTGGGAAGACTGAATCTGCAATAGGTAAGCATCTTGGTGTGAAGAAATCAACTGTGGGAGCAATTATTAGAAAATGGAAGCCATACAAGACCACTGATAATCTCCCTCGATCTGGGGCTCCACGCAAGATCTCACCCTGTAGGGTCAAAATGATCATGAGAACGGTGAGCAAAAATCCCAGAACCACACAGGGGGACCTAGTGAATGACCTGCAGAGAGCTGGGAACAAAGTAACAAAGGCTACCATCAGTAACACACTAAGCCGCCAGGGACTCAAATCCTGCTGTGCCAGATGTGTCCCCCTGCTTAAGCCAGTACACGTCCAGGCCTGTCTGAAGTTTGCTAGAGAGCATTTGGATGATCCAGAAGAGGATTGGGAGAATGTCATATGGTCAGATGAAACCAAAATAGAACTTTTTGGTAAAAACTCCACTTGTCGTGTTTAGAGGAGAAAGAACACCATACCTACTGTGAAGTATGGGGGTGGAAACATCATGCTTTGGGGCTGTTTTTCTGCAAAGGGACCAGGACGACTGATCCGTGTAAAGGAAAGAATGAATGGGGCCATGTATCATGAGATTTTGAGTGAAAACCTCCTTCCATCAGCAAGGGCATTGAAGATGAAACGTGGCTGGGTCTTTCAGCATGACAGTGATCCCAAACACACTGCCCGGGCAATGAAGGAGTGGCTTCGTAAGAAGCATTTCAAGGTCCTGGAGTGGCCTAGCCAGTCTCCAGATCTCAACCCCATAGAAAATCTTTGGAGGGAGTTGAAAGTCTGTGTTGCCCATTGACAGCCCCAAAACATCACTGCTGTAGAGGAGATCTGCATGGAGGAATGGGCCAAAATACCAGCAACAGTGTGTGAAAACCTTGTGAAGACTTACAGAAAACGTTTGACCTCTGTCATTGCCAACAAAGGGTATATAACAAAGTATTGAGATGAACTTTTGTTATTGACCAAATACTTATTTTACCGATGAATTTACCAATTAATTCATTAAAAATCCTTCAATGTGATTTTCTGGATTTTTTTTTTCTCATTTTGTCTCTCATAGTTGAGGTATACCTATGATGAAAATTGGAGACCTCTCTCATCTTTTAAGTGGGAGAACTTGCACAATTGGTGGCTGACTAAATACTTTTTTGCCCCACTGTATATGCTTCCGTTAGGCAACATTATTAGAAAGCACTTTATACATTTTCATTGTTATGCAGATGACACACAATTATACCTGTCAATGAAGTCAGATGATAGTAATCAATTAGCCAAGTTGGAAGCCTGTCTTAAGGAAATCAAAGCTTGGATGACTTGTAATTTCCTGCTATTAAATTCAGATAAGACTGAAGTCATTCTTGTTTTTTTTTTCCACAATATCTTTATTGAACCTTTTTTTTTTAACAAACATGATACAAACAAACACTAACACTAAAGTACTACAAAAAAAAAAAATGCACTAAAAACACTAACAACCACCAACAAAATCAAATCTTCAACAATGCTCCTCTGTTTAGTCTAGACAATCCAATACATAAGTATACATATTATGTTCACCAGTTTGGAATTTACAAGGTCCACACACATCATTCACCTTCTTCTTCAAGAGTTATGTTTAAATTTTTTACATAATCAATAAAAGGTCTCCATATATTCTCAAACACAATTTCCTTTGATTTTAGTATATATGTTATTCTTTCTAATGGAAGGTTTGTTAACATCTGTCTTAACCACTGAGTCACATCTGGTCTATGAGTCTTTTTCCATAATAGTGCAATACATTTTTTGGCATTAAGCAAACTGAGGTCTATGAATGTTCTTTCACTTTTATTAAAATTATGCTTTTCTGGGTACAGACCCAACAAAAACAGTTGAAGTCATTCTTGTTGGTCCAAAAAACCTTAGAAATACCTTTCCAAATCAAACTTTTAGTTTGGATGCAGTTACTCTTTCTCTTAATAGCTCTGTGAGGAACCTTGGAATTATTTTTGATCAAGATCTGTCCTTCAATTCACGTATTAAATTTGTTTTTAAGACTGCCTTCTATCATTTGCGTAATATTGCCAAGATTAGGAGCATCTTGTCTCAGAGTGATGCTGAGAAACTGATCCACGCTTTTGTTAGCTCAAGATTAGATTATTGTAATTCTTTATTATCAGGTTGTCCTAAAACATCTTTAAAAAGTCTTCAGCTGATCCAAAATGCTGCAGCAAGATTTTTAACAGGTACTAGAAAGAGAGATCATATCTCTCCGGTTCTGGCCTCCCTTCATTGGCTTCCCATAGAGTTTAGAATTAAGTTTAAAATCCTTCTTCTTACTTACAAAGCTCTAAACAATCAGGCTCCTTTTTATTTAAAAGATCTGATACTACCGTACTATCCTAACAGAGCACTACGCTCCCAAAATGCTGGATTACTTGTAATACCTAGACTCTCCAAAAGTACAATGGGAGGCAGAGCCTTCAGTTATCAAGCTCCTCTCCTGTGGAACCAGCTGCCAATCTGGATTCGGGAGTCAGACTTGATCTCTGTTTTTAAGAATAGGGTTAAAACCTTCCTTTTTGATATAGCCTACAATTAGGGAGGGATCATGTGTTTCTGAACCCTCCCTTAGTAATGCTGCTAATAGGTTTAGTCAGCCGGGGGACCTCCAATAATGCACTGGGCCTCACTCCTTTCTTCACTCTCAATGAAATATTTTTTTTTTTTGCTGGTCATTAACATCTGTTTGTTCTCTCCCATAGATTGAGTCCCCATCGTGCTGTTTGCTCTCTACATGTCTGTTCTTTTCATCTTCTCTGTCCCCTCACCCCCCAGCCAGTCGCAGCAGATGACTGCCCCTCCCTGAGCCTGGTTCTGCTGGAGGTTTCTTCCTGTTAAAAGGGAGTTTTTCCTCTCCACCGTCACCAAGTGCGTGCTCACAGGGGATCGCCTGATTGCTGGGGTCTTTCTGCAACTGTGGGGGTTCCCCCTACAGTTGAAAGTGTTATGAGATGACTGTTGTTGTGAAATAGCGCTATATAAATAAAGTTGAATTGAATTGAATTAAAATTCAGGTCTCAGTCCAGAACCACACCCAGATTGCTGGCTTGGCTGTTGGGTTTTAGGATCATTGATTGAAGGTGAGTACTAACTTTGAGTCTTTCTTCTTTGGCTCCAAAAACTATTACTTCAGTTTTGTCTTTGTTTAACTGAAGAAAATTCTGGCATATCCACTCTTTAATTTGACTAATGCATTTCTTCAGGGTTTTAATTGGACCATAGTCTCCTGGTGAGATGACTGTAGATTTGTGTATCATCTGCATAATTATGGTAATATATTTTGTTGTTTTTTATGATTTGAGCTAGTAGGAGCACACAAATTTTGAAAAGCAAAGGTCCCAAAATGGAACTTTGGGGAACTCCACAGGTTATTTTTGTTCGCTCAAATTTGTAGTTACCTATAGACACAAAATAGTCCCTGTCTTTTAAATAGGACTCAAACCAGCTAAGTGCTATACCAGAAAGTCCCACCCAGTTTTTCAGCCACTCTATTAAGATGTTATGGTCGACTGTGTTGAATGCAGCACTGAGGTCCAGTAGAACCAAAACTGAAAAGTTGCCATTATTTGTATTGGAGTGGATGTCCCTGACCATGGATATCCACCCATGGTTCACCACCTTATCGTGGTGGGGGGTTTGCATTCACTAGTGATCCCAGGGGCTATGTCATCTGGGGCAATTTGCCTTTGGTAGGGTCTCCCAAGACAAACTGGTCCTGGGTGAAGGGCCAGACTAAGAGTGACCCAATAGACTCCTATGATGAACAAAAAAATCAAGGATTCAGTGCACCCTGCCCGGTATAGGGTTACCGGGGCCTCACCCTGGAGCCAGACCTGGGGGAGGGGCTCGACGGCGAGCGCCAGGTGACCGAGTTTCCGCTCATGGGACCCGGCCAGGCTCAGCCCGAAGGAGTTACATGGGTCCGCCGTCCAGTGGGCTCACCACCAGCATGAGGGACCATGGGGTCCAGTGCTATGTGGATAAAGTGGCAGGTGAAGGCAGAGACCTTGGCAGTCTGATCCCTGGCTTTCGAAACTGGCTTTTGGGATGTGGAACATCACCTCTCTGGTGAGAAAGGAGCTGGAGTTGGTACACGAGGTTGAGAGATACCGGCTAGATTTAGTTAGGCTCACCTCAATGCACAGCTCCGGTTCTGGAACCAGTTTCCTGAAGAGGGGCTGGAGCTTGGCCTACTCTGGAGTTGCCCCAGGTGAGAGGCAACAGACACTGGAGTTCTCCCTGGCGGACAAAAGGGTTGATTCCCTGTGCCTTCGGGTTGGGAAATGGGTCCTGACCACCATTTGTGCCTATGCATTAAATGATGGTTCAGAGTACACACCCTTTTAGGAATCTCTGAATGGGGTGCTGGAGAGTGCTCCTCTTGGAGACTCCATTGTCCTACTGGGGGACTTTAATGCACACGTGGGCAATGACAGTGAAACCTGGAGGCGCGTGATTGGGATGAACAGCCTGCCCGATCCAAACCCGAGTGGTGTTCAGTTATTGAACATCTGTGCCAACCACAATTTGTCCATAATGAACACCATGTTCAAGCATAAGGGTGTCCATATGTGCACCTGGCACCAGGACACCCTAGGTTGCAGGTCGATGATCGATTTTGTTATCGTGTCATCAGACCTGTGACTGCATGTCTTGGACACTCGGGTAAAGAGAGGTGCAGAGCTGCCAACTGATAACCACCTGGTAGTGAGTTGGATTAGATGGCAGAGGTGGACGCCACTCAGACCTGGTAGACCTAAACGTATAGTGATCGTGTGCTGGGAATGTCTGGCTGAGGCCCCTATCCGGGAGGTCTTCAACTCCTACCTCCTACCTGAAGAACTTCAATCACATCCCAAGGGAGTCTGGAGACATGGAGTCTGAATGGGCCATGATCTCCACCTACATTGTTGAAGCGGCTGCCCAGAGCTGTGGATGCAAGGTTGTTGGTGCATCTCATGGTGGTAACCCTCAAACCAAGTGGTGGCCACCAGTGGTGAGGGGGGGCATTAAGCTGAAGAAGGAGTCCGATAGAGCCTGGCTGGCTTGTGGAACTCCTGAAGCAGCTGAAGTGTACCAGCAGGCTAAGCGGAGTGCAGCTCGGGTTGGTGCGGAAGCAAAAACTTGGGTGTGGGAGGAGTTTGGTGAGCCCATGGAACAAGACTTTCGGTCAGCCTCGAAGAGATTCTAACAAACTGTCTGGCAACTCAGCAGGGGGAAGCAGCTCCCTGTCCACACTGTATATGGTGCGGATGAGGCGCTGCTGACTTCAACTGGGGATATCGTCAAGCGGTGGAAGGAATACTTCGAGGATCTCCTCAATCCCACTGACACGCATTGCATAGAGGAAGCAGGGCTTGAGGATGAGGGGGACAACTCACCCATCACAGGGACTGAGGTCACCAAAGTGGTTAAAAAACTCTTTGGTGGCTGGGCCCTGGGGATGGATGAGATTCGCCCTGAGTACCTCAAGGCTCTGAATGTTGTAGGGCTGTCATGGTTGACACACCTCTGCAATGTTGTGTGGAAGTTGGGGACAGTGCCTTTGGCATGGCAAACTGGGGTGGTAGTTCTTTTTAAAAAGGGGACCGGAGGGTGTGTTCCAACTTTAGGGGGATCACACTTCTCAGCCTCCCTGGGAAGGTCTATGCCAGGGTACTGGAGAGGAGAGTCCGACCGCTGGTTGACCTCGGATTCAGGAGGAGCCATGTGGTTTTCGTCCTGGCCATGGCACATCGGACCAGCTCTTGACCGCTCTCGAGAATCCTCGAGGGTTTGTGGAGTTTGCCCAACCAGCCCACATGTTTTGTGGACTTGGAGAAAGACATTTGACTGGTGTCCCCTCGTGGTCTCTTGTGGGGGATGCTGTGGAATATGGTGTATCGGGCTTGTTGTTATGAGCTATCCGGTCCCCTATATGAATGTTGCAAGAGTTTGGTTTGTATTGCCAACACGCAGTCAAACACATTTCCAGTGAGAGTTGGACTCTGCCAGGGCTGCTTTGTCACCGATTCCTGTCATAATTTTTATGGACAGGATAGGTGAGGTGGTTTGGGCACATGATCAAGATGCCTCCTGGACGCCTCCCACTTGAGGTGTTTTCGGGCACATCCAACGGGGAGGAAACCCTGGAGAAAACCCAGGACAAGCCTGCAGAGACTACATCTCCCAGCTGGCCTGGGAATGTCTTGGTATCCTCTCTGAAGAGCTGGAGCAGGGTGCTGGGGGGAGAGGGAAGTCTGGGCTTTCTCTGCTTGAGATGCTGCCTCTGCAACACGGACCTCCAGAAAAGCGGTGGAAAATGGATGATTGATGGAGTGGATGTCATTAAGGACTTAACTAGAGCTGTCTCAGTGCTGTTGGTGTGGCCGAAAACCTGACTGGAAGACATCAAAACAGTGATTTTAATGCTCAGGAAGTTGTACAAACTGTTGAAAAACAGCTTTTTCTTATTATTTTACTAAGAAAGGGGAGGTGACTTCCGGTTATGGCTGCCACGTAGGACGGACGTGTCTCGCTCTGCTTTGCTCCTGGAAAAAAAAAATCGGCAAATAACTCTCTCATTTGGGACAGAACGTATCCCAGCATTTGGGCGAAGATATGTCGGCGAAGCCTAAGGCTGGAAAAACCAGGAAAAGGAAAAAGCGAGCCGCCGAAACAGTCCAAATTAACGGACTTTCAGGTCTGTGACGCAGTAAACAAAACTCCATATATGGCGGAGGAGGCTGGCAACGCTGCGATATCTGCGGGGAATGGCGCAGATGCTCTGATGGCTGCCATGAGTTCAATGAGAGCGGACTTTCCTCTAGATTTGATGGGATTATGACAGCGTTGGAAGGAATAAGAAAGGAATTGGGTTGGACTGTGTAGAAACGAACGGCGCAGATGGAGCTCCGTCTCGCTAGTGCTGAAGATGACGTCACCCGTCTTCAATTAAAGGTGCGCACTTTGGGAAAAAAAAAATAAATCTCTGGAAGATAATATTTTGGATTTGGAATCTCGGTCGAGACAGAATAATTTGAGGCTGGTGGGTCTTCCAGAGGAATCAGAAGGTCGGGACGTATGTTCCTATCAGGAAAAGTGGATTCCGGAGGTGCTGGGCAAGCGAGGAGTTGCAATTAGCAGTGGTTCTGGAAAAAGCACATCGTATTGTGCCCACGGAGAGATAAGGGACCGCCGAGGGACCTTAATTATGAAGTTTCTTAGCAACAGAGACAGGATGAAGATCTTCAACGCTGCACGAGCTAAAAAAGGAGAGATTAAACACCAGGACCAGCAGGTGCGGGTTCTACCCAGATGTGCCACAGGAATCCAGCAATTGAGGAAGCAGTTTGATCCCGTACGTAAGGAGCTGCGCAACCTTGGGATTCGTCATGGTTAATCTATCCTGCGAGACTGCTGACCACGTATGAGGGCAGAACCCACATCTTCAAGACCCCAGAGGAGGCGCAGGAGTTCATCAAGAAGATCAAAAGAAGAAGAAGAGACTGGTGGGAGCTAAGCAGAACAAAATATAAGGGTAGAATAATTAAGCATTTGCACAGGCATCTGACTTGACTTGATGTAAATAGTAAGTTTAACAAAATATAGTATTGTATTATATATTAAAAAAAACAAAAACAAAAACAAAACAAACAAAAAAAAACTATGATGTACAAAGTGGTTAAAATTTTGGAGTTAAGTTGGAAAACTACAGAGGAGAGTTAATGTTTACATCATTAAAAGCAGTAGAGTTAGGGTGATTGGGAGGATGAAGAATGAGTGGCTTAGGCTGTTCCCCGTGGGTGTGGAAGCGGTCAGATGGCTATATCGGGAGACAGAATTTTTCTTTTGATTTTGGGGGGGTTTGCCACAAGTGTGGAAGGGGAAATTGTTTGTGTGTAGTTTTGTAGATGAATGTTTCAACCACTCATGTTTTTTGCTTCTCTGTATGAGCATGTTTACACTGCAAGGTAATCCCAAACTCTCTATTGATCATGGACCAAAGTGGTTAATCTTAATTTAACTTCATGGAAATTGCAGAGGTCTACGAAAATTTAAAAAACTTAAACAAGTTATGAAATAAAATAAAGGACATGGGTTCAAGAATTGTGTTTTTACAAGAAACTCATCTGATAGAGGAGGATGTTAAAAGGAATTAGGAGTAGATGGCAGGGAAGTGTATTCACCTCTTCATTTTCATCCGAGCCAGGGGAGTTATGACTCTCATACATAAATCAGTTCCTTTTCAGTGAAAAATGTAATTGGAGACAAATTTGGAAGATATGTAATCATTCAAGGTTCTTTGCTATTAGAAAATATAAATCTTGCTGAACTTATATGGTCCCATATAGATGATCAGAAGTTCTGTGCTAATTTATTTCTCATCTTATCATCACTTACAGGGCAACATATAATAGCAGGGGATTTAATTGTACATTGAATCCAGGTGTGGATAGATCAACAGGACTGGATTGTACGCACATTGGATGTAGGATGACTATTAATCAGTTTATGAAAGAATTGAGATTGTTAGATATATGGAGAGAAATGAAACCACAAGGTTAAAGCCTATTCTTGTTATTCCAGTACCTACAAGACATTCTCTCGTATTGATTATTTTTTTGATTTCCACAGAATTAAGGTCCAATATTCAAACTGCTTTATGATAACAGCGTGATCTCTGATCATGCACCCTGTTGTCTAATATATGTAGATAAAAATTGACAAAGGAATCAGGTAGATGGCAATTTCAGCATAAATGGCTTCAGGATGAGGAATTTGTCAAGTATATAGAAAAACAGATAGACGAGTTCTTTGACATCAATACTACACAAACATCAGCATGTGTAAAGTGGGAGGCTTTCAAAGCTTTTATTAGGGGACATATTATTAGTTATACAGGATCAAAATCTAAGAAGACTCGAGAGGAGAGAGCTAAATTGGAACATAAAATAAAAAGTCTTCAGGAAAAAGTGTATGCAGGAAGTGACCCAAGGTTGGAGAATGAATTACTGATTTTGAGAGCTGAATACGACAAAAAATCAGCGAATAGAGCTGCCTCGAGTCTTCTAAGATTGAAACAATCTTTTTATGAACAAGGTGAAAAATCAGGAAAATTATTAGCATGGCAGATTAAACAATTGGAAATTAAAACACCAATTACCAGTATTATAAGTAACGGACAGGTAGTTATAGATCCTTTAGAAATTAATAGAGCCTTTAGAGATTACTATGAAAAATTATATGATACCAAAAATGAACCTGATTTAACAAAACTAAATGGGTTTTTGAACGAACTATCTATACCGTGTATACCAAATGAAAACAGGGAGATATTGGAGTCTAAAATTAGTCAAGAAGAAGTTGGGCTAGCCATTGATAATATGAAATCAGGAAAAAGTGCAGGACCAGATGGTCTTCCAGTTGACCTTTATAAAAAATTTAAGAATAAATTAATAAAACCTTTTTTGGAAATGGTTTTAGAAGCATTTCAAAATAATAATTTACCATCATACATAAATAATGCCTTAATTATACTGCTGCCAAAACCAGGTAAGCCCTCTAATAAATGTGAAAATATGAGACCAATAAGCCTATTAAAACGCCGACCTTAAGATAATCTGTAAAATTTTAGCAAGACGAATACAAGAAATTTTACCAAATATTATTAATCGAGATCAGAATGGCTTTATAAAGGGTAGACAAGGCTTCCATAATGTAAGAAGACTATTTAATATTATTTATTTTAATAAAGAAGCACCGGATACAGCTCTCCTATCATTGGACGCCGAAAAGGCCTTTGATAGAGTTGAATGGCCCTTTCTTTTTGAAGTCCTACAAAGGTTTGGACTTGGAAATAATTTCATAAAATGGGTTCAAATAATATACAATAATGCTACAGCAGAAATCCTAACAAATAACAATATTTCAAAACCAATAAAAATCAATAGAGGATGTCGACAAGGCTGTCCACTTTCACCTTTACTGTTTACTATGGCAATTGAACCTTTAGCGATAGCGATACGTTTACATTCACAAATATATGGAATTAAAGTTGGACCAACAGAACATAAAATCTCCCTGTACGCCGATGATATAATTTTGTTTATGTCGAATCTAAAAAAATCAATTCCAACCTTGTTGAATTTAATAAAGAATTTTGGGGAAATATCAGGATATAAAATAAATAAAACTAAATCTTCAATATTAATGCTAAATGAGACCCAGAGAAATTACCCAGCCCCTGAGGCAAATCAATTCAATGTTGTAAATCAGTTTAAATATTTAGGAATCCAAATTATGCCTAAGCTAGAATCAGTCGCCAGCGTCAACTATGAAGCCTTAATGTCAGATATCAATGAGTTAACTCAGAGATGGATGTCACTACCAATGTCGATGATCGGGAGAATCAATATACTTAAAAGTAATATTTTACCTAAAATACTTTATTTATTTCAATACATTCCCTTATCACCACCTTTAGATCTATTCTCAAGAATAAAAAAAAAGTTAGTGGAATTTATATGGAACAACAGGAGGGCTAGATTACGTCTGTCTTTATTATATTTACCATTTGATCGTGGAGGTCTGAAATGTCCAAATTTTATGTTGTATTATTGGTCGGCACAACTGAGGTCTATGACATATTATTTTTCATCAAATGATCTCCCTCACTGGACTGAAATGGAATCATACAATTTACCTTTACCTCTTCCCATATTCATATACTCAGATTCGGCAAAAAAATTACAAAAACAAGTTAAAAATCCATTTGTAAAGCATATGATCAAAATATGGTGTGAAGCTAAAAACTATTTAAAAGAACCACAGTTATTGTCACAATTTAGTCCAATATGGGGTAATCAATATTTTAAACCAGGGAGAGCGGACGCTGTATTTAAAGTATGGAATTTAAAAGGGATACAAAAGATTCAGGATTTATATTTGCCATGTGCAGACAACATAATGTCTTTTGAAGAGCTGAGGATCAAATTTAATCTCAATAGAACACATTTTTTTTAAATATCTTCAACTTAGAAACTTTATTCGATCAAATCAAAATAAAGCTCTCACTCGACCTATTTATTCATCCTTGGAAAAAATGATGATGAAAGATAGTAAAAGAAAGGGTATTATTTCAGAGTTTTATAACTCATTGACACTATCTTCAAGTGAAAATTCACTGAAAAGATTAAACTACTGGAAAGAAGATCTGCAAATTGAAATTTCGGAGGAACAATGGGAATTGGCTTGTACAGAAGCTCAAACCAAATCAATAAATGCACGCCTTAAACTGATACATTTCAAATGGTTAATGCGGATGTATGTTACACCGGAGGAGTTAAATAGATATAACAAAAATATACCAGATACATGCACAAAATGCATGGAAAGTAAAGGAACCCTATTTCATTGTTTATGGGAATGTAGATTAATAAGAATATTTTGGGAAGAGGTGAGGGTAACAATTGAAAAAATAATCTCAAAACAAATCATATTGAATCCTAAACTGTTTTTGTTGGGTCTGTACCCAGAAAAGCATAATTTTAATAAAAGTGAAAGAACATTCATAGACCTCAGTTTGCTTAATGCCAAAAAATGTATTGCACTATTATGGAAAAAGACTCATAGACCAGATGTGACTCAGTGGTTAAGACAGATGTTAACAAACCTTCCATTAGAAAGAATAACATATATACTGAAATCAAAGGAAATTGTGTTTGAGAATATATGGAGACCTTTTATTGATTATGTAAAAAATTTAAACATAACTCTTGAAGAAGAAGGTGAATGATGTGTGTGGACCTTGTAAATTCCAAACTGGTGAACATAATATGTATACTAATGTATTGGATTGTCTAGACTAAACAGAGGAGCATTGTTGAAGACTTGATTTTGTTGGTGGTTGTTGGTGTTTTTAGTGCATTTTTTTTTTTTTTGTAGTACTTTAGCGTTAGTGTTTGATTGTTTGTATCATGTTTGTTAAAAAAAAAAAAAGGTTCAATAAAGATATTGTGGAAAAAAAGAAAGGGGAGGTTTGATATGTACCTATAGCTGTTCAGGAGTGAGGTGTCTAGGTTGCTCTTTTTTAGAAGTGGCTTGATAACAACTGTTTTAAAGCACTGAGGGAAGACACCTGAATGTAGAGACATATTTATGATCTGTAGTAGATCTGAGGCCATACAATATGAAACGTTTTGGGAGGGTATCAAGGCAGCAGGTAGTGGATTTCAGGTGGCGTATGATGTCATCCAAGATTTTATGAATGATTAGAGAAAATTTTGCCATGGTGTTTACATCTTGCCTGCGTGGACACAGACAAAGCACATGTCCAGCATCTGGCATGGGAGCACTGACTGTTAAATTTTCTGAATTTTGTCAGTAAAGAAAAAGGCAGTCATTGCAGGCACGGTTGAAGTTCAGGAACTGCAGACACAGGGGGATTTGTTAGCCTGCCAACAGCAGTGAACAAGGTGCGTGCATTATTGTTGTTTTTAGCAATGATGTCAGAAAAATATGCTTGCCTTGCATTTCTCAGCTCCAAATTATAAATGCTTAGTCTCTCATTATAGATTTCATAATGAACCTGTAACTTAGTTTTTCACCACCTATGTTCAGCTTTTCGACCCTCTCTTTTTTCAGCTCTTACTAGTTTGGCATTTCTCCATGGAGGTTTCTTTTTAATAGTGACCACCTTCACCTTGATGGGAGCAATGGCATTGATAATTTTACCAGTGAAATTTTCTGCGAGCTCATTTACTGAAGGTGAAGAGAGGGGGGTGAGGAAGAGAAAGCTTGGATGAATGTTTCAACGAGTATTATCACTGATGTACCATTTTTTTTTTGATGACCTCTGTCTGGTGTAGCCAAATTTTATCTAAACACTTTGAAAGGTCCAGGGATAAAATAATAATCGGATCTGTGAGGTGAATCTTCCTTTTATTGTTGCAGCAATAAAGAGGTAAGATCAGAAATACAGCTCTAAGGTCAGAATACAGCTCTGCTCTCTCCTGAGGGGAGAGAGAAACACACACACTTTTATATCTTCCAGACTACAGAAAAAAAAAGGAAAATGTACAAAGCACTCTGTGCTACTGAGAAATATCACAGGTGGGGGCCCTCAAGGTCAAAACCGTCAGGAGAGAAAAGGGAGTGAGAGCCTGAATACCTAAGCTGGTTACTGTGACATACGAATTTTATCTTGGGACACTAAGCATCATAAAATCATCAAACAGCCTGTTAATATAGCACAATAAAACAGTTCATATATGGATAAAAGTTATAGTCATATGTTGTAACACACACTTAAAAAACATGTGATCTCAACAGATAAATGCATAATCAATGAATTTCTACTACAATATTCCCTCCTTTTGGTCATATATGACCATATGTGAAAAAAAAAATGTCAAAGTAAGAAAAATCAGCAAAAGTACACCCTCTCAGGTTTAAACTAATGCATCATGAACAATGACATGGAATTTTTTTAGATTTAGAGTTAGTATACTTTATTAATCCCCAGAGGGGAAATTGAGGGTCATCCACCACCTGGATGGATGAAGCAGCCACGATACGGCGCTATCCCTTAACCATTCACACACACATTCACACCTAGGGCCACTTTAGAGTCTCCAATTAACCTAACCTGCATGTTTTCGGCATGTGGGAGGAAACTGGAGAAATCCCGGAGTAAACCCACGAAAAGTAAACCCTATATGTCATTCCATGACATATAGGTGGATATTCACAGACCATTGCATCATGAACTCGGAATAATATTGTATCATGGTAACAGCAGATTTTCAAAATTCATTCTGTAACAGTATCATAACCATCAGGGAAAGGAAGGTGTGGCATATCTGAGGTAGCGTGAATAGACATTGTCTGTTTAATTGTGCCTGAGTCCTGTTCTGCTGTGGGAAGAGCTGTGTAATGCATCATGTTGACAGCAAACATTTTGGACATCATATGGCGAATTATTGGAATCAGGCAACAGCCGGATAAAAGCAAAATTGAAAGAGTCATTATAAACATCAGTCCAATACGTACAAGCCAGTCTTTCCAACCACCACTAGTTTAGTTAGCCAGGACCAGATATCCCAGGCAGAGGAGTCTGTAATGTCGCTTTGCAGCTGCTGCAAGAGAAGGTCATTAAGGTGACTCACAACATATGTCACATTATCACTATGATCAGGTATATAGGTGCAGCACTCCTGACCTATAATGTGACATACCCCTCCCTGAGCTGCCAAAACTATGTCTAGGGCCAATCTGTTTTGTAGCACAACGTTACGCATAGCCTTCATTTCAATTTTCATTGCTGAGAAACCCATTTCAGTTAAAGCAGTGAGATTCTCCAAATCAATAGCCAGACGGTCAATATGGTGGGCTGTATTTACCATACCTCAAGTGGGTACTAACGCGCTAAGAGCTTTCACCCCTGGACTTATCCTGACCCTGGTTTGATCATCAGCTGCTCTTTTCTGTCGCCCATGATGTTCATGTGGTGGAAAGTAATGGGAATATGAAAATTGAGCATGATGGGTCAGAATTGTTACAATGCGCATGCTAGGAATTAGTTTAGCCATGTAGTATGTCCCACACCAGCCGAGTGGCAAATACTGATAAACCTGTGACCCATATACCCAAACATGAGCAGTTAGGCTACCGTAGCCATCAGAGCTAGGGAAAAACAATTGAGGATTGTCAGAGCACTGACTTTTATTTTGACATCCACATGTAGCCCTCGGTAGGGTGAGGTTTGGTGTTGTGAAAAATGGTATCCGCAATGCATGCAAACATGAGGTACCTGTCATGTGGAAGCCACAGGTAGCATTAAGGGTAGTGTTACATCGTCGTGTGGTTCCCAAATATGTCGACCCATTGTGATGGCAGCCAAGATGAAAACATACTGAAGCTGTAAAAAGGGTGGGGTTAGTAGTGAATACAGACCTCTGAGCTTTCTTGCTTATGCAAGTTACATTATGAACTCTAACTTGGCGAAAAGCAAAATCTGTTACACTGACATTAACCACTCACAGTATTCTGTTGTATTTCCTGCAAATTCGACAGTAAACCTCTTATCACAGACGGTGCCATTGTGGTGTACCCTTTCAACTGTGAGTAACATGATGTGGCAAATACGTACAAACATAACAAGACTCAGTCACATTTGCTTGTCTAACTGACAAACGTACCACCTGATACCATGCATTGTTGTCATAGGTGTTGCTGGAATAATTGTCAAAGTTATAGCCCGGGGGCTTGCCTCGCGCCTTGTCCGGAAAGGATTGTTCGGTGAGGCAGAACAGCGTATCAATAAGTATATGATTACCCCAAGCAAGAAAGTGATAAGAAAGCACACCCACACTATGTCCGTTTTGGTCCAGAAGTGATAGCACCTCTGGCGTCTTCGGTGATGTTCCGCTTCAGCAGCCTGACGCCGCTGTGAGTCTGAATTGTTCGTCATATCAGTATCAGTGTAAGTGAGATGCATGCTGTATGTTTCAACTGAGCAGCGCACGGCGTACACTCAGTTTGTTTGTGACGGCTGTCAAGTGCAACAATACGATACGATGTCTGCGTCTTCTCATCCTAGTCTACAATGTGGGGTGGTGATTGTGGCTAATCACCATCTGCTTCTACTCCTGGTCTGGTCTGGGTTTTTCTGCCTTGACCCCTGGGACCTTTCTGCAGTGTGTTGCATGGATCCACGTTGCCCTCTCAGCGATTTTCACAGCCGTGAATGTCGTCAGAAGGACTTGGTAGGACCCAACCACCGTATGCTGTGCCAATGCTTCCGCTTGAAAACTCTTGACCACCACCCAATCACCTGGTCTTATGTTGTGGAGGACTCCTTCTGCTGCCCTGGACAGGGCAACCTTTACCTGCTGTGAAATGTTTTGAAGTTGGCAGGACAATGCAGAGCAATAGGATAACATGGCATTTTCAAAATGTGAAGTGGTTAGAGGAGGCGGTATCTTCGTTTCTGCAGAGAAACCTAAAAAAATGAGGGGTGAGCAAACAAAATCTCGAAAGGGTGACATGCCCTATTTCTTTCTAACTCACATGCGCATGTACATGAGTGCTAATGGGAGGCAATTAGTCCAAGGTAGGCCAAGTTAGGCACAATGCTTTCTCAGATTAAAAGCCAATGTGATACCCAATTGGTCAGTGCTTCATTTACAAAGTGTCTTACCATTATCCCTGGAGATTTTCTCTGGTATTTCCATCTGGGAATAATTTCTGACAGTAATGCTCTAGCCACAACAGTGTTTGTTGCATGTTTGTCTGGAAAGGCTTCTACCCATTTGGACCACATGTCAACCATTACCAAACAGTACTTTTTTCCCTCCTGCAGGGGGCGGGTGAGCTGCTGGAACCTGTTTGGGGACCCTGTGAGCATTGTTAGGGGCACATATTAGACATTTTTTTTTTTTTACAAAAATTGTCAGCATAAACAATGAATGTCAACATAAACAGTGAATCCATGGTTGTATCATCCCTTCTCTTGACACATGGTTTCTCTCATGTGTCAATTTAGCAAAACTAGAAAAACACGCAGGGAGTTCATACCTCTGCCAAGGCTCCTTCCTTCCCTCCCATCTAAATCCATCGAGTAGTTTTTGTGTAATCCTGCTGCACAAATGCAAGCAAAGCCCTTGGTGGAGGTGTGCGCTCCCATATCATCACCAAAATCAAAATCCTTCCATAACTTTTGAGTTATGTTACAAACAAACAAACAAGCAAGCAAACCCTGGCAAAAGCATAACCTCCTTGGCGGAGGTAAAGATGGAAGAAATGAGCTGGTAAGCAGGGGAGGGCATTCGTGACCCCTCTACACCAGCCTGGTCTTTGTGATGTCCTTTTTTTTTGGCCCATTTCTGACGTTTCTGTGGGGAGGAAAAAAACTGCATGGTAATAAGTGAGTCAAAAGGAGAGGACGGTTGGTTAGTAGGAGGGCAGACACACGAAGGGGAAGAAGGGGTCATGATATGGCTGCAGCAAGAGACAGGCCACCTTGCATGGGAGAGGTGTGACGACTTCTGCTCATTCAGAAGCAGTGCAACAGCATGAGGAACATACAGACTGAGGGGATAATACAGAACAATGTCGCGGGATGCCACTACTGCACACCCTGCCGCAGCCACAGCCCGGAGACAGAGAGTGAGCGCTGCTGCAACAGCATCCAATTTGCAGGAGTAATACACAACTGGGCAAAGTCTGTCACCGTGGGGCTGCAGGAGAATGGAGGCCATGCATCCAGACTTTTCATCAACATACTGAACAAGGGCTTAGATGAATCAGGAAGTGAAAGAGTTGGAGGAACCAAGAGAGCTTTTTTCATGTTGTAAAAAGAGTTATTAGCAGCGGGTGTCCACTCAAGAGAGAAGTGTGAGGGACCCTTTGATGGAATGATTTCATGCATTGGTCTCTCAATGCATGAAAAATCAGGAATGAAAGAGCGGCAATAGGATGCCATGCCAAGGAAGGAGAGAAGTTCCTTCTTGGTTTTAGGCTTGTCCATGTGACAGATTGCTTGTGCACGCTTTGGAGAAAGAGACAGATTGCTTGTGCACGCTTTGGAGAAAGAGATTTGCCTTGATTGGAGATTTGATGGCCCAAAAATGTGACCATTGGTTTGCAAAACTGCAATTTGGACTTTGAAGCCTTGTGGCCTTCTGCAGCAAGGTGACACAAAAGCCTCAATGAATCTGCTTGGCATTGTGCTTCATTTGGCGCGCACAGCAAAAGGTCATTGACATATTGAATCAGGACAGAGCCATCTGACCATAGAAGAGAGCTCAAGGAGCTTTTGAGGGCCACGTTATAGATGGTCGGGCTTTCACAGGATCTCATCTCTGTTGTTTGCAGATGATGTTGTCCTGTTGGCTTCATCCAGCAATGACCTACAGCTCTTGCTGGGACGGTTTGCCGCTGAGTGTGAAGCGGCTGGGATGAGAATCAGCACCTCCAAGTCCGAGTCCATGGTCCTCAGCCGGAAAAAGGTGGATTGTCCTCTCTGGGTTGGGGACAGGCTCTTGCCCCAAGTGGAGGAGTTTAAGTATCTTGGGGTCTTGTTCACGAGTGAGGGGAAAATGGAGCGAGAGATTGACAGACGGATCGGAGCAGCATCTGCAGTGATGCGGACGTTGTACCGGTCTGTTGTGGTGAAGAGGGAGCTTAGTTCTAAAGCAAAGCTGTTGATTTACCAGTCAATCTACATTCCTACTCTCACCTATGGTCACGAGCTTTGGGTAATGACCGAAAGAACAAGATCGCGGATACAAGCGGCTGCTCAGTCATCCGGGAGAGGCTCAGAGTAGAACCGCTGCTCCTCCACATTGAAAGGAGTCAGTTGAGGTGGTATGGGCATCTGATTAGGATGCCTCCTGGACGCCTCCCACTTGAGGTGTTTCAGGCACGTCCCACTGGGAGGAGACCCCGGGGCAGACCCAGGACTCCGTGGAGAGACTATGTCTCCCAGCTGGTCTGGGAACGCCTTGGTATCCTCTCTGGAGAGCTGGAGCAGGTGGCTGGGGAGAGGGAAGTCTGGGCTTCTCTGCTTGAACTGCTGCCTCCGTGACCCGGACCTCCGGAAAAGCGGTAGAAGATGGATGGATGGATGGATGGATGGGCTTTCACAGTAGCCCTGGGCCAATCTGGTGAACGTGTAAAGAGCCCCATTGAATTGGAATGTGAACCAAAACTGTGAGTCTTTGTAGACAGGGACGCTGAAAAACGCGTTTGACAAATCCACCACTGTAATATGGGTTGAATTTGGAGGAATTTGAGTCAAATGGTATGAGGATTAGGGACCACAGGAGCACGGTGAATGACGGCAGCGTTGACGGCCTGAAGGTCTTGGACAAAACGCCATTCAGCAGGTTGGCCCTTACCTCTGATCTTTTTTACGGGAAAAATTGGCGTACAAACTGGAGAATTTGGCGCTTCAACAATAATCCCTTCTTTTAGAAGTGATTCAAAAACAGGAGTGATGCCGTCACGTGCCTCAGCCCTGAGTGGGTACTGCACAGTGCGCAGCCCACAAAGATGGTGGAACACATGAGAGCATGTGGTCTTCCTGACTCTGTACAGATGGCATGATGACAGGTTTCATCCATCTGTATCGCCTGGTGTCATCCAAAGTTTAGACGAAATGCTCGCAGGAAAGCATCACTGCGTACTCTGCACGATACATCTGTAGAGAAGGGGAGAATGAAACTGCACTGAGGCCCACATGGTGCAGTGATGTAGATGAAACCCAGTCATCAGCGCGATGAGCGGCAAGAGCCCGTGCACCCATATCGCTCCACGCTGAGGAGGAGGCTTTGGTGAGTGAAACATGTGGGTAACTCTGTGGAACTGAGAACACTGCAGACATGCAGGGCGTCAGTGCAATCAGCAAGAAGCTAAAATCTGCTGCCCACACAATATGTGTCGTTTGCAATAGGGCAGTTGCAACTTGTAACCTGTAGCTTGTGGCGAGAGCTTCTTTCCCATTCCAACCAAATGGAAGCTCTGCCCTTCATCTGTCAGTGCTCATTCATAAATGTACAGCAGAGATGGAATTTTGGCAAATGTTGAGCTCGGAGTTTCAATTTGGGTTCCCAGTGGTGTGCAGGATAATGAGAGTGACAAACTTCACATCACATTTCTGCCTAACAAACTGAAAGGTCACTGAGGTGAAAACAGAAATTGTGAGTGAATGTTTTCCCATCCACTGTACATGACAATGGTTCTGCGAAAAACTCGTGTGAAGCCTCCACTCGCCACCTGTGATGTGAGTGAATGATAGGTGAGAGGAGGTATGATGCAAGTGTCAATGCTGTGTATTTAGTATGAGATGTGTGTGCGGCTGCAGCGTGATTTTTATTGGCAAGCACATATGCGGCGTCTGCTGGGGGTGAGGGTAACGAGAGAGCGAGCATTGTCCAGTCTTAACCACCTGGCGTCATTGCTGAGGCTGTTGGGGTTTAGGCTGCGGTGGTGGGGGCTGGGGGGAAGGGTGTGGTGTTTGGCCAGGGTTTTGTTGGGCCAGGATGCACGGTTGTCTTGCTGGAAGGTACCTCTGCCCCTTCCCCTTCCACGGGGTCCAGATTGTGGTCTTACTGGGCATGCTGTAGCCCAGTGTCCAGCTTGCTTGCAGTAACTGCAGGTTGACAGCTGTGGGCACTGTGTCATCCAGTGTCCTTCTTGGCCACAGTAGCAACACTGGTTAGGGCCAGCAGAGGAGTCTGGGTGTGGCTGCGTTGGAGTGGGGGCCCACTGCGCCGTTGTGAGCAGGGCCTTTTCCAGGTTGTCCTCCTTGCTTTTGTCTTCTTCTTTGTGGTTGATTCATGTTTATGGTGGTGATGGTTGGCATGGCGGAGGACAGTCTCACAATTTCCCTTCTCCCAGCCGATGCAGGTCATCGTTTTGTCTGCTGCAAGGTGAGGATGCAATCCTGCCATGACCCACATATTAAGATGTGTGCCATATGGTCCCGTATCTTTCATATAGTCATTTGGGGCAGATGGGGAGGAATACCCGCAATTGTTCATAGAAGTACGCAGGACCGTTCTTCAGCTGTGGCAATGTAGCTGCGAACTTGGGAATTTCTTCTGGAGCCCACAGGCGAAACACCAAGTGTGGACTTCCGTCCCTTGCCACCTCCATCATAGGCATGTTGGCGTCTGGAGGTTGATCATGTTCTTGCTTTGATGTTTGGTCACGCAAAAGTGGAGTTTATGTGCACGTGACCGCTTTGTGCTGAGATGGGGGTTTCTGGTCAGTCAGCGGTTGGGCAGCAGCCCCTCCTCTTACCGCTCCTTGTCCACCCCTTCCTGCAGTGCTGTGTCCTGTTGGGCATCTTGATGTGCTGGCCGCCTTTTAAAACTGTCATCTTCTGGTGTGAGAACAAATGGGTCAGGTAGTGCTGGGTATAATGCCGGAAGGATTAGTAGGGTGGGGTTTGAGGTGGCACGGGATCCCCAGCAGAGTGTAAAAGTATACCACCAGGACAATATCAGTCACTTCGGAGGGTGACGATATGTATGGGTACATATTCATACTATATAGGATAACTAAATAGACAGTTATGCTGTGTAGTCCATCTAGCCACAATGCTCCGCACTGTGTATATATACAGTATTTATATATTTATGTGTACATATGTACATTCACTGCTCTTATTTTCTTATCTTCTAAATTATTACTCTGAGTGTTCCTTTCCTGTGCTGTTGCAATCCTGGTATTTCCCCATTGTGGGACTAATAAAGGCTTATCTTTTCTTATCTTAAAAACTGTTTTTGTGTAATTTGTGTATTTTCTCTTCCGTTCATTCTCCTTTCTATTCTGCTCCTGTTTCTCTCTCTCTCTCTCGCTTCAGTGAGCCACATCTCGACCGCGCCCTATCCAATTGTAACTGCGTCACCTTTTCTCTGTCCTTCTTACTCCGTTTCTTTTGTCTGTAATTTCTGAATTTCACCATTTATGTTATCCCTCAAAGTAATAATAATTTCTACAGAAAGTGACCCCCCCAGAAGGAAATTTAGCCTCGCAGATCCATTTTTTTTTCCCAAAAACTCCACACTCTCAGGTCCTGTCACGCCGGACAAACCCCGTCTGGGCTTGGACTTGCAAGACCCCATTTTAGCCAATTTGACTGCTCAGTGACCACAAAACGTCTCAAGTGCGTCCCAGCACGTCTTTTGCTAGACCGTGGTCACCCCAGGTGTTCCCACGTGTCTGACTGTGCAATTTGATCCTGCCGCGAGATCAACTCGCCGGACCCAGAATATGATCCTGCCACAAGATAAACTCGCCGGACCCAGAATATGCATGCACAGGAATCGGTCTAAAATCGGTCTATCAAGGTGAACTACACAACCGATATTTTATCAATAAACTTCTAAAAACACAGCAAAATTCACTTACTGAGATTTGGAGGCTTCTGAGACGGTTCCCTGTATAATGTGTCACGATTCCATCAAGTGACGCGCTCACGTCGCCTATAAAGGCGGAAAGACCCGAACTTCGTTCGGGTGATCAATCCATGTCAGCCGCTGGAAATCGGTGATCAATTATCCCACCTTCTGACACCAGTATTGTAGCCGAATTTGATCTAAACACTTTGAAAGGTCCAGGGATAAAATAATCAATCAGATCTGTGAGGTGAATCTTCCTTTTATTGTTGCAACAATAAAGAGGTAAGATCAGAAATACAGTTCTAAGGTCAGAATACAGCTCTGCTCTCTCCTGAGGGGATAGAGAAACACACACACTTTTATATCTTCCAGACTACAGAAAAAAAAAGGAAAATGTACAAAGCACTCTGTGCTACTGAGAAATATCACAGGTGGGGGCCCTCAAGGTCAAAACCGTCAGGAGAGAAAAGGGAGTGAGAGCCTGAATACCTAAGCTGGTTACTGTGACATACGAGTTTTATCTTGGGACACAAAGCATCATAAAATCACCAAACAGCTTGTTTTTTTTCCACAATATCTTTATTGAACCTTTTTTTTTTTTTAACAAACATAATACAAACAATCAAACACTAACACTAAAGTACTACAAAAAAAAAAAAATGCACTAAAAACACCAACAACCACCAACAAAATCAAGTCTTCAACAATGCTCCTCTGTTTAGTCTAGACAATCCAATACATAAGTATACATATTATGTTCACCAGTTTGGAATTTACAAGGTCCACACACATCATTCACCTTCTTCTTCAAGAGTTATGTTTAAATTTTTTACATAATCAATAAAAGGTCTCCATATATTCTCAAACATAATTTCCTTTGATTTCAGTATATATGTTATTCTTTCTAATGGAAGGTTTGTTAACATCTGTCTTAACCACTGAGTCACATCTGGTCTATGAGTCTTTTCCCATAATAGTGCAATACATTTTTTGGCATTAAGCAAACTGAGGTCTATGAATGTTCTTTCACTTTTATTAAAATTATGCTTTTCTGGGTACAGACCCAACAAAAACAGTTTAGGATTCAATATGATTTGTTTTGAGATTATTTTTTCAATTGTTACCCTCACCTCTTCCCAAAACATTCTTATTAATCTACATTCCCATAAACAATGAAATAGGGTTCCTTTACTTTCCATGCATTTTGTGCATGTATCTGGTATATTTTTGTTGTATCTATTTAACTCCTCCGGTGTAACATACATCCGCATTAACCATTTGAAATGTATCAATTTAAGGCGTACATTTATTGATTTGGTTTGAGCTTCTGTACAAGCCAATTCCCATTGTTCCTCTGAAATTTCAATTTGCAGATCTTCTTTCCAGTAGTTTAATCTTTTCAGTGAATTTTCACTTGAAGATAGTGTCAATGAGTTATAAAACTCTGAAATAATACCCTTTCTTTTACTATCTTTCATCATCATTTTTTCCAAGGATGAATAAATAGGTCGAGTGAGAGCTTTATTTTGATTTGATCGAATAAAGTTTCTAAGTTGAAGATATTTAAAAAAATGTGTTCTATTGAGATTAAATTTGATCCTCAGCTCTTCAAAAGACATTATGTTGTCTGCACATGGCAAATATAAATCCTGAATCTTTTGTATCCCTTTTAAATTCCATACTTTAAATACAGCGTCCGCTCTCCCTGGTTTAAAATATTGATTACCCCATATTGGACTAAATTGTGACAATAACTGTGGTTCTTTTAAATAGTTTTTAGCTTCACACCATATTTTGATCATATGCTTTACAAATGGATTTTTAACTTGTTTTTGTAATTTTTTTGCCGAATCTGAGTATATGAATATGGGAAGAGGTAAAGGTAAATTGTATGATTCCATTTCAGTCCAGTGAGGGAGATCATTTGATGAAAAATAATATGTCATAGACCTCAGTTGTGCCGACCAATAATACAACATAAAATTTGGACATTTCAGACCTCCACGATCAAATGGTAAATATAATAAAGACAAACGTAATCTAGCCCTCCTGTTGTTCCATATAAATTCCACTAACTTTTTTTTTATTCTTGAGAATAGATCTAAAGGTGGTGATAAGGGAATGTATTGAAATAAATAAAGTATTTTAGGTAAAATATTACTTTTAAGTATATTGATTCTCCCGATCATCGACATTGGTAGTGACATCCATCTCTGAGTTAACTCATTGATATCTGACATTAAGGCTTCATAGTTGACACTGGCGACTGATTCTAGCTTAGGCATAATTTGGATTCCTAAATATTTAAACTGATTTACAACATTGAATTGATTTACCTCAGGGGCTGGGTAATTTCTCTGGGTCTCATTTAGCATTAATATTGAAGATTTAGTTTTATTTATTTTATATCCTGATATTTCCCCAAAATTCTTTATTAAATTCAACAAGGTTGGAATTGATTTTTTTAGATTCGACATAAACAAAATTATGTCATCGGCGTACAGGGAGATTTTATGTTCTGTTGGTCCAACTTTAATTCCATATATTTGTGAATGTAAACGTATCGCTATCGCTAAAGGTTCAATTGCCATAGTAAACAGTAAAGGTGAAAGTGGACAGCCTTGTCGACATCCTCTATTGATTTTTATTGGTTTTGAAATATTGTTATTTGTTAGGATTTCTGCTGTAGCATTATTGTATATTATTTGAACCCATTTTATGAAATTATTTCCAAGTCCAAACCTTTGTAGGACTTCAAAAAGAAAGGGCCATTCAACTCTATCAAAGGCCTTTTCGGCGTCCAATGATAGGAGAGCTGTATCCGGTGCTTCTTTATTAAAATAAATAATATTAAATAGTCTTCTTACATTATGGAAGCCTTGTCTACCCTTTATAAAGCCATTCTGATCTCGATTAATAATATTTGGTAAAATTTCTTGTATTCGTCTTGCTAAAATTTTACAGATTATCTTAAGGTCGGCGTTTAATAGGCTTATTGGTCTCATATTTTCACATTTATTAGAGGGCTTACCTGGTTTTGGCAGCAGTATAATTAAGGCATTATTTATGTATGATGGTAAATTATTATTTTGAAATGCTTCTAAAACCATTTCCAAAAAAGGTTTTATTAATTTATTCTTAAATTTTTTATAAAGGTCAACTGGAAGACCATCTGGTCCTGCACTTTTTCCTGATTTCATATTATCAATGGCTAGCCCAACTTCTTCTTGACTAATTTTAGACTCCAATATCTCCCTATTTTCATTTGGAATACACGGTATAGATAGTTCGTTCAAAAACCCATTTAGTTTTGTTAAATCAGGTTCATTTTTGGTATCATATAATTTTTCATAGTAATCTCTAAAGGCTCTATTAATTTCTAAAGGATCTATAACTACCTGTCCCTTACTTATAATACTGGTAATTGGTGTTTTAATTTCCAATTGTTTAATCTGCCATGCTAATAATTTTCCTGATTTTTCACCTTGTTCATAAAAAGATTGTTTCAATCTTAGAAGACTCGAGGCAGCTCTATTCGCTGATTTTTTGTCGTATTCAGCTCTCAAAATCAGTAATTCATTCTCCAACCTTGGGTCACTTCCTGCATACACTTTTTCCTGAAGACTTTTTATTTTATGTTCCAATTTAGCTCTCTCCTCTCGAGTCTTCTTAGATTTTGATCCTGTATAACTAATAATATGTCCCCTAATAAAAGCTTTGAAAGCCTCCCACTTTACACATGCTGATGTTTGTGTAGTATTGATGTCAAAGAACTCGTCTATCTGTTTTTCTATATACTTGACAAATTCCTCATCCTGAAGCCATTTATGCTGAAATTGCCATCTACCTGATTCCTTTGTCAATTTTTTATCTACATATATTAGACAACAGGGTGCATGATCAGAGATCACGATGTTATCATAAAAGCAGTTTTGAATCTTGGACCTTAATTCTGTGGAAATCAAAAAATAATCAATACGTGAGAATGTCTTGTAGGTACTGGAATAACAAGAATAGGCTTTAACTTGTGGTTTCATTTCTCTCCATATATCTAACAATCTCAATTCTTTCATAAAATGATTAATAGTCATCCTGCATCCAATGTGCGTACAATCCAGTCCTGTTGATCTATCCACACCTGGATTCAATGTACAATTAAAATCCCCTGCTATTATATGTTGCCCTGTAAGTGATGATAAGATGAGAAATAAATTAGCAAAGAACTTCTGATCATCTATATTGGGACCATATAAGTTCACAAGATTTATATTTTCTAATAGCAAAGAACCTTGAATGATTACATATCTTCCAAATTTGTCTCCAATTACATTTTTCACTTGAAAAGGAACTGATTTATGTATGAGAGTCATAACTCCCCTGGCTCGGGATGAAAATGAAGAGGTGAATACACTTCCCTGCCATCTACTCCTAATTCTTTTAACATCCTCCTCTATCAGATGAGTTTCTTGTAAAAACACAATTCTTGAACCCATGTCCTTTATTTTATTCATAACTTGTTTAAGTTTTTTTAAATTTTGTAGACCTCTGCAATTCCATGAAGTTAAATTAAGATTAACACTTTGGTCCATGATCAATAGAGAGTTTGGGATTACCTTGCAGTGTAAACATGCTCATACAGAGAAGCAAAAACATGAGTGGTTGAACATTCATCCTACAAACTACACACAAACAAATTTCCCCTTCCCACACTTGTGGCAAACCCCCCAAAATCAAAAGAAAAATTCTGTCTCCCGATATAGCCATCGACCGTTCCACACCCACGGGGAACAGCCTAAGCCACTCCTTCTTCATCCTCCCAATCACCCTAACTCTACTGCTTTTAATGACGTAACATTAACTCTCCTCTGTAGTTTTCCAACTTAACTCCAAAATTTTTAACAACTTTGTACATCATAGTTTTTTTTTTTTGTTTGTTTTGTTTTTTTAATATATAATACAATCTATATTTTGTAAACTTACTATTTACTTCAAGTCAGTCAGATGCCTGTGCAAATGCTTAATTATTCTACCTTATATTTTGTTCATGCTTAGCTCCCACCAGTCTCTTCTTCTTCTTTGATCTTCTTGATGAACTCCTGCGCCTCCTCTGGGGTCTTGAAGATGTGGGTTCTGCCCTCATACGTGGTCAGCAGTCTCGCAGGATAGATTACACCATGACGAATCCCAAGGTTGCGCAGCTCCTTACGTACAGGATCAAACTGCTTCCTCAATTGCTGGATTCCTGTGGCCAAATCTGGGTAGAACCGCACCTGCTGGTCCTGGTGTTTAATCTCTCCTTTAGCACGTGCAGCGTTGAAGATCTTCATCCTGTCTCTGTTGCTAAGAAACTTCATAATTAAGGTCCTCGGCGGTCCCTTATCTCTCCGTGGGCCAATACGATGTGCTTTTTCCAGAACCACTGCTGATTGCAACTCCTCGCTGCCCAGCACCTCCGGAATCCACTTTTCCAGAAAGGAACATACGTCCCGACCTTCTGATTCCTCTGGAAGACCCACCAGCCTCAAATTATTCTGTCTCGACCGAGATTCCAAATCCAAAATATTATCTTCCAGAGATTTATTTTTTTTTTCCAAAGTGTGCACCTTTAATTGAAGACGGGTGACGTCATCTTCAGCACTAGCGAGACGGAGCTCCATCTGCGCCGTTCGTTCTACACAGTCACCCAATTCCTTTCTTATTCCTTCCAACGCTGTCATAATCCCATCAAATCTAGAGGAAAAGTCCGCTCTCATTGAACTCATGGCAGCCATCAGCGCATCTGCGCCATTCCCCGCATATATCGCACCTTTGCCAGCCTCCTCCGCCATATATGGAGTTTTGTTTGCTGCGTCACAGACCTGAAAGTCCGTTAATTTGGACTGTTTCGGCGGCTCGCTTTTTCCTTTTCCTGGTTTTCCAGCCTTAGGCTTCGCCGACATATCCTCGCCCAAATGCTGGGATACGTTCTGTCCCAAATGAGAGAGTTATTTGCCGATTTTTTTTTCTCCAGGAGCAGAGCAGAGCGAGACACGTCCGTCCTACGTGGCAGCCATAACCGGAAGTCCCGCTTGTTAATATAGCACAATAAAACAGTTCATATATGGATAAAAGTTATAGTCATATGTTGTAACACACACTTATAAAACATATGATCTCAACAGATAAATACATAGGTTTAGAAGCTGGTTAATCATCTCAGACTGGATGCAGAGGGTAAACAGAGAAGGACAATAGGTATTGAGATGAGAGAGATTATGGTGAGGCAGCAGGAAGAAATAGTTGGGGGATGGGGGGGAGAAGGGTTGATTGTATTGTGATGTGAGATGTCATGCAGATGTGAGATGGGCGGATGATATACAGTAAAAGGAGAGACCCTGGTGTATTGAGCCAATGCTTTTTCTGTGTATGACTGATGTGAGAGTGAATAAAGTTGTCTGCTGCATAAGTCTGCCTCCGTTATTGCACTCTCCACACTGGTGACCCCTTGACGAATTATGGAACACGAGGCAAGAAACCCGGAGTCGGCGGACGGGAAGCCCCACCAACGAGGCAAGCATCCCAGAGACGGCCCGGACGGGAACACCCAGCAACGTGTGCGCAGTGTTTCGGTCAAACTACCGGACTTTTGGCTGCACGACCCGCGGTCTTGGTTCCACCACACCGAGGCTCAGTACGCCCCTCGGGGAATAACGGCAGACGAACCCAGATATTACTATGTGGTCGCAGCGCTGGACGCTCGCACATCTCAGCGGTAGCGAGCCTGCTCCAACAGCCTCCCAGCCCCACGACAAATACGGGGCTCTCAAGGCCGTGCTGACCCCGGCGCACACGCTCTCGGGACTGTAAGAAGAAGCAGAGAGGCTCCTGATGTGCTCGAGTTAGGAGATGGGTCGGCGGTCAAACTGATGGAGAAGATGTTGGCATTGATGGGCACGGACGACGGGCATTTTCTGTTTGCCCACCTTTTCCTCCGGAACCTCCCAACAGAGGCAAAGAGCGGTCCTTTCCAATTCGCCGTTGCTGGCCACGCGTGACTACCGTGCGCTAGCCCAGGAGGCAGATCGGATCATCCTCACCACCAGAGCCCTCACAGTGAACGCGGGCGGCGTCGGAACCCAGCGAGACGACCAGTGGAGGCGAGGAGCCGGCGACGGTAAGTGGCAGCGGGGGCCAGGAAGCGCCAGAGAGACATGCTTCTGCTTCTACCACCGCCGCTTGGAAAGAACACACGCAGATGTGTTGCCACCGTGCCAATTCAAGCATTCGGGAAACGCCAAGGCCGGCAGTCAGTAGCAGCTGCGACCGCCGGTGAACAGAACAAGCTGCTCTACGTGACGGACTCGCGCTCGGGGAGATGGTTCCTTGAAAGACTCGGCTCCAAAAGAGCCTATCCTGACGTCTACACGACGGCTAGCGGGAGCTAGCAGCCCCCAGCTGGTAGCCGTAAACGGCTCAGACATTAAGACTTTTGGTGAGAAAACACTGCTTATCCTACACGGCCCGTATGTACGAGTGGACTTTTGTCATAGTGCATGAGTTTCAATCTGGGAGCTGATTTTTTGTGCCCAACGGGTTGTAGTCGATGTTGCAAAACAGATGCTGGTTAATGCAATGTCTTTTGATTCTCTCCCTGTACAGCCTCGAGGGGCTGGCCAATAACACAAGCCAACGTCACAGCTCCAGGCGGTAAGTTCCACACACTGCTCACTTAGTTCCAGCACTAGGTCACGACGTTTTCAGCAGCCAGCACCAAACACGGGGTGGAACACTTTATCACCACAACTGGGCCCGCCTGTTTTCGCAATACTCGGCGCCTGGAGCAGCTAAACTGGCCATAGCGCGCGAGGAGTTTGCCAATTGGAAAGGTTGGGCATCATCAGGCGCTCAAACAGCCCATGGGCATCCCACTAACATGGTCCAAGGCCGAGGGATGTGGCGGACCGTGCGGGATTTCCGCAGGTTGAATAACGCACAGTGCACGACCGCTACCCGATTCACCATAATCAGGATTTTTCCCATTCCACTCCGCTGGGGACCATTTTTTCTAAAATAGACCTGGTCAATGGTTACCACAAGGTCCCAGTGCGCACGGAGGACATACAAAACAGCGGTAATAACTCCCCCCCCCCCGTTTGGCTAGTTTGAGTTTTTACGCATGCCCTTCGGATTAAAGGCGTGGCACAGACATTTCCAAGCATGATGGATGCGGTGTAGCGCGATCTGCCAGTTTGTGTTTGTCACCTGGATGATATCCTGGTGGCCCAGCGGGTCCGAGGGACGAACACGTAACCACCTCAGGATGGTTTTCAGAGGTTGGAGGAGCACGGGTTAATAATCAAACCGGTGAAATGCAGTCGGCGTGACGGGGATTGACTTTTTGGGGCACCGCATCTCACCGGAGGGAGCGATACCCTTGCCCGACAAGATTCACGCCGTGGCAAATTTTCCCTGGCCTCAGACGGTCAGGGCGCTGCAAGACTTTTTGGAGATGGTTAACTTTTATAACCGGTTCCTCCCCCACGCAGCTCAGCTCATGCAGTCCTTGTACGCCGCGCTCAAGAAACAGAAACCAGCGGACAGTCGAATGGACTCCAGAGCGGGAGCAGGCATTCTCTGAGGTTAAGACAGCCCTGGCAAACGCCGCACTATTGGCACACCCGGCGGCCCGGATAGCGTTCACTACCGACGCCTCGGACGTGGTCATAGGGGCCGTCGTGGAGCAATGTGTCGCCAGTTCTTGGTAGCCGCTCGCTTTTTTCAGCAGGGCTTTGTGCGACAGTGAGCGTAAATACAGCGTGTTCGACAGGGAGTTGCTGGCTCTCCACCTGGCCATACGCCACTTCCAGTTCTGGTTGGAAGGGTGCAGCTTCACCGGTTCGTGGACCAAAGGCCTCTAAGTTCGCGATGGCAAGGTTTCAGAACCATGGTCGGGGCGGCAAGCAGAGACAGCTGGCTGCGATCTCGGAGTTTACAACCGATATTCAGCATGTGTCGGGTAAACTGAATGTGGTGGCAGACTGCACTCGGCGCAGTAGTGGCCCCGGTCTGCGTAAGGGATAGATATACAGCCATGGCTGCAGAGCAGATCGGCGATGTGGACCGTGTGCGCGCTCCAGTCTGGACCAACAGGGTTTAGGATGCGGAAAGCAGAGTACTGCAGACGCAGCCCCCCCCCCCCGCGATCTGCGAAGTCTCCACGGGATGCCCGCGCGGTGGTCCAGTCTGCTTGGCGCACCCAAGTGTTTGTAAGTTCACGCTCTGGCGCACCAGGAGTAGCGCACAATCAGTCAAAATGGTGGGAGCAAAGTTGTTTAGCCAGGCCTGCCGCAACAAGTGAAAAGAGTGGGCTGCAGCCTGCATAGTGTGCCAACGAGCCAAAGTACACAGACACACGAAGGCTCCTTTGGAGCCCTTTTGTATACCGGCTAAGAGGTTCAACCATGTTCACGTGGACCTCGTGGGCCCCCTCCCGCCATCGCAGGGGTTCACGCACCTTCTGACAGTGGTGGACCGCACCACACGATGGCCAGAAACAGTCCCGCTGGCGGCAACCATGTCTGCAGACGTGGCGCGCGCTTTTTTTTGACAACATGGGTGGCACGTTTTGGCATCCCATCGGACATAACGTCTGATAGGGGCCCACAGTTTGTTTCTGACCTCTGGCCCACAATGGCCCGTAGCCTGGGTGTTGCAATTCATCGCACAACCGCGTACAACCCGCAGGCCAATGGGTTATGTGAGCGTTTCCATAGGTCACTGAAAGCAGTGCTCAGGGCTTCGCTGACGGATGCAAATTGGGTAGACCAGTTGCCGTGGGTTTTATTGGGGTTGCGTTCCGCACCAAAAGAGGATTTGGAGGCTTCCCGGCGGAGTCTGTTTTTTTTCAGCCACTGCAGCTCCCTGGGGAATTTTTGCCAGATAATCCTGTGCCGGACAACTGTCTGTCTCAGTGTTTGCAGCATAACGCAGATACAGGCATGCTGCCGGGCCGGCCCACCACTGTATTCCACGCGTTTTTGTGCCAAAACTTTGAAGAACGTGGCGTTTGTGTTTGTCAGGCACGATGCCCCCCCCCCATTGCGCCACCCTACGATGGGCCCATTCAGAGTGCTGGAAACAGGGGACAAACATTTTTTGTTAGACTTGGAGGGTCGTAGGGAGAAAATATGTATAGACAGACTTAAGCCCACCTTTGTGGTGGCAGACGAGCAAGTGATGTTGGCTCAGGCCCCTTGGCGTGGAAGACCCCCACGGAGAACCCCCCAGGTAAACGATTCATCAGAGCAGCCACACGGGCAAGTCGAAGGCTACCCCCCCACCACCATTGTCTGCACACACCCCCAGGAGCCCCCCACCGGCACAGCAGTGCCGCGGAGGCGGAAAACCCCCCGTTACAAGCAGATACAGGAGGAGACTGAAAACAAAAGGATATGAGGACTGAAACTTGGTCTGAGATCTTGGGTGGTGGGGGGCAGTGTAGACGCTGGGTTAATCATCTAGACTGCATGCAGAGGGTAAACAGAGAAGGACAATAGTGTTGAGATGAGAGAGATTATGGTGAGGTAGCAGGAAGAAGTAGTTGTGGGGACGGGGGGGAGAGGGTTGAATGTATTGTGATTGTGAGATGTCATGCAGATGTGAGATGGGCGGATGCTACCACACACACACCAGCTGGCATTGTTATCAGGCTGTGGATTTCAGTTCATCTGTGAGGGTGGGGTGGTGGAGGCGCCGGGACTTTGGCAGTTGTGTCAGGAACCTGCTGAGGAATAGCTGGAGGGGGGAGATGGGAGGAGGATGAAGATGGATGTTTCAGGGTGAGAAAAGTGGACCTAGGGCATGGTGTCCGTTTTGTGGCCATAGTGACCGGCTCCTTTTTTGGTCATTGAAGTCGAGGAGTGGGAAGGATGGGGGAGAGGAAGCTGAAGAGAACGATGACCTGGAGGGGGTATGCGGTGGTAGAGGATGTGGGTCCTCACTGGTGGCTTTTGGTGAAGGAGGGGCCTGCACGGGGGGGGGGGGGGGCTGAGGTGGCTTTATCTCACAGTTTCTGCTGGGCTGTATCTTATCCTATTGTTTTGGTTCCTCTTGTCTCTTGTTCTGGGGAACAGAATGGCAACACAGAAAATAGAACAGATTGGAGGTAAACAGCCTCACGCCTGACCTCCTAAGGCTGAGTCCATTCCCCTTAGAAAAGTGTGTGCGGTCCCAGAAAAAGCTGAAATTGTTAGTAAAATGAAGTGATTTGTTTGCACAAGCTTCTGATAGCCATCCATTTAAACTGAACAGTCTGCTGAATCTCTCAACTCTTCTGACCGGTGATAGTGGGCCACTAATGAGCACTTCAGCATTCAGACAGCTGACTAGATCCAGCAGTTCCTTAAAGTCCTGTTTTAGTACCTCAGACTGCTGTTTCATATCATTTGAGCCTACATGTAATATGAGAGTTTTCACCAAGGGGTGATTAGCCATGATTTGCAGGATTTTGTCTCTCACATCAGACACCATATCCCTGGGAAACCACATTATTTTGGTGTGTTTTTCACATACATTTCTCACATCTTTCACAACAAAGTCACTAACAATCAGAGTTTCAGCTCAGCTGTTAGCTTTCTCTGTAGCCTTTTACCTTCTGAGTTGTTCTGATTTACCTTACTCTGTGTGAAGGAGATTTTATCCAGGTCATCAGATGGAGATCCAGGGTCCTGCAGTAGCGGAACAAATCTGTTCTGAAGTGGCATGTTTGGATGTTGTGGAGGAGGTTTGTTTTTAGGCTTTTCTTTGACAGCTATCCATGGATGTGTCTTGCTGAGAGTCGGGGTTAAAGAGGCTCTTGGTCTAGCCGGTAAAGCAGGCCAGCCGTTCACATCACAGATCTCACCAAGGTGGGCTGTTACTTGTCCTCCCCTTGCCCTGTGTGATGATTTATTCTTCTTCTTTGAACCAAGGGCATTCCAAGGAGGACTATCACTTGAGGATTTATTTCTCTGTACACAATCCTCCTGTCTCCTCTCAGCCATGCTAGCACTGAATAGCTGTGAGTTAGCAGGGTCTTGTCCACTGCATTTAGTCACTGGCAGGGTTGTAACATTTTCACAGAGTCTATTAACTTCCAGATTAACTTCTAGCCACTGGATTTTAGTTTCCAGCATAGTAATCTTCTGTAGAAGTTTGTGGTAGTCATCTGTAGAAAGGGGAAGCATCTTGTTGATACTTAGCTTTAGCTTGTAGTTCAGGCTTCAGCTGTTTGTAGGCCACGCTCACGTAGCAGTGATAACATCCAAAAAAGTGTTAGGTCATGGTAGTAGTGAGCTATATCTTAACACACCAAATTCGCCCGTTCGCACCAAATGCGAACGGGCAAATTTTCCGTGCAGCACGATTACATTATAACTCAATGTAAACATGCGACCAGACATGAATTCCCCTTCTGAGTGAGATGCAGACAGGTGAAGTTGCCTTTAAAACTTCTTCAGCTGTATTCAACCTGCTGTGGAAATTCTTAAAATAACGTCATGCTTAGGTTTACATTATCCGACGGAAGGCTCACCTGAAAATACGGTCCCTGCCTCCAAAACTTCACAAGATGATGGGTGTTTCCGTTGCTAGCTTGCTAGCCTTGTTTAGCACATCCGTGGCAGGAATCCATGGGTAAATAACTCTGACATCCCGATTCAGCTGAAGAACTCCCAGTCCTCCTGTTTCCAGGTGAGTGGCAGTCTCATTTTCAAACTAGTTTACTCTGCAATGGCGATACTTTTACTCCGGTGATGGCAGAATCTCAAAGCTTGCAGCTAGATAGCTAGTTAGCCTCAGATGCGAATGCGTGAATGCGCAATTTCGTGTGTACTCGCCCCTTTCCATTCACTTTGTCTGGATTCGCGCAGCCCGTTCGCGTTTGGTGTGAATGCATCTTGAAGCGAAATATAGTCCCAGTGATTTATGAGTATCTGGTAGGGGCTGCTCATAAATTTCTTACAGAGGGAAATAAGAATATTGATAGAAAAGCGCAAGCAGAAGGAACAGCGAAGCAGCAGAGCGTGCTTCCACCAACAAGGCGGAACATAAAAGGTGACTTTATTTTATAAGTGCATACCTCCACCTCTGCAGGCTCACCTCCACCTGCTCTCTACTCTCGCTTCTGACCACAGTCATGTCTGCTAGCATTGTTTCAGTTTCATGTCTCTGTACTCCAGGTCAGGATTCACTGTCTTTCCTTCATTCATCCTCCTGTCTCATCTTCATTCAGGTCAGGATTAAAACATAAAAATGATTAAAATTAATAAAACCCCATCAGAGTTTAACAACAAATTTATTGGATCAGTTTAACAGAAACATTCACAATTGGACCTGAATAAATTAAACAGGAAGTGATGGAGAGAAATGTTAGAAAACTACAAACAGCTGATGGTGTTCCTGTCAAAATAAAAGCTCCAGGTCCTCTTCAGAGTCTGGAGCCTTTCAAAAATAAAAGCTTTACTTTGTCTTCAGCATCTGGAGCTTTTCAAAATAAAAGCTTCACTTCCTCTTCAGAGTCTGGAGCCGTTCAAAATAAAAACCTCAGGTCCTCTTCAGAGTCTGGAGGTAGGTGAACGTGGCCCCCAGGGCCCAGCTGGTCTCCACCTGATTGATGGTCCTTGCCACCTGAGACACAGAGACCAGAGAGACCACAATGATCAAAAACCATAACGAAGACCAGAGACCACCAAGACTAGGTTCTGGTCCAGGCCCTCACCTTGATCTCCTTATCTGAGGGGAAGCCCAGGTCCTGGAGCAGGACTGAGATATAGATCAGGTCCAGACACAGGAACAGACTCTGGGTGGGGGCCGGACTACTGCAGACTGCAGGAAACCACATCCACCAATCAGAGGCCAGCACACAAGTCACATGACAATGCTTACATTAACAGGTGAAGTTTCACCATGAAATAAAATTTGTTGTCATTTTATTATTAAATATTAAGATCGATAACTTTATTGTCTGTTCCAGTCTGTGACAGAAATTCTTCCTTGACACGACTACAATATAACACATTCAGCACTCTCAGGACATGTTCAAACTGACGAGATAAAAACAATTTAAAAAGTAAGCATGTTTAAAAAAGAAAACGGCAAATAAAATCATGTTCAGTATGATAGCTATTTGATTTTGTTTAAATAATTTAACTCAGAGTTTAATATTTTAGTCTGATTATTTACTAAGTCTAATAATTTACTAACTAGTTACTTAGTCTGTAATTAATTAATCTCATCTTTAATGACTTTATTTAGCCGAGCATCTGTCACACCCAACCAAGTTGCATCCCACCTACTGACCATCGCCAAAGCACCCCAAGACAAAGACACCAGAAGAGCAGTTACAACTGAGCTAAAAAAACACCAAAAAATGCCCGTAGAGGAAACGAACCCTGAACGCTTCGAGGCTGCTGAACTGGAGAAAGTCCTACAGGGCCTGAAATGTGGAAAGGCAGCAGGATATGACAACATCTTCCCAGAATTCATGAAAAATCTTGGCCACCGAGCCCTAACCTGGTTGACACAACTCTACACAAGGATCATACAAACAAACTCGATCCCAAAGAAATGGCGGACAGCAAAGGTCATTGCTATACCAAAACCTGGCAAAGACCACAAACTACCAGCAAGCTACCGCCCAATCTCCCTACTCAAAGTTCCTTATAAAATCATGGAGCGCCTAAAACTGCAACATATTTCCCCAGGAATAGAGGAAATTCTAAGTGTGGATCAAGCAGGTTTCCGCAAGGACCGCAGCACAGGAGAACAAGTACTGGCCCTAACCACCTTCATCGAAAATGGTTTCGAAAGCAGACTGAAGACAGGGGCTGTGTTTCTCGATCTTACAGCCGCCTATGATACGGTCTGGCACAAAGGCCTCCTCCTGAAACTTACAAAGGCGATCCCTGCCTGGGCATCAGCAATTATAAAAACCCTGCTGACCAACCGAAGGTTGAGTCCACCTCGGTCAGGAGGAGGAGGAGGAGATTAGTTTATTTGACAGGGACAGTGCAATAAACATAGACAATTAATCAAAGACAATCAATCTGATGTGTTGCACATAGAGTGTATAGCTGTTAGCTAATTTGCAACTCTTGTCCCTGGATGGGCTTTAGAAAAAAGAATCAAGTAAAGATGGGAAAAAAAAAATATACACAATAACCACATACATCAATGTAGAGAAATTATAAATACACAATTATAAATATTATAAATACTCAAATATAACAGCCTGACTCACATTTAACATAAATATTATAAATATTATAAATACACAAATATAACAGCCTGACTCACATTTAACACATATAACATAACTCACATTTGCCTATTTCAGGCCTTCCTCCCTCCGTCACTCACTATAAACAAACACATTTATTCCTTCCCTTCATTCACTCTCACTTTGCAGACAATTAATTCATACATGAGTACATTCTTGTTTATTTTTCAGCCAGTTTTTAACATTTTTAGTGAATGTTTTAAAGTCCGTTATTATTTTAATTTCATTTGGCATTGTGTTCCAGATGTGACTGCCCTTTATAGAGAAAGCTGTTTGTCCAAATGTGGTTCTGCGGTGGAATATTTTACAGTTATTGTTAACAGAACTCCTGGTGGCTCTGCTGCTGTCCTGTCTTTGGACGAAACCAGCAAGTGGCTCGGGTGCTGATTTATGGAAACATTTGAACGTTAATTTCAGAAGACAGAGGTCAATGAAGCTCTCAAAACTCAATAGGTTGTATTTTTTTAAAACATTACAGTGATGCCACCTAATGGGCTTTTTGTCCAAGATTTTTAGGGTTTGATTATATAATGAACCTATATGTCTTATTGTGGAAGGGCTGCTTGAGCCCAGACTGTCAAACAGTATGATATATGAGAAAAAACATAGAAAGCATATACAGGCAGTGCTTCGTAAGGTATGTAATATCTATTAATTAAAGCAGTTAGATTTTTTTTACTGTATTTGAAATTTTCTTTATATGAAGATTAAATAATTTGAGTTGAGGATCTAGTACAATGCCAAGGTATTTGAATTCGTGCTAAACTGCTGTCATGATCATGTATATTAACTTTAATATGTTGCAGGTTACATTTTTTGATTGAAAAGCCACATTGAGACTGTTTCTCTGAAGGTTCAGCAATAGATGGTTCTTGAGGAGCACTCTTGGACATCAACCATACTTGTAGACAGTACATCTGCAGCCTGTGTGGAGTTTGGCAGCTGTGTAAATAACTGCATCATCTGCATAAAGTTGGCATGTTGCAGCTGAGCGTGTAACGGCAAGTCATTAATAAAAATGCTGAAAAGTAAAGGACCAAGAATGGACCCTTGTGGGATACCCATGCGGTTGTTTAAAAATGAGGATTTATCCTGGTGAACTTTTACACACTGTTCTCTATTCTGGAGATAAGATGCAAACCATTCTAATGTATTTTGGGAGAAGTTAAAAGATACCATTTTGGATAAAAGCAAACTGTGGTTTACAGTATCGAAAGCCTTTTTGAGATCTAGAAAAACAGCTCCTACCACATTACCCCTGTCCAAGGACTGTTTGACGTTTTCAATAAGGCAACAATTTGCTGTTTCTGTTGAGTATCCTGGTCTAAAACCAAATTGATGTGGATGAAGAAGTTGACTGTCTTGTAAGTAGTCTATCAGCTGTGTAGCTACAACTTTTTCAAGAACCTTAGATAGGACTGGTAAGATAGAGATTGGGCGGTAATTGCATATATCGTCTTTACTGCCTGATTTATGAACTGGTATGACGACAGCTTTTTTCCAGCCAGATGGAAATGTACTAGACCTAATGGAGAGATTAATGAGATGGGTCAGTGGTTTGATTAATATTTTGCTGTGCATTTTGAGAAAGGAGGTGCTCATATTGTAGATATCATTAGTTTTTGAGTTTGACAGTGTTTTAACAATACCAGCAATTAACTTCTCATTTACCTCATCGATGTGAAAAGTATCTGTTGGAAGTATGGAATTTGTGTTGTTGAGCACATTTGGCAGCACAAAAATTTTTGTTAAGTCTTCCACAGAGCCCACAAAGTGTGAATTAAATTCATTTGCCAAAGTAGCCTTGTCACTGACGGTCTTGCCATTGATTCTAAGTTCCTTTACCCCCTTCTGATCGTTTTTTTTATTAGTTAAGTTATTTAAATGCCTCCATAGGGAACTGTTGTTACCCTTTGCATGATCTATCAGTTTATTGTAATAAGATATTTTTGATTTTCGCAGCTCATGTACCACTTTATTTCTTAAACTTTTGTACACAAGGTGATCATTTTGTAGTTTGGAGGTTAGTGATGTTTTCAGTGCATAGTCTCGCCTCTTCATAAGTTTTCTTATTTCATTATTTAACCATGGTAGGCTAATCTTCTGTTGTCTACTTTTAATTTGCTTTGAAAATTTTTCTAAAGACTTTGTGATTGTTGCAGTTATAAAATTACAACAATCATCTACTTCACATGTTGACATGAGCTGCTCCCAATTTTGATTCTCTAAGTAATGTTCAAACTCCTCATTTTTTGATTTGGGGATAATAAAATTTGATTTGTCAATATCGACTCCTCCAAAATACTGTAGTCGCTTTTTAGTAAGTTTCCTGACAGCAAGAACCATGTTATGATCTGAGAGACCAGTTACAAGATTATAGGTTCTGGTTATTCGTTCTGGTTTATTAGTAAATACCATGTCAATAAGTGTTCTGGATTGTTTGGTTATCCTGGTGGGTCCTTTGATGATTTGCTGGTAATTAAATTTAGTCACGAGGCTTTTCAGTTTTTGTTTGTCTTTTTTATCAGACCAGTTGATATTAAAGTCACCATGAATTATTGTTTCTCTGTTCTTCTCAAGTTGTTTAACCAGATCACTTAATTCATTATAAAAGGAAGAGTTGTGTGACGGTGGGTTGTACACTACTGCAATGTTGAAATTCATTACCGGAGAGAGACATACATTAACAGCTAAACATTCAAGTGAAGTATTCAAATCAACCAGTTGACATTTATATTTCTCTTTGATGTAAATTAAAACACCTCCTCCCCTCCCTACCTGCCTGTCTTTTCTAAAACACTGGTAGCCCACAATATCGATCATATTAGTGTCTATGTTCCTGTGTAGCCAGCTTTCTGAGAGACAAAGGTAGTCCAGATTTGAGTCCAACAGCAACACCGAAATCTCATCTCTTTTGGGGATTATGCTCCGTATGTTTAAATGACCGCCGAGGATCCCCTTTGGTTTAGCCTTGGTGTCCCAAAGAACTCGTGCATGATTAACAGTTTGGAAAAATAAATGTTGTTTTTGCTTTTGTACAGCTCGGTTTTGTGCTAACCCAGTGGTCTGCTGTTTAACAGTGGCAGGTCCAGGGTTAAGGTGAATATCTCTTGCCAGAAGTAGCAGAACTAACAGAACTTTAATTGTATATCCTCTGCCATATTGTGATTTTTGCTTAACAGCCATGTTTGCCTTAATTTGGAAGTTTTTGCTCAGGGCTTTTAAAGACCACATAGAGTGTAGGGTGAGATGTCCAAGCCCAAATCCAAACAGATAAAACTTTTTAACTTCACCTTTGGTTGAGTTTGTTGGAAAATCCTTCTTGTTGCAGGTCCAGACACACAAAGACAAAACGAAGAGGAAGTAGATAAGTAGAGAAGGCTTATTAGTGGTGCCCATCAGCCCACTTTTTAATCCGGTGGCAGCCATCTTCAGTCTTTCTTGGAAAGAAGGAAAAAGAAAATCTGTGGATAGTAAAATAAATTCTGCTTATATTGCCAGAATCTGATCCGATCGTCCTCGAATCCAGCTGGGCCTCAGCTAGCCAACTAGCCCCTTCCGTTGCTGGTCTCGTTGCTCATAGCCGCCGTAACTGGTCTCCCGTCCCGCTCCTCCAACCGAGTCTCGTCGCACACCGCCGCTGCCACCGAGCTCCGCTGAGGTCACGGTAAGTCCTCCGCTAGGCACCGCCACCTACCGTCGTCTGCCTGGGTGAAATCTCTGCTGAGCCCCGTCAACAAATAGCCGCTTGCCTGGTAGTATCTCCGCTGGGCCTCGCAGCTGGGCTTCGATTCAGGCTGGTGTAAGGTGGAATGACTGGCGCCAGCATTAAGCTAACTAGCGTTAGCTTAGCAATCGCTTCGGGTAGTCTCGTCGCACACCGCCGCTGCAGTCACGGTAAGTCCTCCGCTGGGCACCGCCGCCTACCGCCGTCTGCCTGGGTGAAATCTCTGCTGAGCCCCGTCAACAAATAGCCGCCTGCCTGGTAGTATCTCCGCTGGGCCTCGCAGCTGGGCTTTGATTCAGGCTGGTGTTAGGTGGAATGGCTGGCGCCAGCATTAAGCTAACTAGCATTAGCTTAGCAATCGCTTCAGGTAGGGCACATCAGTGAATCACAAGGAAGCGCTGGAATCGCTGGTCAGTTTACTCACAGTGGCCGGATAAAAGCGATCAAAGGGGTAATCCACCGGAGGTATATCCGATCGCTGTAGGTTAGTTATTTAGAGACTGGCGCCAGCATTAAGCTAACTAGTGTTAGCTTAGCAATCGCTTCAGGTAGCATTAAGCTAACTAGTGTTAGCTTAGCAATCGCTTCAGGAAGGCGCATCAGTAAACCACAAAGAAACGCTGGTCGCTGGAGAAAGGCGATTAAAGGGCAATCCAACGGAGGTGGCAATTCAGCCCGTGCGTGTTCGCCACGAGCGCCGATCGCTGCAGGCCAGCCACTTTTAATGGCAAAATCAGTGACTTTGTCTCAGCACTGAAAAAGTGTGACCATCCCGGTCGCCATCTTGAGTGTCTTGAGCAAAGAACACAAGCGCATGGAGAACACAGAAAAACGGACTCCCACAAGGCTCAGTTCTAGCTCCAACCCTGTTCAACCTCTATGTAAATGACCTGCCCACTACAAAATCCCGCAAATTCATCTATGCAGACGACATCTGTTTGGCACTCCAAGCACCAGACTTTGAGCCACTGGAATAGGTGCTCACGGAAGATCTTGCCAAACTGGACCAGTTCTGCAAAACCTGGCACCTAAAACCAAGCCCAGCAAAAACCGTCTCCAGTGTATTCCATCTCCACAATGTGAAAGCTGCCAGAGAACTAAACATCCACCTGAGCGGACTTAAGCTTAAGCATGCCTCGAATCCAACCTACCTTGGAGTGACCCTTGACAGGACCCTATCCTTCAAGGAACATTTAAAGCGGACGGCTGCTAAGGTGAAGGCACGAAACAACCTGCTCTGCAAGCTCGCTGGTGCAAAATGGGGGGCGGCAGGCTCCACCCTGCGCACCTCAGCACAGGCCCTTTCATACTCTGTAGCCGAATATTGTGCCCCTGTCTGGTCCAGGTCATCCTACACACACCACGTAGACACCCAGCTCAACACAACCATGAGAACTATAACTGGGACAATCCGCTCAACACCACTCCCCTGGATCCCTGTACTGTCAAACATAGCCCCCCCCACACATCCGGCGAGCAGCACTAACTCAAAGGATGCTTCAAAAAGCCAAAGATTCTCCTCACTTACCAATCTATGCAGATATCTACACCCCACCCACTGCCCGACTTCCACCCAGACGGCCGATTTGGAAAAACCCTCCCCCAGCTGACTTCACCATCCAGACAGCTTGGCAAGAGGAATGGGAGACCAAGGAGGTCCCAAACAAACACCTGGTGACAAACCCCAACCAACAGGTCCCGGGCACCAACCTCCGAAGGAGACAGTGGTCTACACTCAATCGCTTCAGGACTGGACATGGCCCCTGCTTGGCCAGCCTTCACAGATGGGGCAGTAGCCCTAGCCCACTGTGCGCATGTGGAGAGGAGCAAACAATGGAACACATCATAGAGGCTTGCCCGCTCCAAAGACTGGAAGGAGGATTACACACCCTCCATACAGCAAACCAGGAGGCAACTGCTTGGCTTGAGGACTTTGCATTCGCTAAATAAATAAATGACTTTATAGATTTATGTACCAGTAATTAGACAGAACCATCACTGTGTGCCAGTAATTAATAATAAACTAATAGAGCTCGTCTCCTCCAATACACAACTTACACAAGTACATTATCAAGGGTGGCAACAACACTGTTCATTCAATGTGAAATATACTGTCTGGGTACATATTTATATTTTGCCGGATAATTTAACTGTAATGCTTTTGATACCATCTAGCTGCAATGCTCCTGCACTTTGTATATAACTGTGTACATACACTATTCACAAAAGTTAGGGATATTTGGTTTTTGGGTGAAATTTATGGAAAATGTAAAAAGTTCCCACTATATTGATATAATATCATGAAAGTAGGGCATTTAAGTAGAAGCATGCAATGGTGAGTTCCTCATCTCAAACAATTTATTGAAACAAAAGCCAACAACAGTGGTGGGTATACCACAACAAAAAAATGTCAATGTCTCAATAACTTGTCGTGTGCCCTTGAGCATCAATTACAGCTTGCAACGACATCTCATGCTGTTCACAAGTCGGCTTATTGTCTACTCAGGCATGGCATTCCACTCTTCTTGAAGGGCGGCCCTCAGGTCATTGAGGTTGTCGGGTGTAGGGTTATGAGCCTCTATATGGCAACTCAGCTGATCCCATAGGTTTTCTATGAGATTCAGGTCCGGAGAAAGTGCAAGCCACTCCATTTGAGGTACCCCAGCCTCCAGCAGCCGTTCCCTAATGATGCAACCTTGATGAGCTGGATCATTGTTGTCCATGAAGATTAAATTAGGCCTGTGTTGTTCATACAGGGGCACAGTGACTGGATAATTGATGTTATTCAGGTAGTATTGGCTTATCACTGTACCATTCACAAGGTGTAGGGCAGTTCTGTACTGACGAGTCACACCTGCCCAGACTGTAACATGGTGACAACAGTGGCTCAGGGGTTAAAGCAAAAAAAAAAAAAAAAAAAAAAAATTCTGAGCCTGAACTTTTTTCCAGGGGCAGGGTCACAGAGGTAGGGACACACACACACAGTGAGAGAGAGAGAGAGAGAGAGACAGTGCTGTGAAAAAGTATTTGCCCCTTCATGATTTCTTATATTTTTGCATATTTGTCACACTTCCATATTACAGATCATCAAACAAATTTTAATATCAGACAAAAATAACCTGAATAAATACAAAACGCAGTTTTCAAATGATGATTTCATTTATTAAAGGAAAAAAATCTATCCAAGCCTACCTGGCTCTATGTGAAAAAGTAATTGCCCCCTGTGTTCCATCATGAATAAATTGTGATTAACCACATTTTTTGGAAAGCTGAGTTCAATTTCAATAACTACACCCAAGCCTGATGACTGTCAGACTTGTTGAATCAAGAAATCACTTAAATAGAACCTGTGTGACAACCTGAAGTAGGCTAAAAGACCTCAAAAAGCAATACATCCCACTGTGATCTAAAGAAATTCAAGAACAGATGAGAAACAAAACCCAGAACAACTTCTAAAGAACTGCAGGCCTCACTTGCATCAGTTTGGACACTGGTCCATGATGAAACAATAAGAAAGAGACTGGGCAAAAATGGCATCCATGGGAGAGTTCCAAGACGAACACCACTGCTGGACAAAAAGAACACAAAGACTTGTTTCACATTTGCCAGAAAACATCTAGATCAGGGGTGTCAAACTTATGTCATGGAGAGCCAAGACCCTGCATGTTTTACTTCCACCCAGTGTCTTCAGCAGGTGCTTTCACTGATCAGCAATCAGTGGGAAGAAATTCAGTTAAAATCACCCGTTGAAGACACTGGGTGGAGGTAAAACCTGCAGGGTCTTGGCCCTCCAGGGAATGAGTTTGACACCTGTGTTCTAGATGATCCTCAAGACTTTTGGGAAAATATTCTGGGGACTGATGAGACAAAAGTTGAACTTTTTGGAAGACGTGTCCTCTTTTATCTGGCATAAAACTAACACAGAATTTCATAAAAAGAACATTGTATCAGCAGTCAAACATGGTGGTGGTAGTGTCACAGTCTGGGGCTGCTTTACTGCTTCAGGACCTGGACAACTTGCCCTTATTGACAGAACCATGAATTCTGCTCTCTACCAAAAAATCCTGAAGGATAATGTCTGACCATCAGTTCATGAAGCCTTCCAATGTGACTGAATTTAAACAATTCTGCACGGTGGCGCAGTGGTTAGCACTGTGACAGCACAGTTTTACCCTCGGCCGGGGGAGCGCGGGGATCGTGGGTTCGATCCCAGCCCCCGACCAACAGTGATCTGTGTGGAGTTTGCATGTTCTCCCCGTGTTGCGTGGGTTTACTCCGGGATTTCTCCGGTTTCCTCCCACACGGCAAAAACATGCAGGTTAGGGATACGGGGCGCTTGCGTATGCAGCGACCGGCAGCTGGTGGCTTGTCACCAGACTGCAAAACAAATCTACCTACGGGTACAAATAAGTAGCAAAAAAAAAAAAAAAAAGAACAGTGGGTCAAAATTCCTCAACAGCCATGTAAAACACTCATTGCTAGTTGTTGGCATGACCACTTTTTAGGTTTAGGGGGCAATTACTGTTTCACATAAGGCCAGGTATGTTTGAATAGCTTTTTTCCCTTAATAAATGAAACCATTTTTTTTTTTTGTTACTTATTTGTACCCGTAGGTAGATTTGGTTTGCAGTCTGGTGACAAGCCACCGGCTGCCGGTCACTGTGTGCGCGAGCGCCCTAAACCTACATGTTTTTGGTATGCGGGAGGAAACCGGAGAAATCCCGGAGTAAACCCACGCAACACGGGGAGAACATGCAAACTCCACACAGCTCACTGTTGGTCGGGGGCTGGGATCGAACCCACGATCTCATGATCCCCACGATCCCCCGGCCGAGGGTAAACTGTGCTGCCACAGTGCTAAACCACTGCGCCACCGTGCAGCCCAACCATCATTTAAAAACTCCATTTTGTATTTACTCAGATTATCTTTGTCTAATATTAAAATTTGTTTGATGATCTGAAACACTTAGGTGTAACAAATATGAAAAAATATAAGAAATCAGGAAGGGGGCGAATATTTAATTATTGTAGAAGCTGGGTTAATCATCTCAGACTGGATGCAAAGGGTAACAGAGAAGGACAAATAGGTGATGAGATGAAAGAGATTATGGTGAGGTAGCAGGAAGAAGTAGTGGGGGAGAGGTTTGAATGTATTGTGATGCGAGACGTCATGCAGATGCAGAGTGAAATAAAGTTGTCTGCTGCATAATTCTGCCTCCGTTATTTGCACTGTCCACACTGGTGACCCCTGACGATTATGGAACACGAGGCAAGAACCCCGGAGTCGGCCGGACGGGAAGCCCCACCAACGTGGCAAGCATCCCAGAGACGGCCCGGACGGGAACACCCAGCAACGTTGTGCGCTGTTTCGGTCAAACTACCGGACTTTTGGCTGCACGACCCGCGTCTTGGTTCCACCCACACCGAGGCTCAGTTCACCCTCCAGGGAATAACGGCAGACGACACCAGATATTACTATGTGGTTGCAGCGCTGGACACTCACACGTCTCAGCAAGTAGCGAGCCTGCTCCAACGGCCTCCAGCCCATGACAAATACGGGGCTCTCAAGGCTGTGCTGACCCAGCGCTACACGCTCCTCGGACTGTGAAAGAGCAGAGAGGCCCCTGAGGCGCTCCAAGTTAGGAGATGGGGTTGGCGGTCGAACTGATGGAGAAGATGTTGGTGCTGATGGGCATGGGATGACGGGCATTTTCCTGTTTGCCCACCTTTTCCTCTGGAACCTCCCAACAGAGGCAAGAGCGTTCTTGCCAATTCGCCGTTGCTGGGCCGGCGTGACTACCGTCGCTAGCCCAGGAGGCAGATCGGATCATCCTCACCACCAAGGCCCTCACAGTGAACGCTGCGACATTGGAACCCAGCGAGACAACCAGCGGAGGTGAGGAGCCGGCGACGGTAGCGGCAGCGGGGGCCAGGAAGCGCCAGAGAGACACGCTCTGCTTCTACCACCGCCGCTTTGGAAAGAATGCACGCAGATGTGTGCCACCGTGCCAATTCAAGCATTCGGGAAACACCAAGGCCGGCAGTCAGTAGCAGCTGCGACTGCCGGTGAAGAGAACAAGCTGCTCTACGTGACGGACTCGCACTCGGGGAGGACGGTTCCTCGTAGACACCGGCTCCCAAAAGAGCCTCATCCTGCCGTCCTACACTGACCGGCTAGCAGGAGCTAGCGGCCCCCAGCTGGTAGCCGTAAACGGCTCGGACATTAAGACTTTTGTGAGAGAACACTGACTTTATCCCTACACGGCCGTATGTACGAGTGGACTTTTGTCATAGTGGCATTGAGTTTTCCCAATCCTGGGAGCTGATTTTCTGTGCCCACATGGGTTGCTAGTCGATGTTGCAAACAGATGCCTGGTTAATGCAATGTCCTTTTGATTCTCTCCCCTGTACAGCTCGAGGGGCCGGGCCAATAACACAAGCCAACGTCACAGCTCCAGGCGGTAAGTTCCACACACTGCTCACTCAGTTCCCAGCACTCACGGTCCCAACGTTTTTTGGCGCCAGCACTAAACACGGGGTGGAACACTTTATCACCACCACTGGGGCGGCCCGTTTTCATCACGACCTCGGTGCCTGGACCGCAGCTAAACTGGCCATAGCGCGCGAGGAGTTGCCAACTTGGAAAGGCCGGGCATCATCAGGCACTCAAACAGCCCATGGGCATCCCTGCTACACATGGTCCCTAAGGCCGAGGGATCGTGGCGACCGTGCGGAGATTTCCGCAGATTGAATAATTGCCACAGCGCACGACCGCTACCCGATTCCCCATATTCAGGATTTTTCCATTCACCTCGCCGTGGCAACGCATTTTTTCTAAAATAGACCTGGCCCGTGGTTACCACCAGGTCCCAGTGCGCGCGGAGGACATACCCAAAACAGCAGTAATAACTCTGTTTTGGCTTGTTTGAGTTTTTACGCATGCCCTTCAGATTAAAAGGCGCGGCACAGACATTCCAACGCATGATGGATGCGGTGTTGCGCGATCTGCCGTTTGTGTTTGTCTACCTGGAATGATATCCTGGTGGCCAGTGCGTCCGAGGACGAACACGTAACCCACACCTCAGGATGGTTTTCCGGAGGTTGGAGGAGCACGGGTTAATAATCAACCTGGCGAAATGCCAGTTCGGCGTGACGGGGATTAACTTTTTGGGGCACCGCGTCTCACCGGAGGGAGCGATATCCTTGCCGACAAGGTGCGCGCCGTGGTGAATTTTCCCCGGCCTCAGATGGTCAGGGGTGCTGCAAGAGTTTTTGGGGATGGTTAACTTTTATAACCGGTTCCTCCACCCACGCAGCTCAGCTCATGCAGTCATTGCACGCCGCGCTCAACAAACGGAAACTGGCGGACAGAGTCGAATGGACTCCGGAGCGGGAGCAGGCATTCTCTGAGGTTAAAACAGCCCTGGCAAATGCCGCACTGTTGGCGCACCCGGACCCAGCGGCCCGGATAGTGCTCACTACCGACGCCTTGGACGTGGTCATAGGGGGCTGTCGTGGAGCAACGCGCGCCGGTTCATGGCAGCCGTTCGCTTTTTTCAGCACGGCTTTGCGCGACAGTGAGCGTAAATACAGCGCGTTCGACAGAGAGTTACTGGCTCTCCACCTGGCGATACGCCACTTCCAGTTCTGGCTGGAAGGGCGCAGCTTCACCGCGTTTGTGGACCACAAGCCGCTAACGTACACAATGGCCAAGGTTTCGGAACCATGGTCGGGCCGGCAGCAGAGACAGCGGGCCGCGATCTCAGAGTTTTACGACCGATATTCAGCATGTGTCGGGTAAAGTGAATGTGGTGGCGGATGCCTCTCGCGCGCAGTAGTGGCCCCTGTCTGCGTAGGGATAGATTATACAGCCATGGCCGCAGAGCAGATTGGCGATGCGGACGTGTGCGCGCTCCACTCTGGACCAACAGGGTTAAGGCTGGACAGGCCAGAGTACTGCAAGACGGCAAACCCCCCCCCCCCCTCTGCAACGTCTCCACGGGATGGCCCGCGCCCCGGTGTGTCCCAGTTGCTTGGCGCCGCTGAGGTTTGAGTCAGTTCACGCTCTGGTGCACCCAGGAGTACGCGCGTCAGTCAAAATGGTGGGAGCCAAGTTCGTATGGCCAGGCCTGCGCAAACAGGTGAAAGAGTGGGCAGCAGCCTGCGTAGCGTGCCAACAAGCCAAAGTACACAGACACACGAAGGCTCCTTTGGAGCGTTTTGTATACCGGCTAAGAGGTTCGACCATGTTCACGTGGACCTCGTGGCCCCTCCCCAGCCATCCGCAGGGGTGCACGCACCTTCTGATAATGGTGGACCGCACCACACGATGGCCAGAAGGCAGTCCCGCTGGCGGCAACCATGTCTGCGAACGTGGCGCGTGCTTTTTTGACGACATGGGTGGCACGTTTTGCATCCCGTCGGACATTACGTCCGATAGGTGCCGTCAGTTTGTTTCCGACCTCTGGTCCGCGATGGCCCGTAGCCTGGGTGTTGCAATTCATCACACAACCACGTACAACCCCAGGCCAATGGTTATGTGAACGTTTCCATAGGTCACTGAAAGCACGCTCAGGCTTCGCTGACGGATGCAAATTGGGTAGACCGGTTGCCGTGGGTTTTATTGGGGTTACGTTCTGCACCAAAAAGAGGATTTGGAGGCTTCCCCAGCGGAGCTTGTTTTTTCTCAGCCACTGTGGCTCCCCAGGGAATTTTTTGCCAGATAATCCCGCGCGGACAACTGTCCGTCTCAGCGTTCACAGCATAGCACAATACAGGCACGCTGCCGGGCCCAGCCCACCACTGTTTTCCACGCACGTTTGTGCCAAAACTTTGAAGAACGCGGCGTTCATGTTTGTCAGGCACGATGGCCACCGCCCCCATTGCGCCCACCCTACGATGGCCCGTTCAGAGTGCTGGAAACAGGGGACAAACATTTTTTGTTAGACTTGGGGGGTCGTATGGAGAAAATATGTATAGACAGACTTAAGCCCGCCTTTGTGGTGGCGGACGAGCAAGTGATGTTGGCTTGGGCTCCTCGGCGTGGAAGACCCCCACTGAGAACTCCCAGGTAAACGATTCATCAGAGCAGCCACACAGCAAGTCGAAGGTCCCCCCCCCCTCGCCATGGCCCACCCGCAGACAGACAGACATACCCCCAGCAGCCCCCCACCGGCACAGCAGCGCCGCAGAGGTGGAAAAACCCGTTACAGCAGATACAGGAGGAGATTGAAGCCAAAAAGACGTGAGGACTGAAACTCGATCTGAGATTCGGTGGGGGGGGGGGGGGGTGATGTAGAAGCTGGGTTAATCATCTCAGACTGGACGCAGAGGGTAAACAGAGAAGGACAATAGGTGTTGAGAGAGAGAGATTATGGTGAGGCAGCAGGAAGAAGTAGTGGGGGGAGAAGGGTTGAATGTATTGTGATGCGAGATGTCATGCAGATGTGAGATGGGCGGTTGATATAAAAGGCGAGACCCTGGTGTATGATATATGCTTTTTTCTGTGTATGACTGAATGTGAGAGTGAATAAAGTTGTCTGCTGCATAAGTCTGCCTCCGTTATTTGCACTCTCCACATTATAGCACTTATCATGGGGGGACATGTTTGCAAACATGTCCCAATCTTTGTTTTTCTCCAGTTGTTAGTATGGTTAGTTTGCCCTCGTGATAGAAAAATTCCATATTACCTGTATTATTCTTATTATATTCTTATTCTTATATTATTCCATGACTTTTCCATTCCATGTCTGATGTTAATATGGCATTCCATGTAGGATAAAGTTCAAATATTCCTTTATATTATTCTTTCATATATATATATATATATATATATTTACACTACTGTTCAAAAGTTGGGGGTCACCCAGACAATTATTTTGTGTTTTCCATGAAAAGTCACACTTATTTACCACCATGAGTTGTAAAATGAATAGAAAAATATAGTCCAAGACATTGACAAGGTTAGAAATAATGATTTGTATTTGAAATAATAATTTTTTCCTTCAAAACTTTGCTTTCGTCAAAGAATCCTCCATTTGGCAGCAATTACAGCATTGCAGACCTAACATGATTGCACAGGGTTTTCTAATCATCCATTAGCCTTCTGACGGCAATGAGCAAACACATTGTACCATTAGAACACCGAGTGATAGTTGCTGGAAATGGGCCTCTATACACCTATGGTAGATATTGCACCAAAAACCAGACATTTGCAGCTATAATAGTCATTTACCACATTAGCAATGTATAGAGTGTATTTCTGATTAGTTTTAAAGTTATCTTCATTGAAAAAAAGTGCTTTTCTTTCAAAAATAAGGGAAATTTCTAAGTGACGCCCAAACTTTTGAACGGTAGTATATATATATATATATATGATGTTACATGTCTGATATATTCTTGGTGTGTTTCTTGTGAGTAATTATTGTTTATCTGTGGCCTTCAGGATGTGCGTGCAAATGCCTCAGACTGCAGGCCATCTAGACGTAAATAATGGACCTAGGATAGCTCTCATGTTATACTGGCCTGCTCTGTTTAGATACCAGGGACCTGTGATAGGCACTTAGACTATCTCCGAGATGACTCCGAATGGTTCTGCAGATGGCTCAAGGCCTTTTCCCCCTTCTCCCCCTTTGTTTACCCATAGCTATAAACACCAGACTCAGAAGTGTATGTTCAGAGGTTAGGGTGTGTGTGACGAAGTTTCACGGCTCATGTAATCTCTCCGAATGGCCATGGGATTTAATAATATACTTAAATCCAATACTCCACCTGATTTTTTGACTAGAATAATTCTGCTCAAAATTGATTCTATCATTTGGTGCACTGAACAGCGGATCCACATACCTCCTTCCTTCCGGCGCTCTGCCCAATTTCAGCGAGTGCACAGCTGACGAAAGACCTTCCCAGGCTGGGTACAAGGCTCAGTGTTACTGCAGTGAAGGCATTTCAAACTGGGACGCTGGAACTGACTGGGTGACGGGTCTAAGAACCCTAAAGGCGGCTTGGATGGGAGTAATTATTTGTTGTGTAAAAACTTGTGTTCCCTGGGGTGAAAGATTCTCTGAGGGTGATGTTTTCCGAAGCGCTTAACCACAGCAAAGCCTGGTTAACTTGTTTGTGTGGGCGAGGTGGATGCTTCGGGGTGTTGCGTGCAGAAATCAATGCAAGAGACTGTTTATTATTGCGCAGTGAGCCTGAGATATTAAATCGGGGTAAGATCCTGTCCTACAATATTACAGTGAGCGTTAATATATGAAGTCTAGGCGAGATTCTGCTGTTCCCTTGCAGTGGCGTTTGATTTGTTAAATCAATGCAGATTCTGTCAGGAATTGCAGTGAGCACTGACTTGTGTGAACCGGTAATTTTTAATTTTTTGTTATAGCGCTGGCTTGAAAATAACTGCAGTTTTGTTTGTCTGTTTGGTTGTTCTGTGTTATACGGTTTGTCTTGATGAGACCGCAAAGGCGGAAGTACAAGTACCGCAATGGTTGGGAAGCCATGTTTGTCCATTGTGTTCTGGTTATTGTTGGAGTGTATAAGGGACGGTTATGTGGTTATTGGCTCACAGAGTAATACTTTAATTGTGGGAGCTTGCAATAATACTTTTGGGTAAGAATTGAATTGTGTTCTCGCAGCGGTAGACAAAAGTTGACATGAGAACGTTGGGTTGCAGATTTGGTTTTACAAGTAATTGGGTTGCCATTTCAAGCTTGTTTTAAGGCTATCTTACTGTTTCTCTGTGTGAGCAGCTGCCCAAAAGTACCTTGGACAGATAACAGGAGGGAGCTGCGTGTGTGTGTGTGTGTGGGCCCTTGTGTCTGAGAGTGAGTGAGTGAGAGGAAAAAAATTACATATATGGGTATTTTTGCAAAGCTTAGGAGGTTTTACAGTTTCGTTTTGTGGGTTTTTCAATCTAATTTTGTGGGTTTTGAATTTAACATTGCGTAACTGGTAACTATTCTCATATTTTTGAAGCCAACAATTTCAGTACTAGATTTTTTTTTCCTTATTTTGGGTTTTTAATTTTGGGACGCCTGAGGGGCAGATGAACAACATTGGGCTATTTTTTATTCAATTTTGCAGTATTACTGTAATTTTATTAACTCAGTTGCATTACCTCCCTGACCCGAGGGATAACAGTGAATTTTACAGGGGAAAAAGGACGACGGAACCAAGGGTCTGGCATGACCAACGCTGGTTCTCCATTCACCTGCAGCGCTCTTCTGCTGCTCACCATGACCCTACCCAAAAGCCCAGCCAACACGTCACTTTGCCCCTCTCTCACCCCACTCCTCCTGTCGACAACCAAGCCATGCCGGATAAGCCAATAAGTTAAGTAAAATGTGCATGCAAATTAATCACTGCAACCAGCATCACAATGACAAATTAAATGAAGATTATGGAATAATGCTGTCACTTAATAATGCCCAATGACTGTAGCGTTAAAAAGAGCTTGTATTACCTGATTTAAAGCACACAACAAGGTGATAATGACTAATGTTTTAGCATATGATTTACCTGAGGCTGCTGCAACAATTGCAAAACTTTTGAAGTTATATTCTGTGTATTTCATTTCTTTTAAATGCTGCATTGTGAGACTTATTTCACAGGAACAGCCATTAGACTTAAGGATTCTATAAATGACACGGTTCTATTCCAGAGTGATCTTAAGTAATGTTAACCCGTGCATATTGGTAAAATTTTTACTGATTCACTGAATATTTAGCAAGAAGTTGTTGCTGGAATTAGAAAATCATATTATTAGATAGATAGAAGATAGATACATAGATACATACATACTTTATTTCGAATAAAAAAATAAAAAACAAAACAAATGACAAGTGCGGAAAAAAAAAGTGACAGTGTACAGTGCTCGAAAGGGGAGAAGGAAGAAGTGAACACTTATTAACCCAACCCCCTCTTTTCCTAAATACAACCCATGTGAAATATAGACAAATTACCTCATTTAGACCCCAGTAGACAATTAACTATATTTTGTACATATCAACATTAACACCCATCATCCCAATCATACAGACAGTCCATACATCAAAACCCAGCCCCAAACAACACAGATATACACAGTAACTGTCCCACCTACCATTCCAGAGTGTCCCAGAGTGAGCACAGTGAATCTTACATATAAATACTACCCCTCTAACATATATTCTTTCAGCAATATAGTTTTATACTTCTTTTGAATTGATTTCTGTTTGTACATAGTTTTCAGTTCCAGCTCCCAGACTGTTCCATAAATCCACCCCACAGACCGATAATGCACAGACTTTTCTTAGTTGTTCGTACCTTAGGTAAAGGTAATGAACAACTAAGGTACAATATTTTTTACCTAAGTTACATTATTCGTATAATGGAAGCTTTAGGTGTAATTTAAAACTCATTGTGTTATTCTGGGTTCATGTTCATGTTTTCGTTTTTCCAACAGAAAAAGGAAAGCATTAACAAACTAGTTTATCTTTCACCAATATTTAGAATTGAAAAGTCACAAAGGTGAAAAATAAATCACAAGATCACCATTAGCTTTAATTCTAACTAATCCCTGGTGACCAGAATAAAACAAAAAACAATTCACTTGTATTTCTAGCATTAACCAATTATAATCAACAGTGGAATAAGCACTGTAAAAAAACTTTAAATGACAAAAAGCTGAATGATTATAACAGTAACACTTGCAAAAAACAACTTATGGGGAGACAAAAATTTCCACTCCGTCTTGTTGTGAATTCTGACACATGGACAGGGGGTAGGCTCGGGCTTCCCCCGATTCTTTTTACAGGATGGCCCTGGTATTGCACGTTTGTGGTTGACGAGAGGACGGGCAGCAGTGTAGGGCAGGCTGGCTGTGGTGAGGGGAACAACACTTTGTCATCAACCTGGTCATCAAGCTCATTGGCTGGGGGGCAGTGGCAGTGTGAGGGGGGGGGGACCTCACAGAGGACCATAACAACAGCGTGACAAGCACACCCGAAGCTAAGTAAAACAAATGACATTGACAATGACAACGCATATGAATTTAATTGACTTTGACTTTGAAAATGCAGGTGTTTACATGACTTTATATTGCAGGACACATCTGACACATTGCAATGATGCCTCTCACCAGATAATGGTATGATAGTATCGCATTTCAGAAATGTGACAGGAATAAGGAATAATTGTGTTGTATGATCATGATGTGCTAAAGAGCTGGGCTGTGCTCCCGGTGTTTGGCCCTCGGCCGAGCCGGGCCTCGGGAATACAGACTGGTTATACGTAGATGCCCCTGGCAGGGCACCAATGAGACACTAGAGACCAACCAGTGAGTTTGCTTGTTATTAACGAAAGACTAGAATGACAAAATAAACAGCCACATGGGCAAAACACGAACATAAACTTAGACACAAGAACACTGACGCTGAAGATTACTACAAGAGGCAGCGAGGACGGAGCCTGCGCTGAACAATAAACACTTACGGAAGGAAGATGAAATGAATCACAGGAGAGGCTGGAGTCGGGGATTAGAACTCCAGTCACGTACACGGAGTTGTACAGAGTTGTAGGTCGCAGCAAGAAGTGAGCCTCAGCTGCTTCCTTAAATGCAGAACGCACACCAATCACAGAAGGTAAATGTAATCAATGAAATGGCATACAGCTGTCACAGCGCTGACTCGGCTTTGACAGCCGGAAGTCCCACCGTGATGCTGTCACAATAAAAGCCCTTGAGGAGGCCACATCACCAGTCCCGAGATAAAATGGGAGAACGGAAAATACTGAACAACCCGAGCGCAGATGGAATCAGCGCTCAGGCCATAACAGTACCCCCCACTCAAAAGGCGCATTCCAGGTGTAGACGTAACCACGGCCCCCCAACCAGAAGGGCACCAGGACCGACCCAGGGAGGGTGGAGGGGGAAACAGGCCAGGAGGGAGAGAACCAAAACAAAAAGAAAAGGAATAACTACAGGGACCCACGGAGGGGGAGAGAAAAAAAAAAAGAAGAAAAAGAAAAAGGAAAAAAAGAAAAAAAACCCACAAGGAACGGGTAACATGGATAAAAAAAGAATGACGTAGCTAAACACAGGGGTGACCAAAACCAGCCAACACTTCAGAAGAATAGTCAAACCCATTAGAACATAAAATATACGTATGTAACGCACTGCCCGGTAAGAAAACACAAGAAAACCAAAATACAGGTACCTTTCCAAAAACATAAGTACCATATAAACACTAGAGAAGAAAAAAAACAAAACAAAACTCAAAAGCAAGAAAACCAAAATGCAGGTACATTTCCAGAAAACAAGAGTGTTGATACACTACAATCAGAAGAAAACTCAGGTAAGTACAGAATAGCAACAAAAATATATGCATAGTACAGCTCGGTACACCGAATAGGGAAAAGGAAAAATACAGGTATATTCCACCTCAGAAAATACTCCAACAAGAGATAAGGAGAACAAAAACACAGGTGCACTCCACCTTCAAACAAAAATACAGGTACACTTCACCTAGAAAATGCTCAAACACCACGGAATGGATAAAAAAAAAATAAAATAAATGTAATATACTGCCTGGTAAGAAAGCACAAGAAAACCAAAATACAGGTATACTACAATACACGTAAGTGCCACACCAACACTTTGACTCGAAAGGATACACAAGTGCAGACAAAAAGTAAAGGCATAGTCCACCACTATAACCCAAGCAAAGAAAAAAAAAAGGCAGTTCATGCTGACTCTACGCAGTATGACAGGGAAGTTATAGCTACCAGTTCATATTAATTTACGACTCGACCATACACAATCTTCTGGGACAAAAATGTTCAGAATGGCTCCTGTTGACCTCTAGTGTTTTAAGAACAAATTCCCACAAAGAACATGATCAACTTAGCTGTTAACTACGTGTAGAGTTGACATTAAGTAATTCTAAAAAGAAAAAAAAACCACCCTCAGAACCCAGGGGGAAAAAAAAAAAGCGAAACTCATATTCCATCCCGAACCAAATATAACGCCAAAACTCGGGCAATGAACCAAGAGTCCTTCAGAATACATGACTCAAACACACACACACAAAAAAAAAACACACACAGCTGCAAGGGCACCAGGAGGTAGACGGCTGAGAACGGGGACACAAAAACAGTTCGGCGACCGACCCGCATCTCGAATCCCCCTACCATAAGGGGGAAAAGAACAGTTCGTGCGGCCTCCCAAAGTCCCAGACCCGGGGAAACAGTACCTCAGGCGGCCAGACCAGGTCGCCGAGCCAACAAGGCAGTCCTTTGGGCGGCCGACGCAGATGCAGAACCAGCGAGACAGTTTATCGAGCGTCCGAACCAGGTTGCCAAACCAACAAAGCAGTTCTTCAGGCGGCCGACCCTGAACGCAGAACCAACGAAACAGTTTCTTGGACGGCCAAACCAGGTCACAGACCCAACAAGACGATTCTTCAGGCGGCCGTCCCGCGTCCTCAGACCACCAGGACCGGAGGGGGAAACTCGGAGGTGGCCTCCCTACCGAGAGGGACAGCAAGGGGAAGCCAAGCCAAAAATGGGGGACCCCAGCAGCACCCGGTGGAGGAAGATAGGGGGAAAGATGAGGGACCAGTCCGGCGTCAGACGGCAGAGGATCAGCAGCTCCTTCACCGACCTCGGACCGAATCAGCACCCTCGACAAATCTGTACCCTCGACAAGACTCGGTTGGACTGGCACAGCACCCTCGATGGACCCCAATTGGACCAGCGCAGCACCCTCATCGGACCCCGATTGGGCCGGCGCAGCACCAGGGATGACCTCCGAGCACGAACCTGGAGCCTCTACGCCGACGACTGGAGCTGACTCGTCTTCGGTGACCCTGGGAGAAGGCTCAGAGAAACAAAAGGAACCGGGATCAGGATCACCGGCAGTGGCAGTGGCAGAGCCCGGCGAGACGAGTTCAGATGCAGCGGCCAGCTGCACCCGGCTCATTTCCCTGAGAGACAGGCAAGAATGCTCTAGAACGGAAAATAGAAAGACAAAATAGAGCACTTGCCTGATCTCGGGCTCTACCGCTGTCCAGGACTCCATCGATCCAGGCTCGATGATCTGGAGGTCCATTCCAGGCTCTGGCTTGGCTGCAGCGGCCCCTGCAGCTGGCATGATGGTCGTCACAGTCTGGGAATCCCCCGACGCTGAAGCCCACTCTGACGGCCCGCACGGCGTGGTGGCAGGGGATCCGTAATCTGCTGGGTCTGACTGCTCCTCCATGGAGACCCGGGGACGCTTAATCGTCGGCACAGGCTCTGAACAGCAGTCCGACCTCCTCCTCTGCCCGACACGCGGCTGCGGGGTTGGCATCAGGCTCTCCAGGGCCACAGGCTCCTCCTTCATCCCACGGTCTACTCCTGGCACCGGGGGATGCTCAGAGAGAGGGGAAGGAGACACAGAGGTTGCAGGTTCAATGTTTATGGCTGCAGCAGGTGGAGGGAGTTCAGGGGACTGAGAACCCCGAACTACACCCGCAGGAGTCAGACAAGGCAATTCATTATATGGAGAGTGAGAATGAAACAGCACTTGCCTGTTCTCCTGAGGACCAATGGTGACTGCAGCAGTGGGCTTGGTCTTCCCCTCTCCCCTACGGATGGTGGCAGAGGACCCCCGGGAAGGTGAGGAGGAGCCACTTGCACGGGATCGGCGATGGGCGCAGCCGGGGCAGGACTCGCTGAACTCACAGCAGCTGGAGAGAGCGCCGAGGAGGAGGAAGGAGCAGCCGAGGCAGTCCGGGGACGAGGAGCTGACGGAACAGTGGGAATGGATGACCCGGAGGCTGAGGCTGCTGACTGTCCCTTTCATTGCGATGCAGGAGAAACGCCTGGCTGGGAGGCAGAGTTCTCATGGCGGCCCGGAACAGGATCCAGACGGTGATCTCGCTGAGGCTGATGGCAGGCAGGGTGGCGACGTCTTCCGGCAGAGGGCGAGGCTATCATGTGCACACCCCTGTAGAGACTGTTCTGCCTGCAGTTTCTTCAGCATCTCCTGTGGTGGTCATCGCCTCTCCAGCTGCAGAGTCATTGGGTTCCTCGCCAGCGGAAGAGCAGGAGTTAAGGTAAGTCCTCTTCTTTGTTTTCTTATTATCTGTATTAGAGAGGTCTTGTCTTACTCCTGGTGAGGAGACCCAGTTGCAGCACCCATCTGCTTCTGAGTTCTCTCCGCCATGCTCTTCTGCTGACTGTTTGGGTGTGGTTCCTGCCTCAACCTGTCCCTCTTCCTCCCTGTCCGAGGTGGCGGTGTCGGAGGAGGTTTCCTGGGAATCTGGACCGGATGCGCCCCTGCCGTCTCAGCCTGAGGCCAGCATGCCCCAGCCATTTCATTCGGGAATCAGTGCGCCCAAACCATCAGCACATGAGGTCAATGCATTTCAACCGCCTGATGCAGAGGTCAGCGCTCTCCAGCCGTCTCTTCCAGGGGTCAGCGTGCCCCAGTCATCTGTTTAAAACCTCCATGTTTTCTTCTGAGCAAGAGAGCCCTGTATTGTTTTTCCCAGAGTTAGAGGCTCGTGGGTTATTTTCAGGACAAAAGGGTTGTGTGTTATTTTCTGAGCATGTGGGCCGTGCATTTTCCCCTGCCTGGTGGCCCATGGTCTTTGGTAGGCTGTCTGATGCTCCGTGCTCACTCTTCCTGTGGCCACTGGACTTTCGAAGGCTGCCAGACCCGTTATGAGCTCCAGTTTGGGGACCCATGGACTTGGATAGGCCCCCTGACCCGCCATGTTCTCTGGTCTGGTGGTCTCGGGACTTTGGGAGACCACCCGACCTACCTTGTTTTGTTTTCAGGTCTTGGACTTTGGGTTGCCCTCACAGACTGTGGTTTTGTGTTGGACATTGCTTGGGGGGGAGGGGTTGTTTTGGTCCACCCAGCCTTTTTTCCCCACCACCCTACCCTGGGAGGATTTTGTGTTTTTGTTTGGGGTTGTCTAGAACATCCCCTTAAGGAAGGGGGGGGGGCACTATCAAGGGGGGACATTTGCAAACATGTCCCACTCTTTAAGTTATGTTTTTCTCCAGTTGTTAGTATGGTTAGTTTGCCCTCACCTTTAGTTTTTGGGTCATTCTGTGTTATGATCACCTTCATTATGTCATCTTATGTCATTCTGCATGACAGTGCTCGCTGTTTATTCTGCTCGTCATTATTGGTTCTTTGTTAATTCTTCACGGCTGCACCTGATTGTGTCTCTCTCCCTCTCCTCCTCTCCTCCTCTCTTAATTAATCCCAGCCAGTTGTCATTAGTGTTCTGTGTATATACAGTGTTGTGAAAAAGTGTTTGCCCCCTTCCTGATTTCTCATTTTTTTGTATGTTTGTCACACGTAACTGTTTCAGATCATCAAACAAATTTAAATATTAGACAAAGATAACACAAGTAAACACAAAATGCAGTTTTTAAATGAAGACGTTTATTACGAAGGGACAAAAATCCAAACCTACATGGCCCTGTGTGAAAAAGTGATTGCCCCCTACACCTAATAACTGGTTGGGCCACCTTTAGCAGCAACAACTGCAATCAAGCATTTGCGATAACTGGCAATGAGTCTTTCACAGTGCTGTGGAGGAATTTTGCCCCACTCGTCCTGGCAGAATTGTTGTAATTCAGCCACACTGGAGGGTTGTCGAGCATGAACCACCTTTTTAAGGTCATGTCACAGCATCTCAATCGTATTCAGGTCAGGACTTTGACTAGGCCACTCAAAAGTCTTCATTTTGTTTTTCTTAAGCCATTCAAAGGTGGACTTGCTGGTGTGTTTTGGATCATTGTCCTGCTGCAGAACCCAAGTGCACTTCAGCTTGAGGTCACAAACAGATGGCCGGACATTCTCCTTCAGGATTTTTTTGTAGACAGCAGAATTCATGGTTCCATTTACCACAGCAAGTCTTCCAGGTCCTGAAGCATCAAAACAGCCCCAGACCATCACACTGCCACCACCATATTTTACTGTTGGTATGATGTTCCTTTTCTGAAATGCTGTGTTACTTTTACGCCGGATGTAATGGGACAGACACCTTCCAAAAAGTTCAACTTTTGTCTCGTTAGTCTACAGAGTATTTTCCCAAAAGTCTTGGGAATCATCAAGGTGTTTTCTGGCAAAACTGAGATGATTGAGAACAGGTGTGTCAGTAATCAGGCCTGGGTGTGACTGGAAAAATTAAACTCAGCTTTCCAAAGATGTGATAAACCACAGTTAATTTATGTTGGGGGGGGGCAATCACTTTTTCACACAGGGCCATGTACGTTTGGATCTTTTCAAAAGTAAATGAGTTACTTACCAGTTCCTGCATGATTAAAGTAACTAGTTACTTGGAAAAGTAACTTTCACGTTACTTTTAAATGCATACTTAAATCATCTTGCACACACAGCAAGATCAAGGGCCCCTTGTTCTCATCAGAAAAAAGAAGAAAAAAAAACTGATGAGAAAAAGTCTCATCTTACAGAGAAAAAATGTCTCAGACTTACACAAACTATTGTAATCAGTAGAAAGTCAGAAGTTTACTTGAAATAAAGCTGTAAATTCACAGAGAAAATTTTGGACCCCCTCGTGGGCCGTTTTTGACTGTGTTTGACACCCCTGGACCAGCCCACTAAAAATGCATATTTAGAGGATTTACTTCCATGAAATAGCCAGTTTAGAAAGCTTGGGATCAGTTTGCCAAGGTCTCCGCCTTTGATTGACACCTAATCCACATAGCACCGGACTCCCATGATCCCTCCTGCAGGTGGTGAGCCCACTGGAGGGCAGACCCACGTGACTCCTTCGGGCTGAGCCCGGCCAGGTCCCATGGGTGGAAACCCGGCCACCAGATGCTAGCCATCGAGACCCTCCCCCAGGCCTGGCTCCAGGGTGGGGCCCCGGTAACCCCATACCGGGCGGGGTACACTGAATCCTTGATCTAGAATTTATCAAGAGAGTCTGTTGGATCGTTCTTAGTCTAGCCCTTCACCCAGGACCAGATTATCTTGGGTGACCCTATCAGAGGCATATTGCCCCGGACAACATAGCTCCTGGGATCACTGGGGCACGCAAACCCCCCCACCACAATAAGGTGACGATCCATGAGGGGGATCCTGATCCCGATCTGAACCCAAGTGGTGTTCAGTTATTGGACTTCTGTGCTAACCACAGTTTGTCCAAAACGAACACCATGTTCAAGCATAAGGGTGTCCATATGTGCACCTGGCACCAGGACACCCTAGGTCGCAGGTCAATCATCGATTTTGTTATCGTGTCATCAGACCTGCGACCGTATGTCTTGGACACTCGGGTAAAGAGAGGTGCAGAGCTGTCAATTGATCACCACCTGGTGGTGAGTTGGATCCGATGGCAGGGGAGGAAACCTTTCAGACCTGGCAGACCCAAACATATAGTGAGGGTGTGCTGGGAACGTCTGGCTGAGGCCCCTGTCCGGGAGGTCTTCAACTCCCATCTCCGGAAGAACTTCAACCACATTCTGAGGGAGTCTGGAGACATGGAGTCTGAATGGGCCATGTTCCCCACCTCTGTTGTTGAAGCGGCGGCCCAGAGCTGCGGCCACAAGGTGGTCGGTGCATTCCGCGGTGGCAACCCCCAAACCAAGTGGTGGACACCAGTGGTGAGGGGGGCCATTAAGCTGAAGAAGGAGTCCTATCAAGCCTGGTTGGCTTGCGGGACTCCAGAAGCAGCTGAGGTGTACCGGTAGGCCAAGTGGAGTGCAGCTCGGGTGGTTGCTGAAGCAAAAACCCGGGTATGGGAGGAGTTTGGTGAGGCCATGGAACAAGACTTTCGGTCGGCCTCGAAGAGATTCTGGCAAACTGTCTGGCGGCTCAGGAGGGGAAAGCAGCTCCCTGTCCACACTGTGTATGGTGCGGATGGGGCGCTGTTGACTTCGACTGGGGATATCGTCGGGCAGTGGAAGGAATACTTCGAGGATCTCCTCAATCCCACTGATACGCCTTCCACAGAGGAGACTCGCCTATCACAGGGGCTGAGGTCGCCAAGGTGGTTAAAAATCTCCTTGGTGGCCGGGCCCCGGGGGTGGACGAGATTCGCCCTGAGTACCTCAATGCCCTGGATGTTGTAGGGCTGTCATGGTTGACATGCCTCTGCAACACTGCGTGGAGGTCGGGGGCAGTGCTTTTGGCATGGCAAACCGGGGTGGTGGTTCCTCTCTTCAAAAAAAGGGGACCGGAAGGTGTGCTCCAACTTTAGATGGATCACACCCCTCAGCCTCCCTGGGAAGGTCTATGCCAAAGTACTGGAGAGGAGAGTCCGGCCGTTGGTCGAACCTCGGATTCAGGAGGAGCAATGTGGTTTTCATCCTGGCTGTGGCACATCGGACCAGCTCTTTACCCTCTCGAGAATTCTCGAGGGTTCGTGGGAGTTTGCCCAACCAGTTTACATGTGTTTTGTGGACTTGGAGAAGGCATTTGACCACGTTCCTCAAGGTTTTTTGTGGGGGGTGCTTTGGGAGTATGGGGTATCGGGCTTGTTGTTACGAGCTATTCGGTCTCTGTACGACTGTTGTGAGAGTTTGGTTCGTATTGCCAACACTCAGTCGGACTCACTCCCAGTGAGAGTTGGACTCCGCCAGGGCTGCCCTTTGTCACCGATCCTGTTCATAATTTTTATGGACAGGATTTCTTGATGCAGCCAGGGAATGGAGGGCGTCATGCTTGGTAACCACAGGATCTCATCTCTGTTGTTTGCAGATGATGTTGTCCTGCTGGCTTCATCCAGCAATGACCTACAGCTCTTGCTGGGACGGTTTGCCGCTGAGTGTGAAGCGGCTGGGATGAGAATCAGCACCTCCAAGTCCGAGTCCATGGTCCTCAGCCAGAAAAAGGTAGATTGTTCTCTCTGGGTTGGGGACAGGCTCCTGCCCTAAGTGGAGGAGTTTAAGAATCTTGGGGTCTTATTCACGAGTGACGGGAAAATGGAGCGAGAGATTGACAGACGGATCGGAGCAGCATCTGCAGTGATGCAGACGTTGTACCGGTCTGTTGTGGTGAAGAGGGAGCTGAGTTCTAAGGCAAAGTTGTCGATTTACCAGTCAATCCTGTCAAATAAACAAATTTAAGTCTAATCTACATTCCTACTCTCACCTATGGTCACGAGCTTTGGGTAATGACCAAAAGAACAAGATCGCGGATACAAGCGGCTGAAATGAGCTTCCTCCATAGGATTGCTGGACTCACCCTCAGAGATAGGGTGAGGAGCTCAGTCATCTGGGAGAGGCTCAGAGTAGAACCGCTGCTCCTCCACATTGAAAGGAGTCAGTTGAAGTGGTATGGGCATCTGATTAGGATGCCTCCTGGACGCCTCCCACTTGAGGTGTTTCGGGCACGTCCCACTGGGAGGAGACTCCGGGGCAGACCCAGGACTCGGTGGAGAGACTATGTCTCCCAGCTGGTCTGGGAACGCCTTGGCATCCTCTCTGAAGAGCTGGAGCAGGTGGTGGGGGAGAGGGAAGTCTGGGCTTCTCTGCTTGAACTGCTGCCTCCGCAACCCGGACCTCCGGAAAAGCGGTAGAAAATGGATGGATGGATGGACTTCCATGAAATAGTTGCATATCACAACAGCATGTAAATGAATAAGATGAAGTGGGCAGTGCAGTGGCGCAGTGGTTAGCACTGCGGCAGCACAGCAACTCACCCTTGGCCATGGGATCCCTGGTTCTATCCCAGCCCCTGACCAACAGTGATCTGTGTGGAGTTTGCATGTTCTCTCCGTGTCTGCATGGGTTTACTCCGGGAGTTCTCCGGTTTCCTCCCACAGGCCAAAAACGTGCAGGTTAGGTTAATTGGAGACCCTAAAAGTGGCCCTAGGTGTGAATGTGTGTGTGACTGGTAAAGGGATAGCGCTGTACCGTGGCTGCTTCATCCATCCAGGTGGATGCCCTCAATTTCCCCTCTGGGGATCAATAAAGTATACAAAAAAAAAAATAACAGAAAGCACAGATACCTTAGCTGTTCTCTACTGCAACAAATCACAGTCACTTTCTCTGTGCAGTAAGAAAACATTTACACAACTGCGGACATTAAATGCAGCTTCTTGCTCTAAAAATACTCATGTTTAACCACAGAGATAGGAGCTGTTGGGGGCTACTCACCACTAAGACAACAGGTGATAAGGGCTCGATATGAGAAGTCGTCACCGCCACGGGTTCCCACTAGGTTGCAGTGTGAGCAGGACAGGAAGCTGACCCACGGAGACTTATGGCTGCGCCAGCTAGGTAGGATCAGTTTATATCTATTTGCGCTAAAAATATCTATCCATATTAATAAAACGAGTAACGCGGGTAATGCATCTGATAAAATTTCAGTAACTGTAATGCATTACTGAATTTTTAAACAGTAATTTCATTACACAGCACGTCACTGCAAAAGTAGTGGTGTTATAGTAACACGTTACTTTATAACGCGTTACTCCCAACACTGCACATATTTAAATTTTTTTGATGATCTGAAACATTTTTTTTTCTTTTTTTTCCGGTTCCGGTTCCGCCGGACCGGTGGCGCCACACGAGTTGGCTGCCCGTTGCAACAGCCTTTTTTTTTTTTATCTTCCTTCTTCTTTCTACACCTTTCACTCTATATATATATCACGGACACACAGATCGCCCCAAAGGTCTCCCGAGTCGGCGGACGGAGCCTCTGTTTACAGCAGGAGACGATACAGCAGGGAAGAGCTAGTGCTAGCTAGCACTCGGCCGCCACCCGATGCTAGCGGAGAGACTCGATATACTGGGAACTGTAGCGAAAACGATGCGGGTGCCGGGCTGGAGTTCGGGCGGCGTGCGGGAAATATAAGACGGAATGATAAAGAGCGATGGCAAGAACCAGGCAGACCGCCCGTAAAATCTGCTGGAGGAGGGGGCCCCCCGGGAGGCAGCTGGCCACCAAGGCTGCTCGGAGAAGTGCTCCGGCCACCGGCGGAGTGAAGAAGCCTCACCGTTACAGGCCCGTGGCTCCAAGAGAGATCCGTCGCTGCCAGAAATCCACGGAGTTGCTCATCCGTAAGCTGCCCATCCAGCGCCTGGTGAGGGAGATCGCTCAGGACTTCCAAGACCGACCTGCACTTCCTGAGCTTCGCCGTCGTGGCTCTGCAGGAGGCTGGCGAGGCCTACCTGGTGGTCTCTTCTTCGCTAAGGGGGTCGCCATCATGCCCAAAGACTTCCAGCTGGCCCGCCGCATCCGCGGAGAGCGAGCTTAGATTTTCTGCTGCACATTCACCAACCATAATGCTCCACACTGTGTGTCTATATATATATATACTGTATATATTTATAGTAATATGTACATATGTTTGACTTCCGGTTATGGCTGCCACGTAGGACGGACGTGTCTCGCTCTGCTCTGCTCCTGGAAAAAAAAAAAATCGGCAAATAACTCTCTCATTTGGGACAGAACGTATCCCAGCATTTGGGCGAAGATATGTCGGCGAAGCCTAAGGCTGGAAAACCAGGAAAAGGAAAAAGCGAGCCGCCGAAACAGTCCAAATTAACGGACTTTCAGGTCTGTGACGCAGTAAACAAAACTCCATATATGGCGGAGGAGGCTGGCAACGCTGCGATATCTGCGGGGAATGGCGCAGATGGCTGCCATGAGTTCAATGAGAGCGGACTTTTCCTCTAGATTTGATGGGATTATGACAGCGTTGGAAGGAATAAGAAAGGAATTGGGTGACTGTGTAGAACGAACGGCGCAGATGGAGCTCCGTCTCGCTAGTGCTGAAGATGACGTCACCCGTCTTCAATTAAAGGTGCGCACTTTGGAAAAAAAAAATAAATCTCTGGAAGATAATATTTTGGATTTGGAATCTCGGTCGAGACAGAATAATTTGAGGCTGGTGGGTCTTCCAGAGGAATCAGAAGGTCGGGACGTATGTTCCTTTCTGGAAAAGTGGATTCCGGAGGTGCTGGGCAGCGAGGAGTTGCAATCAGCAGTGGTTCTGGAAAAAGCACATCGTATTGGCCCACGGAGAGATAAGGGACCGCCGAGGACCTTAATTATGAAGTTTCTTAGCAACAGAGACAGGATGAAGATCTTCAACGCTGCACGAGCTAAAAAAGGAGAGATTAAACACCAGGACCAGCAGGTGCGGTTCTACCCAGATTTGGCCACAGGAATCCAGCAATTGAGGAAGCAGTTTGATCCCGTACGTAAGGAGCTGCGCAACCTTGGGATTCGTCATGGTGTAATCTACCCTGCGAGACTGCTGACCACGTATGAGGGCAGAACCCACATCTTCAAGACCCCAGAGGAGGCGCAGGAGTTCATCAAGAAGATCAAAGAAGAAGAAGAGACTGGTGGGAGCTAAGCATGAACAAAATATAAGGTAGAATAATTAAGCATTTGCACAGGCATCTGACTGACTTGAAGTAAATAGTAAGTTTACAAAATATAGATTGTATTATATATTAAAAAAACAAAACAAAAACAAAACAAACAAACAAAAAAAACTATGATGTACAAAGTTGTTAAAAATTTTGGAGTTAAGTTGGAAAACTACAGAGGAGAGTTAATGTTACGTCATTAAAAGCAGTAGAGTTAGGGTGATTGGGAGGATGAAGAAGGAGTGGCTTAGGCTGTTCCCCGTGGGTGTGGAACGGTCGATGGCTATATCGGGAGACAGAATTTTTCTTTTGATTTTGGGGGGTTTGCCACAAGTGTGGGAAGGGGAAATTTGTTTGTGTGTAGTTTGTAGGATGAATGTTCAACCACTCATGTTTTTGCTTCTCTGTATGAGCATGTTTACACTGCAAGGTAATCCCAAACTCTTTATTGATCATGGACCAAAGTGTTAATCTTAATTTAACTTCATGGAATTGCAGAGGTCTACAAAATTTAAAAAAACTTAAACAAGTTATGAATAAAATAAAGGACATGGGTTCAAGAATTGTGTTTTTACAAGAAACTCATCTGATAGAGGAGGATGTTAAAAGAATTAGGAGTAGATGGCAGGGAAGTGTATTCACCTCTTCATTTTCATCCCGAGCCAGGGGAGTTATGACTCTCATACATAAATCAGTTCCTTTTCAAGTGAAAAATGTAATTGGAGACAAATTTGGAAGATATGTAATCATTCAAGGTTCTTTGCTATTAGAAAATATAAATCTTGTGAACTTATATGGTCCCAATATAGATGATCAGAAGTTCTTTGCTAATTTATTTCTCATCTTATCATCACTTACAGGGCAACATATAATAGCAGGGGATTTTAATTGTACATTGAATCCAGGTGTGGATAGATCAACAGGACTGGATTGTACGCACATTGGATGTAGGATGACTATTAATCATTTTATGAAAGAATTGAGATTGTTAGATATATTGAGAGAAATGAAACCACAAGTTAAAGCCTATTCTTGTTATTCCAGTACCTACAAGACATTCTCACGTATTGATTATTTTTTGATTTCCACAGAATTAAGGTCCAAGATTCAAAACTGCTTTTATGATAACATCGTGATCTCTGATCATGCACCCTGTTGTCTAATATATGTAGATAAAAAATTGACAAAGGAATCAGGTAGATGGCAATTTCAGCATAAATGGCTTCAGGATGAGGAATTTGTCAAGTATATAGAAAAACAGATAGACGAGTTCTTTGACATCAATACTACACAAACATCAGCATGTGTAAAGTGGGAGGCTTTCAAAGCTTTTATTAGGGGACATATTATTAGTTATACAGGATCAAAATCTAAGAAGACTCGAGAGGAGAGAGCTAAATTGGAACATAAAATAAAAAGTCTTCAGGAAAAAGTGTATGCAGGAAGTGACCCAAGGTTGGAGAATGAATTACTGATTTTGAGAGCTGAATACGACAAAAAATCAGCGAATAGAGCTGCCTCGAGTCTTCTAAGATTGAAACAATCTTTTTATGAACAAGGTGAAAAATCAGGAAAATTATTAGCATGGCAGATTAAACAATTGGAAATTAAAACACCAATTACCAGTATTATAAGTAATGGACAGGTAGTTATAGATCCTTTAGAAATTAATAGAGCCTTTAGAGATTACTATGAAAAATTATATGATACCAAAAATGAACCTGATTTAACAAAACTAAATGGGTTTTTGAACGAACTATCTATACCGTGTATACCAAATGAAAACAGGGAGATATTGGAGTCTAAAATTAGTCAAGAAGAAGTTGGGCTAGCCATTGATAATATGAAATCAGGAAAAAGTGCAGGACCAGATGGTCTTCCAGTTGACCTTTATAAAAAATTTAAGAATAAATTAATAAAACCTTTTTTGGAAATGGTTTTAGAAGCATTTCAAAATAATAATTTACCATCATACATAAATAATGCCTTAATTATACTGCTGCCAAAACCAGGTAAGCCCTCTAATAAATGTGAAAATATGAGACCAATAAGCCTATTAAACGCCGACCTTAAGATAATCTGTAAAATTTTAGCAAGACGAATACAAGAAATTTTACCAAATATTATTAATCGAGATCAGAATGGCTTTATAAAGGGTAGACAAGGCTTCCATAATGTAAGAAGACTATTTAATATTATTTATTTTAATAAAGAAGCACCGGATACAGCTCTCCTATCATTGGACGCCGAAAAGGCCTTTGATAGAGTTGAATGGCCCTTTCTTTTTGAAGTCCTACAAAGGTTTGGACTTGGAAATAATTTCATAAAATGGGTTCAAATAATATACAATAATGCTACAGCAGAAATCCTAACAAATAACAATATTTCAAAACCAATAAAAATCAATAGAGGATGTCGACAAGGCTGTCCACTTTCACCTTTACTGTTTACTATGGCAATTGAACCTTTAGCGATAGCGATACGTTTACATTCACAAATATATGGAATTAAAGTTGGACCAACAGAACATAAAATCTCCCTGTACGCCGATGATATAATTTTGTTTATGTCGAATCTAAAAAAATCAATTCCAACCTTGTTGAATTTAATAAAGAATTTTGGGGAAATATCAGGATATAAAATAAATAAAACTAAATCTTCAATATTAATGCTAAATGAGACCCAGAGAAATTACCCAGCCCCTGAGGCAAATCAATTCAATGTTGTAAATCAGTTTAAATATTTAGGAATCCAAATTATGCCTAAGCTAGAATCAGTCGCCAGCGTCAACTATGAAGCCTTAATGTCAGATATCAATGAGTTAACTCAGAGATGGATGTCACTACCAATGTCAATGATCGGGAGAATCAATATACTTAAAAGTAATATTTTACCTAAAATACTTTATTTATTTCAATACATTCCCTTATCACCACCTTTAGATCTATTCTCAAGAATAAAAAAAAAGTTAGTGGAATTTATATGGAACAACAGGAGGGCTAGATTACGTCTGTCTTTATTATATTTACCATTTGATCGTGGAGGTCTGAAATGTCCAAATTTTATGTTGTATTATTGGTCGGCACAACTGAGGTCTATGACATATTATTTTTCATCAAATGATCTCCCTCACTGGACTGAAATGGAATCATACAATTTACCTTTACCTCTTCCCATATTCATATACTCAGATTCGGCAAAAAAATTACAAAAACAAGTTAAAAATCCATTTGTAAAGCATATGATCAAAATATGGTGTGAAGCTAAAAACTATTTAAAAGAACCACAGTTATTGTCACAATTTAGTCCAATATGGGGTAATCAATATTTTAAACCAGGGAGAGCGGACGCTGTATTTAAAGTATGGAATTTAAAAGGGATACAAAAGATTCAGGATTTATATTTGCCATGTGCAGATAACATAATGTCTTTTGAAGAGCTGAGGATCAAATTTAATCTCAATAGAACACATTTTTTTAAATATCTTCAACTTAGAAACTTTATTCGATCAAATCAAAATAAAGCTCTCACTCGACCTATTTATTCATCCTTGGAAAAAATGATGATGAAAGATAGTAAAAGAAAGGGTATTATTTCAGAGTTTTATAACTCATTGACACTATCTTCAAGTGAAAATTCACTGAAAAGATTAAACTACTGGAAAGAAGATCTGCAAATTGAAATTTCGGAGGAACAATGGGAATTGGCTTGTACAGAAGCTCAAACCAAATCAATAAATGCACGCCTTAAATTGATACATTTCAAATGGTTAATGCGGATGTATGTTACACCGGAGGAGTTAAATAGATATAACAAAAATATACCAGATACATGCACAAAATGCATGGAAAGTAAAGGAACCCTATTTCATTGTTTATGGGAATGTAGATTAATAAGAATGTTTTGGGAAGAGGTGAGGGTAACAATTGAAAAAATAATCTCAAAACAAATCATACTGAATCCTAAACTGTTTTTGTTGGGTCTGTACCCAGAAAAGCATAATTTTAATAAAAGTGAAAGAACATTCATAGACCTCAGTTTGCTTAATGCCAAAAAATGTATTGCACTATTATGGAAAAAGACTCATAGACCAGATGTGACTCAGTGGTTAAGACAGATGTTAACAAACCTTCCATTAGAAAGAATAACATATATACTGAAATCAAAGGAAATTGTGTTTGAGAATATATGGAGACCTTTTATTGATTATGTAAAAAATTTAAACATAACTCTTGAAGAAGAAGGTGAATGATGTGTGTGGACCTTGTAAATTCCAAACTGGTGAACATAATATGTATACTTATGTATTGGATTGTCTAGACTAAACAGAGGAGCATTGTTGAAGACTTGATTTTGTTGGTGGTTGTTGGTGTTTTTAGTGCATTTTTTTTTTTGTAGTACTTTAGCGTTAGTGTTTGATTGTTTGTATCATGTTTGTTAAAAAAAAAGGTTCAATAAAGATATTGTGGGAAAAATATGTACATATGTTTACTAGCTGTTCTTGTTTTTTTCTTGCCTTCTGATTGTTGCTCTGTGTGTTGCTATCCCTGTGCTGTTGCAATCCTGGAATTTCCCCATTGTGGGACTAATAAAGGCTTATCTTATCTTATCTTATCTTATCTTATTTAAGTGTGACAAACATAAAAAAAATGAGAAATCAGGAAGGGGCCAAACACTTTTTCACACCACTGTGTGTTCCACCCTGTTTTCTGCTCAGGGTCGCATCGTAAACCCCCAGTTGTGTTTTTCCTCTGCATTTATCCGGTTTGTGTTATTCATTAAGTTTATCAGTGTTTATCCAGCCTTTGCTGTGCTTTATGCTAATAAACCCTGCTGAAACTCATCTCTGCATTTTGGGCCCATCCTTGCTGCTTCCCCAGCAGTGGAACATGACAGCACTGTACATACATACATACATACGTATATACTGTATATGTATGAAAATGATTTTCCTTGAAACTAGCTAGTAACATATCTGCCATACCCATTGATAAATTCAGACTAGATTATGGTGGGCTGTTTGAAACAGCAATACCAAAGAAGGTCAGCAGGTGGCAATAGTACTCCATCTCACTCTAATATGGTGCAAACATCTATCATTGAGGATGCTGTTGCTATCAAGTTATATAAATTATGTACAGAATGACCTACAATCTATAACATGAAATTTATGAATAAGGGTATGTGAAACTCAGTCAAGTGAACTAATTCACTGGTGGAATAAGATTTGATTAGCAACCATTCGGTAAAGGCTATATGGAAAAGGCCATTGATTTACTATTTTTTAATGTAATGTGCAACATTTGCACCATGTATGTTTTAATAAATTGTAAATAGCAACAGTGAACTGTATATAATACTCTAAATTGCATTGTTTCTACAACTGTTTTGGTCAAAAGAAATAATAGTAAATTAAATACTATAAAACATAAAAAGGGAAATGCTCAAGGCCAGATTACTACAGAAAACTACTGTTTAACTCAATTAACAAAAATGGACAGCTGCTCTGTGGCCAGGATCTAGTTTGTGACGTGGTAACACTTTTTTACCGCTAGTTGCATACATGAGCTTCTTCAAGCACAACGTGCAGAAACCAGCACCATATGGCGCTAGCAGAAACAAACTCTTGGTTCTCTAATTTTTTTATACCAGCTACCAAAAGGCTTGCCATCTCTGCCCATTTCTTCGATCCACGCCCAATGCAATTTGTTTTTAAGTCCTTTGCCAATTAGGACATCTTACCCAGGCTTCAAAAACTTACTCTCCATCCTACAGAATATATGAAAGGTTTGTGTATAATGACGTATGAAACACTCCCGTTTCCAGTCACTTATTCTCACCGTCCGATTAGAAGCATGCCATACTGATCTCTCTCGAAAAACTGGATGGATCATTGGTTGCCAGAAGTGAAGCCACCTGTTTTGGGTGCACTAATATGGCGGCCAGGTGGCTTCACTTGGCTCTGTACTCACTAAAGGGGCGTGAGCTATCCAGGTTTTCTACAGAGATCGATGGAGCTAGATACGGCAACTCTGCTTGGACAAAAAGTGTTTCTGCATACATAAATAGGAAGTAAATTTCCCCGCAGCCAAACAAACAAACAAAAAAAAAACAGCGAACGCCGACACTGTGCCGGAAAACTTTAAGCCCTGGTGGCTGATGCGTAGAGCTCTCCTTGACGTCTCCAACATTGTTGGCGGCCATCATTTCTGCTCAATGTGAATCGACTTTCATCAGAGAACAACACTTGAGGCCCACTGGTCCCTTGTCCAGCATAAATGATCCCTGGCCCATGCAAGACAATGACACTTGTGCCTGATGTTGTGGTCAGGTACCCTTGCAGGTCATCTAGCATGCAGACCACGCTGATGTAAATGGTTTTGAATGGTCTGACATGATACTTTGGTGCCTCTCGCCTCCCTTAAATCTGCCTGGAGTTGAGTGGCATTCATCATCCGGTTCTGCAGGGCACTGTTCACAATGAAGCAGTCATCAGCATGGGATGTGGCCAAAGGAGGTCCACTACTATGCCTTTCTATGACTCTTCCAGTCTCTCTGTATCTCTGTTGCAATCTGCTAATGACACTCTGTGACACTCTAAGCTCAGTGGCCACTTCCCTCTGAGAACATCCAGTTTGAAGCCTCACAATGGCGAGGTACTGTTGATCAATTGTTAGATGTGGTCTTGGTCTCATGAAGTCAAAATGTGAACAGCATGATGAAGAGGACTGTTTAAATACCAATTCTAATTGAACCAGAACATTTATTGGTCAATTCATGGATCAAACACCTGTTGTGAATTTTGCCGTTAACCCCTTGCACTCCGGTCAATTTCCCTAAAAACGCCAAAAAATAACGTGCCCAAAGTAAATCGAAAGCTGTTCTTCAACCCTTTGCAGCATCTTCATGGGGTTGGTCTCATTTAAAAGAAAACACTTTGAATTTTTTGGCAAAACAGTCATAATCTCTCTAAGTGCTCCTGCCACTGAGTTAAAGTCATCTAAACATACTGAACTTGAAGAAAATAAATTTGGCCTGGGTGTTTTTTTGGATACAAATGCTTGCAAATAACACACAGCTTCAGATCCGGGCTGGAAAATGCAACAGAAATGTAGAACCAAGTGTTATCCAGCTGAGGTCAAAATTTTGTAACAATACCACAAAAAATGAATATATTACACAGCTTTTTCCTCAGGTAGTTCCCAGGCATTTTTGAACTGTGCCAAATGGCACAGTTTGGAAAAACGTCTGTAACTTTTGAATGATTCAATATAGAAGCTTCATCTTGGGCTCTAATGAAAGGTGACACTCAGGGCTGTGTGTGTGTGTGTGTGGGGGGTTGTTCCCCCCCGCTACAGAGGACGGACATCGGCCATCGCTACATGACGGAATAGTCATGTGGCGACCGCGGCGCAGTCACCGCGGCTTCCCTCCCCCTCGCTACAGAAGAGTAGCGGGGGGGGGGGCGTTCACGGTCCAGACGCAGCGCACGACCCGTGTACCGCGGCGCACGCACTTCGGACTTCGTGCGCCACACAGTTGTAATTTATCGATCGGTCAAAAGTAATTTTTGATTACAGTTTTCAGGGATAAAGAATAATTTAGCTTATAACACCTTACCTCTTCACAGCAGCAGTGTCCTGGCGAACTTCTCTTCCTCATTGTCAGACGAACGTGACGCTGGTTCCTTGTTACGGACTCGTGGTTCTGGTCTCGGCGACCCGGTCAAACCATAATTCCATTATTGCGGTTTTGTGTTTCCATGATTGCGGTTTTGGCGAATGATTTACGACCTTCGTCGTCGGCCTCCGTCAGTCTATGGTGACCATGGAAGAGAATCCTCTATCCTCTCTAATGCTATTCTGCTGGAATAAGTGCAGGTCGCACTTGTGGGTGGTCTCCGTGCTGCTGGGTCTGTAGCAGGTTCTTCCTGCGGGTCCTTTTTTTCATCTGCTGCAGCAGTCAGTCTCTCTTCACCCAGCCTTACACAAAACAGCTCGCGAACTTCTGTGCTTCAATTGGCTGGCTGCATTCACAGCGTTGGTAGGCGGGTCCTTCTTGCTAGGTTTTCAGTCACTGGTTCTTCAAGGTTTCAGAAACCCAATTCAAGGCTCTTATTAGTCGAATGAGAGGTCAATCATATCTGATCTGTTCGCGGCTGTGTCTGTAGTGGAAGAACTTTTTTTTTTTTTCAGTGCGCGCTTGGACGCAGCGCCCTCGTGCGTCCTAGAGTGCACGAGGGCGCACAAGAGCACCCTCGTGTGCTCTGGGACACAGAGACGTGCCCGTCCGTGGTACACCGGAGTGCAAGACAGAATAATAAAGAGCGATGGCAAGAACCAAGCAGACCGCCCGTAAAATCTACTGGAGGAAAAAGCCCCCCAGGAAGCAGCTAGCCACCAAGGCTGCTCGGAAAAGCGCTCCGGCCACCGGTGGAGTGAAGAAGCCTCATCGTTACAGGGCTGTGGCTCTGAGAGAGATCCGTCGCTACCAGAAATCCACGAAGCTGCTCATCCGTAAGCTGCCCATCCAGCGCCTGGTGAGGGAGATTGCTCAAGACCGACCTGCGCTTCCTGAGCTTCGCCATCATGGCTCTGCAGGAGGCCAGCAAGGCCTACCTGGTGGGCCTCTTCTTCGCTAAGAGGGTCACCATCATGCCCAAAGACTTCCAGCTGGCCTGCCGCATCCGCGGAGAGAGAGCTTAGACTTTCTGCTGCACATTCACCAACGATAATGCTCCGCACTGTGTCTCTCTCTCTCTATATATATATATACTGTATATATATGTATATATATATATGTGTATATATATATATATATTTATTTATTTATAGTAATATGTACATATGTTTACTAGCTGTTCTTGTTTTTTCTTGCCTTCTGATTGTTGCTCTGAGTGTTGCTATCCCTGTGCTGTTACAATCCTGGAATTTCCCCATTGTGGGACTAATAAAGGCTTATCTTAAGAGGTTAAGCACCTTGTTGGAGAACAGCAAGTTTTGGTTTTTTTTTGTACTTATTTTGTACCCGTAGGTAGATTTGTTTTGCAGTCTGGTGACAAGTCACCAGCTGCCGGTCGCTGCGTGCGCAAGCGTCCCGTATCCCTAACCTGCATGTTTTTGGCATGTGGGAGGAAACCGGAGAAATCCCGGGGTAAACCCACGCTACACGGGGAGAACATGCAAACTCCACACAGATCGCTGTTGGCCGGGGTCAGATGGACATGTGCATTCAAAAAGTTAGAGAAGGTCAAATTAAGTTCACCTGTAAAGGTTATGGTGCATTTTATTGCATCCTGAATTTTCACCTGAAAGTCAAATATCCCTAACTTGTGAGTAGTGTATGTATATTTATTTACTGCTTTGGCTAGCCAACTCTTATCTTATTCACTATTGCTCTGAGGGCTGATATCCCTTTGCTGCTGCAATCCTGTAATTGTCCCATTGTGGGACAAATAAACGCTTATCTTAATTAGACAAAAACATCATTATGTACCAGTAATTAGACAGAACCATCATTATGACACCAGTAATTAGACAAAACCACCATTATGTACCAGTAATTAGACAGTCAGTCAGTCTTATGGCAAGCCAGTGACTTGAAATGATATCTGTTTCCATGCCTGCCGATCTAGTATGGCCGTCCTAAGGTTTCCAGCTGGTATCCCAGTGTCTCTCTCTAGGACCATTTTCAGGGTGGTATGGGGTCTCTCAACTTTATGTCTCACCTCAGGTTCCCAGAGTAATACTTGGGTAGCTGGCTGGTCATGGCGGAGGACATGATTGCACAGCACCACCATTACGAACCACCATTATGTACCAGTAATTAAATGGGTTGCGCAAGGAGACACTGGCTTGTTTGTTGCCGCTCCTTGCTCCTCCTCAGTGATTTATCTGGTAGCACTTTGAGATTGCTTGGAATGAAAAGTGCGTTACAAATATAATGTATTATTATTAATATTTAGACAGAGCAACTATTATGCACCAGTAATTAGACAGAACCACCATTATGTACCAGTATCCATCCATCCATCTTCTACCACTTTTCCGGAGGTCTGGGTCGCAGAGGCAGCAGTTCAAGCAGAGAAGCCCAGACTTCCCTCTCTCCGGCTACCTGCTCCAGCTCTTCAGAGAGGATACAAGGGCATTCTCAGACCAGCTGGCAGACATAGTCGCTCCAGTGAGTCCTGGGTCTTCCCCGGGGTCTCCTTCCAGTGGGACGTGCCTGAAACACCTCAAGTGGGAAGCGTCCAGGAGGCATCCTGATCAGATGCCCAAACCACCTCAAATGGCTCCTTTCAAAGTGGAGGAGCAGCAGTTCTACTCTGAGTGTCTCCCGGATGACTAAGCTCCTCACCCTGTCTCTAAGGGTGAGTCTAGCAATCCTACAAAGAAAGCTCATTTTGGCTGCTTGTATCCGCGATTGCATTCTTTCAGTCATTACCCAAAGCTCATGACCATAGGTGAGGGTAGGAGCGTAGATTGACTGGCAAAGTGACAGCTTTGCCTTAGAGCTCAGTTCCCTCTTCACCACGACAGACCGGTACACGTCCGCATCACTGCAGATGCTGCTCCGATCCATCTGTCAATCTCTCGCTCCATTCTCCCCTCACTCATGAATAAGACCCCAAGATACTTAAACTCCTCCACTTGGGGCAGAAGCTTGTCCCCAACCCGGAGAGGACAATCCACCTTTTTCCAGCTGAGGACCATGGACTCGGACTTGGAGGTGCTGATTCTCATCCCAGCCACTTCACACTCCAGTAAGACCTGTAGGTCATTGCTGGATGAAGCCAACAGGACATCAACTGCAAACAGCAGAGATGAGATCCTGTGGTCACCAAGCATGACATTCTTGGCTGCACCTATATATGCTGTCCATAAAAATTATGAACGGGATTGGTGACAAAGGGCAGCCCTGGCAGCGTCCCACTCTCACTGGGAATGAGTCCGACAGAGTACTGGCAATACGAACCAAACTGTCACAACAGTCGTATAGAGACTGGATAGCTCGTAACAACAACCCCGATATCCAATACTCCTAAAGCACCAGTCAGTCAGTCAGAGCGGCCTCAGCTGAGCTGCACGCCTAGCGGCCCAGTCTTCACGGTCTAGCATACAGGCAGCAAGCTCGCCAGTGTTGGCCACCCCAGTGTCTCCCTTCAGAGTGTCCATGAATGATGTTAATGGCTGTCCTGGGTGGCAAAAGTCATGCGTCACTTCCCAGAGTACCAGGTGGCCTCCTGGGAGCACTTGGTGATGGTCATAGTGCTCCGCAAGGCCAAGTCTTCGCCAAGCCACCTTGTCTGATATTCCTGGAAGGTGCCCATAGAAATCTTCATTGGAGACATGGTGTTGCCAGTTTACACTGAGGATGGTGCGCTGCAACCGGCTGTAGGAGCCGTCCAATGACCTCTGAATGGAGATGTTTAATGACCAGCACTTGCTTCCGTATAGCAGTATGGATTCCACTGTTGCACAAAAGAAATTAACTTTTAGCTCTCTTGACATGTCTGAGTGCCATATAGCTCGCAAGTCATTGAGAGCACTCCACGCGAGTGTCTTGTGCACCTTCATATCATGACTAGTAGATCCTACCCAGGAGCCAAGGTACTTGAAGTTGTTGACTACTTCAAGAGAGTTGCCGGTACTTGTCAACAGTGGAGATAGAGAGTTAGAAGCATCCTGCATGTCATCACCTGACCATCTTCTGGTCATTAATGGTGAGACCGATCAGACAGCATTCCAACTCCACAAGCGATAACAATCTCTGTGCCTGTAAGATGTTGTTTGATAGCAAAACAATGTCACAAAAAATGTCAAAAAAACGTAAGAGATGCAGTCGAATGCCTTCTCCACGACAGCATCTCCAAGTCCACAAAACACATGTAAACTGGTTGGGCAAACTCCCACAAACCCTCGAGGATTCTCAAGAGGGTAAAGAGCTGGTCCGATATGCCACAGCCAGGCCGAAAACCACATTGTTCCTCCTGAATCTGAGGTTCGACCAACGGCCACATTCTCCTCTCCGGTACCGTGGCATAGACCTTCCCAGGGAGGCTAAGGAGTATGATCCCTCTAAAGTTGGAACACACCCTCCGGTCTCCCTTCTTGAAGAGAGGAACCACTACCCTGGTTTACCATGCCAAAGGCACTGTCCCTGGCCTCCACGCATTGTTGCAGAGGCGTGTCAATCATGGCAGCCCTACAACATCCAGTGCTTTGAGGTACTCAGGGCGAATCGTGTCCATCTCTGGGGCCCGGCCACCAAAGAGTTTTTTAACCACTTCGGTGACCTCAGCCCCTGTGATGGGCGAGTTGTCCTCCTTGTTCACAAGCTCTGCTTCCTCTGTGGAAGGGGTGTCAGTGGGATTGAGGAGATAATCAAAGTATTCCTTCCACTGCCTGACGATATCCCAAGTCAAAGTTAGCAGTGCCCCATCCGCACTATACACAGTGTGGACAGGGAGCACCCCCCCCCCCCGAGTCACCAGACAGTTTGCCAGAATCTCTTCTAGACCGACCAAAAGTCTTGTTCCATGGCCTCACCGAACTCCTCCCACACCCGAGTTTTTGATTCAGCAACCACCTGAGCTGCATTCTGCTTGGCCTGCCGGTACACCTCAGCTGCTTCGGGAGTCCCACAAGCCAACCAAACTCAACAGGACTCCTTCTTCAGCTTGATGGCCCCCCTCACCACTGGTGTCCACCAATTGGTTTGGGGGTTGCCACCATGAGATTCACCAGCGACCCTGCAGCCGCTTCAACAGTGGAGGTGGAGAACATGGCCCATTCAGACTCCATGTCTCCAGACTCCTTCGGAATGTGGTCGAAGTTCTTCCGGAGGTGGAAGTTGAAGACCTCCCGGACAGGGGCCTCAGCCAGACGTTCCCAGCACACCCTCACTATACGTTTGGGTCTACCAGGTCTGAATGGCGTCCTCCCCTGCCACTGGATCCAACTCACCACCAGGTGGTGATCAGTTGACAGCTCTGCACCTCTCTTTACCCTTAAGTGTCCAAGACATACGGTTGCAGGTCTGATGACACAATAACAAAATCGATCATTGACCTACGGCCTAGAGTTTCCTGGTGCCAGGTGCACATATGGACACCCTTATGCTTGAACATGGTGTTCGTTATGGACAAACTGTGGTTAGCACAGAAGTCTAATAACAACACCACTTGGGTTCAGAGCGGGCAGGCCATTACCTCCCAATCACCCCCTCCCAGGTTTCACTGTCATTGCCCATGTGCGCATTGAAGTCCCCCAATAGGACAATGGTGTCTCCAAGAGGAGCACTCTCCAGCATTCCAGTCAGAGACTCCGAAAAGGGTGAGTACTCTGAACCATCATCTGGTGCATAGGCACAGATGATGGTCAGGACCTGTTTCCCAACCCGAAGGTGCAGGGAAACAACCCTTTCGTCCATCGGGGAAAAGTCCAATATAGAGGCAGCAAGGTGGGGGCAAACAAGAATACCCACCCCTGCACGCCACCTCTCACCCGGGGCAACTCCAGAGTAGGCCAAGCTCCAGCCCCTCTCCAGGAGACTGGTTCTGGAACCAGAGCTGCGTGTTGAGGTGAGGCTGACTACATCTAGCCAGTATCGCTCAACCTCATGCACCAGCTCAGGTTCCTTCCCCACCAGAGAGGTGACATTCCATGTTCCAAAAGCCACTTTAGGAAGCTGGGGATCAGACCACCAAGCTCTCTGCCTTTGACTGCCACCTGATCCACATAGCACCAAACCCCCATGGTCCCTCCTGCAGGTGGTGAGCCCTCTGAAGGACGGACCCAGGTAACTCCTAAGGGCTGAGCCCAGCTGGGTCCTATGGGCAGAAACCCGGCCACCAGGCACTAGCCATCAAGCTCCTCCCCCAGGCCTAGCTCCAGGGTGGGGCCCCAGTAACCCCATACTGGGCGGGGTACACTGAATCCTTGCTCTTACATTCATCATGGGAGTCTGTTGGATCATTCTTAGTCTGGCCCTTCGCCCAGGATCAGTTTATATTGGGTGACTCTACCATTGGCAAACTGCCCCGGACAACATAGCTCCTGGGATTACTAGGGCATGCAAACCCCCCACCATAAGGTGACGATCCATGTTGGGGTAGCTGACTGGTAATTATGTATCAGTAACTAGACAGATCCATCTGTGTGTACCAGTAATTAGACAGAACCACCATTATGTACCAGCAATTAGACAGAACCACCATTATGTACCAGTAATTAGACCAGGGATGGGCAACTTTGGTAGCAGTGAGGGCCACAGAATTTTTTTCTCACTTCCCAAGGGCCAGATTTACATGTAAACTTTCCGTGGGGGGAAGGGGGGTATTATTTCTGGTAAAGTCAAAAGTTTCACAAGTAAAACTGAAAATGCAAATGAAAACAAAAGATACTTAGTGTTTTGTCAGAATCAGAATCAGAATCAGAAAGAACTTTATTGCCAAGCACATTTACAAGTAAACAAGTAAACATACAAGGAATGTGATTTGACATTGGGCGCACACGAAGGCGCATCCAATGACGCGGCAGCCATGAGGCGCCTGTCATAACAGTAGGGGGTAAAGAGGGGGAGGGGATGGATGGGTAGATAGGGAAACACAATAGGCAGAGAGAATAAAGCATTGTTAATCAAAATAAAGGTCCTTTTATGACCAAAATTGTGATCACAAGAAAAAAACTCTCTAATGCACAATTAGCAGACAATAGAGATCACACAATGACAAAGCAAGTTGAGAGAGTCAGTGTATTGTAAATATATATCAGTAATTGTATCAGTGGTGTAATGTTGAATGCAGTAGTGTAGGTGTGTCAATTGCTAGTGAACAGCAGAGGGCGCCTCCTGGCAGTAGATGGATGTTATAGTCATGTGATCTAAAGCAGTCCAGAGTCTCTCTCTTGCTTGCAGATGGTAAGTTTTCACATGGTGCACTGTCCTTGAGCGTCCATCTGTTGAAACAACAACAATTGTGTCGATTGTTTGGGTTAGCAGAGCCGTTCCTTCCGCTTATCTTCATCGAGGAGGAATGTAAACAGACAGGGCGCCGAATTCAAGGTCGAATAGGCACAGATCACTCAGAGCAAAGAATTTTCATCTCTTGCGATTCTGCGCTTCATAATTTCCATACAGGCTTAAATTTTAATGTCATTCTCTCTCTGGAAAGCACTCAGCGGCTCCAGATGTTGTCCACCTACCGAAACACAGGTAAACATGTCCAAGAGAGTCCATTCTCTCTCCAATGCATGCCAGATGGTAAATCCATGTTAATCCATATGCCGCTGTCCGTGCTCGCCCCAACTGGAAATTGTTGGGGGAGCTACGCCGGGGTCGGCATTTTGATTAGCTCACCCGAATATAATTTTGATACACCAGGAACTCCAGGGCCAAACAGAAAAATCCTGTGATCATGCCAAACCAGTCGAATCACGCAGGTTCCAATTCTTGGGCTCCCCCTGGCCCGGTTCTTGTTGAAAAGTGGTGACAATAGCACATTTAAGCCGCTTTCCAAATCCATAATTTCCGTTTAGATTAAGATTCAGCAGAAGAAGAGCGACTAAAAACACAACATTGCAAGCTGGAATCAAAGGGGAGAGGATTAGAAGGGAGAGGAAGAAAAAAATGTGTCTGCTCTCTCTGAAGGGCAGGAAGAAAGGAAAAAAATGGTCATATTAGAATTAAAATTGCTGATAAAATTATATCTGCCCCGCAATGGACTGGCAACCTGTCCAGTGTGTACCCTGCCTCACGCCCAAACATGCTGGAATAGGCTCATGCTTCTCTCGGACCCCCGACCCGAAAAGAATTAAGCAGTAGAAGATGGATGGATGGCTGGATAAAATTATATCATGACCTAATTTTTAAAACTCTTTCCATTAAAATGATGACCAAAGAGAAATTCTGGACAATAATTAACAAAAAAAGTCAAGAAGAAAAAGAAATATGATGAGGCTTAGCTTGCTCTTGGTTTCATTGTGGGTGTGGAGGGGCAGAGAACATCCCTGGGCGGGCCCTCAGAGCATGCGCTGCAGAGCTGACTGATGTTCTCACAGCAATCTTCAACCTCTCCCTCGACCAGAACATAGTCCCCTTGTGCTTCAAAACAACAACTATCATCCCGTCCCCAAAAGGAGCCCACCAACCTGTCTGAATGATTACAGACCAGTAGCACTCACTCCAATCATCATGAAGTGCTTTGAGAGAGTTGTGCTGCCCCTCATTCAGGACAGCATACCGGGCACCCTGGACCCCTGCAGTACGCCTACCGGCCCAACAGAGCCACCTCAGATGCCACTGCTGCAGCACTCCATTATTCTCTCCCCCACCTGGAAGATAAAGACTCCTACATTAGGATGCTCTTTGTCGACTACAGCTCCGCCTTCAACACGTTCATCCCCCACAAACTCACCGACAAACTGTCTTCACTTGGCTTGCACCCCACCCTCTGTGACTGGCTACTGGACTTTCTAACTGGCAGGCCCCAGTCTGTCAGGATGGGTAACAGGACCTCAGCCAGCATCATCACAAGCACAGGTGTCCCCCAGGGTTGTGTTCTCAGCCCCATCCTCTACAGCCTCTTCACCCATGACTGTGTTGCCTCCCACAAAGACAACATCATCCTAAAGTTTGCGGATGACACAGCAGTGATAGGACGTATCACTGGTGAGGACAACAATCTCACCCTCAACACGGACAAGACAAAGGGAATGATAGTGGACATGAGGAAAGGGAGGAGGAGACCCCATCAGCCACTGTTTATCCAGAAGCACAACACCACAGAGCTGGTAAAGAGAGCTCAACAGCAACTGTACTTTCTGAGGAGGCTGAAGAAGTTCGGCATGTCTTCCAGGATCCTCAATAATTTCTACAGCTGCATCATCGAGAGCATCCTGACCAACGGCATCACTGTGTGGTACGGAAACACCACTGCCCTGGAGAGCAAACGCCTGCAGAGAGTGGTGAAGACAGCGGAGAAGATCATCAGGACTCCACTCCCCTCTCTGCAGAGCACCTACCACCGCAGAGTCCAAAAGATTGCTGACGTCATCCTCTGGGACCCCCCCCCCCCCGCCCCAACACAGACTGTTCACACTTCTACCCTCAGGTCGCAGGTACAGAAGTGTGAAATGTTAGACAACCAGACTGAAAAACTCCTTCTTTCCCACTGCCATCAGACTCATGAACAGACAACAACTCCCAAAACTCTAACACAGCTTTGCATATAGGAACTCACACACTGGATGCTAAATCTGCACACTGCTCACCTGTACAGTAGACATAGTATCACCTGTCTGATGTCCATATCATCTCTGCTGCTACTTCAGTAATTTGTAATTATACACCGTTTGTTGCACAATGCTCATTTGCACACTGTACATAAGTCTATGCCATCTCAGGTTCACATCAGGTTGCGCACTGCTCATTTGCACACTGTACATAGGTTCATGCCATCTCAGGTTCACATCATCTCTGATATCAATATACCACTATCACTTTAGTCATCCGGTGACTTCATTTTCATTCCTCTACTGCCTAACTGTGTGTTGGTGTATGTGTCTTAGTATCCATCAGTACTAGGATTGAGTTACTGTGTTGGTGTGTCATGACTTATTAGAATTGTTGTTTCTGTACCTTTACCTTGGCATTCGTTCGGAGAGCAAAGTAAGAATTTCATTGCTCAGCTAAGGAAATGTAGCATTTCTTAATTGTGCACATGATAATAAAGCCTTTGAATCTTGATCACTTGCACAGAGCAGAACCTAGGTTTCGATTAGAGCTGTCTTCTGGTGGACTCTATAACTGCATTTAAGAATGTGGTCTCAAATATGGCAAACGTGATGTAAAAAAATAATTGATTTTTGGAAATAGACTGGCGGACCGCAGTGGATTGGGGGGAGGGGGCACATGTGGCCTGTGGGCTACTAGCTGTCCATCCCTGACTTAGACAGAACAATCATTATGTACCAGTAATTAGACAGAACCACCATTATGTACTCTATTGGATCTTCAAAACTGTCAAAAATTTTGTTTCTTTTGAGTACGGCGGACAGAAAGAATTGCCCCCGCTCTTATCCGGAATTCCCTCTCACCTTTACCAGGGCTCGGCTGCTCCACCCTCCTGGTGGAAGCGTCACCGTTGCCATGGTAAATGTGGCGCTCGGTTGGTGAAGCTAAAACTCTCCCTGGCATGTTCTGCTGCTCCTCGAACACAATATGGATTATTGTTTCGTCTATTGGTGTCTCGGCACTCCCTGGATCCCATCGATGCCTGCCTGGTACCTGTAGCCGGCTTCAATCAGGTGCTCCAGACCCGCCGCTCCTGCTCTCCCTGGCTTTGCCAGTGCAGAGTGAACCTCGGGAACCTGAGGATGCTGTGTTGGGCTACCCGGTCTGCTCCACCACAGGCCCCGGCTCCTGCCAGGATTGGCCTGATAAATTCCAGATCACTGGTAAATAAAACTTTCATTCTCCGGGATTTCTTCACCTCCCATTGTCTGGACATCCTCTGTATATGTGAGACTTGGTTGAGTGTTGGTGACTGTTGCGCTTTTTCTGAACTTCTACCGGCTGGTTGCTCTTATTTTAACTCCCCATGGACGATGGGTCGAGGAGAAGGAATTGCGACTGTTAATAAAAATGACTTTAAATGTAAGCAGTGCTTTTTATCCTCTTCCTTCACCAGTTTTGAAATGATTTTATCTGAGGTGGGTCGCTCTGACTCAGTGCGGTGTGCTGCCATCTACTGACCCCCAAATATAATAAAGAGTTTGTGAATGACTTTGCCGATTTTCTGGCTGAAATTATGCCAAAGTATGACTTAGTCCTGATTGTTGGAGATTTTAATATCCATGTGTGCTGTCTGGATCAGCCACTGGTGAATGACTTTTTAAACCTTATTTATTCTTTTAACCTGGAGCAGTTTTTAATCTGGTGATCCTACACATGAACACGGACACACATTAGACCTTGTTCTTTCACATGGTTTGTCTGTGTTTAACCTGGACATCTGTGACAATGTGTTCTCTGATCATATGCCAATTTTATTTGATGCTGCCTTCTCCTGTACCAAAGTTAAAACCTGCGCTCCTGCTGGCCACTGTCGTATTTTTAACCCCTCCACTGCTGGTCAGTTTTCCGCTGCTTTTACCAAGCTCTGTGCTCCCTCTGATTCAGTTCTCTCTGATATGGAGGAGCTTAATTCCTGGTTTCATTCCTCCTGCCAAACCATCCTAGAGTCTGTGGCTCCATCAAAAATTAAGCAGCCCAGAACCAAACTCGAGCCATGGTTCAATGGCAGACCTTGGGCAGTCAGAAGGGAATGCCACAAAGCTGAGCGCAGGTGGAAGGATAAGCTGCAGGCATCTCGTCAAATTTTAAAGAACTGCTGGCATCGTTATCAGAGTACTGTTAAAGAGGCTAAAAAGAGAACATTTATCCATTATTATTGTCCAGTTGTCATAACCCACGTGTTATTTAAGATCATTGACTCTGTTCTTAATGCCTCACCGACTGTTGGTATAGAAGCATCCACTGACTTTTTGCATTTTTTTTTATTGATAAGGTCACCACCATTAGGGCTCTCATCCCAGCGCCTGCCTCTGACCACTCTGTCTCTGTCCCTTGCTCTGCTGTCTTTAATCAGTTTGAGCCTGTGACCCTGTTGCAATTAGAAGATGTGGTTGGTCATATTAAGCCCTCAGGTTCCCCTTGTGATGCTCTCCCTCCTTGCCTTTTTAAAGAGGTTTTATCTAGCATATGTCAGTCGATTTTAACCATTTGAAACAACAGTTTGTCTTCTAGTGTGGTTCCTGCACATTTTAAACATGCAGTAGTGAAACCTTTGCTTAAGAAACCTGGTCTTGAGCAGACTGTTGGCTAATTTTAGGCCTAGTTCAAAGTTACTTTTTCTCTCAAAAATACTGGAAAAAAATGTTTATTTTTAGTTAAAGACTTTTTTGGATGAGAATGGTGTCCTGGAGGTGTTTCAGTCTGGATTTAAAACCCTCCATAACACAGAGTCATCTTTGTTAAGGGTCTTTAATGACATCCTCCTGGCGCTGGATTCTGGTGATTTTGTGATTCTTTTTCTGCTTGACCTAACTGTTGCCTTTGATACAGTGAACCATGACATTTTAATATCCCGTCTACGGCACCTAGTGGGGATTTCTGGTACTGTATTGGAATGGTTCAGGTCCTATTTGGCAGAGAGAACCACGTCTGTAAAACTGGCTGGTTTTGAATCTTCCTTGGCTTCCCTGTCATGTGGAGTCCCACAGGACTCAATTTGAGGGCCCTTGCTTTTCTCCCTGTACTTACTTACACTGGGTTCAATCCTTAGGAAGCATGGTATCACCTCCCACTGTTACACTGATGACAGTCAGATTTACGTACCGTTAAAGCAGAAGGAGGCCTTCTCAATTAAACCACTTCTTGTATGTCTTAATGACATTAAACATTGGATGGCGTTAAACTTTTTAAATTTTAATGAAAAGAAGACTGAAGTGATGGTTTTTGGACCCAGTGGCCCCTGTGAGTCCCTCCTTGTTGACTTGGGCCCATTGGCACAGTTTGTTAAGACAACGGTTACAAATTGGGGTTTTAAGATGGACAGTGATTTTAGATTAAATTGTCAAATTGGTGGAGTAGTCAGATCAAGGTTTTTTCATTTGAGGCAGCTGGCAAAGGTTAAACCCATTCTTTTAAGGCAGCACGTTGAAACAGTAATCCATACCTTCAATACATCTCGGCTGGATTACTGTAACGCACTTTATTTTGGAGTCAGCCAGTCTTCACTCTCACGTCTCCAGTTAGTTCAAAATGCCGCTGCACGTCTTTTAACTGGAACACAAAAGAGGAACCACATTAAACTCATTTTAGCTTCCCTTCACTGGCTACCTGTGCACTTTAGGGTTCATTTTAAAATTCTTTTGTTTTTAAATCATTAAATGGCCCTACCCGCCCTTCATCCTTGCACTCCTGCTCGGTCTCTCAGGTCAGCTGATGAGCTGCTCCTGGAGATACCAAAATCGAGGAGGAAGCTCAGAGGGGAGAGAGCTTTTTCTGTTGCTGCCCCTAAACTGTGGACTGGTCTGATGCCTTTGTCCATCAGACAGGCCCCTTCACTGTCCAGTTTTAAAACTCATCTTTAAAAACCTCATCTTTACAACCCATTTTTGACCCAGTTTGAGACATTGATTTGACTTGTTTTGTTGCTTTTATTGCATGACTACTATTTATTTGTGCTGTATTGTATTTTTTTAGTTGTATTTTATTGTTTTTATGTCTTACGTTTTTATATTTTATTTATTGTTGATGTACAGCACTTTGTGTCAGCTGTAGTTGTTTTTAAAGTGCATTATAAATAAAGGTGGATTGGCTTGGATGCACCAGTAATTACTGTATACAGAACCACCATTATGTACCAGTAATCAGGGTTTCCTCGGGTAACATTTCCATGTGGCAGGCTGCCATGCTTGAAGTTATGCCATCACGCCAAGGAAATATAAATTTAAGAAAAAATGTGAAGAAATGACGCTCCGTAAGAGCGCACACGAACAATGCACGTCTTCCACGTGGAGTTCGGAAGTGCCCCGCTCGCGTGTTCCAGTTGGTGTCTCGCTACTAGCGTCGCTGTCCGAGAGAAGCATGAGCTTATTAAAGTACTTTAAATGTGGACAAAAAAAAAAAGCAGAAGAGGTATGTAAGCAGTGGAGGCATTTATGGTGGTTTTAACCCACTGGTAATGGGAACAATAATGAAGAGTCGCTTAGCAAACAGGTGTGGTTAGGCTTCATATGCAGGGTAAGGCAAAGGGGACTGATGAATTGCTGAGGATTATTTCACCAGCCCCTACATTAACTAAGTTAAGATAAGATAAGATAAGCCTTTATTAGTCCCACAATAGGGAAATTCCAGGATTGCAACAGCACAGGGATAGCAACACTCAGAGCAACAATCAGAAGGCAAGAGAAAAAACAAGAGCAGCGAGTATACATATGTGCATATAATATATATATATATATACAGTGCGGAGCATTGTAGCTGGATGGAATAAATATGAGTATATAAACACACAGTGCAGAGTATTGTAGCTAGATGGAATGAATATGTGAATATATAAACACACAGTGCGGAGCATTGTAGCTAGATGGAATAAATATGTAGATATATAAACACACACAGTGCGGAGCATTGTAGCTAGATGGAATAAATATGTAAATATATAAACACACACAGTGCGGAGCATTGTAGCTAGATGGAATAATATGTAGATATATAAACACACACAGTGCGGAGCATTGTAGCTAGATGGAATAAATATATGAATATATAAACACAGTGCGGAGCATTGTAGCTAGATGGAATAAATATGTAGATATATAAACACACACAATGTGGAGCATTGTTGCTAGATGGAATAAATACAGTGGGGCAAAAAAGTATTTAGTCAGCCACCAATTGTGCAAGTTCTCCCACTTAAAAGATGAGAGAGGTCTCCAATTTGCATCATAGGTATACCTCAACTATGAGAGACAAAATGAGAAAAAAACCCCAGAAAATCACATTGAAGGATTTTTAACGAATTAATTGGTAAATTCCTCGGTAAAATAAGTATTTGGTCAATAACAAAAGTTCATCTCAATACTTTGTTATATACCCTTTGTTGGCAATGGCAGAGGTCAAACGTTTTCTGTGAGTCTTCACAAGGTTTTCACACACTTTTGCTGGTATTTTGGCCCATTCCTCCATGCAGATCTCCTCTAGAGCAGTGATGTTTTGGGGCTGTCGCTGGGCAACACAGACTTCCAACTCCCTCCAAAGATTTTCTATGGGGTTGAGATCTGGAGACTGGCTAGGCCACTCCAGGACCTTGAAATGCTTCTTACGAAGCCACTCTTTCATTGCCCAGGCGGTGTGTTTGGGATCATTGTCATGCTGAAAGACCCAGCCACGTTTCATCTTCAATGCCCTTGCTGATGGAAGGAGGTTTTCACTCAAAATCTCACGATACATGGCCCCATTCATTCTTTCCTTTACACGGATCAGTCGTCCTGGTCCCTTTGCAGAAAAACAGCCTCAAAGCATGATGTTTCCACCCCCATGCTTCACAGTAGGTATGGTGTTCTTTGGATGCAACTCAGTATTCTTTCTCCTCCAAACACGACAAGTTGAGTTTTTACCAAAAAGTTCTATTTTGGTTTCATCTGACCATATGACATTCTCCCAATTCTCTTCTGGATCATCCAAATGCTCTCTAGCAAACTTCAGACGGGCCTGGATGTGTACTGGCTTAAGCAGGGGGACACGTCTGGCACTGCAGGATTTGAGTCCCTTTCGGCGTAGTGTGTTACTGATGGTAGCCTTTGTTACTTTGGTCCCAGCTCTCTGCAGGTCATTCACTAGGTCCCCCTGTGTGGTTCTGGGATTTTTGCTCACCGTTCTCGTGATCATTTTGACCCTACAGGGTGAGATCTTGCGTGGAGCCCCAGATCGAGGGAGATTATCAGTGGTCTTGTATGTCTTCCATTTTCTAATAATTGCTCCCACAGTTGATTTCTTCACACCAAGCTGCTTACCTATTGCAGATTCAGTCTTCCCAGCCTGGTGCAGGTCTCCAATTTTGTTTTTGGTGTCCTTTGACAGCTCTTTGGTCTTGGCCATAGTGGAGTTTGGAGTCTGACTGTTTGAGGTTGTGGACAGGTGTCTTTTATACTGATAACGAGTTCAAACAGGTGCCATTAATACAGGTAACGAGTGGAGGACAGAGGAGCCTCTTAAAGAAGAAGTTACATGTCTGTGAGAGCCAGAAATCTTGCTTGCTTGTAGGTGACCAAATACTTACTTTACTGAGGAATTTACCAATTAATTCATTAAAAATCCTTCAATGTGATTTTCTGGATTTTTTTTTTTCTCATTTTGTCTCTCATAGTTGAGGTATACCTATGATGAAAATTGGAGACCTCTCTCATCTTTTAAGTGGGAGAACTTGCACAATTGTTGGCTGATTAAATACTTTCTTGCCCCACTGTATATAAATATATATATATAAACACACACACAGTGCGGAGCATTGCAGCTCGATGGAATAAATATGTAAATATATAAACACACACAGTGCGGAGCATTGTAGCTAGATGGAATAAATATGTAAATATATAAACACACAGCGTGGAGCATTGTTGCTAGATGGAATAAATATATAAATATATATATAAACACACACAGTGCAGAGCATTGTAGATCGATGGAATAAATATGTAAATATATAAACACACACAGTGCGGAGCATTGTAGCTAGATGGAATAAATATGTAAATATATAAACACACATAGCGTGGAGCATTGTTGCTTGATGGAATAAATATATAAACATATAAACACACACAGTGTGGGGCATTGTAGCTAGATGGAATGAAACAGCACAACCGTCTACTTAGTTATCCTACATGGTATGATTATGTACCCATACATATTCTCACCCTCCATAGCGACTGGTATTTTCCTAGTTGTATACCGGAGGGGACCATTGTGTAAGTCTATTGCGTCTTTTGCATTCAATACTATTAGGTTGTCACGTCTTTTTGCTATCTCTGCGAGCAGCCCTGCTTAGGTTGTACAGTCTGACAGCAGTAGGGAGGAAGGACCTGCGAAACCTCTCGGTTGTGCACCTAGGATGATGTAGTCTGCTGCTAATTGAGCTCCTCAGTGCATTCAGTATGTCCTGCATAGGGTGGAACTCGGACTCCAGCAGAGATGACAGTTTAGCCACCATCCTTCTCTCTCCCACCTCCTCCACTGGGTCAAGGCGCTGCCCCAGGACAGAGCTAGCTTTCTTGATCAGTTTGTTCAGTCTCTTCCTATCGGCTGCTGTAATGCCACTGTCCCAGCAGACCACTCCAAAAGTGATGGCTGATGCCACCACCGTGTCATAGAATGTCTTCAGCAGCACCCCTTGTACACCAAAAGACCTGAGTCTCCTCAGTAGGAGCAGCCTGCGCTGTCCCTTCTTGTAGAGTGTGTCAGTATTGTGTGACCAGTCTAGTTTATTGTTCAGATGAACACCCAGGTACTTATAGGATGTCACCATCTCGATGTCTGTTCCCTGTATATTTACTGGTGCTGTGAGGGGTTGTCCTTGCCTGCGGCAGTCCACCACCAGCTCCTTAGTTTTCCTCGCGTTGATCTGGAGGCAGTTTCGATGGCACCAGTCCACAAAGTCCTGGATAAGCCCTCTGTACTCAGCTTCATCTCCGTTGGAGAAGAGGCCGACGATCGCAGAGTCGTCAGAGAACTTCTGTAGATGGCAGTGTGTTGTGTTGTGTGAGAAGTCCGCAGTATAAAGGGTGAACAGGAAGGGAGCCAAAACCGCTCCCTGGGGGGCCCCCGTGCTACCGATGATTGTGTCGGACACACAGTCCCGGGTTCTCACAAACTGAGGCCGGTTTGTGAGGTAGTCCAGGATCCATGATGACAGGTGCTGGTCCACCCCTGCGCACAGCAGCTTGTCCTTCAGGATCATCGGTTGGATGGTGTTGAAAGCACTGGAGAAGTCAAAGAACATGATCCTCACCGCATTCCTGGGCTTCTCCAGGTGGGACAGAGAACGGTGAAAGAGGAAGATCACCGCATCCTCCACCCCAATGCCATGCTGGTAGGCGAACTGGAGTGGATCCATCGCTGGTCCCACCAGGGGGCGGAGGTGAGCAAGGAGCAGTCTCTCCAGGGTCTTCATCATGTGGGCCGTCAAGGCCACTGGTCTGTAGCTGTTCAGATCTTTGGGGTGGGAAGTCTTTGGTACAGGTACCACACAAGATGTTTTCCACAGCTGTGGTACCCTCCCCAGCTTCAGGGTCAGATTGAAGATGTACTCCACAATCCCACACAGCTGGTCAGCACAGGACTTGAGGAGCTTTGCGCTGATGCCGTCCGGTCCCGACGCCTTCCTCGCCTTGATCTTCCTCAGCTCCGTCCTCACCTGGGTCTTAGTGAGGGTCAGGTTGGGGGGCTGTGTGTTGGCAGTGGGGGGGTGTTGGTGGAGTGGGGAGTGGGCAGCAGGACTTGATGTCTTTAGAGGCAGCAGTGGTTGTTGTGTAGTCAGGGGGGAGGGCGGTTGGTCAAACCTATTGAAAAACAGATTCAGATTGTTCGCCAACTCCCTGCCCCCCGTGGCCTGGGGGGAGGTATTCTGGAGCCCAGAGATGGTTTTAAGGTTTCTCCAGACCCTGCTGATGTCACTCTGTTGCAGCTTGTCCTCCCTCTTCTTCCTGAAGCTGTCCTTGCCTTCTCTGATCTTTCTCCTCAGCTCCCTCTGTATGGACTTCAGCATCTCCCTGTTCCCCGACCTGAAGATCCTCTTCTTCTCTCTCAGAAGTGTTTTTATCTCAGGGTTGATCCAGGGTTTGTTGTTTGAGCAACACTGTATGGTCTTGGTGGGAACGGTGTTGTCCACACAGAAGCTGATGTAGTCCGTGATGGTGTGAGTGAGGCCATCGATGTCCTCACCATGTGGACCGCAGAGCTGCTCCCAGGCGGTGGTTTCAAAACAGCCCTTTAGAGTGTCCATTGCCTCCTCAGACCAAAACTTCACTGTGCGCATGGCCGGAGGTTGTCTGTGCACTAGGGGTTTGTACACCGGCCGGAGATGAACCAAGTTGTGATCCGATCTCCCGAGTGGGGGGAGTTGTGATGAGGTGTACGCCGCCTTAGTGTTTGCGTAGAATAAGTCCAGTGTTTTATTGTCTCTAGTGTGGCATGTGACATACTGGGTAAACGTGGGTAGAATGGGAGACAGTGAAACATGGTTGAAATCGCCTGAGATGAGGAGAAGAGCATCTGGGTGTTCTGTCTGCAGCCTGCCAGTTACTGAATGGATGACGTCACGCGCTGTCCCAGCGTTCGCCGTTGGATTTGCATAAATAACAATGCAGATCACGTGTGAGTATTCCCTCGGGAGATATATAGGCCGCGTGCTAACAGCTAGCAACTCGATGTCTTTGCTGCAGTGTTGTTGTTTAACAGTGATATGTCCCGGTCTGCACCAGTTGTTGTTAACATACATTATCACTTCACCGCCCCTTGCTTTGCCACTGTCTGATGTTCGGTCTGCCCGTACCACGTGGAAACCCTCCAGTTCAATGTTAGCATCTGCTGCTAATTCAGTTAGCCAAGTCTCTGTGAATAGAAACAGGCTACACTCCTGGCATATGCTATCGTAGCAGGAGATAGCCGCTAGCTCATCTACCTTCCCCAGTAACGATCGTACATTCCCCATAACAACGGATGGGAGGGTGGGTCTGTACCTTATATTTCTTGCCCTCCGCCTTACTCCAGAACGACACCCACGTCGTTTTCACCTCAGTTCTCCCGGTATGTCGAGTTTTTCCGTTAGCACCAGGTGGCGGTTGAGTGCTAGCAGCTCTTCCCTGCTGTACCGTCTCCTGCTATAAACAGTGGCTCCGTCCACCGGCTCGGGAGACATTTGGGGCGATCTGTGTGTCCGTGATATATATGGAGTGAAAGGTGTGCCGGATCAGAGAGTTGTCACCGGATCAGAAGAGAGAGGAAGAAAAAAAGACTCAGAATTGAGCCGCTGTTGCAAAAGGCAGCCGACTCGTGTAGCGCCGGAAGTGAAAGTTATGTTCATTATTATGTACCTGGCAAGTTAAGATGACTTAACACCAATTTTTTAAAAGAAAATAAAGAATCTCTCATTTGTCCAGTTACTCATTTACTCAATGTGTCAATCAAACATGATGTTGTCCCAACTGCTTGGAAGGTAGGAGTGGTCAGATCAATTTTCAAAACAGGGAGTAAAACTGATATAAACAACTACAGACCAATCAGCATCTTACCTGTCATCTCGAAAATAATTGAAAAATGGGTGGCCACACTTCTATGTGAACATCTGAATTATGGAAACATCCCCCCGTATCACAAACAGTTTGGGTTCCGTGCCCACCACTCAACAGTCTGCAATAAGCGTGCTCCTAGAGAAAACTAAATCTTTCTTAGATAAGTGCAACCGTGTAGGTGCTGTATTTTTAAGGTGGATTCACACTACAACATTTGGACCAACTTTTACTGACGTTTTGGCAAATGTCTGGCTCTGCTGGCAAAAGTTAATGATTGCTGGTGTTTGTTGGCAAATGCTGGTGAAAGTTGTATTCTTTGAAAATTTTCAGTCTGCTGAAAATTTATCGACGTTTAGAAATACACGTTGGTGAAAGCTGTGCTCATTTTGCAGAAGTTCCTGAGCACTGAGCTAAGTTATGCAGAGTTTACCTAAATCAGCCTAAGTTAAAGCTGGGTTCACTCTATAGTGTTTGGACCGACTTTTACAGATGTTTTAAAAAATCAGAGAAATAGTGCAGTTCAGCTGATATCAGCGTCAGGTAATGCTCATATAAAGATCAGTGTTTGTGGAGGCTTCCTGTCATGGGCGGCGAGAGCGTGCCCCCTCCTTCCCGTTCATCTCTACTCAGCTCATCATCACACCTGAGGGAGAGGACACACCTGCGCCCTCTCACCAGCCAGCGTACTTAAGGAAGCATCCTTCAGTGATTCAACGCTGGCTCGTCTGGGTATACAATAGGGCAAAAAAGTATTTAGTCAGCCACCAATTGTGCAAGTTCTCCCACTTAAAAGATGAGAGAGGTCTCCAATTTTCATCATAGGTATACCTCAACTATGAGAGACAAAATGAGAAAAAAAAATACAGAAAATCACATTGTCTGATGTTTAAAGAATTTATTTGCAAATTATTGTGGAAAATAAGTATTTGGTCAATAACAAAAGTTCATCTCAATACTTTGTTATATACCCTTTGTTGGCAATGACAGAGGTCAAACGTTTTCTGTAAGTCTTCACAAGGTTTTCACACACTGTTGCTGGTATTTTGGCCCATTCCTCCATGCAGATCTCCTCTAGAGCAGTGATGTTTTGGGGCTGTCGCTGGGCAACACGGACTTCCAACTCCCTCCAAAGATCTTCTATGGGGTTGAGATCTGAAGACTGGCTAGGCCACTCCAGGACCTTGAAATGCTTCTTACAAAGCCACTCCTTTGTTGCCCGGGCGGAGTGTTTGGGATCATTGTCATGCTGAAAGACCCAGCCACGTTTCATCTTCAATGCCCTTGCTGACGGAAGGAGGTTTTCACTCAAAATCTCACGAAACATGGCCCCATTCATTCTTTCCTTTACACGGATCAGTCGTCCTGGTCCCTTTGCAGAAAAACAGCCCCAAAGCATGATGTTTCCACCCCCATGCTTCACAGTAGGTATGGTGTTCTTTGGATGCAACTCAGTATTCTTTCTCCTCCAAACACGACAAGTTGAGTTTTTACCAAAAAGTTCTATTTTGGTTTCATCTGACCATATGACATTCTCCCAATCCTCTTCTGGATCATCCAAATGCTCTCTAGCAAACTTCAGACGGGCCTGGATATGTACTGGCTTAAGCAAGGGGACACGTCTGGCACTGCAGGATTTGAGTCCCTGGTGGCGTAGTGTGTTACTGATGGTAGCCTTTGTTACTTTGGTCCCAGCTCTCTGCAGGTCATTCACTAGGTCCCCCCGTGTGGTTCTGGGATTTTTGCTCACTGTTCTCGTGATCATTTTGACCCCACGGGGTGAGATCTTGCGAGGAGCCCCAGATCGAGGGAGATTATCAGTGGTCTTGTATGTCTTCCATTTTCTAATAATTGCTCCCACAGTTGATTTCTTCACATCAATCTGCTTACCTATTGCAGATTCAGTTTTTCCAGCCTGGTGCAGGTCTACAATTTTGTTTCTGGTGTCCTTTGACAGCTCTTTGGTCTTGGCCATAGTGGAGTTTGGAGTCTGACTGTTTGAGGTTGTGGACAGGTGTCTTTTATACTGATAATGAGTTCAAACAGGTGCCATTAATACAGGTAACGAGTGGAGGACAGAGGAGCCTCTTAAAGAAGAAGTTACAGGTCTGTGAGAGCCAGAAATCTTGCTTGTTTGTAGGTGACCAAATACTTATTTTCCACCATAATTTGCAAATAAATTCTTTAAAAATCAGACAATGTGATTTTCTGGATTTTTTTCTCATTTTGTCTCTCATAGTTGAGGTATACCTATGATGAAAATTGGAGACCTCTCTCATCTTTTAAGTGGGAGAACTTGCACAATTGGTGGCTGACTAAATACTTTTTTGCCCCACTGTACTGCCACTAAAGACAGCAAGTCAACGTTACACTGGTAAAAGAAATTATTAACCTGTGTGCTTTATTCCCTCGTGCAGATTGCTGCCATCGTGTGGGTGTGTCACTGAGGGATGCGCGCGCTCTCCTGCCACTTCATCCTTCACGACGGTAACCTCCACCCGGTCAGGCTCCACCAGCGATCGCCTACTCTGCTGGTTCGTCTATTCCCCACTGGAGTCCTGCTGACACTTCCTCGGAGCCCACGCAAGTGGTAATTTGGCTCGCCCATTTTCCCTTACTCCATTCCTATGCTCTCAGCTCTCATTCTCTCTCCACAGGCTCTTACCTCTGGCGAGTGACTGTTCTGTAGCAGTGCGGATTTTGCTATTTAATAAAAATATTCAAACGTGTGTACAGTTTGATTGTCTCTTTGTTGCTGCACCTTGCACGTGGGCTGAATTATCTAATTAGTCCTGACAGAATGAGCCAGCCTTAACCTCGGCTCAGCAGGTGCAACAGGGGGACAATCTGCTCTGGATCACTTAGAAGCGACCGAGCAACAGGTCTCCGCGATGAACCAGCAGCTACAAACTATGATGCAGCAATTGGACACCATCACGCGTCATTTGGCCGGGATGACTCCTCCGGCTCCTCCTCCTCAGCCTGCTCCTATTGTTCAACCTCCGGTTCGCCGTACCACCTCCATTCCCACACCTGCCCTGTTCGCGGGGGAGGTGGGGAAATGTAAGGAGTTTTTACACCAGGTATGGACGTGTTTGGAGCAGGTCGGGGGGAATACCCGATTGATGTCGCTAAGATTCAATTTTCACCTTACTGTTGCGGGACCGAGCCCTCAGTTGGGCTTGAGCCACATTAGACAGCCCGGAGGGCCGTAGTTACATGTTTGATCAATTTGTGGCCGCTTTTTGTTGCGCATTCGACCACACCGAGAGTCAGGGGAACATAATGAGCCGCCTTATGACTCTCTGCCAGGGGGCTCGGTTGGTGGCCAAGTTCTCTGTGAAGTTTCGGGTCAAAGCGGCAGACTCGGGGTGGAATGAAGGTGCGTTACGCAGCGCGTCCCTCTACGGGTTAAACGCTCATCTCTGCGATGACCTGGCGGTTTATGCCGTTCCCGATACACTCGATGGTCTCATTGATCAGGCTGTGGGGTTGGACAACTGCTATAGTGAGCGCACAAAGGAGCGATAGGCCTCCTTTCGCTCGTCCGTCGAGTGGGTGCCCATTGCGGGGGCTGACACTGGGAGGGGCCGGTCCTCCTCCCAAGCCGATGGACCTCAGTCAGTTTCAATTAACCAACGATGAGCGTCGCGAAGGAGGAGGACTGGCGCGTGCATGTACTGTGGTTCACCGAAGCACAGTCGGGACGAGTGCCCCCAGCGACCAAAAGACGCAGCCCATCAGTAACCATGGGGAGTCTAGCGGGCGGGACCAAACTTACTCCCACCGACAATTTCTCTATTTCGGCCCTCGTGCAATTGCCGGGGGTCGAGAGGAGGATCTTGCCGTTAGTTGATTCATGGGCAGAGAGCAATTTTGTGTTGGCCTGGCTGGTCCGGGACCTGGGTATTCCCACTCTTAAACTGGCCCATCATCAACGTGTTACCACCACATCCGGCTGTGAGGTTACGGTTATCAGTGAATGCATGAGGCCGGTCTCCATCCTCTTGTCTGGGAATCATCAGGAGGAACTCATGTTCCTAGTTCTCCCAAATTCATCATCCCCAATGATTCTAGGGTATCCATGGCTCCCGAGGCACAGCCCCATAATCAACTGAGGGCGTAGTCAACTTGAGTAATCAACTTGAGTACTTGCGGTCAGCCCGCCGACTTAACGCCAGGAAGGCTCGCTGGGCTTTGTTTTTCCAGTGATTTAATTTCACTATTATCTACCGGCCTGGTTCTCAGAATACCAAACCGGATGCGCTATCGCGCTAGTTTTATTCCGAGGAGGTAGCACCCCCTTCCCATCCTCAATCCATTCTTCCCCCTTCACGTGTCCTCAGTGCCCTTACGTGGGATATCGAGCGGAGGGTTCGGCAAGCCCAGTCTCATGAGCCTGTGCCAGCAGGGTGCCCCCGGGACCGCCTGTACGTCCCCGCTGCCCTCCGAAGTGATGTCATCCAGTGGGGTCACACCAGCCGCTTCACCTGTCATCCTGGTATCACCTGCACGACAGATCTGGTTCGGCTGGTGTTCTGGTGGCCCACTTTGCGGTGGGACGTGCGGGAGTACGTGCAGGCCTGCCAGACCTGCATACGGGGCAAGTCTGACTCCTACCCCCCAGCTGGACTTCTCCATCCCCTTCCCGTCCCTGGTCGGCCTTGGTCACATATCGCCATGGACTTCCCCACTCCCATGGTAAATCAGTGATTCTGACCATCGTGGACTGCTTCTCCAAGGCTGTCCATCTGGTGGCGCTCCCTAAACTCCCCTCAGCCTTGGAGATGGCCATCCTTCTGACTGATCATGTGATCCGACTCCATGGAATCCCTGTAGACATCGTGTCTGACCGGGGCCTGCAGTTTACATCACAGGTATGGAGGGCCTTCTGCCGCACCCTGGGGATGACGGTGAGCCTCTGGGAACCACTCCCAGAGCAACGGGTAGGCAGAGCACGCCAATCAGTCCTTGGAGGCCACCCTGCAATGCGTGGCAGCCGAGCACCCTTCCTTGTGGAGCTCACATCTGACCTGGGTGGAATACTCTATGAACTCGGCTATTTCCACGGCAACGGGGCTTACTCCTTTTGAAGCTTCATTAGGTTACACGCCTCCACTTCTACCCATGACTGAGAGGGAGGTCGCGGTTCCCTTCGTGGGGGCTTATGCTCACCACTGTAGGCACATCTGGAGATCCACACGCGCCACCCCCATCCACTCTGTTGAGCGCAATCGGGCCACGGCGGATAAGCGATGGGTGCCTGCTCCCAAGTACACCGTGGGGCAGCAGGACTGGTTGGCGGCCAGTCAGGTTCCGCTGAAGACTACTTCTAAGAAGCTGTCTCCCCGCTTCACCATTCCTTTTCCGATCTCCAGTATTGTCAACGATGCCTCAGTTTGGCTTAGACTCCCATCAGCCCTGCGGGTGAACCCAGCCTTTCATGTCTCTCACATCAAGCCCCTCTCGGTCAGTCCTCTCTGCCCCCCCCCATCCCGAAGCCGCCTCCTCCTCCCTGGATCACCGACGGCCACCCCACCCACACGGTCCACCGGATCCTGGATGTTCACCGTTGGGGCCAGGGTCTACAGTATTTGGTTGATTGGGAGGTGCCACGGCCCGGAGGAACGGTCCTGGGTTCCCTCGTCCTGAATCCTGGACAAACAGATGCTCCGGTCCGACCATCAAGCCCATCCCAACAAACCTTGTGGACCGCCAGGAGGTGCTCCTAGAAAGGGGGGGCCCTATCATGGGTGGCGAGAGCGCGCCCCCTCCTTCCTGTTCATCTCTCCTCAGCTCATCATCACACCTGAGGGAGAGGACACACCTGCCCCCTCTCATCAGCCAGCATACTTAAGGAAGCATCCTTCAGTGATTCAACGCTGGCTCGTCTGGGTATACTGCCACTAAAGACAGCAAGTCAACGTTACACTGGTAAAAGAAATTATTAACCTGTGTGCTTTATTCCCTCGTGCAGATTGCTGCCATCGTGTGAGGGTGTCACTGAGGGGTGTGGGCGCTCTCCTGCCACTTCATCCTTCATGACGGTAACCTCCACCCAGTCAGGCTTCACCAGCTATCTCCTACCCTGCTGCTTCGTCTATTCCTTGCTGGAGTTCTGCCGATGCTCCCTCAGAGCCCACGTAAGTGGTAATTTGGCTCACCCATTTTCCCTTACTCCATTCCTCTGCTCACAGCTCTCGTTCTCTCTCCACAGGCTCTTTCCTCTGGTGAGTGACTGTTCTGTAGCAGTGCGGATTTTGCTATTTAATAAAAATATTCAAATGTGTGTACAGTTTGATTGTCTCTTTGTTGCTGCACCTCGCACGTGAGCTGAATTATCTAATCAGTCATGACACATCCTGCTGTTCTCGACCTGCTTCTGGAGTGAACACATCTCCCTTGAGCATACGTTTCAGTATTTATTTTTGTTTTGTATTCCTATGTAGTTACTTCTGCATACCCTTTTCCCCTGTTCATTCATTCATTCATTCATCTAAAAAAAAAATAAAATAATGCTATAGACTCCAACACTAAGTCCGCAATCAAAATGTGAATGTGGATGGAATTTTAAAAAAAAAACTGTTAATGAATCATTATATAAATAAAATGACGGGTGATTATATTTTGACTGTTATACCTGTCTCCATTAAAATAACATAAAATCCTGTTAAATGTCATTTACTTTTTGACACCACATCGCACCATCCGTCGTTGTTTGAGCCAAAGTGGACTTCATGGGAGACGACCAAGGAGGACACCACTGTTGAAAACAAATCATAAAAAAGCCAGACTCGAATTTGCCAAACTGCATGTTGACAAGCCACAAAGCTTCTGGGAGAATGTCCTATGGACAGATGAGACAAAACTGGAATTTTTTGGCAAGGCACATCAGCTCTATGTTCACAGACACAAAAATGAAGCATACCAAGAAAAGAACACTGTCCCTACTGTGAAACATGGAGGAGGTTCTGTTATGTTCTGGGGCTGCATTGCTGCATCTGGCACAGGGTGTCTTGAATCTGTGCAGAGTACAGTGAAATCTCAAGACTATCAAGGTATTCTAGAGAGAAATGTGCTGCCCAGTGTCAGACAGCTTGGTCTCAGTCGCAGGTCATGGGTCTTGCAACAAGATAATGACCCAAAACACACAGCTAAAAACACCCAAGAATGGCTAAGAGCGAAACATTGGACTATTCTAAAGTGGCCTTCTATGAGTCCTGATCTAAATCCTATTGAACATCTGTGGAAGGAGCTGAAACATGCCGTCTGGAGAAGGCATCCTTCAAACCTGAGACAACTGGAGCAGTTTGCTCATGAGGAGTGGGCCAAAATACCTGCTGAGAGGTGCAGAAGTCTCATTGACAGTTACAGAAATCATTTGATTGCAGTGATTGCCTCAAAAGGTTGTGCAACAAAATATTAAGTTAAGGGTACCATCATTTTTGTCCAGGCCTGTTTCATGAGTTTGTTTTTTAAAATATTCTGTTGAACTACAATTCAAAAGCATTGTGTGATTTTCATTGGTTAATTTTCATAGAATTTTTATTTATTACCACTTTTGTCAGATTCAAGTTATTTCTGTGACCATTGTGTTTTTTTCTTTCATTAACAGTGGGGTACCAACAATTTTGTCCACGGCTGTATATATATATATATATATATATATATATATACAGTATATATGTCATCATCATCATCATAGCAGTCTGTCGTGGGTGACAATGACTGTTTCATTTAGGTCTGATCAGATTCCTCCACACAGCTCTGTCCTTAGCCTTCCGCTGCCAGGAACTCCTGTCTATGTCCAACTTCTTCAAGTTTCTTTTTACAGTGTCTTTAAATCTGAGCCTTGGTCTACCCTGACTGCGTTTGCCCTCGCATAACTGTGAGTAGAGTAACTGCCGAGGGAGATGCTGGTGGTCCATCCTCTCAACATGTCCATCAGGCAGAGAGTAGACAGCCTCTGAAATTTTCACGAAAAACTTTTATTCCATGGACCAAGAAAATGTTTTTTCAGACGGCAAAAAAAACAAAAACAAAACCAAAACAGCTGTTGTTTCCAAGGCAACCAGTAATCTGTACTGGCAAAAGACATGTTTGCACAACACCACAGCCTAGTGGTAGAAAAATAACACTATAAAGACACCAAACCACCCACCAAACCACACCCATCACCTGCAAACAAACCCACAAATGTCAGCTTATATATATATATATATATACAGTATATATACAGTGGGGTAAAAAAGTATTTAGTCAACCACCAATTGTGCAAGTTCTCCCACTTAAAAGATGAGAGAGGTCTCCAATTTTCATCATAGGTATACCTCAACTATGAGAGACAAAATAAGAAAAAAAAAATCCAGAAAATCACATTGAACAATTTTTAATGAATTAATTGGTAAATTCCTCGGTAAAATAAGTATTTGGTCAATAACAAAAGTTCATCTCAATACTTTGTTATATACCCTTTGTTGGCAATGACAGAGATCAAACGTTTTCTGTAAGTTTTCACAAGGTTTTCACACACTGTTGCTAGTATTTTGGCCCATTCCTCCATGCAGATCTCCTCTAGAGCAGTGATGTTTTGGGGCTGTCGCTGGGCAACACAGACTTTCAACTCCCTCCAAAGATTTCCTATGGGGTTGAGATCTGGAGACTGGCTAGGCCACTCCAGGACCTTGAAATGCTTCTTACGAAGCCACTCCTTTGTTACCCGGGCCGTGTGTTTGGGATCATTGTCATACTGAAAGACCCAGCCACATTTCATCTTCAATGCCCTTGCTGGTGGAAGGAGGTTTTCACTCAAAATCTCACGATGCATGGCCCCATTCATTCTTTCCTTTACACAGATCAGTCGTCCTTGTTCCTTTGCAGAAAAACAGCCCCAAAGTATGATGTTTTCACCCCCATGCTTCACAGTAGGTATGGTGTTCTTTCTCCTCCATACACGACAAGTTGAGTTTTTACCAAAAAGTTCTATTTTGGTTTCATCTGACCATATGACATTCTCCCAATCCTCTTCTGGATCATCCAAATGCTCTCTAGCAAACTTCAGACTGGCCTGGACATGTACTGGCTTAAGCAGGGGGACACGTCTGGCTCTGCAGGATTTGAGTCCCTGGCGGCGTAGTGTTTTTCTGATGTAGCCTTTGTTACTTTGGTCCCAGCACTCTGCAGGTCATTCACTAGGTCCCCCCATGTGGTTCTGGGATTTTTGCTCACCGTTCTCGTGATAATTTTGACCCCACGGGGTGAGATCTTGCGTGGAGCCCTAGATTGAGGGAGATTATCAGTGGTCTTGTATGTCTTCCATTTTCTAATAATTGCTCCCACAGTTGATTTCTTCACACCAAGCTGCTTACCTATTGCAGATTCAGTCGTCCCAGCCTGGTGCAGGTCTACAATTTTGTTTTTGGTGTCCTTTGACAGCTCTTTGGTCTTGGCCATAGTGGAGTTTGGAGTCTGACTGTTTGAGGTTGTGGACAGGTGTCTTTTATACTGATAACGAGTTCAAACAGGTGCCATTGATACAGGTAACGAGTGGAGGACAGAGGAGCCTCTTAAAGAAGAAGTTACAGGTCTGTGAGAGCCAGAAATCTTACTTGTTTGTAGGTGACCAAATACTTATTTTACTGAGGAATTTACCAATTAATTCATTAAAAATCCTTCAATGTGATTTTCTGGATTTTTTTTTCTCATTTTGTCTCTCATAGTTGAGGTATACCTGTGATGAAAATTGGAGACCTCTCTCATCTTTTAAGTGGGAGAACTTGCACAATTGGTGGCTGACTAAATACTTTTTTGCCCCACTGTATATATATATATATAGATCATCATCATCATAGCAATCTGTCGTGGGCGACAATGACTGTTTCATTTAGGTCTGATCAGATTTCTCCACACAGCTCTGTCCTTAGCCTTCTGCTACCAGGAACTCCTGTCTATGTCCAACTTCTTCAAGTTTCTTTTTACAGTGTCTTTAAATCTGAGCCTTGGCCTACCCTGATTGCGTTTGTCCTCGCATAACTGTGAGTAGAGTAACTGCCGAGGGAGACGCTGGTGGTCCATCCTTTCAACATGTCTGAGCCATCTCAGGTTCATCTGTATTAGCATGTCCTCCATTGATGGTAGACCAGCTCGTTTCAACACTTCTATGTTGGCTATCTTGTCTTTCCATGAGATGTTCATTATGGCTCGAAGGTGTCTCATCATGTACGCGTGGAATTTCTTCACCTGCACTCTGTAGACAGTCCCAAGTTTCAGCACCGTACAATAGAGTAGCCAGTACTGTCGCTCTGTACACTTTGCATTTCACACGGATTGACACATGTCGATTGTTCCACAGTCTCTTCCTCAAGTTTCCAAACACAGCGCTCGCTCTTCCCATTCTGAGAGATAGTTCATTCTCCAGCCTAGCATTCTAATAATAATAATAATAACAATAATAATACATCAGTCTTATATAGCGCTTTTCTAAATACTCAAAGACGCTTTACAAAGCAGCATAGGGACAAACATACAGAGAACGGGTAAACAGACAAGGTAGGTACACATAGGTAGAAGAGGCAGTCAGTTTTCATAGGTAGATTTGAAAAGATGGGTTTTGAGTTGACTTTTGAAAGAAGCAAGTGTGTTGGCAGACCGGATGTGAAGGGGCAAGGAATTCCAGAGGGTTGGTGCGGCGATGGCGAATGATCTGTTACCCAGGGTGCAGAATTTTGTCTTGGTGATGGGGGTAAGAAGATGAGTGTCAGCAGAGCGGAGGAGACGAGTGGGGGAATGACGAGACAGAAGGTCAGTTAGGTATGAGGGGGCGAGGTTATGAAGAGCTTTATAGGTGATGAGGAGAATCTTGAAGTTGATGCGCTGTTGAATGGGGAGCCAGTGGAGCTGACGAAGGAGAGGAGTGATGTGGTCTCTGGACCGGGAGTGAGACATACTGTAGTTTTTGGAGGATGGTGGAAGGAAGTCCATACAGAATGCAGTTACAGTAATCAAGTCTGGAGGTGATGAAGGCGTGGATGAGTATTTCAGCAGCAGAGGGGGAGAGGGTGGGACGGAGGCGTGCAATATTACGAAGATGAAAAAATTATGTTTTAGTGATATGGTTGATGTGAGATTTGATGGAGAGGGTGGGGTCCATGATAATGCCGAGGTTTCTGGTCAGGGGGGAGGGGGTGACTGAGTGACCATCGATTTGGAATGAAAAGCTCTGGGAAGAGGGGAAAAGAGATTTTGGTCCAAAAATGATGATTTCTGTTTTATTGCTTATTCTCTGAAACAGTACTCCCTAGATACTTGAAAGTCTTGCACTTGACTAGTGGCTGTGTACCAACGCTGATCTCTTCTGGTAGTGATGTTGATAATTGGAACTTTGGTGGTTGATAAAGGCACTCTGTCTTTTTGATGTTGATTTGGAGGCTGAATTGGCTAGCTGCTCTTGCAAATTTCTCCACTAAAGATTGCATATCTTCCACGCTGTGTGCAACTAGAACACTGTCGTTGGCAAAGAGCATTTCTCTTACTATCTTTATCAATGTCTTACTCTTGGCTTTAAACGGTGCCACATTGAACAAGTCTGCTTCTTTCCTTGTTTGAATGTATACTCCTTCTGAAGTGTCTTTTAAGGCCACCTCAAGCATGGCTGACAGATATAGCGAGAAGACTGTAGGTGCCAGCACACACCCTTGTTTCACCCCGTTGCTTACTGAAAAGTCTTTAGATACTGAACCACTCATTGCCACGTTTGCTTGCATACCTGTATGGAGTGCCTCAATCAGGCTGACAGACTTCTCTGTACAACCATATTTCTTGAGTACCTGCCAAAGTCCTTGTCGCGAAACAGTATCGAAGGCTTTACTGAAGTCTATGAAGACTACATAAAGCGGCATGTTCTGTTCGATACACTTTTCTTGAACCTGTTTCAAGCAGAAAATCATGTCCATTGTGCTTCTTCCACTTCTAAAGCCGCACTGGGTTTCCGGTAGTACATTCTGCGAGATGTGTTCACTGAGTCTGTTAAGTAGTACACGTGAGAGAATCTTACCAACAGTGGCTAGTAGTGATATACCTCGGTAATTTCCACAATCTTTCTGTCACCTTTCTTGAACAAAGGCACAATACTTGCATCCTTCCAGTCTTGAGGTACTTTCTGGGCATCCCATATCTTTTGGATGAGCTTGTGCAGGCAGTTGGTCAGCTGAACACCACCAAATTTCCACACTTCTGCTGGAATTCCATCCCTTCCTGGCGTTTTACCATCCTGTGTTGTCCTGATAGCTGCCATTAGTTCATCAAAATTTGGCGGTTCATCCAGACTTGATACAGCTGGTCGCTGCACTAAAGCTTCTTTAGCCTCTTCAGTGAGATCTCCAGGGTTGTTTAGTAGTTGGTCAAAGTGGACTGCAAATCTGTCCAGGATCTTGTCTTTCTCCTGCAAAACGATTTCACCATCCATAGACCTTTAGTTGCATCAATCCTCTTGGTTTAGGGCCGTAGATTTCTCTCAAACCTGTGAAGAATGTTTTCATGTCCTTCCTGTCTGCTGCAGTTTGAAGTTTCTCCGCTTTTTCATCCCACCAGTTGGACTTCATCTCTCTGGTGTACTTCTGTAGCTCACTCTGAGCCTTTGAGTATTTCTTCTTCTTCGACCTTGTGTTACACTGTAGGTTTTCCTGCCTAGGTGTATTCCTCGCTTCTAGTAGTGTCTTCAGGTGTTCATCATGCTCATCAAACCAATCTTGATGTTTCCTCTCAGGGTAGCCTAATACATCACTCGCAGTCTGATACACTGTATCCTTCAGTGTTGCCCATTTCTCTTCTATGTCATTCTCTGAGTTGTTGCTGTCCCAGTCTTTCAAGTTTTCATCCATTTCCTGTGTAAGTTCTTCTTGCTTCTTTTGGCCTTTCAGTGCACTAGTGTTTAGCTTCCGTGGTGGCTTCGCACCTGTCCTGCAGTGCTGTTTTCGTCTGCAAATCCTTAATCTAGATCTCAGCATAACATGATCAGTGCCACAGTCCGCGCCTCTCATTGCTCTGGTGTCCAATACATCCCTTTCTGTCTCTCTGCCTGACTATGAAACGTCAGCAAATGTCAGCAAACGTCACCAAACGTCAGCAAATTTTCAGCATGCTGAAAATTCTCAACGAATACAACTTTCACCAGCATTTGCCAACAAACACCAACTTTTATCAGCTTTTGCCACCAGAGCCAGACGTTTTTCCAAAACATTAGTAAAAGTTGGTCCAAACATTGTAGTGTAAATCCACCCAAAAAAGCAGGTCCAGGATGGCAGGAAGCCTCCACAAATGCTGATCTTTATACGAGCGTCACCTGATGCTGATGTCAGCTGAAGTGCGCTGAGTATTCCTTTGCTTAAGTTAACCTAAGTTGGGAACTGCTACACATACGCTAGCCTAAATTGGCAAAAGTTTGACAACGCTGAAATCAACACTGGCAAATGCTAGCAAAAGTTCGTAAAAGTTAGTGTGTGCTCACAAATCTAATTTCGCCAACGTTTGGACTTATTTCTCTGATTTTTCAAAATGTCAGTAAAAGTCGGTCCAAACATGATAGTGTGAACCCAGCTTTAGATCTGAAAAAGGCATTTGACACTGTTGACCACAATATCCTTTTAACCAAATTTAGTCAGTTTAATTTTTCAGAACATGCTATCAAATGGATGAAATCCTATTTAACCGAGAGACAACAATGTGTAATGGTCAACAGTGTCAGATTGACCATATTTGAAATGTCAAATGCGTGTCCCACAAGACTCCATACTTGGACCAATACTATTCTCCCTATACATAAATGATTTACCAAATGCATGCAGAAACATTCATATACAAATACAGACGTGGACAAAATTGTTGGTACCCCTCTGTTAATGAAAGGAAAACCCACAATGGTCACAGAAATAGCTTGAATCTGACAAAAGTGGTAATAAATAAAAAATCTATGAAAATTAACCAATGAAAATCAGACAATGCTTTTGAATTGTGGTTCAACATAATTATTTTAAAAAAACAAACTCATGAAACAGGCCTGGACAAAAATGATGGTACCCCTAGAAAAGACTGAAAATAATGTAACGATAACGAATGGATTTATCGTCACTTCCTTGTGGTAACGTATCATCACTTCCTGTTTTGCTGTCTGCCTGTGTGGTTTGCTCTCCTTACTCTCCTGAGCTTTGGGTTAGCCACTAGCTATGGCTACTAGCTCTCCTTCCTCTCCTCCTCTGGTGTGCTCTCTCTGTCAGATGTTTAGCTACACCTCTGCCTCTTTTAGTGATAACGGTAAATGTAATAAATGTTGTTTTTTGAGGAGCTTGAGGCGAGGTTGTCTGATTTGGAATCCCGGCTCTGCTGCATTAAAACACCGTCTGCACCAGTTACTCTTGACGGACGCCCCTTAGCTGCAGCGGAGCTAGCTAGCTTAGGCCCCCCTGTTAGCGGTCCCCCGGCTCTCCTCAGCAGCGAGGAGACTGGGTGGGTGACAGTGAGAAGGAAGCCTAGTCGCAAAGCCCCGGTACACCACCAACCTGTTCACATTTCTAATCGTTTTTCCCCGCTCAGCGACACACCCGCTGAGGAAAAAACTCTGATCATTGGCGATTCTGTAGTCAGAAACGTGAACCTAGAGACTCCAGCGGCCATAGTCAAATGCATTCCTGGGGCCAGAGCAGGCGACATCGAGTCAAATTTGAAAATGCTGGCTAAAAGTAACTGTAAATACTCCACAATTGTTATTCACGCTGGCATTAATGACATCCGTCTCCGGCAGTCGGAAGTCACGAAACTTAACCACTTGCACTCCGGGCAATTTTCCTAAAAATCCCCAAAAATAACGTGCCCAAAGTAAATCGAAAGCTGTTATTCAACCCTTTGCAGCATCTTCATGGGGTTGGTCTCATTTAAAAGAAAACACTTTGAATTTTTTTGGCAAAAAAAACATAATCTCTCTACGTGCTCCGGCCACTGAGTTACAGTCATCTAAACATACTGAACTTGAAGAAAAAAAAATTGGACACAGTGTTTTTTTGGATACAAATGCTTGTAAATAACACACAGCTGTCCGATCCGGCTGGAAAATGCAACAGAAATGTAGAACCAAGTGTTATCCAGCTGAGATCCAAATTTGGTAACAATACCACAAAAAATGAATATTTTACACAGCTTTGTTCTCAGGCTGTTCCCAGGCGTTTTGGAACTGTGCCAAATTGTGCCAAATGGCACAGTTTGGAAAAACGTCTGTAACTTTTGAATAATTCAATGTAGAATCTTCATTTTAGGCTCTAATGAAAGGTCACACTCAGGGCTGTGTCTGTGTGTGTGTGTGTGTGGGCGGGGGGTCGTTCCCCCCCCCCCGCTACCAAGGACCAAATTCGGCCCTCTACATGACGGATTACATTCCTTGCATGCTTTCACAGCGGCCCCCCCCCCCCCCTCGCTACTGTGTGTGTGTGTGTGGGAGGACCGTGAACGGACCGTGAATGCCCCCCCCCCGCCCTCGCTACAGAAGAGGGCCATCGCTACATGATGGAATAGACTGATATGCTTCCCCCCGCAGACCGGGGGGCGTTCGGACCGTGGCCCCCCCCGCTCCTCTTCTGCAGCGGGGGGGGGGGGGACGTTCACGGTCCGAACACGGCAAATGAACCATTTATCGCGGCGCATGTACTTCGTGCGCAGTACAGTTGTAATTTACCGATCGGTCAAAAGTCATTTTTGGATTACAGTTTTCAGGGATAAATAATAATTTAGCTTATAACACCTTACCTCTTCAAAGCAGCAGAGTCGCGGCGAACATCTCTTCCCCCATTGTCAGACGAACGTGACGCTACTCCACTCGTGGATCCCGATCAACATAATTCCATTATTGCCGTTTTGGCGAATGATTTACGACTTTTGTCGTCGGCCTCCGTCTATTCTGCTGGAATGAGTGCAGGTCCCCCTTGTGGGTGTTCTCCATGCTGCTGGGTGTGCCTGGGTCTGTAGTAGATTCGTACAGCGTCCTTTGTTTTCATCTGTTGCAACAGTAAATCTCTCTTCACCCAGCCAGAATTTCTGTGCTTCAATTGGCTCCTGCGTTCACAGTAGGCGGGTCCTCCTTCCTAGATTTTCATTCATTGGTTCTTCAAGGTTTCAGAAACCCAATTCAAGGCTCTTATTAGTTGAATGAGATGACCTAATCTGTTCGCGGCTGTCTCTGCAGTTTTTTTTTGAGTGGCGCTTGGACGCTACTACATCACCATCACCACCATCATGCGTCATGCACTCTCGTGCGCCCTCGTGCGTCATAGGACGCAGAGACTTGCCCGCCCGCGGAACAACGGAGCGCAAGTGGTTAATGTAGAATCGGTGTGTGACTTTGCAAAAACGATGTCTGCCACTGTAGTATTCTCTGGGCCCCTCCCCAATCTGACCAGTGATGACATGTTTAGCCGCTCGTCATCCTTAAACCGCTGGCTGTCTGTGTGGTGTCCTGCAAATAACGTGGGCTACATTGACAATTGGAGCTCTTTTTTGGGAAAACCTGGTCTTATGAGACGAGATAGCATTCATCCCACTTTGGATGGTGCTTCTTATTTATCTAACAATCTGGCATCTTTTTATCCAAATTTCCAAAACCATGACTACTCAGAGTTGGGTCCAGGAAGCAGAGTTGCAGTCTTACACGCCTCTCTGCAGCTCCTCTTCATCCGCCACCCCTCAGCTTAGCCCCTGTCTTCCCCATCAGAGAGTCGTTGTCTGCTCCCTCCAAAGTAAATAAAAATATAATATATAAGCATCCCAAAGTGATTAAGCAAAATATTGGTAAAACTCAAATTAAACATAAAGCCTCTAAATTGAATGATTTGGCCTCTGTTCCTCCTAATAATTTAAAAATTAAATGTGGTTTATTAAATATTAGGTCTCTAACTCCCAAGTCTCTGTTAGTCCATGATCTGTTAATTGATCATCAGATTGATTTAATTTCCCTTACAGAGACTTGGTTAGGGCAAGAGGATTATGTTGGTTTAAATGAATCAACTCCCTCCGGTTATTTAAACTGTCAAAATCCTAGAAGTTCTGGTCGTGGAGGAGGAGTAGCAACAATTTACCATTCCAAATTACTAGTTAATGTAAAGCAAAAAACATGTTATAATTCCTCTGAGGGCCTGGTCCTCAGTATTGGGCACTTTAACAATTTTAGGTTAAACCCAATTTTATTTGCCATAGTTTATCGTCTCCCATCAACCTACTCAGAATTTTTATCCGAATTTGCTGATTTCTTAGCTGATTTAGTGCTGATTTAGTGCTGAAATCTGAATAATTATAGTAGGGGACTTTAATATACATGTGGATGTAGATAGTGACTGCCTTAATGTGGCATTTAATTCAATATTAGACTCGATTGGGTTTTCTCAGAAAGTAGGAAATTCTACTCGTTACCTCCACCATACATTGGACCTTGTTCTGACATATGGCATAGAAATAGAAAATCTTGTAGTGTCTCCTCATAACCCTGTACTGTCAGACCATTGTCTGTTAACCTTTGATTTTACTATTTCTGACTATTTGGCTCCTAAAGAAAAATATTATTACAGTAGATGCCTCTCAGATGATGCTGTTACCAAATTTATGCAGATTGTTTCCTCTATGCCATGTGTCAACACAACGGAAATAAGCTATAGACAGGTTGCTCCTTCTGTAATTGATAACATGGTGGATAGTGTTTCAGCTTCTCTGCATCAGACTCTAGACTTGGTGGCCCCCTTAAAAAAGAAAAAGTCTAATCAGAGATTTCTAACTCCTTGGTTCAACACAGAAACTCGTAGCTTAAAACAGAAGACTCGTCAATTAGAAAGAAAATGGCGCTCCACTAATTTAGATGAAATCTATTTAGCTTGGAGAAATCATCTTTTAATTTATAAAAAATCTCTTAGAAAAGCTAGAACGAGTTATTACTCTGCATTAATAGAAGAGAACAAGAATAATCCCAGGTTTCTTTTCAGTACTGTAGCCAGGTTGACAAAGAGTCAGGACTCTGTCAATCCTAGCATTCCCTTAGAGCTTACTAGTCAGGACTTTATGAACTTTTTCAATAATAAAATTTCATCCATCAGAGATAAAATCAATCAGATTCTTCCCACAGTTAACTTAAATACTGTAACTACTACAACTCCTTCTATTGATGTCTGTCTTGATGAGTTTACTCCAATCGACCTTTGTGAGTTAGACAAAATAGTTTCCTCATCCAAACCTTCAACTTGTCTTTTAGACCCTATTCCTACCAGGTTATTTAAAGAAGTCTTCCCACTTATTGGTAGCTTTATTCTTCATATAATCAATTCTTCATTAACTTTAGGCCACATACCACAGGCTTTTAAAACGGCTGTAATTAAACCCTTACTCAAAAAGCCAACGCTAGATCCAGGAGCTTTAGCTAACTATAGACCAATCTCTAATCTCCCTTTCATTTCAAAAATCTTAGAAAGAGTTGTTGCTACACAATTATTTGACCACCTGCAGGGAAATGGTTTACTTGAAGAGTTTCAATCTGGGTTTAGAATCCATCATAGTACTGAAACAACCTTAGCGAAGGTCACTAACGACCTCCTCATCGCATCTGATAATGGACTGGTTTCTGTACTTGTCCTTTTAGACCTTAGTGCAGCTTTTGATACTATCGATCATAATAGTCTACTTGATAGATTAGAACACTATGTTGGACTTAATGGAACTTCGTTGCAGTGGTTTAGATCTTATTTTTCTGATAGGTTCCAGTTTGTTCATGTAAATAATGAGTTTTCTTTCAACTCAAAGCTTAGTCATGGAGTTCCACAGGGATCTGTGCTAGGTCCTACTCTTTTTAGTTTATATATGCTTCCGTCAGGCAACATTATTAGAAAGCACTGTATACATTTTCATTGTTATGCAGATGACACACAATTATACCTGTCAATGAAGCCAGATGATAGTAATCAATTAGCCAAGTTAGAAGCCTGTCTTAAGGAAATCAAAGCTTGGATGACTTGTAATTTCCTACTGTTAAATTCAGATAAGACTGAAGTCATTCTTGTTGGTCCAAAAAACCTTAGAAATTCCTTTCCAAATCAAACTTTCAGTTTGGATGCGGTTACTCTTTCTCTTAATAGCTCTGTGAGGAACCTTGGAATTATTTTTGATCAGGATCTGTCCTTCAAATTTGTTTCTAAGACTGCCTTCTATCATTTGCGTAATATTGCCAAGATTAGGAGCATCTTGTCTCAGAGTGATGCTGAGAAACTGATCCACACTTTTGTTAGCACGAGATTAGATTATTGTAATTCTTTATTATCAGACTGTCCTAAAACATCTTTAAAAAGTCTTCAGCTGATCCAAAATGCTGCAGCAAGAGTTTTATCAGGTACTAGAAAGAGAGATCATATCTCCCCGGTTCTGGCCTCCCTTCATTGGCTTCCCATAGAGTTTAGAATTAAGTTTAAAATCCTTCTTCTTACTTACAAAGCTCTAAACAATCAGGCTCCTTTTTATTTAAAAGATCTGATACTACCGTATTATCCTAACAGAGCACTACGCTCCCAAAATGCAGGATTACTTGTAATACCTAGAATCTCCAAAAGTACAATGGGAGGCAGAGCTTTCAGTTATCAAGCTCCTCTCCTGTGGAACCAGCTGCCAATCTGGATTCGGGAGTCATACTCGATCTCTGTTTTTAAGAATAGGGCTAAAACCTACCTTTTTGATATAGCCTACAATTAGGGAGGGATCATGTGTTTCTGAACCCTCCCTTAGTTATGCTGCTAATAGGTTTAGTCAGCCGGGGGACCTCCAGTAATGCACTGGGCCTCACTCCTTTCCTCACTCTCAATGAAATATTTTTTTTGCTGGTCATTAACATTTGTTTGTTCTCTCCCATAGATTGAGTCCCCATCGTGCTGTTTGCTCTCTACATGTCTGTTCTTTTCTTCTTCTCTATCCCCTCACCCCCCAGCCAGTCGCAGCAGATGACTGCCCCTCCCTGAGCCTGGTTCTGCTGGAGGTTTCTTCCTGTTAAAAGGGAGTTTTTCCTCTCCACCGTCGCCAAGTGCTTGCTCACAGGGGGATCGCCTGATTGCTGGGGTCTTTCTGCAACTGTGGGGGTTCCCCCTACAGTTGATAGTGCTATGAGATGACTGTTGTTGTGAAATGGCGCTATATAAATAAAGTTGAATTGAATTGAACTGAATTGAATAATGTGACCATAGGGACATGTTCAACCAAGATGTGTCCTCTAATTAACATCACAGGTGTCTACAAACTTGTAATCAGTCAGTCGGCCTATTTAAAGGGTGACAAGTAGTCACTGTGCTGTTTGGTGACATGGTGTGTACCACACTAAACATGGACCAGAGGAAGCAAAGGAGAGCGTTGTCTCAGGAGATTAGAAAGAAAATTATAGACAAGCATGTTAAAGCAGACGGACAGTGACATTTTTTTATTGAACCAATCAACAGATTGTATGAAAATATTCTATTCTGTCTATTGCCGCGATTTAATATGTGTCACCACCTTCCATAAATGACCTTATTTGCTCATAGCTCAGCCTTCAGTTAGTGAGGCTGCAGTACCGCCATCTCTCGATAGGTGCGGGCATTGGTGACGTCACTACAGCAATACATAGTAAATGGCAGAACGAGAGCAAAGTGATTCAGACAGCGATTATTTTCTCGAGTTTGATGACCTCAATATAAATGATGACATTGAAAATGAAGAATCGGATGATGAAGTAGTTTTGGGTGGTGCTGAGGGGGTATTCAGCCTTATTTGTGGGAAAGAAGTGAGGGTTATGTTGCCTGCCTGTGCAGTGAGCCTCATCAGAGAAACATTCCCATCTGATCACTACAAGGGATTTTGCCTACCAAGATTAGATTTGTGAACAATGATATGTAAATAAAGTTTTGTAAAATCATATATTGAGTTTATTAATGTTCATGTCAATGTTATAATTCTCATAGTTCAGCATTCATCAAAGTCGCATGTCATATACATTTGAATAATTTGAACACACTAAATTCTTCTCAATTTGAAAAGAAATATTACATACTATACCACCTTTGCATGAATGTTTGAAAACACAGCAGAAATATACAAAGAAATACAAAAATCAATGGAGTATCACTACAGATTAAGAAAATAACTACTTTCCAGATATAGCAATTATTATATTCCAATAAATAACATTTCACAGTTATAATGGGCACCATTTTATGGTAGAAAATTGGGGTTCCATTTTTAAAAGCACATTGCTCTTACAATCTTAGGCTTATATTTATTTTTCTTAGCAAATATGTTGCTTCCCTAAAAATTGAAAGCTGAACTGTCATTGGTAATTACCTCCGCCAGGCCGAAAAGGCCAGGAGGAGGTTATGTTTTTGCCGGGGTTTGTTTGTCTGTTTGTCAACTCCGCGTTCTTCAATGTTTTAGGCACAAAAGCACGCGCAAAACACTGGTGGCCTGGGCCCGCCAGCGTGCCTCTGTTTGCGCGACGCTGCAAAACCTGACACGGGCACCTGTCCGCCGCCGCATTATTTCCCAGAAATAATTTGATTTTGAAAATCATCCATTGCTTGGAATTCATTTAAAATGTTTAGTAAACATTTGCAGTGAATATTAGAAATACAAAACTTACCCTGTTTACTTCTCGTTTTATGACAGCTGATCGCATCGCTAGATCACCGTGGCTTTTCACGCCACTGTCACTGACACTTGTCTCAGAGTCAGACTTGGGGATTGCGGGATATATAGTTGAAATAGCCGTTTTCTTTATCACCAATCTTTTTGCAAATTGCATCTTATTCTCTAAATCGCTGTAAACAAAATGTCTACTGCACATGTAGGGCGCTAACGAGGTGCAGGTGTGCGCGCAGCTGAGGCAGATGCGTGAGAGCGGCGAGCCGTGACACCTGCAAAATATATGTGGACCAGAAAGACTGACAAACCTGGGCACTATTTCACTGCAGTCTGCTTTAATACAGAAGCTGAAGCAATAGGGAACACTGTATGTCTCTGTAATTGAGAACTTTGCTTCTAAAAAAACACAGGAGGATGGACTTCCAATATAAGTAACTGGTGAGTTAAACTGTCTTTCTTCAGCATGTTTTTTCCCCCTAACCGCTCTTATGATCAAGAAAATATTTGGTAATTCCGAGAAATATCCGTAATCGCCGATTTTAAAACGTAAACATCAAGTGTTGCATGAAGCAAAACACAGCAGGACCATCGCACCCATAGACAACACAACGCCAAACCATATTAATTCGATTCCTGAAATCCTAATCTTCATAAATAATCTATTTGTAATCCACAAGTATTCCGAGAAATATCCGTAATCGCCGATTTTAAGATGTAAACAAGTGTTGCATGAAGCAAAACACAGCACTGGCCGCCGACCGTGTGCGTGTGTTTGGCTGAGCTGACGTCACACAGTCAGTGGCCATCTTAGCCGCTGATCGCTTGGCTGGGTCAGACAGCTCTGCACAACAGTGTACTTCAAGAGCGCATTGCCACCTTATGCGACATTTGTTGACACCAAAACATGTGCGGTTCGACTTAGCTCGTCTCAGACAACAATTTGAGATATGAATTAGCGATATTGAATTTTCGTCTGTCCGTCTGCTTTAAAGGTAAAGGCTATAAGACCATCTCAAAGCAGCCTGATGTTCCTGCGACTACAGTTGCACATATTATTCAGAAATTTAAGATCCACGGGACTGTAGCCAACCTCCCTGGATGTGGCCGCAGGAGACGGATAATACGAATGGTAACAAAAGAGCCCAGAACAACCTCTAAACACATTCATGGTGAACTCCAAGGTCAAGGTACATCAGTGTCAGATCGCACCATCCGTCGTTGTTTGAGCCAAAGTGGACTTCATGGGAGACGACCAAGGAGGGCACCACTGTTGAAAACAAATCATAAAAAAGCCAGACTTGAATTTGCCAAACTGCATGTTGACAAGCCACAAAGCTTCTGGGAGAATGTCCTATGGACAGATGAGACAAAACTGGAACTTTTTGGCAAGGTACATCAGCTCTATGTTCACAGACACAAAAATGAAGCATACCAAGAAAAGAACACTGTCCCTACTGTGAAATATGGAGGAGGTTCTGTTATGTTCTGGGGCTGCTTTGCTGCATCTGGCACAGGGTGTCTTGAATCTGTGCAGGGTACAATGAAATCTCAAGACTATCAAGGTATTCTAGAGAGAAATGTGCTGCCCAGTGTCACACAGCTTGGTCTCAGCCGCAGGTCATGGGTCTTGCAACAGTATAATGACCCAAAACACACAGCTAAAAACACCCAAGAATGGCTAAGAGCGAAACATTGGACTATTCTAAAGTGGCCTTCTATGAGCCCTGATCTAAATCCTATTGAACATGTGTGGAAGGAACTGAAACATGCCGTCTGGAGAAGGCATCCTTCAAACCTGAGACAACTGGAGCAGTTTGCTCATGAGGAGTGGGCCAAAATACCTGCTGAGAGGTGCAGAAGTCTCATCGACAGTTACAGAATTCGTTTGATTGCAGTGATTGCCTCCAAAGGTTGTGCAACAAAATATTAAGGGTACCATCATTTTTGTCCAGGCCTGTTTCATGAGTTTGTTTTTTAAAATAATTCTGTTGAACTACAATTCAAAAGCATTGTCTGATTTTCATTGGTTAATTTTCATAGAATTTTTATTTATTACCACTTTTGTCAGATTCAAGTGACCATTTCTGTGACCATTGTGGGTTTTTCTTTCATTAACAGAAGGGTACCAACAATTTTGTCCACGTCTGAATATGCAGGTGACACGGTAATATTCACACCTGCAAAAAACACACTAGAAGCCATCTGTATTCTTCCAACAGCGATGACCCAAATCCATGACTGGCTGAATAATTCATGTCTTCTACTAAACACTAAAAAAAACTGTTTACATGATGTTTACCAAACAACGATCAAATATTACAAACTCAAACATTTTCTTAAAAGTGGAGGAGCTGCAACTAGTTGAGGAATTTCAGTACCTTGGCATGACTTTAGACTCCTCATTAGCCTTTAAAAAAACATAAAAAAAATCTCAAACATAATCAGCTTCAATCTAAGAAATTTTAAACAAATTAGACCATTGCTGACAGTTAGTGCAGCCAAAATGTTTCTGCATGCAATGATCTTCTCACACATCGATTACTGTTTAACGAACTGATCACTCACTGGTGTAACCATAATCGAACCCATTGAATCTTTATACAAAAAAGCCATAAAAATTCTTGACAAGAAAGATTCCACATATCATTGCTATCACATTTACAAAAAATACAATCTTCTATCTTTTGAAAATTACAAAACTCTCAAATTTGCCTGTTCAGTCTATAAAATATGAAATGACTATGCACCACCCCCTTGGGAGAATATGTTAAACTGAGAACTGTTACCGGTACAACCACCAGAGCAATAACTAGAGGAGACTGTGAGGTTCCCCACAGATGCACCACATTTGCTCAATTTGTGCTATCAGTGAGGGGCACCAAGATGTGGAATAACATACCACCTGCAACCAGAGAACGTACGACACTAAACACTTTTAAGATGCATTGTAAAAATTGGCTTTTAAACATCCAAAACCGTACCCATAACTAGTGGTTGCTCTGCTGCATACGCATATATATATATGTGCCCGTGCGTCACACACATATGCCCTGCCTCTTGTTTGTTACTGTTTGTTGTTGCTGTGAAGTGCTTGGGTACATGTGTGTGTATATGCATATACAACACTTCACTCGTGTGACATTTGAATGTTTTGTTTTGTAACACCTTAGCTGTTGCACTTCAGCATATTCACTTTGTACAGTTTCACTGCAGTTGTTCTGTTTGTGCATGATTGTGTGTTTTTGTGACCCGCCAGATGCCAATTAGCAGTATTGCTAAATCTGGCATACTTACATTTGTATTAATGTTCATTAGTATGTAATGTCCCTGTCAAATATACGTTAAACTAAACTAAAACCAAAATTCACTAAGTCAATGACTTTAATCCATCAGCAGCCTTAAGACAAACTAAACGTGCCAACATTTGGATTTCAAAATAAGGGAGTTTTTTCCTGCTGTCTGGATGGTGAGGAGAGTTCTAAAAAACTATAAATATTGTCATGATCCTGGGCACGGATGGGGCCGTGCCCAGTCTCCTGTTTGAGTTTAGTCTGTTTCTGTTTGTTGGCTTCTTTGTTCATTATTTTCTGCTGTATTTGGTCTCTGTGTATGAGTTGTCCATATTTTCTGGTTTGTTTTCTGGTTATTTCATTATTGGTTTCTGTACATTCTTTCATGGGTTGGCTTCCGACCCATGCAGGCACTGTGACAGCTTGTACGTCATTTCCGGGTGTCAAATTCTGTTCACAGGCTATCACAGCTGCCTGCAATTACTCTCACTCATGATCCCACAGCTATTGTCTATCAGTTGGCCCTATTTAAGCCAGTTGTGCCACTTCCCAGGCGCAGCGGCGTTAAACTTTTCCAGTCGGGAATCCCCCAGTCATCACAGCAGCTGTAAGTTGTTATTTACCTGCCTATATTCACGCATGTGTCCCACGCATCCCCGTTTATCCTGGCGTCATCGCCCCAGCCTCAGAGCGTTTTTTTTGTTTGCTTGTTTGTTTGTGTGTTTTTGTGTTTCATGTTTCTTTTCTGTTAATAAATTTGCAAACTCACAGTCTGCGATTGGAGTCTCTGTTTGCCCTCGGAGAGGGTGGTTTATGACAAATATATAGAAATATTATAACAGAAATAACTGAATCTTTCATAATTTAAGTTAATTTATTTCATTAAATATAACTGTACTGATATTTTTTCTTTGAAATCAGAGTTAAATTATTGTTCTGTTCTGGCTCTACAAAATTATGGTAAAAAGTGTAAGTTGTATAAGGCAAAAAGTTAAAAATTTTACCACAACCCATTTCAAATTTATTAAAAAAAAACAGTAATTTTATTTTAAAAAATAGACAGAAAATAACCATAAAATAATCCACAAATTTATAATAAAGTCTCAAATGTACAAGAAAAGTCAATTTTACAAGAGAAAATTACAAAGTTGAGGAAAATGGTTTGAAATTTAGATAAATTTACAGAGAAAAGTAGAAAACTATAAGAAAATTGTTATAAATTTTGGAGAAAAACCTCAGCCATTCAAAACTGAAGTCATTACTCAAGTTTTTAAGTGGGTGCTCTTTGTACCCTTAACTCAATTATAAATTTTTGGTTGTCTACTTTGAATCATTAATTTTACAGCACTGCTTTTACATGAGTAGAATTTCTGGCTACTATACCCACCTCTGATCAAATAATTTAAGTATGCATCAGTAAATTACTATTATGAATGTTTTTTCCCTTCCCTACTCTCTCAATGGAAAAAAAGAAACTATGATGAAAATATATAAAATACACATATTTTTGTCATTTATGTAAACCATGACATAAAAATCCTACAGGACAAAACATAACACTTGGTATTTTCTAACCTGTTTGTATACCACCATAGACAGAGAGAGAACCTGAATTAGACAGGGCTCGGAGAGGGAAAGATGAGACAGAAGAGAAAAGCCAAGAAGAGGAAAGTGTTCAGGCAGAGGGTCCAGGAGAGGTGAGAGCAGAGGAAGGAGACAAGGATGACATCAGTAAAAAGTCCAAACACAGGACGTCTGGGTGGGATTCCAACTGGCCCAGTATTTCAACATTCAAGCCTTGGTTGTACAATACTTGAAATGATAAGTTCCATATGCAAAGTTACTGTGCAAAATGAAAAAAAAAAATTGTATAAAATTAACATGTTCCGTTTACAAGAGTGTCATGTGTTTTCTGACCCCCCCCCCCCCCCAAAAAAAAATATGTTGCTACTGCGCCAAGGTCTTTAAGCCAGAGAAAACACTGAGTAATGTACATCATTATGTACCAGGTCCCCACCTTCAGGTTCCTGGGCACTCATATCTCCTGTCACCTCTCCTGGACTGTCAACACCAAGGTTCTGATGAAGAAAGGCCAGCAACGGCTGCACTTCCTTCATGTCCTGACGAAGAACAACCTGGATCAGAAGCTGCTGCTGGTCTTCTACCGCTGCTCAGTGGAGCGCGGGCTCACCTACTGTCTGGGTGTGTGGTATGCTGGCTCAACGGCCGAGAACAGGAACGGTCTGCAGAGTCATCAACACCACCCAAAAAATTATCGGCGGCCCTCTGCCCTCCCTGGAGGACATCTTCAGATCCTCTTGTCTCAGAAGGACCAAGGCCATCACAGGAGACTCCTCATATCCCGCTCACCACCAGTTTGACCTGCTTCCCTCTGGATGATGGTTCAGATCGATCAGGTCCCACACCTCTAGACTGACAAACAGTTTTTTCCCCAGGGCCATCCGAACTGCAAACAGTCAAAGGCCCCACCCCCATCCCTCTGAACGCTCTCATGCTCAGAACTGAGGACCTTTTAATTATTACAATAACACACCTGTCTTTGCAGTCTACACTTTCATGTTCATTGACCCATTCATGAAACCACTACCATGTATATTTTCCATAATCCTTGGGTCATTTTACTCAATTGTGTATTCAATTGTGTATTCTGCACTCCTCACTCTTATGTACATAGTTCAATCTGTGAAGCCACTACCATACCTGTGTATATTTCCAGAATCATGGGCTATTTTTATTTTTATTTCAGTCATGTGTTTAATTGTGTGTTCTGTAACTGTACTCTATCTAATCCTTCTCTCTTACTTTATTGCACAGTAGTCTGGTGGAGCACCCAAAATTTCATTGTACTGTACAACTGTACAATGACTATAAAGCCTATTCTATTCTATTCTAATTAGACAGAACCATCACTATGTACCAGTAATTAGACAGAGCCACCATTGTGTACCAGTAATTCGACAGAACCATCAGGTTGATTAACACAGAACTGGAATCCCCATAAACACCCATAATAATGTTGTGATAATAATGAATGAAGGTGAATGACGTCCCCAGTCACAGCTGTAGTGTCAGTGTAGCATCCACTGGGGGGGGCTGTCTGACCTCGTTTAGCGCCGTCCTTGTAGTCGGAGACTTTGACCGTCCCGCCGTCTGTCCCACCTGAAAACACAACATGTAGTCCTGAAACCAGACTGATGTTAGTATACGGGACAGGAACCTGACCCAGGGGAACCTGACCTGAGTTGGTTTGTTCTGCTGGACCACTGAGGGACCCGAGCAGGTTTATTAGGACTATAGTACAGTGATGGACCACTGTGGACCATGGAGGACCAGGACCCTGCAGGCTTTTACTCCTGCTGTAGAGACTGGCTGGAAAGAAACCCTGCATGGTCCTGGTCCTCCATGGCTGTCCTCCCATCAGATTTACACGGTAACGGCACAATGTCCCAGTGTGGAGGACAGAACCACCAGTGTGGCAACGGTGGCTCTGATGTGGAGAAAACTAAAAATCAACCAAATCTGGAGATGTTTTATTAGAAATGTGGTGTGTTTTCTTCCTTCACTTGTCCTTTTTTCCTTCAAAGTTTGTTACTATGTTTTTTCAAATTTGAAACTTTTTTGTCATTAATTTCAGTCCTAAATAGTGATTTTTTTCTAGTAATTAATGATCATTTTTCAGTGTAATTGCAGCCTTAATTGTGGAGAACTTTAAGTCTTCATAAAAACATTTTGAGGCTGTAGCAGCGACCCACCGATGAGTCCCAGGTCCATGGCACGGTCGTAGTAGTAGGAGAAGGCATAGAATGGGACCTTCCCCACCTCAGACACCTTCACCACCTTCTTCCTGGATAGAACCTTTTCCACATGGCTGACGCACGTCTCGTAGACCGGCTCCCCTGGAACACACACACATACACACACACACAGTTTAGGAGGAAAAATGTCACAAATTTAGAGAAAAACAATGGTCAAATTTATTAGATAAAAGTCAAAAATTATTTTAAAAAACCCTCAAAGTTAAAAGAAAAAGTTGCAAATTTACAAAAAAAAAAATCCAAAATTGTTGTGACTATATGAGAAAAAAGTTGCAAATTTACATGAAAAACTTGTAAAGCAATTAGAAAAAAGTTGCAAATTAATGTGAAAAAATTTGCACCCCCCCCCCAAAAAAAAAGTAGTTTTGTCTGTAGCATTTGTGCTTAAAACTCATTTTATTCAGTTCTGTAACATGATATTAAAGATCTGTGATGATACTGGTGGGGGACAATTCTCTCGTTTTCCAGGTTGGGGGGGACATGCCCCCCCCCCATGATTTACACCTGTGGACTTTCTCCTGTAACGTCATAAAGCAGCTGTCAAGTTCACGTCTGTGGGATTAACTAATTTTTAAGGCCTTAAATATGGATAATCTCAACCACCCCGGGACTCCCTGATGATAAACGGACCAATCAGATGCCTCCGTCTTTACCTGCCTTTTGACCCTTCACTGTGTATGTGGCGTCGGCATACTCCCAGCTGCCTGAGGACTCCGAGGTGAGGCAGGGGCTGACCAGCTCACTGCTACCCCCTGGAGGACACACAGAGGAACATGAGTCAGGGTTAACTTGATGGGGAGGGTCACAGAAGAGTCTAGGTACTGAGAAGGCTTCAGTCAGTCCAGGTCACACTGAACCTCCAGGATCCATGATGGAGATGATTAATCATCACAATAAAATCATTCAAACACTGAAACTTTTGGTTTCTGGTTCAGGTTGTAACTACGGCTCCTTGCTCAGCATGGATCTTCAGTGGAAACAGCAGAGTGACTCCAGGCACATTTAAGGGAGGTGAGAGGCACCCAAGTGTCACGTCAGACCATTCAAAACCGTTTACATCAGCTTGGTCTGCGTGCTAGATGACCTGCAAGGGTACCTGACCACAACATCAGGCACAGGTGTCATTGTCTTGCATGGGTCAGGGAGCATTTATGCTGGACAAGGGAGTAGTGCGCCTCAGTGCTGTTCTCTGATGAAAGTCGATTCACACTGAGCAGAAATGTAGTAGTAGTAGATTAGTTTATTTGACAGGGACAGTGCAATAAACATAGACAATTAATCAAAGACAATCAATCTGATGTGTTGCACATAGAGTGTATAGCTGTTAGCTAATTTGCAACTCTTGTCCCTGGATGGGCTTTAGAAAAAAGAATCAAGTAAAGATGGGAAAAAATGATGGCCGTCAATGATGTTGGAAATGTCAAGGAGAGCGCTATGCATCAGCCACTGTTGTCAAAAGATGAGCCTTTGGCAGGGGTGGTGTTACAGTCTGGGCAGGTGCATCTAGTCAATGCAGAACTGCCCTACACCTTGTGAATGGTACAGTGACAAGCCGATACTACCTGAATAACATCATTAATCCAACCATTGTGCCCCTGCATGAACAACACAGGCCTAATTTCATCTTCATGGATGACAATGCTCCAGCTCATTGGGGTCACATCATTAAGGAATGGCTACTGGAGGATGGGGTACCACAAATGGAGTGGCCTGCACTTTCTCCAGACCTGAATCCCATAGAAAACCTGTGGGATCAACTGAGTCGCCATGTGCTCGTAACCCTGCACCCCACAACCTCAATGACCCGAGGGCCGCCCTTCAAGAAGAGTAGAATGCCATGTATCAGCAGACAATAAGTCGACTTGTGAACAGCATGAGATGTCGTTGTCAAGCTGTAATTAATGCTCAAGGACACATGACAAGTTATTGAGACATTGACATTTTTTGTTGTGATATACCCATCACTGTTGTTGCCTTTTGTTTCAATATTTGAGATGAGGAAATCACCATTGCATGCTTCTACTTAAATGCCCTACTTCGATGATACAATATCACTGTAGTGTGAACTTTTTACATTTTCCATAAATTTCACCCAAAAGCCAAATATCCCTAACTTTTTCTGAGTAGTGTTGATGTCATTATTTAATAAAGTGTCTTTTTATTTATCAGAAAGGGTGATGCATTAACAAAGGTGGGGAGTATACACTCCACTCCCCCACCCCAAAATCAGTGATGTGGACTAACCAGAGATATGATCAGGGTGGAGCGATCCAGACTGACCCCCACACCCCAGAACCAGCACAGACTGGGGCTGAAATTACACACTAGATCAGGAATGGGCAACTGGTGGTTGTTAATTACCATCCAGAATTTCTCTTTGCTCATCATTTTGATGGAGCGGGTTTTAAAAAGGTCATGATATAAATTTATCAGTACTTTTAATTTTAATATGATAAAACACTGAGTAGCTTTTAATTTCATTTGCATTTTCAGTTTAATTGTGAAACTTTTGACTTTGAAGAAAATACCCCCCAAGGTTTACATGTAAATCTGGCCCTCGGGAAGTGAGGAAAAAAAATTGTGGCCCTCACTACCACCAACGTTGCCCATCCCTGCCCTAGATCCACCCTAGATCAACACTAGATCCAAACTAAATCCAACCTGTATACATCTTAGGTCAAGGATGGGCAACTGGCAGCCCGTGGGCCACTGACAGCCCGCCCCTTCATCCACTGCAACCCACCAGTCCATTTCCAAAAATCAATTATTTATTTATATCATGTTTGCTGTATTTGGAACTGCATTCTTAAATGCAATTACAGAGTCTACCAGCAGAGGAAGCTCTAATTGAAACCTAGGTGCCGCTCTGTGCAAGTGCTCAAGGAGAGAATGAGAGTGAGAGAGCCATAAAGGGAACAATGGACAGATGGAGAACATGTTTATAAGGTATTGTTAAAATCCTGATTCTTTGATTGAAAGGTCCAAGAATAAGCCAGAGAATTCTTCAATTTAAAGACAGAGGTCACATGTAAAGCAAGCAGCACTGGGTGCAGTGTGACGCAGCCCCCTCTGGAGCGTCGCCAGACTGACCACGACTTCCGGGTGCAGCTCACATTCATCTTCTCGGGTTGGTTAGACCAACCCCATACAATAGGATGGGCTTGTACGCAACTGTCTGATTGGCCAGTTTAACTCTGACGTGAACAGGCCATCTGCTATTCACATTAACTGTCCCCTAAAATGTACTATCAAAAGTGTGTGTGTGTTGGTTTGGGTGTGTAACTAATGTAATAGACCTGACTAAAAGAGGTGAGAGAGAGAGCGAGAGAAGAAAGAGAGCTCGATACCTCTGCCTACTTCCTGTTTATCAGAGTTTAACAAAACATATTTGTTCATAAGAATGCAAACAGAATATGTATAGAGTATGTGTAGAGCCTAATGGGAGATTACCTACAGAATTATTATTTTGGCACTCTAACTTTTCATAACCCTTTCACTCCCCCCTTTGACATGATTTTATCATGTCAACCACACATGGTGTGAGAGACGCTAGTGGTTAGCAGATGGTGAATAAGGTAGGTGCCTACATTATGTGTCAACCCAAGATAGGCTTGCACCACTGGTTCTGATACCCTTGCCTCCCCCCTTGTGGACACCCCAGCGCAGTGCAGTGATGTCTAAGAGGGCGTACTGAGGCAACATGTCCTTGTCCAGATGAGCTGAAGTCACATAATTGTCCTTGTTCACCAAGTCCTGCACCTCCACCGAGGTCTCCTCCTGATCATCATGTGAATAGTTCTTTGTCCGGTGGAGTGAATCATGTGGGGGTCATGAGGTCGAACACGGTCAATCCACAAAGCCCACAAAATCTTTTGTCCACCGGTTGACCATTGCCAAGGCTCGCATCGTTCAGCTGTAGTCATCACACGGTTGCAACAGGGGTTTGACCTTCCTCTGTGTCTGCTTCCTGTATCTGCAGCTGTGGAGCACAGTCCCATCTTGTAGACACACACCGGTACCATTAGAAGCAAAACAACTGTGTGGCCACGCTCTCAGAGGCACATCTCGTCCCATGAGGTCTATAGGACAGCCTGGTGGATGCAGCAGAGAGTAGACAACATCCAGTCCAGCCAGTGAACAGTTCAGTGGTGCTGTCCCAGGGATGCCACCCACTGGTAGTTGGACAGAGGTAGAGATGCTGGTGGTGATGAAGCTCGAGTGCCTGTGCCCACCGTAACTTCCACTGTGAGGGGTAGCGTTGGAAAATGCTGTCTCTTCAGTGTGGCTGATCTGGCTCCACCCCAGATGCTGGAGGTGCGGTGGGTGCGCATGGGTACCATTCCATCCTTCTTCTAGGGACTAAAGTCATACAGTCACTAGCCCTACGACCTCTTTCCACATTGCAGGCCCACATCGTGATGGTCTGGTGCCCCCCCCCCCCTTCCCTGCACCCTACACCTTTGCTTCGGTGCCGATTCAAAGGGCTCGGCCGGGACAGGATCAATAATGGCCTGAGGGATTGTCACCACAATGGCTGGAGCCTGTACCGTTTTATCCTTATCCACTACATCTATAGTTGACTATGTGCTGTTGTAAGTTATCTCCCATTAGCCTTGAGTGTGTGATTGTCGGCTATATGAAATCTACAAGCAGTGGTTGCGTTGTGATAAGTGAGCTGGGTAATGGGACCTATGTGTTCAGCAGTAGGTTTGTTATGATGAGTAAGCTGGATAATGGGACCTACTGTACGTGTTCAGCAGTAGGTTTGTTATGATGAGTGAGCTGGGTGATGAGACTTATGTGTTGCAGTGTAAGCAGATAGTAAACTAAATTGTTCAAAGTTAGGAAACATCCTTATCCATGCTTGTTGTATTCAGGCCTCTAGAGCTTCTAACCTTCACAATTATCCTGACTACCTAACCGTAATTAGCATGATGGAAATAAGTATGCAAGAATACTATAAGTCTCACACCCCTACGTGTGTGTGGTGAGCTATGTATGACTTATGTATTATCGGTAGCACATTGTGTTTACAAATAATCCGTGATAGCACAATGGTCTTCCTCGTCATCATCCTCCATCTTGGGGTCTTCAGCTCCTCCTCTGGACTCAGCAATTGGTTTCTATGGGGAGGTATGAGATGTGCAAGATTTGCTGATGACTACCACTGTGGAAAATTGCATTTGGAGGTCTAACTCATTTATCAATATATGTGATCCTGGCATACAACGAGCACAAAGAGTTAGAGCTTTGTTAATTCCTGCAGGCCCTGTGTCATCAGGGTGTTTCCTACAGGATTGATGACGCTATGACATCTGCTGCTTTTGGTTTTATAACCTGGTTAACACCTTTCTGGGCATCTGAATATATGGTCTATAGTGTCGTACTCTGCTCCTTTTATTAGATCTACATCTGTTTAACCTTTTACCATAACCAATTTAGAATTTTCTTCAAATTTTCTCATCCACTCATTTGTTAATGTTAAGATTGGTCATGTAGGAGATTTCTAGGTGTCAATGTGCACAGCCTTTTGTGCTGTGGTTACCCAGTTAAGAGACAATGCGTATGTTTCTAATTTAGGAGAATATTCTATCTTAAGGTCAGGTATTGGCTTTCCATGGATGGCTATATTCCCCAGTAGAGGTGACAAAATGTTCAACATTTTCCAATCCATGTGTTTGGGTCTAACCAGCGGGATGTGTGGAACCCGCCCATAGGCTGAAATGTCTCTTATCCTCTTTAATTAGGACAATGGATGCTTCCACACATTTCCTTGTTTACCAGTCCAAGTTTTATGACCAATCTGGAGAATGGGTTTGCAAATAATGGTTGCTCATAATTTGGATCAGATCCGTTCAATTGCCTATAGTACATGGGGTACAATGCTACTTTTACAGATGTTGATAGGTATTATACTGGTAGCTTGCCATTTGCAGAATTTAACTGTTACTTTTTCTGACTTGAAAAGTCCTGTATGCCATTACCCGGAGTTACTACTTTACATGCACCTGCACCATACAAATTTAATCGAAATACCTTGAACCTCAGAGTCAGGTAAATGGAAGATGTCTGTCATTTTTTTAATAATTTAATTTTTGCTAATTTTCTGTATATGTGTAGAAGTGAGTCCACTTATCTGTTCTAGTCTTAAGCATGCAGTCCAGTTTTTCCGTGGTGGGTGTGAACCATGGGCGCCTCCCCCTGCCAGCAACCAGTTTTGCCATCACTCAGTTTCCACTGTGGGCCGTGCTCCCTCCTCCTCCTTGCTGTCCTCCCCCTCCTCCTTTTGGCTTCCTTTTATAAAAGAAACAAATTCATGGGGAGCCTCAGGCTCCCCGTGTGTCAGCCATTCCATAAATAAGTATGGGTTTTTCCTTCAAATTTTATTTTTCCTTCTTATCTAGATTTCCAACCTTGAGTCAAGAAGGGTCAAAGCCTTTATTTAATTTTTGCTAATTAATACAAGATGGAATGATAAGATTAACTCTCCACAGTGCAAACAAATATTCTTTGTACTGCTGTAATTGAATGCTGTGTGTATTTTTATTCTTTTTATATATATCTTTTTATTCTTTATTTTTTCTACACCTTTCACTCTATATATATCACGGACACACAGATCGCCCCAAAGGTCTCCCGAGTCGGCGGACGGAGCCACTGTTTACAGCAGGAGACGATACAGCAGGGAAGAGCTAGCTAGCACTCAACCGCCACCTGGTGCTAACGGAGAAACTCGACATACCGGGGAACTGAAGCGAAAACAACGCGGGTGCCAGGCTGGAGTTTAGGCGGCGTGCAAGAAATATAAGACAGAATAATAAAGAACGATGGCAAGAACCAAGCAGACCACCCGTAAATCTACTGGAGGAAAAGCCCCCAGGAAGCAGCTTGCCACCAAGGCTGCTCGGAAAAGCGCTCCGGCCACCGGCGGAGTGAAGAAGCCTCACCGTTACAGGCCCGGTACCGTGGCTCTGAGAGAGATCCGTCGCTACCAGAAATCCACGTAGCTGCTCATCCGTAAGCTGCCCTTCCAGCGCCTGGTGAGGGAGATCGCTCAGGACTTCAAGACCGACCTGCGCTTCCAGAGCTCCGCCGTCATGGCTCTGCAGGAGGCCAACGAGGCCTACCTGGTGGGTGTCCTCGAGGCCACCAACCTGTGCGCCATCCACGCCAAGAGGGTCACCATCATGCCCAAAGACATCGAGCTGGCACGCCGCATCCGCGGAGAGAGAGCTTAGACTTTCTGCTGCACATCCACCAACCACAATGCTCCGCACTGTGTGTCTATATATATATATACAGTATATATATATATATATATACAGTATATATATATATATATATATATATATATATATATATAGTAATATGTACATATGTATACTAGCTGCTCTTGTTTTGTTTTTTTTCTCTTGCCTTCTGATTGTTGCTCTGAGTGTTGCTATCCCTGTGCTGTTGCAATCCTGGAATTTCCCCATTGTGGGACTAATAAAGGCTTATCTTATCTTATCTTATTTTTTGTGTTGTACTGCATACACCTTCATGCTGCTACTCATTTTTGCCACTCAGTGTTTATCTGCCAAGAGTTTTGTTCCTTTCTTTTAATCTTTTAATCTAATCTATCCGAAAATAAAGAGTCATTCATATTTATACACTGTTTATGTAGCTACTCAATAATTTGCATAAATGGTATCATTTTAAATGAGAAAGCACACCGACCTCTCAGCTGTAAGGCTGAGAACACTGTGATCAATTATCTTAGTTTTACTGTTAGATTCACTCCCTGCTTGTTAAAAAGGATGTCAACTCGCAAAATGCCAAATTTAAGACTTCAAGACAGCAAACCTTAAATGGCCCAGTACTTTTCTATCCATGCCTGTCCCACTCTCCCCCTTCTGAAACAGAATGGGATTAACTAAGCCATTCTTTTTCAACATCCAAATGGGGACCATGCAGGGGAGGACACTCATTGTGTTGCTAATTGGGGGACCCCCCTGGGTGACTTTGTGAGTGTTGTTGTGGGCAGCGTTGAGCCCAGTGGCCAAATTGCTGACATAGGAAGCATCGGTCCCGTGGGTGCCCCCCCCGGGTTTATTGATAACACATCCTCTGTCTCTATTATTAAACGTCTTATATCCCCTGTGGCCCTGCGGCTGATGCTGATAGGGCAGATTAGGTGGGGTGTTTGGGTAAGGTCCATGTTGTTGTGATGTGGGGTCCTGGGGTGCATAGATAGAGTTTGGTGGGGCATGGGTACAGCTTTTTCTAAAAATACTTCAGTTTTCTCATTATCTCCTGGCTCCCCCTGGGCCGGAGCTGTTTGTAACAGTCTATTTTTGATCACCTCCAGGGGGGGCATTATCGTGGGTGTTGATTGGGTAGAATCAATCGGCACCTGTGCCAAGACAGTAGGTTGATGAATGTGACTTTGGCACCTCTCTGATAGGACTTTTAGTGAAATCACATCTCAATTATATTGATATGTGATTTTCACGGTAGTTTTAGGCGCCAGTTATGCAATCCTCAATTCTCGTGAAAACGTGTGGACTACAGCTGATTCACGAATACTGTTTATGCACACTTAGAGAACATATGAGTAGTTTGCTGAATCTGGAATGGCTTGTTAGCACCAACACAGCTTCCTGGCAAAACATGTATGGCTTAGGCAGACTAACACTTAAATGTTCATGAATGAGATTCAATATTTGAGATGCTGTCCGAAGGTAAGCGCCAAGCGCTTGCTCACAGGAGACTGGCTGATTGCTGGGGTCTTTCTGCAATTGTGGGGGTTTCCCCTACAGTTGAAAGTGCTATGAGATGACTGTTGTGGTGAAATGGCACTATATAAATAAAGTTGAATTGAATTGAATTAAATGGAAAGCAACAATGTAATTTATTGTACTTACGTGTGCTTAGTTGATCATCTTTGACCCATCTTTTGATGCCCCTTTGTTTTGCATTCTTTCACTGTTGTTGCGGAGGGAGGAGGGGGTTGCTAGTTGATGGCGTGGAGGGGGAGGGTGGACGCAGCCAATTCCACGGGGCCTGAAGAGGGTCTCACACGGTCGCTGGGGGAGGGATGATCCACAGCCACCACCATTGTCTCAGATTAATAGAGAAACAGACAAGCTGTTAAACAGCGTGTTTTGTCCTTTTCCGTTTGATCGCGGTTTATTGATTATTTTGCTTTTGTTCTGACCGTTGCAGCATAAGTCTCTTATTCTTACGTTTTTTCTTTCCTTCTTCCAGTCATTTCTCCATATTTTCTCTTGTGTCCTGCACAAAACTTTAACAATTCATCAGTTTTCAATTTTCCTCTAAAACCAAATTTCCCTTTCCATTTTCTGTCCACTCTCACTTCCACAATGTTCATCTCCACAACAAAAAACTCCTATTTATTTATTTTTATTCATTCATTTGTATTTTTATTTTATTTATTCATTTATTTATGTATTCATTTATTTATTTACTCCAATTTGCAATTTTCCTTATTTCTTCATTTAAATGACCCCACCTTTATATATTGTCTACCTAGGATTTTTCTGTACTTTTATTGAGGAATAAATCTCCTCTGCCCAAATTAATGTTGAGCCTTTTCTCTCCAGCTGAATGGACATGCTTTTGCCTCACTACATCAAACCCGCATAGGCGGGCGTGGGAGGACTTTATTTTGTCGTGCACAGACTTAAAGCTTTCCTTTCAGCCAGAGAGATAAGGTTCCAAATTTATTAGGAAGATTTGAAGCTCTATTTGGCAGTAGATTTATGAAAGAGTGCACTTCCTACATTTGGCCACACGATGAAGGCACTGTGCCGCAGCTTGAAGGTGGTTCAAGATGGCGTTTAAATGCACAAGTGCACTGAATGCCACATGGCCGCCTCTGCCACGTGCAATTGTGAACGCGCAAGATGGCCCCGGAGCCTATTGTCCACAAACCACAACTTGTTCTTCAAAGAAACTGGAGCGCTGCCTCCTTAACTTCAGCTGTAAACATGCCAGAATAACCTTACAACTTTAATTTAGCGCTCCATTTTAATACTGTTACCTCAAATAATCTCCTCTCAGTAACCTGTTTTAACAATCTCACCTCCACTCAGGAGTGGGGGCGAATTACCTCCCTCCTTTGTGGAAAAACACACACCCGCCTTTGTTCCCCACATGGCCCGAAGAGTGCCGTTAGTTAAATTATACTATGGGAGAAGGTTAATAGATATTCCCAACCCCGTTATTTGTCAAACCACACATTTAACCCCTAAAGACACAGCATTGACAGACATCAGTATGCACACTGTAGACAATACAAGCAGTAACTATTTTATTATTATGGACAGTCACTCACTAAGGAATGGTTAAGAGATTCTTGTGCTGTACCTTAAATTATTAATTTTTTTTTTAATTATTTTTTTTTACAGTACCGGCACCAGGCTAGCCCTGGTTCCCTTATTTGAGGAGACGAACCTGGGTGATTGATTATTGGTCACCCTGGCTCCCTGTCTCGTTATTTCGGAACAGACTGCATCCAAAATACTTCAGCACCAGGCTAGCCCTGGTTCCCTTATTTGAGGAGACAAACACGGTTGATTCCGCTGTTTCCTAAGTCTCGTTATTTTGGAACAGACTGCATCCGAAATACTTCGGCACCAAGCTAACCCTGGTTCCCTTATTTGAGGAGACAAACACAGTTGATTCCGCTGTTCCCTAAGTCTCGTTATTTCGGAACAGACTGCATCCAAAATATTTCACCCACGTGGCATCGTTCCTTAACAGCATCGGGTCGGACAGTTAAATCCCCTCCGACATCAGGCTAATCCTGACTATTTTTAATTTGGAAGACGGACACGGCTGTTGCCCCTAAATCTTATTAAGTCTGGGTACAGACTGCATCCCAGAACCTCACTGGCTATGTTTACATGGACACAAGTAACCAGATTAAAAGCTTGATCAGAATAAAAATGCTTCATGTAAATATGCCAATCTGAATATTCTAACCCGATCACGCTCATTCAGATCAAAATTTCATTCCGATTGAGAGGGGTGGGTTATGTTGATTGTTAATCCAAATGATGCACATGAAAACACTTATTCCGAAAGTAGGGCAGAAAATATGTTTACTGCGCATGTCTGTACACCAGCCACACATTGATGTGACGTATTTCCGCCTTAGCAGCAGCTAGCGGAAAGCATAGCGGGAGTAAAACAAAACTGGTCTGTATCGTCCTGCTGTCTCCCTCTGTTCATCATATGCAGAAGTATGTACTTGTAGCTTCATTACGGAGACCAGCAGAAGCAAAAGTACAGTCTGAATAACACAATACAGGTCAATTTCGACACTAAGCGGGGCTTGCTAACACCGGAAGTTGCTTCTTCTTCTACTATTTTCGGAATGTCGAAATGTCAACGTGCGCATGTCAAAATGATTTATTCTGTTCAAACGTGTGACACAAGGAAACGCACATCCTAATCAGATCAGCTTTTTCAGGATCCATGTAAACAGTAAAATTCTGATCTGAATTGTAATCAGATTGATGAAATTTTGCCCATGTGACCCTGGCCACTGATCTGTCTAACTTTAAACAGGGGAACTTTCACTGAGGCCTCGGCAGGTCCCCCAGAACAAGCAGTACCCGTGTCTTAAAGCTCAGTGCTATACTGATTTAGATGATCGTGGCTTCGTTCCCCAGCGGCATCAGGTCGAACACTTTAAATGGCTCCTCCAGCATCAGGTCACTAATCCTGGCTATTTTCATTTGAGGAGACGACCTGGGAGATTATTGGTCACCCTGGCTCCCTAAGTCTCGTTATTTTGGTTCAGACTGACTCCAAAATGTTTTATCATTTGATGGACCACACACCCATGAATTCTACGTCCATGATCGCGACCGTCCTACCTCAGACTGAAAATAGAACTATTTGGTTAGACTTTACATGTGACTCCCAACTAAATTATAAAATCTGGAGATCGAATATACCCCTTATTCAGACAACTGTAAATTTAGTATGGCCAAAGTGCAGAAATTCATGTAAAAAAGGTTTTCTGCTTACCTTTTTGTTTAGGTGCCATGCTCGTCTGAAAAGGGTCCTTCTGATCTGTTCAAATTCATCTCAGAATAGTTCAATCCAGGTCACAGCACCAAATTGTTAAAATCCCGATTCTTTGATTGAAAGATCCAAGAATAAGCCGGAGAATTCTTCAATTTAAAGATGCAACATTTATTCAGAGGTCACATGTAAAGCAAGAAGCGCTGGGTGCAGCGTGACGTAGCCCCTTCTGGAGCATTGCCAGACTGACCACGACTTCCGGGTGCAACTCACATTCATCTTCTCAGGTTGGTTAGACCAACCCCGTACAATAGGATGGGCTTGTATGCAACCGTCTGATTGGCCAGTTTAACTCTGACGTGAACAGGCCATCCGCTATTCACATTAACTGTCCCTTAAAATGTACTATCAAAAGTGTGTGTGTGTTGGTTTGGGCGTGTAACTAATGTAACAGACCTGACTAAAAAAGGTGAGAGAGAGAGACAGAAGAAAGAGAGCTCTATAGCTCTGCCTACTTCCTGTTTATCAGAGTTTAACAAAACATATTTGTTCATAAGAATGCAAACAGAATATGTATAGAGTATGTGTAGAGCATAATGGGAGATTACCTACAGAATTATTATTTTGGCACTCTAACTTTTCATAACCCTTTCAGTATGTTGCCTGCTAAGACCGCATTAATAGGCTGTAAACAGCAGTAAATCTACAAAGTAGGCTGCTTTTAAACAAGAATAAATACTACCGAGGAGCTGCAGCATTTACAGTGGTGTGAAAAAGTGTTTGCCCTCTTTCTGATTTCTCATTTTTTTGTATGTTTGTCACACTTACATGTTTCCGATCATCAAACATTTAAATATTAGACAAAGATAACACAAGTAAACATAAAATGTAGTTTTTAAATGAAGGTGTTTATTATTAAGGGTAAAAAAAATCCAAACCTACATGGCCCTGTGTGAAAAAGTGATTGACCCCCATTAAAACAATAATTAAATGTGGTTTATCACATCTTTGGAAAGCTAAGTTCAATTTCTCTAGCCACACCCAGAACCAGAATCAGAATCAGAAAAGCTTTATTGCCAAGCATGTTAAAAACATACGAGGAATTTGACTTGACATTGGGGTGAGAAGACGGGGATGACGTTGGAGTCAGAGGATGCTGTCTTGTCAGCACAGACTCCAGCTCTTCCGATGAACCTCCATACAGCAGGGCCGCATACTCCGGGAGGAGCCAAGGCTTATAATCCAACAGCAGTTTGATTTCCAATAGAAAAGCCTGCACGCGCTCCTCCAGCTCCTCGGCAGTAGTGACACACGAGGGTGCAGATGCTGCAAACCCAATCCGGCAAGCAGTGGGATCCTCCAGTGCTGGGGTGGTGGCAGGCGAAGGAGAGCCTGGTGGTGTTGGGGAGAGAGCTGGTGGTAGCACAGTAACAGGTGGAGTGGAGGATGGGAGGGGCCCTGCAGTCAGCAGGAAGGTCCGCAGCCTTGGAGAAACCATCTGAAGTACCTTCGGCCTGCTGGCAGCCTCCTCCAAAGCCATGGGTTTCCACTCCTCCACCTCTTCATAAATCCTATGCCACTCAACCAAGTCTGACACCAGCTCCCCCTAGCTCTCCTGGTGCAGCCAAGCTGCTGAGTCCAGGTTTGACGGCGACATTCTGTCATGGTTGCCCCTCTGGGGCAAAGGACTGGACCCATGCGCAGTCTTTCTATTCTTTGGCATGATTTATTTAACAATAAGCAAACAGATGTGAACATGAAAACTAAGCCAGAGCAAGAATGTGTGAACTTGAATGTTGCTGTGCCGAAGGCAGCACACAACCTCTATAAATAAAGAAACAAATCAAGAACACCCGTGAACAATCAATAATCAAGAAATCAAAAGCAGCTGTGAATAATTAATGAAGCAAAAACTCATAACGCAAAACCGGAAGTAAGAAAAAGACACTGTCAAAACAAAAGCCCAAACCCAAATCATGACAGGAATAAACATGACAACATAACCATGAGAACAATAATCATCAAAATCAAACATAACCAAGACCATGATACTGAAACCCAAACAAAACCAAAAACGTGATACTATTTATAAAGAAGCTCTAAACATGAACTTAAAGCGAGGACAGGGCCTGATTCATGTCCTGATAATAGGCAGACACAAATGAACCAAACGTAACCGTGACCATGATAATAGTACTAATAAACAGAACCATGGAAAACTAGCCTAAGATTAAAACAAGAAACATGAAAAGGCAGAACTAAGATAATCATAACAAGTAAATGGCAAATTCAAAAGAATTTAAATAGGGACATGAACGTGAAAATAAACACAATAACCAAACTGAGCTGAGGAAGAAAACACAGCAAATAACAAAAATAAACTTTAAGCATGAGCAGGGTCCCTCGACCATGCTCAGAACCTGACACCTACCTTAAATCCATCCTAGATCCACCCTAGTTCCACCCTAAATCTACCCTGGATCCACCCCTGATCTACAAGCAAATGTCACAACTGAGCTGTATAAAGTCACACATTTATGAGAAACTTAGGACACATTTAGGATAAAATGTTTCTGAGGAAATAGCACGAATATATTACCAAAAGGTGTAAAATTACTAGAAAAAAGTCCCAAATGTAGAACAAAACCACTGCAAATTTAAACAAGAGAACTCTGAGGCGAGTGCAACATCCCCCACCTCCGTTTTCTTTGAAGATCCCAATACTTACTGACAGAGCAGTTTTCAACTTTTCAATACAATTACTGTGGCAGAACCAAATTACGATAAACCCATCATCCACGAATATACAACAAAGTATACAACCCATAGTTGTAAGGCAGGATCCTAAGGTGAACCTGTGTAGCAAGTTTGGTGACCCTAGAAAGCTTTACATGTTCTATAGTAAGATCATAAGGAGTGGCAACCTTGACCTTTTCACCCCAAAGCTGTAGTCAGAGATCATGGTCTCAGAGTGAACCTGTGTATCAGGTTTGGTGAACCTAGCTTTCTTTGTTGTTGAGATATAGTTTAATAATAATAATAATAATAATAATAATGGATTAGATTTATATAGTGCTTCACATGTCAACTGACATCTCAAAGCACTTACAGTGTGTCCAGTATTCATTCACTCCAGACAGACATTGATAGTGGAAAGCTACCTCTGTAGCCACTGCTGCCCTGGGGCAGACTGATGGAAACATGGCTGCCAATCAGCACCAACAGCCTCTCCAACCACGACCGAACATTTGGACAGTGTCATGGACACTGGAGGCAAGGTGGGTAAAGTGTCTTGCCAGGGACACAAAGGCAGGATGGCTAGGGAGAACGGGATTTGAACCATCAACCCTCTGGTGATTGGATGACCCACTCTACCTCCTGAGCCACTGCTGCCCACATTTCCCTCCTCCGTTTCATTTTTGCTGAGCACCAAGCTGGACGGCAGGAAGTTTCATTTTTTTATATGGTGTTTGGCATGATCCAGCCGGGATTTGAACCCCAACCTCCCAGTTGTGGGGCAGATGCTCTACCTCTAGGCCACCACTCCAGTAGTTTATAAGGCATTTTGATGTTAACCTTTGACCTTGCAATTCTAAAACCACAGTCACACTTCAGGGTCACAGGGTGAACCTGTGTACTAAGTTTGGTGACCCTAACTTTACTTGTTGTACAGTAATAAAGCATAAGGAATGTTAAAATTGACCTTTGACCTTTTCACCCCAAATCCACAGTAAGAAGTCAGGATCACAAGGTAAACCTGTGTATGAGGTTTGGTGGCCCTAGCTTTCTTTGTTGTGTGATTTTATGGTTAAATGTGTGATTTCATGGTTAAATGTGATTTTGTGTTTAAATGTGTGAGTTTGTGGTTAAGTGTGTGATTTCCTGGTTAGATGTGATTTTATGGTTAAATGTGTGATCTCGTGGTTAAATGTGTGACTTCCTGGTTAAATGTGTGATTTCATGGCTAAATGTGATTTTGTGGTTAAATGTGTGACTTCCTGGTTAAATGTGATTTCATGGTTAAATGTATGATTTCATTTTTAAATGTGTGATTTCCTGGTTAAATGTGTGATTTTGTGCTTAAATGTGTGATTTCCTGGTTAAATGTGTAATTTTGTGGTTAAATATGTAATTTTGTGGTTAAACGTGTGACTTCCTGGTTAAATGTGTGATTTCATGGTTAAATGTGTGACTTTCTGGTTAAATGTGTGACTTCCTGATTAAATGTGTGATTTCCTGGTTAAATGTGTGATTTCATCATTAAATATGTGACTGTTTTCCCTGTTGTTGTTTAAACAGTAGCAGCAGCAGAAGCTGGCAGAAGGACATAATCTTTATCTTCATTTTCAGAAGCGTGTCATTAAAGCAAATCAGATAATGGCTTATTTACGTCTGGGCAGCAGGACGGACAGAAAAGACAACAGAAAACAGGAGGAACATAATATCAGACTGAAGTACGCACGGGGAGGAGAGTCCACCATGCCGAGGATGGAGAGACGGGCTGCCATCAGACCCAGACCCAGGTAGCTGAGGAGAGAAGTAAAAGAGAATAAATAAAATAAAATGAAGTAAATAATAATAAAAATGGATCTTGAGGTCAGACCTGTGAGTGTATACAGTGTGGGTGGTGTTGAACATCCTGAAGGAGTGGATGTCATCCGTGGGTGACGTCTGGATGGTCCTCTGGAAACACAGGAAACTGGTGAGGGTTGTAACCATGGTTACAACTGATGCTATATAACATGCTTATACATATATCACAAACACATGAGTGAGCCTCCATACAGTTTATATTGACTGAGAAACTAATCCCTTTTTTAACTTTTTCCCTTGTCCTGTCAGGCAGCTAGGTGAGCAGAACAGAGATCTGCTACCCTTACTGTGTCAAAACAGATTTACTTTGCCAATAGGAGCTTTATACAGTACCTATCTATGTACTGTATATTGTAAACTCCTCCTGTAATAACTTTTGATACTTTATTTAAATTATTTTACCCATGAAGAACCCAAAAGGATGGGGAATGGGGAAAGGAAGTGTATGAAGGGGGAAGAAAAGGGAGAGGAACAGACAAAAAAAGACAAACCAACCAACAACTAAAACAAACAGAAGACAAACTTCTTCTTCCACCAAAGAGGTCTCAAGTCTGGTATCCGCACCTGTTAAAGGAGAGACATTTGTGCATGTGTGTCCGTGTGTGTGTATATGAGAGCGCGTGCAAAATAAGTGTGTGCATGTGAGTGGTTTGTCAGGAAACATACAGTTGCAGCAACCACCCCCCCCCCCCAAACCCTGAGCAGGCAAGGCAGCGCCACCAACCCCCACAGGGCACAAATGTCTGAGGTCAACAAGCCCCAGGAAAGCCAGGCATCAGAGACCAGCCCGTGCCCCCAGCACGAGCCCCCCCCATGCATCCCAACAGCAGGCCCCCCCAGCACCACTGCCACACACCTCGGGGACCCCCACGCCCAAAGAAGCCCCCCCTCCCCCACCCAGGGGAGCCCACGTAGCCGAGAGGCACTACCCCCTCAATCCAGCACCTTCTGACTAGCAGACACACCCATTCCCACACATTTACACCCTCAAGCTCTCATATGCACACACATGCACTCACTCACTCTCATTTCCCCACTCCTCCACATAGTCCCACACTCGCACTCCCGGATGCACCCATTCTCTCTCACTCCTGTACCCGCTCAATCTCGGCCTCACTTGCCCTCAGGGTTACTCGCACTCACTCACATTCACCCATACATCCACTATCACTCACACTCCAACCTATTCACATCCATTCATGCTCTCCCCCTCACACTCACCCACCCTCATTCACCCTTATTTCTTAGAGCGGCTGTGATGCAGATGTAGTGAGCCTGAATGGGCACCAGCACCCGGCAGTGGCCGGGAAAACTGCCGGTGCAGGCCAGCAGCCACCCCATGGCGACCCACCCCAGGGCGGCCGCGGCCACAGAAGCAGACCCCCACTCCCAGCGTCCACCCGAGCATCTGATCAGCAGGCCACTGCAGGCACTCTGAGATGCCACCCAACATGCAAAACGCCACATAAAATCGACCCATCTCCACTCATCACTCCCTCACTCTCGCTTACTCTCTTGTTCAATCCCTCTCTCACTCCCTTGCTCGTATCTATTCATTCGGCAGCACCCATGATGGATCACCCATGATTTGACAACAGGATGGGTCCCAGGCCCCCAGCTGGGCCCCCAGGCCCCCGGAAGAAGAAGGGCAATGGGGTGGGGAAAGACCCCCACCCCCCCCTCCCCCTTGCACAAATCATGATAGGTGTATGTCAGCTGTATGCTGAGATTGTGTGCAGGTGTGTGAACTACCATAGTGCAGTTAAAATTGGGGAGATGGTGGTTGAAGCACCACTGGCCACTGCGATAGGCAGCGGGGCCCCCATCCACCCAAGCCCTCAGTGTCTAAAATGCAATTAAAATTGAGGTGAGGGCAGCCCCACTGTGCAGCAGAGGTATCCCCTTCACCAACACACTGCGGCACACCCCTGCCCTAAAACCCTAAGTGTATCCAAGAAGATGTATATTCCACCCAGAATCAGGGTGGGGTGGGGGATGGAATAAGACTGGGAGGGAGGCGGTCAAAAAGCGAGCCCGTCTCCCCCAGAAGACATCTCGACAACTGGTTCATGAGACCACCCACTGCCCCCAAATCCTAATCCAGGGCGAGGGCCGCCAGGCCGAGCAGCCCAGGACCCACCAGTGTCGCGCCCCGGCGCTCCCAGCACCACAAACATGATGGAGCAGCCACACCCATTCCCACTCATCTTGTAAACAGGCTCCCCGGACACCAACCCCAGTGGGTCACAGAAACTCCTCGTGGTCAGGGCGCAGCCAGCCGCCAGAGGGGCCAAGGAGAGCGAACCACCGCCTGCCACCCCTCAGGCTATAGAATTAGTAAGTGGGGACCAGACAGAATTGAATTCAGCAAGTGGGTTATTTGAGGAGGCAGACATTCTCTCCAGGCTAATATAATCTAATAGTAGGTTATTATAGTGAGTCATGCATAAATTATTTCTTGATTTCCAGTTCATGAGGATAATTTTCTTTGCAATGCATAAGGCAGTGAGAACCATGTGTGACATCCTTGCCTCTATATTTATTTTACTTAAATCACCTAATATGCAAAGTGTGGGTGAGGATGGGACACAATACCCAAGCTATGCCGACAAGTCCTCACATGTCCTCCGCCAGAACGTTTGGACCAGTGCACAGTACCACATAGCATGCATATAACTATCCGGGACATTGCTGGTGCAGTAGGAGCAGATATTTTTGTGACTCAGGCCCATTTTGAACATCCTTTGTCCTGTGTAATGAGTTCTATGTGGAGCTTTGTACTGTATGAGCTGTAAATTAAAGTTATTAGTTATCTTAAAAGTGTTTAAACATATTTGTGTCCAGAAGCTTTCATCCTTAATGATCGATGTCTGTCTCCCATTTTGATTTTTGGAAGAGATACTGACTCATCCAGTTTTGATAATAGTCCATGTGTTTTCCATATCAATTTAGGGGAACGAAGTTTTAGAAACTCTGCCACCTTAACTGGTACCTCTAAATCTGTCTGATTAAGATTGAATCTTGCTTTTATTATGGATTTAAGCTGTTGGTACTCAAGAAACTTTTTATCATTGACATCCAGTGTTGGGCAAGTTACTAAAAATAGTAACTAGTTACAGTTACTAGTTATTTCTTTTCAAAAGTAACAAGTTACTGCATGATTAAAGTAACTAGTTACTTGGAAAAGTAACTTTCATGTTACTTTTAAATGCATACTTAAATCATCTTGCACACATAGCAAAATCAACGGCCTCTTGGTCTCTAAAAAAAGAAGAAAAAGAAAACTGATGAGAACAAGTCTCATCTTACAGAGAAAAAATGTCTCAGATTTACATAAACTATTGTAATCAGTATAAAGTCAGAAATTTACTAGAAATAAAGCTGTAAATTCACAGAGAAAATTTTGGACCCCCTGGTGGGCTGTTTTTGGCCCACGAGCCATATGTTTGACACCCCTGGGCCATTTAGAGGATATACTTCCAAGAAATAGTTGCATATCACAACAGCATGTAAATGAATAAGATAAAATAAAACAGAAAACACAGCTAAATGAAAGTTCACCGCTTAGAAGAAACTGTTCTTTACTGCAACAAATCACAGTCACTTTTTCTCTGTGCATAAGAAAACTTTAAATGCGTTTAATGCAGACATTAAATGCAAGCTTCTTGCTCAAAGAATACTCATATTTAACCACAGAGGTACAAGCTGTTGGGGGCTACTCACTGCTCGGACGCTTCAGGACTGGACATGGCCCCTGCTTGGCCAGCCTTCACAGATGGGGCAGTAGCCCTAGCCCACTGTGCGCATGTGGAGAGGAGCAAACTATGGAACACATCATAGAGGCCTGCCCGCTCCAAAGACTGGAAGGAGGATTACACACCCTCCATACAGCAAACCAGGAGGCAACTGCTTGGCTTAAGGACTTTGCATTCGCTAAATAAATAAATAAACTGCTCGGACAACAGGCGATCAGGGCTTGATATGAGAAGTCACCACCGCCACGGCATTTCTTCCTACCGGGCTGCGGTGTAAACTGGGGCAGGACAGGAAAGCGACCCGCGGAGGAGACTGGCAGCTGTGCCAACTATGGTAGGGTCAGTTTATTTGCGCTAAAAATATCTATCCATATTAATAAAACGAGTAACACATCTGATCAAATTTCAGTAACTGTAACGCATTACTGAATTTTTAAACAGTAATTTCGTTACACAGCATGTTACTGCAAAAGTAGTGGCGTTACAGTAACGCGTTACAAAGCAACACTGCTGATATCGTACTGTGACACTAGTTCCTGAAATTGGATAAAATTTCTACCTTGAATAAGATGCTCTAAGTTTTTAATTGCCGTCTCTTGCCATAGTGGAAAGTTTAACATCCTCTTTTGTTGCAGGATATCAGGATTATTCCAAATGGGTGTAAGTTTACAAGGGACAAGTGAAGACCCCGTTATTTTTAAAAATTCCCACCAGGCTATCAGAGAGGAGCTAATGTTTATGCTTTTAAAACAGTCATGGCATTTAATACAGGGACTCAAAAAAGGTAAGTTAGAGATATTTAGCGACCCACAGAGAGCCTGTTCAGCATCAAACCATGGGTTTCCTAGTGGGGTTGATTTTGTCCATTTAGAAACAAACTGCAGTCTACTGGCTAAGAAGTAATTTTTAAAAAAATGGTAAATCTAAACCTCCTCACTCTTTTGCTTTTTGAAGCGTTTTTAAACTGATCCGTGATGGTTCATCCTTCCATAAAAATTTACTTATATTTGAGTCTAAAGACTTAAACCAAGCCATAGATTGTTAGGCAGGAATCAGTGAGAACAAATAGTTGATTTTAGGAAAAACTGTAGCAACCAATAATTTAATATCTGCCAATAATGCAATATCTGCCAATAATGTAATAATTTTGGCCATTTTAAATGTAATAAAGCCAATAACATAATAAGTTGCCAATAATGTAATAATATTTTTGAGCCAATAACGTAATAACAATTTGCCAATAATGTAATACTGTGGAGAAAGGAGGCAGGCGAGGCAACGAGCTGGATGACACAGAAACTTTATTCTTTCTCCAGCAGCAAGTACAGGAAACAGTGATCCCGGGTCTCCGTGCGTTCCACTTTTATGTCTTTATTTTCATGCATCGAGACCCGGAGCTTCTGACCATAACACACTGTTGTTGGAACAAAGGAATGTCTGGCACATTAACATGATATTACGCCGGGGCCGCTCTTACACCCTTCTACCCTCAGTGGCTCCGGCAGCTCTCACTGTCCTTGGGGGGGGGGGGGGGGGCGCATAGACCCAACAGTTCCATCTGATACCCCCCGGTGACACCTCCTTCTTCAGTCCATTGTTCCCCCTTCCCTCTCTGGGTGGAGAAACCCCCACCATGCCCCCCCCCACCCCAAACACCCAGAAGGGGCACTAACCCCCCTGTCCTTTGGGCTTGAGCTGGTGCCCATAGCGGCTGTAGCGGGGGGTCGCCGGTCCAGTTGAACCGCCCTGCTGGCGAGGTGTACAGGAGAGAAAAAGGAAGGGGGGGAAACACATTGTCTTCACAAGCGCAGGTCCTTGCCGAGGGATCACCAACCTGCGGAGCCACCAGTGGTGGGTGCCCGCGCCGGGGCGCTTGGGCCAACACCACCTGCTCGTCTGCCAACACAAAATCAGGCTTCAGCCTGTCGATGCAGACGGTCTCCCTATGTCCCCCTAAGTCTAATACAAAATGCTTCGCCCCAGGTTCCAACACTCTGAACGGTCCGTCGTACGGTGGACACAGCGAGGTCCGGTGCGCATCGTGCCTGATGAAATCAAAACAGGCGTTCTGCAAACTTTGTGGGACGAATGTGCGGGGAAAACAATGGTGGGCTGGGCTCGGTATGCTCAAAACCCCCATACTGTGTAAAAATTGCGTGAGCGGATCAGCCTAAGGCGCAGGGTTTTCCAGTAAAAACTCTTCGGGGATCCGCAGCGGTTGAGAAAAAAATGAGTTCTGCCTGGGAGGCTGCAAAATCCTCCTTAGGTGCGAAGCGCAACCCTAAAAGAACCCAGAGCAGGCAGTCAACCCAATTTTTGTCCAAGAGCGAAGCTCTGAGCACTGCTTTAAGCAACCTATGAAAACGCTCGCATAACCCATTAGCCTGGGGGTTGTACGTGGTAGTACGGTGAATTTTGACCCCTAGGCTCTGTGCCATCGCAGACCAGAGTTCCAACACAAATTGTAGACCCCTGTCGGATGTGATGTCCGATGGAGATCCGAAATGTGCAACCCAAACCAACAAAAAAGCGCGAGCCACTTCTGTGGACGTGGTAGAAGTCAGCGGAACCACTTCAGGCCAGCGTGTGGTGTGGTCCATGACCGTCAAAAGGTGTGCGAATCCTTATGACGGCGGGAGGGGTCCCACCAAATCCACATAGACGTGGTCGAACCCCCTAGCCAGGATTTGGAACGGCTTGAGGGGGGCTCTGGTGTGCTTGTGCACTTTGGCCCGCTGGCACGCGACGCAAGCTGCAGCCCACTCTTTCACGTCTTTGCGCAAGCGTGGCCAGATGAACTTCGTCCCCACTAGCTTCACCGAAGTGCGCACTCCTGGATGCAAAAGGGAGTGGACTGACTCGAAAACGCGACGGTGCCAAGAGCTCAAGACGACGCAGCGCAAGGGAGGGCACCCTTCTTGCACCACCCTGCTCTCCAGCCTTAACCCAGTTGGCACAGACTGGAGCGTGCAAATGTCCGCGTCCCCGGCTTGCTCCACGGCCATGGCAGGGAAATCTATTCCCATGTAGACCGGGGCAATTAACGCGCGCAACAGGCAATCGGCCACGATGTTGAGCTTACCAGCAACATGTTGAATGTCGGTCGTAAACGCCAAAATTGCGGCCAAATGCCACTGCTGCCGGGCCGACCATGGTTTCGAGACCTTGGACATCGCGTACGTCAGCGGCTTATGGTCCACGAATGCGTTGAACTCACGCCCCTCCAGCCAGAACTAGAAATGGTGCATCGCCAGGTGGAAAGCCAGCAATTCTCTATTTAAAGCGCTGTATTTGCATTTGTTGTTGTGCAAAGTTTGGCTAAAAAATGCGAGCGGCTGCCACGAACATGAGACGCACTGCTCAACCACTGCCCCTATGGCAACATCAGATGCATCCATAGTGAGCGCTATCCGTGCAGATGGATCAAGATGGGCTAGCAACGCGGCATCTGCCAGCGCTGTTTTGGCATTTGTAAAAGCCTGGTCTCGCTCGGGAGTCCAGTCGACGGTTTCCGCAGGCTTCTTTTTTTTAAGCGCGGCATACATCGGCTGCATCAGCTGGGCTGTCCGGAAAAGGAAACGGTTATAAAAATTAACCATTCCCAAAAACTCCTGTAGTGCTCTCACAGTCAGGCTCGCTCCCTCCAGCGAAATGCAGTGGCCCAAAAAATCAATCACTGGCACACCAAACTGGCACTTCGCCGGGTTAACTATCAGCCAGTGCCCTTCCAACCTCTGGAAAACTGTCTTGAGATGGTCGATGTGCTCCTCCTTGGACACGCTGGCTATCAAAATGTTGTCTAAGTAGACAAAAATGAAGGACAAGCCACGAAGCACCGTGCCCATCATCCTCCGGAAAGTCTGCGCCGCGCCTTTTAATCCGAACCGCATGCAAAAAAACTCGAAAAGGCTGAAAGGAGTTATGACTGCTGTTTTTGGGACATCTTCCACACGTACTGGGACCTGATGATATCCGCGGACGAGATCCACTTTCTAAAAAACACGCGCCCCGGCCAGATGCACGGAAAACTCCTGAATGTGAGGGATTGGATAACGATCGTGTTCCGTGGCGTTATTCAAGGGCCGGAAATTGCCGCACGGTCGCCACGACCCGTCGGCATTAGGCACCATGTGTAACGGGGATTCCCACGGGCTGTTGGAGCACCTGATGATGCCCAACTGCTCTAAGTTGGCAAACTCCTCTGGCGCGCTGGCCAGTTTAGCTGCATCCAAGCGCTGAGGTCGCGCGAACACCAGCGGGCCTTTTGTCATTTTGAAGTGTTCGACCCTGTGTTTCATTACCGTAACCAAAAAAGTCGGGACAGTGAGTGCTGGGAACTGTGAGAGAAACTGTTGGTACGTACCCCCTGGAGCTATAACGTTAGCCAGTGTTGTTGACCCAGCTCCCCGAGCTGTACAGGGCAGTGAGGTGAAAGAGACAACATCCACTAATCTCCTATTAGCAACACTGAGTAACAACTCATACGCACATAAAAAAATCTGTGCCTAGAATGGGGCCGGAACATGCAGCTATCACAAAGTGCCACTAAAAGTTGCGTCCATGTAAGCAAATCATCAGTGTCCGCTTGCCAAATGTCCTGATGGTGGATCTGTTAGCAGCCGTGAGTTTGGGACCGCTGCCTCCTGCCACCCTGTCTGCGCTGACCAGTAGGATGAGGCTCTTCTGGGAGCCGGAGTCCACCAAAAATCGTTTCCCCGAACGTGTGTCTGTGACATAAACCAGTCTGTTCCTGTCGCCATTGGTCGCAGCTGCAGCTGAATTCTGAACGTGCCGTCTTCCCGGCTCCTGGAATTGGCATGGCGCTAGGCAGCGTTGGGCATTTGAGCTGAAACGGTGATGATAAAAACAGATCAACTCGTTCCTTCGTCTCCTGGTATCCGTCCCGGCTACCACAAACGGCTCCTCGACCTCACTGGAGTCCCTCATGGATGCTGGTGCCACTGCCTGTGCATTGAGAGTTCTGGTCACTGAAATGATGCGGTCCGCTTCCTGCGCCAGGGCATGGTATTCCTTCGCAACCAGTCACAGTGAGTTGGCCAAGATTGCCCTCGCTGTAGCCAGTAGGTTCCTGAGGAACATGTGGGCGAACAGGAAAGATTCATCGTCCTTCCCTCTCAGTGCCAGCATGCTCTCCATGAGCTCCACTGCTGATCTGTCCCCTAACTCCGAACGTGTTAGGAGTTTCTCTGCCCTCCACTGTCAGAAAAGGTGTAACGCTGGAGAAGCATCCTCTTGAGCGTCTTGTATTTCCCCTGGGCTGGTGGCTCCTGTAGCAGGCTCGTCACCTGTTGCGTGGTGCGCGCATCCAGCACAGCAACCACGTAGTAATATGTTGTGTCGTCCGTTATCCCGCGGAGTACGAACTGGGCTTCTATGTGCAGAAACCACGTAGTCGGGTTGTGAAGCCAGAAGTCTGGGAGCTTGACTGAGCCGGCGCACACGGTGCCGGTGCTCTCCCTCCAGGTAGTCTCTGGGGCGACGCTCGGCTCGCTTTCTATGTCATGTCTTAGGGTCACCAATGTGGAGAAAGGAGGCAGGTGAGGCAACAAGCTGAACAACACAGAAACTTTATTCTTTCTCCAACATGAAGTATAGCAAACAGCAATCCCGGGTGGTGTGCATTCCACTTTTATCTCTTTATTCCCATGCATCGAGACCTGGAACTTCCGACCATAACACACTGTTGTTTGAACGAAGGAAAGTGTGGCACATTCGCAAGACATTATGCTGGGGCCGCTCTTACACCCTTCTACCCTCAGTGGCTCCGGCAGCTCTCACTCTACCTGGGGAATGCATAGACCCAACAGTCCCATCTGATACCCCCCGGTGACACCTCCTCCTTCAGTCCATTGTTCCCCCTTCCCCTTGCCCTCTCTGGGTGGAGAAACCCCCACCGTGCCCCCACAATATGTTAATACATTATTGGCTGGTTATTACAGTGACAACAGCATGCGACGTTGGACAACCATTGTGGCTCAAGAATTACTCCGCTACGACATCGCAATAACTGCCCTTAGTGAGACTCAGTTGCCTGACTCGACACAGATCACTAAGCACGGGTCTGACTACACGTTCTATTGCAGTGGGTGCCCGATTGATGAGGCACGACAGTCAGGAGTCGGCTTTGACATCAAGACATATTACGTCAACCTGCTTGACTCCCTGCCGCATGGGGTTAGTAATCGACTTATGGTGCTCCGCCTGAAGCTCGATATCGGGTACATAACATGCATCAGTGTATATGCACCATCTATGACACACACAGACAAGAGCAAGGAACGGTTCTTCAAGGAAATAGACCGTGTTATTCAAGCCACTCCTCACACTAATAAGCTGGTGGTCCTAAGGGACTTCAATGCTCGCGTGGGAGCCACATTGACCACCTGGGAGAATGTTATTGGCCACCACGATGTTGGAAAGGAGAATTCCAAAAGCACCTTGCTCCTCTTCTCATATGCCCAGCATCAACTATCCATTAGCAACACGTTCTTCCAACAGGCGAACAAACTGAAACTCATGTGGATGCACCTGCATTCAGGCCACTAGCATCAGAATGACTTAGTATTAAACATCAGCAGGACATCAAGCATGTGTCCCTTACCAAAGCAATGAGGGGAACGACATGTCTCTTGGACCAACGGTTGCTGCGGTCGAGAGTCGTGTTCTTCTTCAAGCCCCCACAGCGCAGGGTTCGGAAGGCACCTGTGAAGAAGCTCAACGTGGCCAAGCTTGGCTCACTGGAGGCCAGGACCCAACTGAAGCAGCAACTTGTCACAAAACTTACTTTTGATGATGCCCTTTTTGAGACTGTTGACAGCCACTGGCTTTACTTTGTGATAATAGCTATGAAGCGACAGAGGAAGTTCTCGGCTTCATTAAATGGAAGCACTGGGATTGGTTCAATGAAAACGATGTAGTAGCCATCCAATTGTTAGACCGTCTTCACTGTGCCCATCTTGAGTATGTGAATGATAAGAGCTCGATTGCAAAGAATACCTACCACCATGTCCGGCAGACAGTGCAGATCTTGCTGTGTAGTATGATGGACCAGTGGTGGATTGCTAGAGCTGAGGACCTCCAGGAAGCTGCCGACAAGAACAACGTGAAAGCGTTCTACAATGGCCCGAAGGCGGTCTACGGTCCGACATCGCAGGGCAGTACGCCAATGTACTCTTCGGCTGGTCAGACGCTCATTAGGGAGCAGGCTCTCATCCTGGAGCGTTGGATAGAACACTTTAATAGTGTCCTGAATTGCCAATCTGTGATCTCTGATGAAGCCATTGCACAGCTCCCTCAGGGACACATTGTAGAGGAGCTGAATGTCCCACCGACGGTCACTGAGATTAAAGATGCTATCAAACAGACGTCTAGTGGTAAGGCAGCTGGTGGAGACAGTATACTGCCGGAGATCTACAAGTGTGGCGGTAACATCGTCGTCGCCTGTCTTGCCCAGTTATTTGCCACCATAAGAGAGCAGGAGGTGGTTCCACAAGACTTCAAAGACGTAATGATTGTTCACCTGTACAAGAATAAGTGTCACCACCACTGCTGCGACAACCACAGAGAAATATCGCTCCTTGTCATTGCTGGCAAGATTCTCACATGTGTGACCATAAACCGTCTCAATCACTATGTCGACAACATCATTCCCGAGAGTCAGTGCAGCTTTCGGGCAGGACAAGGCACCATTGACATGATGTTTGCAGCCAGGCAAATACAAGAGAAGTGCCGAGAACAAAATCGTGATTTATTCATAGTGTTCGTAGACCTGACTAAGGCCTTCGATTCTGTTGGGAGAGAGGGCCTATGGAAGCTGTTCACTAGGGTCGGGTGTCCTCCTAAGATCATCAATATCATCCGCCCATTCCACGATGGCATGGTTGCCCGGGTGGTTGACAGTGGTTCAATCTCCGATCCGTTCCCTGTCATTGATGACACTAAGCAGGGGTGCGTTATGACCCCGCGGCTCTGTCTTCGCCACAATGCTCCTTGACGCCTTCAAGGACTGCAACAGAGGTGTAAGGATCCGGTTTCACAATGACAGCAATGTATTCAACTTGCAATGTTTAAAAGCTAAAACAAAGACATGCATGATGCTGCGAGACCTTCTCTATGCCGACGACTGCGCGCTCATCGCTCACACTCTTGAAGACGTGCAGTTCATCGTTGACCAGTTTGCTAGAGCGATGAATCGTTATGGACTCAATTATAAGTATCAAGAAGACAGAGGTTTTACATCAACCTCGTCCTGGTACGTTCCCGACAAATCCTGTTATTACCATCGGTGGCGAACCCCTCAAGGCAACTGGCAAGTTCTGCTACCTGAGGGGCACCATCTCGCAGAACATTAAGATTGATGACGAAGTTATCCATCGTATCAGCAAGGCTAGGGTCTCCTATGGACGCCTACAGCATCGTCTATGGTCGAAGTGTGGCATCTGTCTAAGCACCAAGATCAAGTTTGCATCGTTGTTCTATCTACACTTCTTTATGGGTGCGAGTTGTGGACAAACTATCACCCCCATGTGAAGAAACTTGAACAGTTTCACATGTGCTGTTTCAGGAAGCTGTGTGGAATCACGTGGCAAGACAAAGTTGCCAACACTGAAGTCCTCCGTCGGTGCAATATCACCAGCATTGAGTCAGTCATCATATGTGCCCAGTTGCGCCGGACCGTCCACGTTGTTCAGATGACAGATCACCGCATTTCTAAAATCCTGTTATTTGGCCAGTTGGACGAAGGGCGGAGGTCGTGGGGTGGTCAATGGAAGCAGTATAGAGATGTCCTCAAAGCCTCAATCAAGTCGTGTGGGATTGATCCTATGACATGGGAAATGCAGGCCAAGAACCGCTCCCTCTGGCGAAAGATCTGCCACGAAGATGTTGACCTCTTCGAGAGAGACAGAACTGCCCGTTTGGATGCCTGCCATGAAGCATGTCACGGTGCCGCCCAGCAACAGAGATGTCTGCAACAGTCGGGGTCATCCACTCATCCAAGTATGTATTACATCTATGCCGATTGTGACATGCTGTGCACTTCGCACATCTGCATCATCAGTCATCGCCGTCACAAGCACCCCTTACAATTTAATGCAGCCAGGAGGAGGGAGACCCGTCGTTGGTGACGGCTCAATCCATCATCACATTATTGGCCTAGCATTAAAAAAATCATTTGAAAATGTAATAACTGCAGCCGATAATGTAATAATACATGTATCATTTTTCAAATTTCTGTTTTCTGGATAGAAAGTGACAGACACACACTCTCACATCCCCCTATACAGGAAGGCTTAGAGGACCAATGATGAGGTAATTGGGTTTTATTTTCTGTGGAGATGTAGAAATGTTGCAAGCACAAAGAGAAATATTTTCTTTTGCAGCACCTGCATTTGACCACTAGATGGGAATGGAGTAGCTAATCCATGTCAAGCTAGCAAAGGCATGTTTGATTGACTGATTAGACTTTGGTTGTCTGCAGACTTCTATACTTCAAAGATGTTGAAAGGTAAATAATTCTCTCATTTACTGCAGCTAACACTGTGAATTTTGTGGTATCCTTGTTCATACATTTTTCTGTAATTGAGAAACAAAAAACTTAACAGACAAATAGCTAATCAAACCATAAGAAAACTGCTAGCATGATGCACAGTTGTATAGTTATAGATTTTGTTATGGGCAGCGAGAGCGCGCCCCCTCTTTCCCATTTATCTCTCCTCAGGTCATCAACGCACCTGAGTGATCTTGGCTCAGCAGGTGCAGCAGCATCATGGCAATCAGCTCTGGATCGCTTAGATGCGACCGAGCGTCAGATAGCCGTGATGTCCCAGCAGCTGCAAACTATGATGCAGCAATTGGGCATGGTCACACAACATTTGACCAATGCGGCTCTCCTGGCTCCTCCTCCTCAGCCTGCTCCTGTTGTTCAACCTCTAGTGCGCCGTACCACCTCCGTTCCCACACCTGCCCCATATGCGGGGGAGGTGGGGAAAAGTAAGGAGTTTCTTCATCAGGTGCGGATGTATTTGGAGCAGGTCGGGAGGGAGTACCCAGGGGATGTCATGAAAATTTAGTTTTTTACCCTACTGCTACGGGACCAAGCCCATAGTTGGGCTTGGGCTGTGGCAGACAGCCCTGAGGGGCGGGTATACACATTTGAGCAATTTGTAGTCGCCTTCTCTCGTGCGTTTGACCATACAGAGTCAAGGGAACATCATGAGCTGCCTTATGACTCTCCTCCAGGGTGCTCGGTCAGCAGCTGAGTACTCAGTGGAGTTTCGGGTCGAAGCGGCGGACTTGGGGTAGAACGAAGTTGCCTTACACAGCGCGTTCTTCCACGGTTTGAATGCTCACCTCCGCGATGACCTCGTGGTTTATGCGGTTCCCGACACCCTCGATGGTCTTATTGATCAGGCCGTTGGCTTAGACAACCGCTACCGTGAGCGTGTGAAGGAGCGACAGTCCTCCTCTCGCCTGTCTGCCGAGCAGGTGCCCGCTGCGGTGACTGGTGGCGCTGGTCCTCCTCCTGAGCCGATGGAGCTCAGCCGGTACCAGTTGACTGACGATGAGCGCTGGCGAAGGAGGAGGGCTAGCGCATGCACGTACTGTGGTTCGGTGAAGCACAGTCGGGATGAGTGCCACCAGCGGCCAAAAAGACGTGGCCCATCAGTAACAGTGGGGGGTCTGGCGCGTGGGACCAAATTAACTCCCCCCGGTAATTTCTCTACTTTGGCCCTCGTGCAATTGCTGGAGGTCGAGAGGAGGATGATGGCGTTAGTGGATTTGGGGCAGAGGGCAATTTCGTGTTGGCCCGGTTCGTTCAGGACATGGGTATTCCTACACTCAAATTGCCCCAACACCAAAGAATTACCACCATATATGGCCGGGAGGTTGTAGTAGTCACCGAACGCACAGTGCAGATTGCCATCCTTCTTTCCGGGAACCATCGGGAGGAACTCTCGTTCCTAGTTCTCCCAATTTCATCTTCCCCAATGGTCCTAGGTTATCCGTGGCTCCAGAGGCATAACCCCATCATAAACTGGGGGCAAATTTCCATCTCCTCCTGGAGCCCATTCTGTTTGGCAAATTGTTTACATTCAGCAGAGTGGTCGATGTCTCTCCCCGTTTCTCTTCCTCCGGCCAAGCCACTGGACCTCAGCCTTGTTCCCCGGGCTTACCACAATTTGGGAGGGATCTTCAGCAAGTCGAGAACACTGTCGATTCTGCCTCATCGCTCTTACGACTGTGCTGTGGACCTCATCCCTGGGGCAAGGCTGCCGTCCAGTCGGCTCTATAGTTTTTCTGCTCCAGAGAGGGAGGCGATGGAGAAATATATTAAGGAATCACTGAACACTGGCCTTTTTTGGTCATCTTCGGATCCTCTCGGGGCCGGGTTCTTCTTCGTGGGGAAGAAGGATGGCTTGCTGCGCCTGTGTATTGACAACCGGGAACTCAACGCTATTACAGTCAAGGACAAATATCCCCTGCCCTTGATCAATTCCGCATTTGAACTCCTTCAGCGCTCATGGGTGTTCACCGACTTAGACTTGCGCAACACTTACCATCTCATCCGTATTCGCGAGGGGGATGAGTGGAAGACGGTGTTTAAAACCCACCAAGGGCAATTTGAATATTTGGTGATGCTGTTTGGGCTCACCAACACCCTCGCCATCTTCCAAAGGCTTATTAATTACGTCCTCCACGATATGCTGTATCAATTTGTGTTTGTCTATTTGGATATCTTGATTTTCTTCTGCTCGCCAGAGGAACATGAGGTTCATGTGAGAGCCGTCCTACAATGGCTCTTGGAGAACCAGCTCTACGTTAAGGCCGAGAAGTGTGAGTTCTCCACCAATTCCACCACCTTCTTGGGCTTCATAGTGGCTGAAGGGAGACTGATTGCTGACCCAGCTAAGGTGAGGGCAGTGCTTGATTGGCCAACTCCCCACTCACGCAGGGAGCTTCAACGCTTCCTCAGGTTTGTGAACTTTTATCGCAGGTTCATTCAGAACTATAGTTGGGTAGCACTGCCCTTAACACAGCTGACCTCCATTAAGGTTGCCTTTCATTGGACTGAGGCAGCTGAGCAGGCCTTTTCCAAATTAAAAGGGCTGTTCACTGACACACCAATCTTGGCTCAGGTTGACACACAGCTCCAGTTCATCCTCGAGGTGGATGCGTCTGATTTGGGGGTAGGCACTGTTCTCTCACAGCGCACACCCTCCGACCAGAAGCTCCACCCGTGCACGTTTTTCTCTCGTCGGCTGACGCCGGCTGAGAGGAATTACAATGTAGGGGACAGAGAGCTGCTTGCCATTAAGTTGGCGTTGGAGGAATGGAGGCACTGGTTAGAGGGGGCTAATCACCCCATTGTTGTGTGGACCGACCAAAAAAACCTAGAGTATTTGCAGTTGGCCCGCCGACTCAATGCCAGGCAAGCTTGTTGGGCCCTGTTTTTTCAGCAGTTCAACTTTACCATCACCAACTGGCCTGGCTCTTGGAAAACCAAACTGGACGCACTATCGAGCCAGTTTGATTCCGAGGAGGTAGTGCCCCCTTCCCACCCCCAACCCATTCTTCCCTCTTCCTGCGTCCTTGAAACCCTTATGTGGGATATCAAGCGGAGGGTCCGTCAGGACCAGTCTCGGAAGTCTGTACCAGCAGGATGCCCCCGGAACCGCCTGTACGTCCTGGCCGCTCTCCACAGTGATGTCATTCAGTGGGGCCACACCAGCCGTTTCGCCTGCCACCCTGGGATTACCCGCACCATTGACCAAATTTGACGGGTGTTCTGGTGGCCCACAGTGTGGCGGGACGTGCAGGAACATGTGTGGGCCTGTCAGACCTGTGTCCAGGGCAAATCGGACTCCTCCCCTCGGGCTGGACTCCTCCATCTCCTGCTCATCCCTGGTCACCCGTGGTCTCATATCGTCCTGGACTTCGTGACTGGACTTCCCCCCTCCCACGGAAAGAGAGTCATCCTGACTATTGTGGACCGCTTCTCCAAGGCTGTGCACCTGGTGGCTCTCCCCAAACTTCCCTCGGCTTTGGAGATGGCCACCCTGCTCACAGAACACATGATCCGCCTCCACGGCATCCCACTGGACATTGTGTCTGACCGGGGTCCCCAGTTCATGTCCCAGGTTTGGAGGGCCTTCTGCTGGACTATGGGTACCAGCGTGAGCCTCTCCTCTGGCAACCATCCCTAGAGCAACAGGAAGGCGGAGCGCACCAACCAGTCCTTGGAGGCCACTCTCCGATGTGGAGCGGCTGAGAATCCTTCCACCTGGAGCACACACCTGACCTGGGTGGAATACACCATGAACTCTGCCATCTCCACAGCTACCGGACTCACTCCTTTTGTGTCGTCATTGCGTATACTGCTCCCCCACTCCCTCTGCGGGGGACCACACTCGCCACTGTCGGCACCTCTGGAGGTCCACGTGAGCCGCTCTCGCCCGCTCTACCAAGCAAAACCAGGCCATGGCCAACAAGAAACGGGTGCCTGCCCCCAAGTATGCTGTGGGGCAGCAGGTCTGGCTAGTGGCTAATCAGATTCCTCTGAAGGTGAAGTCCAAGAAACTGTTTCCTTGCTTCTTAGGACCTTACACGATCTCCAGAGTGGTCAATCATGCCTCAGTACAGCTAAAGCTACCTCCGACCCTACGGGTGAACCCGACCTTCCATGTGTCGCACATTAAACCCCTCTCGGTCAGCCCCCTCTGCCCCCCTTCCCCCCCGAAGCCGCCTCCTCTTCTCCGGATGATCAACGACCACACCGTCTACACGGTTCATCAGATCCTGGATGTTCACCGTCAAGGTCGGGGCCTGCAATACTTGGTCGACTGGGAGGGCTACGGCCCGGAGGAACGCTCCTGGGTTCCTACGTCCTATGTTCTGGACAAGGAAATGCTCCGGGCCTACCACCGAACCCATCCTGAAAAGGCCTGTGGACCGCCAGGAGGCGCTCCTAGAAGGGGGGGCCCTGTCATGGGTGGTGAGAGCGCGCCCCTCCTTCTCATTTATCTCTTCTCAGGTCACCAACGCACCTGAGTGAGAAGACACACCTGCTCCCTCTCATCAGCCAGCGTTTATAAGGAAGCGCTCTTCAGTGACTTAACGCTGGCTTGTCTGAGTATACTGCCCGTTATTAGGATAAGCAAGTATAATCGTTCACACAGGTGGAAACGTTACTCACCTGTTTATTCTCTTCTCCCTTCAGGTTGCTGCCATCTTGCATGTGAGTCTCCGGGACTGCGTGCGCTCTCCTGCCACCTCGTCGCCAATCAACAGCACTCAACCTCCACCCAGTCAGGCACTACCAGCTCCATTCCCTTCACCTTGGTGGTTAGTCCATTCCCCGCTGGGGCCCTGGCGGTTCACCCTTGGAGCTCACATAAGTGGTAATTTGGCCAGCCCTTTTTCCCTTACTCTGTTCCTCCATTTACAGCTCTCATCTTTTCTCCACAGGCCGTTTCCTCTGGTGAGAGACTGTTTCAGTAGCTGTGTGTCTATTTTGACATTTAATAAAGATCTCAAATGTGTGCTGTGGTTTGATTGCTCTTTCTTGTTGCTGCATCACACATGTGAACTGATTGTTAATTTCAATCATGACAGATTTATTACTCAGTATTTATTGCTGCAGTTGCAATCTTTTGTATAAATACAAGTTGTTGTACAGTGGGGCAAAAAAGTATTTAGTCAGCCACCAATTGTGCAAGTTCTCCCACTTACAAGATGAGAGAGGTCTCCAATTTTCATCATAGGTATACCTCAACTATGAGAGACAAAATGAGAAAAAAAATCCAGAAAATCACACTGAATGATTTTTAATCAATTAATTGGTAAATTCCTCGGTAAAATAAGTATTTGGTCACCTACAAACAAGCAAGATTTCTGGCTCTCACAGACCTGTAACTTCTTCTTTAAGAGGCTCCTCTGTCCTCCACTCATTACCTGTATTAATGGCACCTGTTTGAACTCGTTATCAGTATAAAAGACACCTGTCCACAACCTCAAACAGTCAGACTCCAAACTCCACTATGGCCAAGACCAAAGAGCTGTCAAAGGACACCAGAAACAAAATTGTAGACCTGCACCAGGCTGGGAAGACTGAATCTGCAATAGGTAAGCAGCTTGGTGTGAAGAAATCAACTGTGGGAGCAATTATTAGAAAATGGAAGACATACAAGACCACTGATAATCTCCCTCGATCTGGGGCTCCACGCAAGATCTCACCCCGTGGGGTCAAAATGATCACGAGAACGGTGAGCAAAAATCCCAGAACCACACGGGGGGACGTAGTGAATGACCTGTAGAGAGCTGGGACCAAAGTAACAAAGGCTACCATCAGTAACACACTACGCTGCCAGGGACTCAAATGCTGCAGTGCCAGACGTGTGTCTCTGCTTAAGCCAGTACACGTCCAAGCCCATCTGAAGTTTGCTAGAGAGCATCTGGATAATCCAGAAGAGGATTGGGAGAATGTCATATGGTCAGATGAAACCAAAATACAAATTTTTGGTAAAAACTCAACTTGTCGTGTTTGGAGGAGAAAGAATACTGAGTTGCATCCAAAGAACACCATACCTACTGTGAAGCATGGGGGTGGAAACATCATGCTTTGGGGCTGTTTTTCTGCAAAGGGACCAGGACGACTGATTCGTGTAAAGGAAAGAATGAATGGGGCCATGTATCGTGAGATTTTGAGTGAAAACCTCCTTCCACCAGCAAGGGCATTGAAGATGAAACGTGGCTGGGTCTTTCAGCATGACAATGATCCCAAACACACCGCCCGGACAATGAAGGAGTGGCTTCGTAAGAAGCATTTCAAGGTCTTGGAGTGGCCTAGCCAGTCTCCAGATCTCAACCCCATAGAAAATCTTTGGAGGGAGTTGAAAGTCCGTGTTGCCCAGCGACAGCCCCAAAACATCACTGCTCTAGAGGAGATCTGCATGGAGGAATGGGCCAAAATACCAGCAACAGTGTGTGAAAACCTTGTGAAGACTCACAGAAAATGTTTGACTTCTGTCATTGCCAACAAAGGGTATATAACAAAGTATTGAGATGAACTTTTGTTATTGACCAAATACTTATTTTACCGAGGAATTTACCAATTAATTCATTAAAAATCCTTCAATGTGAGTTTCTGGATTTTTTTTTTTCTCATTTTGTCTCTCATAGTTGAGGTATACCTATGATGAAAATTGGAGACCTCTCTCATCTTTTAAGTGGGAGAACTTGCACAATTGGTGGCTGACTAAATACTTTTTTACCCCACCGTATATTATTGCATGGAAATATCTGCTATAATAAGACATCTAAAGGAGCTGAGGTTTATATAAATGTTGGTTGCGATTTTTTTTCAGTATTATTCAAGGTGGCAGTGTAGGATAAGGAATTAATTAGTGTTCGCTAAACCTGATATAAAAATTAAATGTAGGTCTCAATTGACAAAATAAAAGTTCATCAACATGCCTTACTGTGAAATATACTTTAACAGTACACTGGATCTGTGTGTTGTATACTTTATTTAAAACTCTCTTTTGTAGGTCTGTAGGTCATATTACGCTCTGTTTAGAGTTGAAAAAGGGAATAATTGTCTTTAATACCATTGCAGGTATACAAACAATCTTTAACCTCTCCTGCATCATTTTGGAATGCAGAGGACATGGACAAAGACAATTGTCTTATGAGACCTATGATGTCATACTCAAGGCACTGAAGGGGGAATTTAATATTCCTGTAGCAGAGAGATCAAGAAGAAACGGAGATGGGCACCGCCCTATGCGCCTTCATGGCGTGAAAGGAATTAACTAACTAACTAAGAGAGATCAAGGACACAGCACACTGCACTTATTCAACGGTGGCAGAATAGGCAGCATTACGCCCTCAGTGAGGATGGTCAGTCAATTACATTAGATGGAAAATTGGTACCCAGAAAGTCAACTATCCCTGCAGCTGTAAATAAGGCTCTTGATGAAACAAAAGGCTCTGGTGTAAGAAAATTAAACATATACAGTGGCGTGTAAAAGTGTTTGCCCCCTCCCTGATTTCTCATTTTTTTTGTATGTTTGTCACACTTAAATGTTTCAGATCATCAAACAAATTTAAAGATTAGACAAAGACAACACAAGTAAACACAAAATGCAATTTTTAAAGGAAGGTGCTTATTATTAAGGGGGGAAAAAAATCCAAACCTACATGGCCCTGTGTGAAAAAATGACCCCCCCCACCCCGCTAAAAAATAAATTAACTGTGGTTTATCACATCTTTGGAAAGCTGAGCTCAATTTCTCAAGCCACACCCAGGCCTGATTACTGCTATACCTGTTCTCAATCAAGAAATCACTTAAATAGGACCTGCCTGACAGAGTCAAGTAGACCAAAATATCCTCAAAAGCTAGACATCATGCTGCGATCCAAAGAAATTCAGGAACAAATGAGAGACAAAGTAACTGAAATCTATCAGTCTGGAAAAGGTTATAAAGCCATTTCTAAAGCTTTGGGACTCCAGCAAACCACTGTGACAGCCATTATCCACAAATGGTGAAAACATGGAACAGTGGTGAACCTTCCCAGGAGTGGCCAATTATTATTGGCAAAATTACCCCAAGAGTGCATCGACGATTCATCCAAGCGGTCACAAAAGACCCCACAACAACATCCAAAGAACTGCAGGCCTCACATGCCTCAGTTAAGGTCAGTGTTCATGACTCCACCATAAGAAAGAAACTGGGCAAAAATGGCCTACATGGCAGAGTTCCAAGATGAAAACCACTGCTGAGCAAGAAGAACATAAAGGCTCATCTCAGTTTTTCCAGAAAACATCTTGATGATCCCCAAGACTTTTGGGAAAATACTGTGTGGACTGACGAGACAAAAGTTGAACTTTTTGGAAGGTGGGTGTCCCATTACATCCTGCGTAAAAGTAACACAGCATTTCAGAAAAGGAACATCATACCAACAGTAAAATATGGTGGTGGTAGTGTGATGGCCTGGGGCTGTTTTGCTGCTTCAGGACCTGGAAGACTTGCTGTGGTAAATGGAACCATGAATTCTGCTGTCTACAAAAAAATCCTGAAGGAGAATGTCCGGCCATCTGTTTGTGACCTCAAGCTGAAGCGCACTTGTGTTCTGCAGCAGGACAATGATCCAAAACACACCAGCAAGTCCACCTCTGAATGGCTTAAGAAAAACAAAATGAAGACTTTGGAGTGGCCTAGTCAAAGTCCTGACCTGAATCCAATTGAGATGCTGTGGCATGACCTTAAAAAGGCGGTTGTAATGGTCTGCTCCAGTGCTCATTCCCTTCAGCTGCGTGCACACCTGCTCCTCATCATGGTCTGGGCTATATTAACCGCACTGCCCTGGGATCAGTGTGGAGTCATCTGTCTTCTCTCCACATGACCTTCTCCTGCCTTCGTCATCGTGCCTGAGTTCCAGTCTAAGCCTACCCCTGTCCTCGCTCCTAGCCTCCTGCCTACCGGTGTCTGGAAGAAATCCCCTCCAGCTCAAGTAAGCCTCGCTCATTCCCTCTAACCTCTCTCTCAGTCCCCTGTGCACAGGCGGAGCTCCGTGGCGGCGGATTTTCCTTTCTCTGTGGCGGTGGAAAACCTTCCTTCCTTCCTAGCGGCGGACAACGCCTCACGACTCACCCTGCACACATTTACCTCCAGCAGCCGCGACAAGAACGGAGAACATTGTCCTCCTGGCTGTAGCCGCCGAGCTGAACCTGAGCCGCTTAACATCTCTACAGACAGTATGCTTTGGTCGAAACTGCACATCCCCAGCAGTGATAACCTCTAACTGTCCCTGCTTCTGTTTGTCTCTAGGGTTGCCGGGTCGTACGGTGTTCTGCTCTCCCCCAGCGGCTTCTGACTACACATCCATTTTTAGCTGATTTAGTGCTGAAAACTGATAGAATAATTATTGTAGGGGACTTTAATATGCATGTTGATGTTGAGACTGACTGTCTTAATAAGGTATTCAATTCAATTTTAGACTCAATGGGGTTTTCCCAAAAAGTATAAAATTCTACCCATTATTTCCACCATACATTGGACCTTGTTTTGACTTATGGTATAGATATCAAAAATCTGGTAGTGTCTCCTCACAATCCTGTACTGTCTGACCATTGTCTGCTAATTTTTGATTTCATTATCTCTGATCACTTATTTCCTAAAGAAAAATACTACTACAGCAGATGTCTTTCTGATGACGTTTTTGCTAAATTTTTGCAGATTGTCTCCTCTATGCCATGGGTCAACACAACAGAAACACCAGAAATAAATGATGGAGAGTCTGCTCCATTCGTGATTGATAGCATGGTTGATGGTGTTACTGCCTCTCTGCATCGGGCTCTAGATTTGGTAGCCCCTTTAAAAAAGAAAAAGTCTAACCAGAGATTTCTTACCCCTTGGTTTAACTCAGAAACTCGTGGCTTAAAACAGAAAACTCGTCAATTGGAAAGGAAATGGCATTTAACTAATTCAGATGAATTCTACTTAGCGTGGAGAAATCATTTCTTAATCTATAAAAAATCTCTTAGAAAAGCTAGATCAAGCTATTATTCTGCATTAATAGAAGCAAACAAGAATAAGCCCAGGTTTCTCTTCAACACTATAGCCAGGCTTACAAAGAGCCAGGACTCGGTCAATCCTCGCATCCCCCCGGAGCTTTCTGGTCAGGACTTTCTGAACTATTTCAATCTTAAAATTTTATCTATCAGAGATGAAATCAGTCAGATTCTTCCTACCGTAAACTCTAGTACATTAACTACTGCAACTCCCTCAATTGATATCTGCTTAGATAAGTTTACTCCAATCGACCTCTTAGAGTTGGATAAAATAATTTCCTCATCTAAGCCTTTATATTGCCTTCTGGACCCTATTCCTTCCAGGTTATTTAAAATTATCTTCCCAATTACTGGTAGCCGTATTCTTCTTATCATTAATTCTTCTTTATCTTCCCAATTATTGGTAGCCGTATTCTTCTTATCATTAATTCTTCTGTAACTCTGGGTTATGTTCCGCTGGCTTTTAAAACTGCTGTAATTAAACCCTTACTTAAAAAAACGACGCTCGATCCTGGAGTTTTGGCCAATTATCAACCAATCTCTAATTTGCCTTTCATTTCAAAAATCTTGGAAAGAGTTGTTGCTGTGCAATTATCTGACCATTTGCAGAGAGTTGGTTTGTTTGAGGTGTTTCAATCTGGCTTCAGAGCTTATCACAGCACTGAAACTGCCTTAGTGAAGGTCTCTAATGACCTCCTGATGTATCTGATAACGGACTTGTGTCTGTTCTTGTTCTTTTAGATCTCAGTGCAGCCTTTGACACTATCAATCATGCCATTCTACTTGATAGATTGGAACACTTTGTTGGACTCAGTGGAACTCCGTTGCAGTGGTTTAGATCTTATTTGTCTGATAGATTTCAGTTTGTCCATGTCAATGATGGATTGTCTTCCAGCTCTAAGCTCAGTCACGGAGTTCCACAGGGATCTGTGTTGGGCCCTACTCTTTTTAGTCTACATATGCTCCCGTTGGGCAATATCATCAGAAAGCACTGTATACATTTTCACTGTTACGCAGACGACACACAACTTTACCTGTCAATGAAGCCCGATGATTGTGATCAGTTGGCCAAGTTAGATGCCTGTCTTAAGGACATCAAAGCTTGGATGACTTGTAATTTTTTACTATTAAACTCTGATAAGACTGAAGTCATTTTTGTTGGCCCAAAACATCTTAGAAATTCCTTTTCAGATTATGCCCTTAATTTAGATGCTGCCACTCTCACTCTGAACAGTTCTGTGAGGAACCTTGGAGCTATTTTTGATCAGGATTTGTCCTTTAATTCACATATTAAAACTGTTTCTAGGACTGCCTTCTATCATCTGCGCAATATTGCCAAGATCAGGAGCATCTTGTCTCTGAATGATGCTGAGAAACTGATTCACGCCTTTGTCAGCTCTCGATTAGATTATTATAATTCACTATTATCTGGTTGTCCTAAAGTATCTTTAAAAAATCTTCAGTTGATTCAAAATGCTGCTGTTAGAGTTTTAACTGGTTCTAGAAAAAGATCATATTTCCCCGGTTCTGTCCTCCCTTCATTGGTTTCCCATAGAATTTAGAATCAAGTTTAAAGTCCTTCTTCTTACTTTCAAAGCTCTTAACAATCTGACCCCCCAATATATAAAAAATCTGATATTACCTTACCATCCTAATAGAGCATTACACTCCCAAAATGCTGGCTTACTTGCGGTGCCCAGAATCTCCAAAAGTACAGTGGGAGGCAGAGCCTTCTGCTACCAAGCCCCTTCTCTCTGGAACCAGTTACCACTCTGGGTCCGGGAGTCAGACTCGGTCTCTGTTTTTAAGAACAGGGTAAAATCCTTCCTTTTTAATATAGCTTACGGTTAAGGAGGGTTTTTGTGTCTCTTAACCCCACTCTTGTTCTATTGTTATCTGATCCATACTGCTGGTTGACCTCCAATAATGTACTTGGCATCTTACTGTTATGTTCTTTATGTCAGTCCTCTCCACCCTCCCTATCCCCTCATCCCCAGCCAGTCGCAGCAAATGACTGCCCCTCCCTGAGCCTGGTTCTGCTAGAGGCTTCTTCCTTCCAAATGGGAGTTTTTCCTCTCCACTGTCACTTAGTGCTTGCTCATAGGGGATCGTCTGATTGCTGGGTCTTTCTGTGACTGTGTGTTTTGTTTTTGTTTTTTCTGCACTGTGGCGCCACGAGATGGCTTTTGTTGTGATGTGGCACATTATAAATAAAGCTGAATTGAATTGAATCCGCACACGCACGCACGCACGCACGCACACACACACACACACACATTATTATTAATAAACTCAATTGTATCTATTCCTGAGTCTGAGTCTGGTCACTGGGTCTATACACCATGTTAGCATGACTCCGCTAGAATGACCCAGCTGACAGCGCTTTGGTGCGCTGAGTTAACAACATGGAGACTCGGATAGATCAATTAGCTTATCAACAGCAAATTATCCTCACCCAATTAGCCCGCGTAACAGACCGGATGGATCGCCTGGCAGGTCCACAGGCATTTCTTTGACTCCTTTGGCCCCAAGCAGCTCCTCAGCTCCCGCTAGCTCCCCTGCCGGCCAACCTGAGCAGGAGTCGCCTTCCCAGCTAACCCCCGTTCCCACTCCCACCCGTTTTAGTGGTAAACTAGGGGAGGCTAAGGGATTTGTTATGTAATGTGAGATAGTTTTTCAGCGGGTGCCCAGGGACTTTCCCACTGATCACAGCCAAATTAGCTACATAATTAACCTATTGGAAGGGCGAGCATTAGCATGGGCCTACGCCGTTGTGGCTAGGGTGAACTATACCAGCCTAACATACAATCAGTTCGTCTGTGAGTTTAAGGAAGTGTTCGACCACTCTGACCGCGATAGTGTGCTTACCTCCTGGCTGTTGAATTCGAGACAGGGTACCAAGTCCGTGGCTGACTACGCCGTCGAGTTCCGGGTGGTGGCCACTGAGGTGGGGTGGGAGGACGCTTCGCTGTGTAGCATCTTCACCAGAAGTCAGCCCTAGCCTGCGGGACGAGCTAGCCCCCTTAGAAAAACCAAATAGGCTGACTGAGTTAATTTCCCTGGCCATAAATCTGGACAACAGACTAAGGGAACGGGCAGTGGAATGCAGAGCTTCCGGTCGCTCGGGTGCCCAGTATCACCACGCCCCTCAACCTTCCCTATTGGCTCTACCTCCCTCAGATTTCCCCGAGGCCCCAGAACCTGTGGCGGTGGGACAGTCCAGGTTACCTCCAGCGGAGAAACAGCACCGCCGTGAGTTGGGGCTGTGCCTCTACTGTGGGAGTGAGGAGCACGAGATAACGTTATGCCCTCTACGGCCAAAAGGGGGAGTCCGTGCGTCGCAGTGAGGGTCTCACGGACTCACCTCAATCTAATCCCCTCTCCAAGTTTCTTCTCCCCATTCATTTCATTCACAACCATAGGGAAATTGTTACATACGCATTAATTGATTCAGGGGCGGAGCAGAGTTTTATTTCGGGGAATCTGGCAACCCGGTTGGGTCTTCCCTGTCAATCGCTTAAGACCCCACTGAGACTCATCGCTTTGTCCAAAGCCCCCCTTGCCATAGTATCACAGCAGACCGCCCCAGTGTCTGTTATTATTTCTGGTAACCATCGGGAGGAGTTGAAGTTTTTTGTGTTGCCGGTCTCCTCTTCCCCAGTGATCCTCGGCTACCCCTGATTACGCCTCCATAACCCCTCCATCGACTTGCGCTCTGGGAATGTCATGTCTTGGAGCTTGTTCTGTCTCGGCGCCTGTCTTCAATCTGCCACCTGCTCGCCATCCATGCCCCTGGGTGCTCCCATCACACCCCCCCCCCCCGATCTGTCCAAAGTTCCCCCAGAGTACCATGACCTTGGGGCTGCCTTCAGTAAGACCCAGGCTCTTTCCCTTCCCCCTCACTGCCCAAATGACTGCACCATCAACCTTCGTGCCAGAGCCCCGCTGCCGTCAAGTCGTCTGTACAGCCTGTCACCTCCGGAGCGGGAAGCCATGGAGGCTTACATTAAAGAATCTTTGAACTCTGGCATAATTCGGCCATCATCCTCAGCGGTGGGGGCGGGGTTTTTTTGTTGGCAAGAAGGACGTTCACTGAGACCATGAATTGATTTTAGAGAATTAAATAACATCACCGTCAAGGACAAATACACCCTCCCGCTTCTTAACATGGCATTCGATTCCCTCCAAGTTTCTTCTCCCCATTCATTTCATTCACAACTAGAAAAGCACTCGGACAGCGCAGACCTCCGCCAAGCGCCACAGTTCTCCCCATACAGTGTTTGTGTGTACGTTTTCAGATTCCTTGACCATGAAAACATATGACTAGCAATAGCACGGTGATTCTCCGCATAGTCTGTGTTATCTCCCTGCCTTTTTTTCTTTCTCATGCACTCTGCACTCTGTTGCCTTCTGTGTTTCACACTTTTAGACTTTGAACGAGGCATGACTGGCAATATCGAGCAGATCGTCTTTAAAAAAAAACAAAACATAACCTCCTGGCGGAGGTAATAAGAAAAAAAATCAATTAAAAAAAAATAAAACTAAGCTCGACGAGCTTCAATAGCGCCTGAGTCGCTGCATTTCTTCTCTCGCTGCAGCACGGTGATTCTCCGCATCCTCTGTGTTGAAAATGGCCCTATCTCACAATGTTAAAGAATCCTTTAAAAAATTCCTGGATCCAGATGGTGATCCGGATCATCCCCAAAATTTGATCAGTTCTTCCTTGTACCATTTCCAACAACGCCTGAAAGTTTCATCAAAATCCGTCCAAAACTTTTTGAGTTATCTTGCTAACCAACAGACAGACAGACAAACAGACAGACAAACGCCGGCAAAAACATAACCTCCTGCAGCCTGCGGCCTGGCGGAGGTAACCATAAGGAAATTGTTACACACGCATTAATTGATTCAGGGTCGGAGCAGAGTTTTATTTTGGGGAATCTGGCAACCCGGTTGGGTCTTCCCTGTCAATCGCTTAAGACCCCACTGAGACTCATCGCTTTGTCCAAAGCCCCCCTTGCCATAGTATCACAGCAGACCGCCCCAGTGTTGGTCATTATTTCTGGTAACCATCGGGAGGAGATGAAGCTTTTTTGTGTTGCCGGTCTCCTCTTCCCCAGTGATTCTCGACTACCCCTGGTTACGCCTCCATAACCCCTCCATCGACTGGCGCTCTGGGAACGTGATGTCTTGGAGCTTGTTCTGTCTCGACGCCTGTCTTCAATCTGCCACCTGCTCGCCATCCATGCCCCTGGGTGCTCCCATCACCCCCCCCCCCCCGATCTGTCCAAAGTTCCCCCGGAGTACCATGACCTTGGGGCCGCCTTCAGTAAGACCCAGGCTCTTTCCCTTCCCCTTCACTGCACAAATGACTGCACCGTCAACCTTCGTGCCGGAGCCCCGTTGCCGTCGAGTCGTCTGTACAGCCTGTCACCTCCGGAGCGGGAAGCCATGGAGGCTTAAAGAGTCTTTGAACTCTGGCATAATTCGGCCGTCATACTCAGCGGTGGGGGCGGGTTTTTTTTTGTTTTTTGTTTTTTTGGCAAGAAGGACGTTCACTGAGACCATGAATTGATTTTGGAGAATTAAATAACATCACCGTCAAGGACAAATACACCCTTCCTCTTCTTAACACGGCATTTGATTCCCTCCAGGGAGCCGCCTGGTTCACCAAGCTGGATCTCTGTAACGCCTACCACCTGGTGCGGATCTGGGAGGGCGACAAGTGGAAGACGGGGTTTCGGACCCCCAGCGGACATTTCGAGAACCTGGTAATGCTGTTTGCTCTGACCAATGCCCCCGCTGTGTTCCAACGCCTAATCAACGACGTGCTGAGGGATTTTCTGGGTGTTTTTGTGTTTGTTTATCTTGACGATATCCTAATCTTTTCACAGTTTTTGGACGAGCATCGGGTGCATGTGAGGTGGGTTTTGCAGCGGCTCCTGGAAAATAAACTATTCGTCAAGGCCGAGAAGTGCGAGTTCCACGCCTCCAAGACATCCTTCCTGGGCTTTGTTATTTCCCATAACGAGATCCTCCCAGACCCCAGCAAGATAAAGGCGGTGGTAGAATGGCCCACTCCCTCTTCCAGGAAACAGTTGCAGCAGTTTTGGGGGTTTGCCAATTTTTACTGCCACTTCGTGCAGAATTACAGCACTATTGCTCTCCCCTTGACGCGGCTCACTTCTCCCAAGGTCCCCTTCCGGTAGACGGAGGAGGTGGCTATGGCCTTTGTGGTCCTCAAGAAGAAGTTCTCTGACTCCCCCATCCTGGTTCAGGTGGACCCTGCTCTCCAGTGTCTGGTGGAGGTGGATGCCTCGGACTCAGGGGTGGGAGCCGTTCTTTCACAGCAGTCCCCGACAGATGGCAGGATCCGACCGTGTGCTTTCTTCTCTCGTTGGCTGTCCCCTGCGGACCAAAATTATGACATTGGTGACAGAGACCTCCTGGCAGTCAAGCTTGCGCTGGAGGAGTGGTGCCATTGGTGGGAGGGAGCCTCTCAGCCGTTCGTGGTTTGGATGGACCACAAGAACCTGGAATACCTCCGGACGGCTAAGTGTCTGAATGCACGCCAGGCCCGCTGGTCCCTGTTCTTTGGACACTTCGACTTTACCATAATGTACCGCCCCGGGTCCAAAAACACCAAACTGGATGCTCTCTCCAGGCAGTTCGCCTCGGATGCTACTGAGACTACAGAACACCCTATTCTTTCGCCTTCATATGTCGTGGGCGCCCTCTCATGGGGCATCAGGGAGAAGGTCCTGAGGGCACAAGACGCCGAAGCAGACCTGGGCAGGGGGCCAGTGGGGAAGCTGTTCGTCCCATCGGCCGTTTGGGGCGAAGTTATCCATTGGGCCCATGCATCCAGGTTCTCGTGTCACCCTGGGAGGGTTCGCACGGTGACGCTTCTTCAGAGAACGTTTTGGTGGCCCTCACTGCAGAAGGACGTTGGGGAGTATATCCGTGCCTGCCCCCAGTGCGCCGCTGGTAAAACGCCCTCATTCTCTCCAGCCAGGCTGCTCCACCCTCTCCCTACTCCTGGCAGGCCCTGGTCCCATGTGGCATTGGATTTCGTCACCGGCCTCCCACCTTCTAATAACCATACTGTTGTTTTCACCATTGTCGACAGGTTTTCCAAGGCTGCTCACTTCATTCCCCTGCAGGGACTGCCTACAGCAAAGGAGACAGTGGACCTGCTCATCCAGCATGTGGTGAGACTGCACGGGATCCCCCTGGACATCGTCTCCGACGGGGGTCCCCAGTTCATTTCCCAGGTGTGGAGGTCTTTCTGCAATGCCCTTGGGGCTACGGTGAGCCGCCTGTCATCCGGATACCACCCTCAGTCCAATGGGCAATGTGAGCGGGCTAACCAAGAGCTGGAGGCTGCACTGCGGTGTGTGGCCACCGCCAACCCAGCATCATGGAGCACGCATCTACCGTGGATTGAATACGCCTACAATACGACGGTCTCCTCGGCTATTGGCATGTCCCCATTCGAGGCTTCGCTCGGATACAATCCCCCGTTGTTTTCTGAGGAGGAGGGAGACATTGCCATCCCGTCTGTCCAGGCACACCTGAGGCGCTGCCGCCGGCTGTGGAAAGCAACCACGCTACAACGCATGGCAGAGCGCAATTCCATGGTTGCCAACCGCCACAGGACACCAGCCCCTTCCTACCAGGTGGGTCAGCAGGTATGGCTATCCCACCAAAAATATTAAACCTGAAGGCAGCATCTAAGAAGATGTCCCAACGGGTTCATTGGGCCTTTTGCCATCTCCCGCATTATTAATCCTGTCTCTGTGTGCCTAGCTCTCCCCTCCTCCCTCCACGTCTGTCCTACATTCCACGTTTCTCAGCTCAAACCCTTCTGTTCCAGCACTCTGTGTTCCCCTCCCAGGTCTCCACCTTCACTGATGGTGATCGACGGTGACCCAGCATGGAAGGTCAATGCCATCCTGGACGTCCGTCGCCGGGGTTGCGGCCTACAATACCTAGTGGACTGGGAGGTCTACGCTCTGGAATGGAGGTCCTGGGTGCGCCCCTCCTTCGTCTTGGATAAAGACCTAATCAGGGATTTCCATTGGGCGCACCCAGGTAGGTTGGATTGACCGCCAAGAGGCGTCTCATGGGGTGTGGGGGGGGGGAGTACCTGTATGGTCTGCTCCAGTGCTCATTCCCTTCAGCTGCGTGCACACCTGCTCCCTCATCATGGTCTGGGCTATATTAACCGCGCTGCCCTGGGATCAGTGTGGAGTCGTCTGTCTTTCTCTCCACACGACCTTCTCCTGCCTTCTATTATCGTGCCTGAGTTCCAGTATAAGCCTTCCCCTGTCCTCGCTCCTAGCCTCCTGCCTACTGGCGTCTGAAAGAAATCCCCTCCAGCTCAAGGAAGCCTCGCTCATTCCCTCTAACCTCTCTCTCAGTCCCCTGTGCACAAGGCGGAGCTCCGGTGGCAGCGGATCTTCCTCTCTCTGTGGCGGGCGGACTACCTTCCTTCCTTCCTAGGCGGCGGACAATGCCTCACGACTCACCCTGCACACATTCACCTCCAGCAGCCGCAACGAGAACGGGAGAACACTGTCCTCCTGGGCCGTAGCCACCAAGCTGAACCTTAGCCACTAACATCTCTACAAACAGTAAGCTTTGGTCTAAACTGCACATCCCCAGCGGTGATAACCTCTACTGTCCCTGCTTCTGTTTGTCCCTAGGGGTTGGCCGGGTCGTACGGTGTTCTGCTCCACCCCCAGCGGCTGTCTGGACTACACCATCCCGCACGCACACACACACACCACACATTATTGTTAATAAACTCAATTGTATCTACTCCTGAGTCTGAGTCTGGGTCACTGGGGTCTATACACCATGTTAGTGGTTCAGGGTTGAAAACCCTCCAATGTGGCTGAATTACAACAAATCTGCAAAGATGAGTGGGCCCAAAAATCCTCTCCACAGTGCTGTAAAAGACTCATTGTCAGTTATCGCAAATGCTTGATTGCAGTTGTTGCTGCTAAGGGTGGCCCAACCAGTTATTAAGTTTAGGGGGCAATCACTTTTTCACACAGGGCCAAGTATGTTTGGATTTTTTTCCTTAATAATAAACACCTTCATTTAAAAACTAATAAATTAGCTCTTGCAACCATAATTAATGAGAAAGAGTGCTGCATAGTATGTTGACGAATGAATATGACTATGCATCCCACTATACCGATTTTTGATGAGTAAACTGCACAAAACCTGACGCCAAAATATTTTATCTCCACCAAATCTTTTTTTTGCTATTTACTTAATCTTATATTTATACAGGGGTTTTCATTGAGAAGACAGCAACCTCTCTTTTTAAAGGACACCCTGTTCACACTCACACATTCACACCTGGAAGCTGCCCAGTACAACCACAGACTGACCCTGTGACTACTGAGGAGCTCCACTGGAGCAGTTAGGGTTAAGGGCCTTGCTCACCAGGCACCACAGTGAGGTTAATGAGGGTGGGGCAAACACTGCTATGTTTATCTGTCGCACCAGATCTCATCCTGCTGTGTCAGGGATTGAACCCGTCACCCACCACTGCCAAAAATCTAGTCCTATTTATGTACTATTACAGTTATTGGCTGCAGTTATTACATTTTCATTGGATTTTATTAATGTTAGGCCAATAACGTAATAACCAGCCGCTAAGTAATAACTTATTACATTATTGGCAAAATGTTATTACGTTATGGGGTCAAAAATGTTATTACATTATTGGCAACTTATTACGTTATTGGCTTTATTACATTTAAAATGGCCAAAATTATTACGTTATTGGCAGGTATTACATTATTGGCAGATATTACATTATTGGTTGCTACAAGGACCATCATTGACTGAGAATCTTTTCCTAATCAGGACATGATTATCTGTCCGCAGCCTCATCCAGCAGGTGATTGGTTAATTTCTAATGAGGAGGATGGGGGTATCCACAAATTATCATGAGGTACCAATGTAGATTAGGTACAAATATGCAAGAGTAAAAGTGCAAAGATATCAGAAAAGATTCATATTTAAAAATTTTTAGAAAGTCAGAAATAAGAATTTTAATTGCACAAAGGCAAACACTGAATGCATCCAGATGAGTCCTTCAAATTTATTAGAAAAAGGTGCAAATCTTGGAGAAGAAAAAAATTGCAACTTTACAGGAAAATTAAAGCAAATTTATGAGAAAAACTGAAAAATCTTCAAGAATTTTTTTTTTTAAAAAGTTTGGTAAATTTACCAGGGAAAACAGTTGCAAATTAATGCAGAAAACGTCACAAATTTATGGGAAAAATGATGAAACTTTACATGAAAAAAATCAATATATAAGAAAAAAAGTTGTAAATTTATGAGGAAAAATTAGCAAATTTATAAGAAAGAAATGCAAAATTTTGAGAAAAAAGCAGAAATTTATGAGGAAAAAGTTGCAAATCTACAAAATAAAGTTGAAAATTAATATGTTTTTTGCATTTCTGTTTAGAATTGGTGGTTGAAAGTGATGATGATTCCAGTAATTGTGGATGGACGGACGGACACTGTCCCATCACAGCTCCTTCAGACTTGACTGGACTGAGATCCACAGGTTTTATCTCTTTATTTGTACACTTATTGATCCCCAGAGGGAAATTCAAGGAATCCACCCTGGATGGGTGAGGCAGCCATGGTACAGCGCCAGTCCTTTCACCATTCACACACACATTCACACCTAGGGCTGCTTTAGTCTCCAATTAACCTGACTTGCATGTTTTTGGCCTGTGGGAGGAAACCGGAGTACCCAGGGTAAACCCATGCAGACTCTCGAGGAGAACATGCAAACTTCACACAGAAGGGTCACTGGTCGCGTCAGAGGGTGAAACGTCCCCACAATGGTCAGGGGGGGTGGAATCAATCCTGTGGCCTTCTTACTGTGCTGCCACTGTGACAACTACCGACACCACCCGAGCTGCCCCTGCTTATCTTGGTGGTTTTAGTGTTTTATTCACTGTAAAAAATTGTTCCAGAGCTCTAAAACAACTTTCTGAAAATGCCTCTGAAACAGCTATCCATGGGTGAAGATGTTTTGCCGGACTACGATGACAACATCTGGGCACTGCATAACTGACTTTCTTGGTTGTTTCCCTGGCAACAGCCAACACAGCCCAGGTTGTGCTGCTGTTTTACCTACTAACAGGACTTCTTAGCTGTTTCCACACACTGGTGGACCTCAGCCACATCACTGTATAAGATACCAGACAGACCCTCATGTGTTCTGTGATGCTGACTTCAGACAACCTTCTGACGTCAGCCGACGTCCTGTATGTGACTGAAGTGGGCAATGGTGGCCTAATGTTAGGGATGTGGACTGGTCACCGGAGGGTCGTGGGTTCGCTCTCTGGACTGGCAAGATCAGAGCTGGGTGGGGCAGATAACATAGCAGTGTTTGCCCCACCCTCCTTAACCCCACTGTGGTGCCCTTGAACAAGCTCCTGTGGAGCTGCTCAGTGGCCACAGGTCAGTCTGTAGTTGGACTGGGCAGCTTCCTGGTGTGAATGTGAAACTGTGTGAATATGAACAGGGTGTCCTTGAAAAAGAGATGTTGCCCCCAATGGAACTACCCTGTATAAATAAAGGTTAAATAAAAAAAATAAATAAGTGTGGGTGAAGTGAAGATGCTGAAAGAGGTGAAGGTGATGTCATGGCAGTGGTCAGTCAGCACTGACCTACATCCTCCCTGACGGGCTTAACACTGGGGTTAGTTTCAGATTAAAGACGGAGGAGCAGAGAGAGAGAGAGAGTGCCTTGCTCGCCCTCACCTCATCCTGAGGCCTGAACGTGATCTGAGTGGACCCTCCACCCAGGTCAAGCATCCCCACTGTGGGTGAGCCAGCACCGGTGAGACTGCCTGAGAGGAGAGAGGGGGTGGGGCCATTGTTACTCTTAATCCAACCACAGCAATCACACTTCCTGTTCCTGTCCTCTGAATCTACCAATCAGAGGATCAGAGGACATAAGAGGTCAAGTGACCAGGAACAGTCCTGTCACGTTTTATTTCTGTTAAAAATCAGCTGATGGACTCATCTATGATCAGATCTGAAATTTAAGGATTTTTTAAACCTGATCAGATTTCACCTCACATGTTAATTAAAAACCTTGTTAATAACTAATAACACTGTTAATAACTAATAACATAGTTAATAATGTCATCAATAACAATTAATAACCTCATGAATAACATAATCCCATCAATAAGAATAACCTCATTAATAACTAATAACACTAATAACTATGTTAATAACAACCTCACTGATAATATATTAACCTAATAACAAAATAATTCATTAACAATAATAACATTCTTAATAACTAATGACATCAGTAGTAACCTCATTATTAACATTACCTCATCACATTATTAAACTTGTTACTAATAACATTAATTACATGATTAATAACGTAATTACTAACCTCACTGATAAACTCATTAATTACATAACATCATCAAGAACAATAAATAACATTATTGATAACTAATAACATTGACATCGTTAGCATAACCTCACTGATAACACTGATAACATAATTAATCTTATTAATAACATAATAAATTGAAATAACCTCTTTAAAAAAAACAACCTCATTAATAACATAACCTCACCAAGAACAATTAATAACCTCGTTAATAAGTAATAATATTAACATTTTAATAACATAACAACCTCATTGATAACATAATTATTAACCTTGTTAATAACATAATTAATAACTCAATAACTCATTAATAACCTCAATATCTAATAACATAATAACCCTACTAACAATAACCTAATCAATAACAATAACCTCGTTAATAACTAATAACATAACATTGCTAAGAACATAATTAAACAACCTCATTAGCAACATAATAACCTCAATAACAATAAGATAACTAATAACCTCATTACTTGTCAGATCATATAAACTAATTCATATTAATAAAAAAAACCTTAAAAATGAATAACATATTTAATAACCATGTTAATAACTAATAACATAATTAATAACCTCATTAATAACTAATGGCATAATAACCTTGTTAATAATAACTAATAATATAATAACCTAGATAAAAATTAGTAACCTTGTTAATGACTAATAATATAACTAAGAACCTCATTAATAACATAATAACCTCATTAATAACAAACAACATAATAACCTCATTAATAACTAATAACACCTTCAGTGTCTGATCATATAAACTAATTCATGATAATGAATAACCTTGTTAATAACTAAGAACATTAATAACTAATTCACGATAATGAATAACCTTGCTAACAACTAAGAACCCCCCCTCATGGATCATCACCTTACTGTGGTGGGGGGGTTGCGTGCCCCAGTGATTCCAGGAGCTATGTTGTCTGGGGCAATTTGCCTCTGATAGGGTCACCCAAGACAAATTGGTCCTGGGTGAAGGGCCAGACTAAGAACGATCCAACTGACTCACATGATAAATTCTAGATCTTGATAGAAGGATTCATTGTACCCTGCCCGGTATGGGGTTACCGGGGCCCCACCCTGGAGCCAGGCCTGGAGGAGGGGCTCGATGGCTAGCGTCTGGTGGCCATGTTTCCACCCATGGGACCCGGCCGGGCTCAGCCCGAAAGAGTTACATGGGTCCACCCTCCAGTGGGCTCACCACCTGCAGGAGGGATCATGGGAATCCGGTGCTATGTGGATTGGGTGGCGGTCAAAGGCGGAGACCTTGGCGGACTGATCCCAAGCTTTCTAAACTGGCTTTTGGTACGTGGAATGTCACCTCTCTGGTGGGGAAGGAGCCTGAGCTGGTGTACGAGGTTGAGGGATACCGGCTAGATATAGTCGGCCTCACCTCAACACACAGCTCCGGATCCGGAACCAGTCTCCTGGAGAGGGGCTGGAGCTTGGCCTTTTCTGGAGTTGCCCTGGGAGAGAGGCGACAAGCAGGGGTGAGTATTCTTGTATCCCCCCACCTTGCTGCCTCTATATTGGAGTTTTCCTCGGTGGACGAAAGGGTTGCTTCCCTGCGCCTTCGGGTTGGGAAACGGGTCCTGACCATCATTTGTGCATATGCACCAAATGATGTTTCAGAGTACCCACCCTTTTTGGAGTCTCCGGCTGGGGTGCTGGAGGGTGCTCCTCTTGGAGACTCCATTGTCCTACTGGGGGACTTCAATGCGCACGTGGGCAACGACAGTGAAACCTGGAGGGGGGTGACTGGGAGGAACAGTCTGCCTGATCTGAACCCGAGTGGTGTTCAGTTATTGGACTTCTGTGCTAACCACAGTTTGCCCATAACAAACACCATGTTCAAGCATAAGGGTGTCCATATGTGCACTTGGCACCAGGACACCCTAGGTCGCAGGTCGATGATCGATTTTGCTATCGTGTCATCAGACCTGCGACCGTATGTCTTGGACACTCGGGTAAAGAGAGGTGCAGAGCTGTCAACTGATCACCACTTGGTGGTGAGTTGGATCCGATGGCAGGGAAGGATGCCATTCAGTTCTGGTAGACCCAAACGTATAGTGAGGGTGTGCTGGGAACGTCTGGCTGAGGCCCCTGTCCGGGAGGTCTTCAACTCCCATCTCCGGAAGAACTTCAACCACATTCTGAGGGAGTCTGGAGACATGGAGTCTGAATGGGTCATGTTCCCCACCTCTGTTGTTGAAGCGGCGGCCCAGAGCTGCGGCCACAAGGTGGTCGGTGCATTCCGTGGTGGCAACCCCTGAACCAAGTGGTGGACACCAGTGGTGAGGGGGGCCATTAAGCTGAAGAAGGAGTCCTATCAGGCTTGGTTGGCTTGTGGGACTCCTGAAGCAGCTGAGGTGTACCGGCAGACCAAGCGGAGTGCAGCTCGGGTGGTTGCTGAAGCAAAAACTCGGGTGTGGGAGGAGTTCGGTGAGGCCATGGAACAAGACTTTCGGTTGGCCTCGAAGAGATTCTGGCAAACTGTCTGGCAGCTCAGGAGGAGGAAGCAGCTCCCTGTCCACACTGTGTATGGTGCGGATGGGGCGCTGTTGACTTTGACTGGTGATATCATCGGGCGGTGGAAGGAATACTGTGAGGATCTCCTCAATCCCACTGATACGCCTTCCACAGAGGAAGCAGGGTTTGTGGACGAGGGGGATGACTTGCCTATCACAGGGGCTGAGGTCGCCAAGGTGGTTAAAAATCTCCTTGGTGGCCGGGCCCCGGGGGTGGACGAGATTCGCCCTGAGTACCTCAAGGCCCTGGATGTTGTAGGGCTGTCATGGTTGACACGCCTCTGCAACATTGTGTGGAGGACGGGGACAGTGCCTTTGGCATGGCAAACCGGGGTGGTGGTTCCTCTCTTCAAAAAAGGGGACCGGAGGGTGTGCTCCAACTTTAGAGGGATCACACTCCTCAGCCTCCCTGGAAAGGTCTATGCCAAGGTACTGGAGAGGACAGTACGGCCGTTGGTTGAACCTCGGATTCAGGAGGAGCAATGTGGTTTTTGGCCTGGCCGTGGCACATCGGACCAGCTCTTTACCCTCTCGAGAATTCTCGAGGGTTCGTGGGAGTTTGCCCAACCAGTTTACATGTGTTTTGTGGACTTGGAGAAGGCATTCGACTATGTCCCTCATGGTTTCTTGTGGGGGGTGCTTCGGGAGTATGGGGTATCGGGCTTGTTGTTACCAGCTATTTGGTCTCTGTACGACCGTTGTGAGAGTTTGGTTCGTATTGCCAACACTCGGTCGGACTCATTCCCAGTGAGAGTTGGACTCCGCCAGGGCTGCCCTTTGTCACCAATCCTGTTCATAATTTTTATAGACAGGATTTCTAGGCGCAGCCAGGGAATGGAAGGTGTCATGCTTGGTGACCACAGGATCTCATCTCTGTTGTTTGCACATGATGTTGTCCTGTTGGCTTCATCCAGCAATGACCTACAGTTCTTGCTGGGATGGTTTGCCGCTGAGTGTGAAACAGCTGGGATGAGAATCAGCACCTCCAAGTCTGAGTCCATGGTCCTCAGCCGGAAAAAGAAGGATTGTCCTCTCCAGGTTGAAGTGGAGGAGTTTAAGTATCTTGGGGTCTTATTCACAAGTGAGGGGAGAATGGAGCGAGAGATTGACAGACGGATCGGAGCAGCATCTGCAGTGATGCGGATGTTGTACCGGTCTGTTGTGGTGAAGAGGGAGCTGAGTTCTAAGGCAAAGCTGTTGATTTACCAGTCAATCTACGTTCCTACTCTCACCTATGGTCACGAGCTTTGGGTAATGACTGAAAGAACAAGATCGCGGATACAAGTGGCTGAAATGAGCTTTCTCTGTAGGATTGCTGGTCTCACCCTCAGAGATAGGGTGAGGAGCTCAGTCATCCGGGAGAGGCTCAGAGTAGAACTGCTGCTCCTCCACATTGAAAGGAGTCAGTTGAGGTGGTATGGGCATCTGATTAGGATGCCTCCTGGACGCCTCCCACTATGAGGTGTTTCGAGCACGTCCCACTGGAAGGAGACCCCGGGGCAGACCCAGGACTCGGTGGAGAGACTATGACTCCCAGCTGGTTTGGGAATGCCTTGGTATCCTCTCTTAAGAGCTGGAGCAGGTGGCTGGGGAGAGGGAAGTCTGGGCTTCTCTGCTTGAACTGCTGCCTCCGCGACCTGGACCTCCGGAAAAGCAGTAGAAGGTGGATGGATGGATAACTAAGAGCATAACCTCATTAGTAACTAATATAATTAATAGCCTTGTTAATACCAATAGCAATTAAAAAACCTCATTAATAACTAGTAATATAATTAATAGACTCATTAATAACTAACATAATAACCTCTTTAATAATAACAAAGTAACCTAGATAACATAATCAAAAACCTCATTAATAACTAATATAATTAATAGCTTTGTCAATAGCTGACAATTAACAAAAACTCATTAACTAAAAAGAATATAAATATGATTAATAGCCTTGTTAATAACTATAACATAATTGATATTAATTAACTATAACTATTAATCAACTATAGTTTATAGTTGTAATAACCTCATTATTAACATAATAACCTCATCAATAACATATCCTCATTAATAACTAATAACATTAATTACATTGTTAATAAACAATAACCTCACTGATAATAACCTCATTAATAACAACCTCATCAATACCAATTAATAACCTCAATAACTAACATTAATAACATTAACGTAATTAAACACCTTAGTGATAACATAGTAAACCTTGTTAATAACAAAACTCATTAATAACAATGACCTCATTAATAATAACATAATTAATAACCTCATTTCTAACAATAAATAACTTTATTAAAAACTACTAACATTAACCAGATAACTTCACTGATAATTATTTACATTGTTAATAACATAATAACAATAATAATAATGTTGTTAATAACATAAAAACAATTACTAATAACACATTCAGTGTCTGATCATATAAACTAATTCATGTTAATAAATAACCTTGTTAATAATGAATAGTATAATTAATAACCTCATTAATAACTGACTAATATAAATAATTAATAACAAATGACAACAACCTCATTAATAATAACTAACAAAGTAACCTAGAAAACAATTAATAACCTAATCAATAACTAATAACCTCATTAGTAGCAAGATAACATAATTAATTCAATTCAATTCAATTCAATTCAACTTTATTTATATAGCGCCATTTCACAACAACAGTCATCTCATAGCACTATCAACTGTAGGGGGGACCCCCACAGTTGCAGAAAGACCCCAGCAATCAGGCAATCCCCTGTGAGCAAGCACTTGGCGACGGTGGAGAGGAAAAACTCCCTTTTAACAGGAAGAAACCTCCAGCAGAACCAGGCTCAGGGAGGGGCAGTCATCTGCTGCGACTGGCTGGGGGGTGAGGGGATAGAGAAGAAGAAAAGAACAGACATGTAGAGAGCAAACAGCACGATGGGGACTCAATCTATGGGAGAGAACAAACAGATGTTAATGACCAGCAAAAAAAAAAAATATTTCATAGAGAGTGAGGAAAGGAGTGAGGCCCAGTGCATTACTGGAGGTCCCCCGGCTGACTAAACCTATTAGCAGCATAACTAAGGGAGGGTTCAGAAACACATGATCCCTCCCTAATTGTAGGCTATATCAAAAAGGTAGGTTTTAGCCCTATTCTTAAAAACAGAGATCGAGTCTGACTCCCGAATCCAGATTGGCAGCTGATTCCATAGGAGAGGAGCTTGATAACTGAAGGCTCTGCCTCCCATTGTACTTTTGGAGATTCTAGGTATTACAAGTAATCCTGCATTTTGGGAGCGTAGTGGTCTGTTAGGATGATACGGTAGTATCAGATCTTTTAAATAAAAAGGAGCCTGATTGTTTAGAGCTTTGTAAGTAAGAAGAAGGATTTTAAACTTAATTCTAAACTCTATGGGAAGCCAATGAAGGGAGGCCAGAACCGGAGAGATATAATCTCTCTTTCTAGTACCTGTTAAAACTCTTGCTGCAGCATTTTGGATCAGCTGAAGACTTTTTAAAGATGTTTTAGGACAGCCTGATAATAAAGAATTACAACAATCTAATCTCGAGCTAACAAAAGCGTGGATCAGCTTCTCAGCATCACTCTGAGACAAGATGCTCCTAATCTTGGCAATATTACGCAAATGATAGAAGGCAGTCTTAGAAACAAATTTAATATGTGAATTGAAGGACAAATCCTGATCAAAAATAACTCCGAGGTTCCTCACAGAGCTATTAAGAGAAAGAGTAACTGCATCCAAACTGAAAGTTTGATTTGGAAAGGAATTTCTAAGGTTTTTTGGACCAACAAGAATGACTTCAGTCTTATCTGAATTTAATAGCAGGAAATTACAAGTCATCCAAGCTTTGATTTCCTTAAGACAAGCTTCTAACTTGGCTAATTGATTAGTATCGTCTGGCTTCATTGACAGGTATAATTGTGTGTCATCTGCATAACAATGAAAATGTATACAGTGCTTTCTAATAATGTTGCCTAACGGAAGCATATATAAACTAAAAAGAGTAGGGCCTAGCACAGATCCCTGTGGAACTCCATGACTAAGCTTTGAGCTGAAAGAAAACTCATCATTTACATGAACAAACTGGAACCTATCAGATAAATAAGATCTAAACCACTGCAACGAAGTTCCATTAAGTCCAACATAGTGTTCTAATCTATCAAGTAGAATATTATGATCAATAGTATCAAAAGCTGCACTAAGATCTAAAAGGACAAGTACAGAAACTAGTCCATTATCAGATGTAATGAGGAGGTCGTTAGTGACCTTCGCTAAGGCTGTTTCAGTACTATGATGGATTCTAAACCCAGATTGAAACTCTTCAAGTAAACCATTTCCCTGCAGGTGGTCAAATAATTGCGTAGCAACAACTCTTTCTAAGATTTTTGAAATGAAAGGGAGATTAGAGATTGGTCTATAGTTAGCTAAAGCTCCTGGATCTAGCGTTGGCTTTTTGAGTAAGGGTTTAATTACAGCCGTTTTAAAAGCCTGCGGTACATGGTCTAAAGTTAATGAAGAATTGATTATATGAAGAATAAAGCTACCAATAAGTGGGAAGACTTCTTTAAATAACCTGGTAGGAATAGGGTCTAAAAGACAAGTTGAAGGTTTGGATGAGGAAACTATTTTGTCTAACTCACAAAGGTCGATTGGAGTAAACTCATCAAGACAGACATCAATAGAAGGAGTTGTAGTAGTTACAGTATTTAAGTTAACTGTGGGAAGAATCTGATTGATTTTATCTCTGATGGATGAAATTTTATTATTGAAAAAGTTCATAAAGTCCTGACTAGTAAGCTCTATGGGGATGCTAGGATTGACAGAGTCCTGACTCTTTGTCAACCTGGCTACAGTACTGAAAAGAAACCTGGGATTATTCTTGTTCTCTTCTATTAATGCAGAGTAATAACTCGTTCTAGCTTTTCTAAGAGATTTTTTATAAATTAAAAGATGATTTCTCCAAGCTAAATAGATTTCATCTAAATTAGTAGAGCGCCATTTTCTTTCTAATTGACGAGTCTTCTGTTTTAAGCTACGAGTTTCTGTGTTGAACCAAGGAGTTAAAAATCTCTGATTAGACTTTTTCTTTTTTAAGGAGGCCACCAAGTCTAGAGCCTGATGCAGAGAAGCTGAAACACTATCCACCATGTTATCAATTACAGAAGGAGCAAGCTGTCTATAGCTTATTTCCGTTGTGTTGACACATGGCATAGAGGAAACAATCTGCATAAATTTGGAAACAGCATCATCTGAGAGGCATCTACTGTGATAATATTTTTCTTTAGGAGCCAAATAGTCAGAAATAGTAAAATCAAAGGTTAACAGACAATGGTCTGACAGTACAGGGTTATGAGGAGACACAAGATTTTCTATTTCTATGCCATATGTCAGAACAAGGTCCAATGTATGGTGGAGGTAATGAGTAGAATTTCCTACTTTCTGAGAAAACCCAATCGAGTCTAATATTGAATTAAAGGCCACATTAAGGCAGTCACTATCTACATCCACATGTATATTAAAGTCCCCTACTATAATTATTCTATCAGATTTCAGCACTAAATCAGCTAAGAAATCAGCAAATTCGGATGAAAATTCTGAATAGGTTGATGGGGGACGATAAACTATGGCAAATAAAATTGGGTTTAACCTGAAATTGCTAAAGTGCCCAACACTGAGGACCAGGCCCTCAAAGGAATTATAACATGTTTTTTGCTTTACATTAACTAATAATTTGGAATGGTAAATTGTTGCTACTCCTCCTCCATGACCAGAACTTCTGGGATTTTGACAGTTTAAATAACCAGAGGGAGTTGATTCATTTAAACCAACATAATCCTCTTGCCCTAACCAAGTCTCTGTAAGGGAAATTAAATCAATCTGATGATCAATTAACAGATCATGGACTAACAGAGACTTGGGAGTTAGAGACCTAATATTTAATAAACCACATTTAATTTTTAAATTATGAGGAGGAACAGAGGCCAAATCATTCAATTTAGAGGCTTTATGTTTAATTTGAGTTTTACCAATATTTTGCTTTATCACTTTGGGATGCTTATACATTATATTTTTATTTACTTTGGAGGGAGCAGACAACGATTCTCTGATGGGGAAGACAGGGGCTAAGCTGAGGGGTGGCGGATGAAGAGGAGCTGCAGAGAGGCGTGTAAGACTGCGACTCTGCTTCCTGGTCCCAACTCTGAGTAGTCACGGTTTTGGAAATTTGGATAAAAAAGATGCCAGATTGTTAGATAAATGAGAAGCACCATCCAAAGTGGGATGAATGCTGTCTCGTCTCATAAGACCAGGTTTTCCCAAAAAAGAGCTCCAATTGTCAATGTAGCCCACGTCATTTTTAGGACACCACACAGCCAGCGGTTCAAGGATGACGAGCGACTAAACATGTCATCACTGGTCAGATTGGGGAGGGGCCCAGAGAATACTACAGTGGCAGACATCGTTTTTGCAAACTCACACACCGATTCTATATTAAGTTTTGTGACTTCCGACTGCCGGAGACGGATGTCATTAATGCCGGCGTGAATAACAATTGTGGAGTATTTACAGTTACTTTTAGCCAGCATTTTCAAATTTGACTCGATGTCGCCTGCTCTGGCCCCAGGAATACATTGGACTATGGCCGCTGGAGTCTCTAGGTTCACGTTTCTGACTACAGAGTCGCCAATGATCAGAGTTTTTTCCTCAGCGGGTGTGTCGCTGAGCGGGGAAAAACGATTAGAAACGTGAACAGGTTGGTGGTGAACCGGGGCTTTGCGACTAGGCTTCCTTCTCACCGTCACCCACCCAGTCTCCTCGCTGCTGAGGAGAGCCGGGGAACCGCTGACAGTGGGACCTAAGCTAGCTAGCTCCACTGCAGCTAATGGGCGTCCGTCGAGATTAACTGGCGCAGACGGTGTTTCAATGCAGCGGAGCCGGGATTCCAAATCAGACAACCTCGCCTCGAGCGCCTCAAAAAGACAACATTTATTACATTTACCGTTATCACTAAAAGAGGCAGAGGTGTAGCTAAATATCTGACAGAGAGAGCACACCAGAGGAGGAGAGGAAAGAGAGGTAGTAGCCATAGCTAGTGGCTAGTGGCATTATAGCTAGTGGCATTATTAATTAACCCAATTAATAATAAATCTAATTAATAGTTTTAGTACCTGGTACCAATTAATAACCTCATTAATAACTAATAATAACCTGGATAACAATTTATAACTTCAATAACAAATAATATAATCAATAGCCTTGTTAATACCTGAAAATATAATTAATAATCTCATTAACATAATAACCTCATCCATAACATAACCTCATTAATAACTGATAACATTAATAACATAATTAGCAACCCCATTAATAACATAACCTCATCAACATTGATTAATAACATTTATAACATCATTAATAACCTCATTGATAGCATAATTAATAAACTCATTGATAACAATAACCTCATCAATAATAACTTTAACTGAAACATTAACATTTTAATAACATAACATCATTGACAACATAATTATTAACCTTGTTAACAATATAATTAACACCTCATTAACAATAACCTTGTTAATACATAACAACAACCTCAATAACAATAACCTCATCAATAACATTAGCCTCGTCAATAACTAATAACAATAACACTGTTAACATAGTTAACCTCACTGATAACATAACCTCATTAATAACATAATTATTAACCTCACGGATAAGACTAAGGACTAATAACATAATTAACTACCGCATTAATAACAATAATCTCAATAACAAACAATTAATAACCTTTTTATTAACAAATAACACAGTCAGTGTCTGATAATATAAACTAATTCATGTTAATGAATATCATCATTAACAACTCATGGCATAACCTTGTTAATAACTAATAACAGATAATTAATAACATTGTTAATAACTAGTAATTAATAACCTTGTTAATAACTAACACATTCAGTGTCTGATCATGCAAACTAATTCATGATAATGAATAACATTGTTAACTAATGACAAAATAACCTCGCTAACAACTAACAGATAATTAATAACCTTGTTAATGACTATTAGCATAATTAAGAACCTCATTAATAAGATAATAACCTCATTACTAACAAATAACATAATTAATAACCTTGCTAATAATTAATAACACATTCAGTATCTGATCATACAAAGAAATTCATGTTAATGAATAACCTTGTTAATAAATAATAACCTCATTTTTTTCTATTTTAAGGACAGCGCAAGCTGATGAACAATAATATCAATCAATGTAAGCTTGCCAGATTGTAGCTAGTAGCTAATTTCCATCTGTTGTCCGTGGGTTACAATTTTTCCTTCCTCCATTCTATTATACTGAACACCAAGCTAGAGGGTGGGAAGTACCATTTTTATAAATAGTCTTTGGTATGACTCGGCCGGGGCTTGAACCCATGACCTCCCAGCTGAGGGGCAGGTGCTCAACCACAAGGCCACCACTCCGGTCATATTAATAACCAATGACATAATTAATAATCTCATTAATTACTAATAACATAATAACCTAGATAACATAACTACATTTTTATTTATTTGTTTTTAAATTTATTTAACTTAATTTAATTAATACATCATTACTAATAACATTATTAATAACCTTGTTAATAACTAATAACAATTAAAATACCATTAATAATTAATAGCATAATTAATAACCTCATTAATAACTAATAACAATAACCTGATTAATCACTAATAACACACTGACACCTGATTAACACCAGTAAACCTCAGTGTCTGCTCATATAAACTAATAACTAATGTAAACGATTAAAAATTTGACCTGTGAGGAAGCTGACGGTGATCCACGCAGAAATCCCTGAAAATTAAAACAAAACATGTCAAATATTATCTAGTTTAATTAATCAGCTCTGCTTCATTACAGGTTAATAAACTATCATATTATAATGCAAGAAATCTCTGTCTGTCTGGCTGTGTGTGTGTGTTTTCCATGTGTATCTCTCGAACCGTTGGTTGGACTGGCCTCAAATTTGATACGTGCTGTTCTGAGGTTACAAGGGTGTGCATCCCGGAATTTCAGTCTCCCCGGATATGCGGAAGTTTAGGAGGGGAAACCTTTAATTAATGTCCATAGGGGCGCTATGGTGTTAGCTCAGGGAGTGGGCAGGTATGGTTACAGTGATGTCATAGATCAAAGGCAGGCATCACCATGGTTACTGTTGCCAGGCAGACACATCATCAAAGATCAAAGGCAGGCATCACTGAACGAGTGGTGATGTCAAAGATCAAAGGCAGGTTTCACCATGGTTACTGTTGCCATGGTAACAGTAACTTTCTACAGGCATGCAGAAATGCTTGCTTACACTTGCTTTCTATGAGCATGCAGAAATACTTGCTTGTACTTAGTTTCTACAGGCATGCACGGGTATGTACTAGTAATTTAAAAATCAGAGAAAAAATCCACTGATTAGTTTTTGTTTCACAGTTTGACTACATGGTTGATTTCTGTTGGCTTATAGTAACAAACTCACGTCACCCTGGAACATTCATGATGGTGAAAAAATATCCAGATGGACATTAATTTCAGTGAAACATGCAGTGGACCAATGAGATTCTTTGTTTCTGATGATGTCACTTCCAGGTAAATACAGAAAAAAATCAAAACCACTGTTGTTAGCTAAACCACTAATGTTAGCTTGTTAGTGGTATACATCACAGACATAGAATAGATTACACTACACCCAAAAAGTTAGGGATAACCCACAAGGGTGCTCTTCACCCTGCTGACCCATTACTGCATACCATCCTACAGCGCCAACCACATCATCAAATTTGCGGGCAACATGACGGTGATGGGCCTCATCACCAACAATGAAGAGGCCAACTACAGAAATGAGGTGAGCCAACTGGTCCAGTGGTGTAAAGACAACAATCTCTTCCTGAATGTAGGAAAAACCAAGGAGACTGAGGTCGACTTTAGGAGAGGACAAACACAGCGAAACGAAACACAACGAAAACGAGCTGGTGCATACTGGCTGCCGCTCCGACACCCGCGTTCCCTGTGTTTTCCGACTTCCTGACGCTTGTATTCCCTGGACACCTGTCCTTTGCAGCGATACTCTTTTTGAGTTTTTGGGATTCCTATGTGACTCATTACAGCTTGCAAAAGTCACCAACTGATTATTAACTGATCAGGTTAGCGGAAGCTAACCCGGAGCTAACTGCTGCTACACCATCGGCTACTGGAGTTAACCTGCAGCTAACATGCATTTTCCTCTCGCTTCTGGTGGGATTTACCTCTGGTCTGTGCTCACCTGGGTTTTCCTGTCATTCATCTGTCTCCCTGTGACCGGGATCCTCCAGTACTTGGAGGCAGAGGTCCTCCGACTCCGCTTCCTGCAGGCTGGACCGCCGCCATCTGTGCTTCATCTCCACCCGGACATCGTTGTCTTCCCCTGGCGAAGATGCATCCACTGGGGCTCTCGTCGAAATTACCACTCAGACAACTCCAACCAGATAAAGTCCATTTGGTCCGCATCTAGACACCCTCAACGGAACACCGATCGGACTGCTGATCACAGTGTGCTAGCCAGCCTGGCTAGGACGGCTAGCCCTGCTGTCAACACCAACACTGCCGTAAGTTTCGGCATGCTGAATATCCGCTCGCTGACTGGTAAGGGGCAACTCGTCCAGGATCTCCTCGTCGACCGTGAGTTGGATTTTTTATGTTTGACTGAAACATGGCAACAGCCAAATGACTACGTTTCTTTGAATGAAGCTAATCCGCCTGGGTTTGTTTACAATTGCAAATCACCTGACTCTGGCCGGGGAGGAGGTCTCGCGCTGTTCTTCCGCGAGCAGTGGAGAGTCTCACCGGTGTCTGTCCTCGCCTCCTCCTTGTTTGAGTCTATGGTCTCAGTGCTGCCTGGTCCTGTTCCTACAATTGTGGCAGCAATTTACCGTCCACCAAAGCCTAACAAGGATTTCATAAATGAATTTTCAGCTTTTTTGGCTGAGCTTTCTTCATGCTCTCCCAATATAGTAATTCTTGGTGATTTTAACATACACATAGACGATGTAAATAATAACCTCACCAGGGATTTTATATTCTGTCTTAACAGTTTTGGTTTTCAACAGTTTATCACTGTTCCAACTCATTCAAAAGGACGCACCCTTGATTTAATTTGCTGTTTAGGTGTTATTCCTACCGGTTGCAAAACAGATGTGCTCCCCTTCTCTGATCATATGTTAATTTCTTTTGATGTTAATCTGGTTCTTTCAAAAAACAAGTCCTCCCGTGACATTTCCTTCCGTAATATCAAGGACATTAATCTGGATGCTCTTTCAGCTGGTATTAATTCTCTACCCCACCCTGACAGTCTCTCCAGTCCTGATGAACTTGTCTCATACTATAATAACAGTCTCCAGAGTCTTCTCAGTAACTTGGCCCCCCTGAAAACCAGATCAGTCACATTCACCCGTTCTTCACCCTGGTTCACTCCTGCTCTCAGACAACTTAAAGCCAAGGGACGCCAGTTGGAACGTCTCGTTAGGAAAACTGGTTTAACTGCTCATCAAGAAATGTACCAAAATCATATCACTCATTACAAGGACTGCTGCAAACATGCCAAATCCACCTACTACACCAGTTTGATCAGTTCATATGAAGGTGACACTAAGGCCCTATTCTCTTTACTGAAAACCATCACTCAACCGCCGGACTCCCTTCCCCCGTACATGGTCTCCCCTGCGTTCTGTGATAATTTGATTTCATTTTTTACCTCCAAAATTCAGAATATTCATCAGCAGCTTGTCCCAATGATCTCTCACAATCCTTTATCAACATTTCCTCCTGTGTCTCCTACCTTCTCCTTCTCTGCATTTACTCTTCCCTCCATCACTGCTATTTCTAAACTGATAAGCAAATCCAAATCATCTACCTGTCATCTAGATCCCCTCCCAACCATTCTCGTCAAAGCATCTCTGTCCTCACTCGCACCTCTTATTACTCATATCATCCACTACTCCCTCACTACTGGTCTAGTCCCCTCACCCCTAAAAACAGCTGCCATTACCCCTATACTCAAGAAACCTGGTCTGGATCCCAACAATCTAAACAACCTCCATCCCATCTCCAACCTGCCATTTCTGTCTAAAATTTTGGAAAAATCAGTAGCAGCCCAAGTCCACTCCCACCTCTCCTCTAATAACATTTATGAAGAGTTCCAGTCCCGTTTTCGTCCCCATCACAGCACAGAAACGGCCCTTTTTAAAATCACAAATGACTTGTTAATGTCAGCAGACTCTGGACTCCTCTCCATCCTCATCCTTCTTGACCTGACTGCAGCCTTTGATACCATTTCTCACCCCATCCTCCTCCATAGACTGGCATCTCTCGGTTTTTCTGGTACTGTTTTAAACTGGTTCACATCCTACCTTTCTGACCGCTCCCAATTCATCCAGTTAAAATCATACACATCCCAGCCATCGTCCATCTCTTTTGGTGTCCCCCAAGGTTCAGTCCTTGGTCCAATTCTGTTCATCATTTATCTTCTCCTTATTGGTCATATTTTCCGTAAATTTAATATTCAATTCCATTGTTACGCTGATGACACCCAGCTATATCTTTCCTCCAGACCTACCTCCAACCTCCCTCCCACCTCCCTCTGTGACTGCCTCCATGAACTCACTTCCTGGTTTTCCTCTAACTTTCTTAAACTTAACAGTGATAAAACAGAAGTCCTCTTAGTCGGTTCAAAATCCACCTTTTCAAAGTCAAACAGTATCACCATCACCATTGACAACACTACTGTTTCCCCCTCCCCTCAAGTCGAAAACCTTGGGGTAATTTTGGACACCACCCTCTCCTACAAATCCCACATCAATAATGTCACCCGGTCAGCATTTTTCCATCTACGTAACATCAACCACCTCCGTCCCTCCCTCACCCCTGCCAGCACCGCCATCCTAGTCCATTCTCTCGTTACCTCCCACCTGGATTATTGTAACTCCCTTCTTTCTGGTCTCCCCCTCAAATCTCTTAAAAAACTTCAACTAGTTCAGAATGCTGCCGCCCGGATCATTACCAGAACTCCATTCACTCATCATATCACTCCGGTTCTGCAGCACCTCCATTGGCTCCCCATCAAACACCGCATTGACTATAAAATTATCCTCCTCACTTACAAAGCCCTCCATGGCCTCGCCCCCCCCATACCTGGCTGCACTCCTCTCCGTCCATACACCATCCAGAACTCTCAGATCATCAACTACCATCAACCTCATTGTCCCTCCTGCACGCATGACCACCATGGGCCTCCGATCATTCAGCTGCACCGCCCCCCGCCTCTGGAACTCCCTCCCACCGGACCTCAGGAATTTAAACTCACTCTCCACCTTCAAATCCCACCTCAAGACTTTTCTGTTCACTAAGGCCTATTCTTTGTGATTCTTGTACTTGTGATGTGTTTTTAAATGTGTTTTATTGGTTGTTTTACTCTTGTACGGCGTCCTTGAGTGCCTTGAAAGGCGCCTTAAATAAAATGTATTATTATTATTACAGCATCCCCCTCTGATCATCAATGGAGCAGCTGTGGAGAGGGTGAGCAGCACCAAGTTCTTGGAGGTGCACATCTCTGAGGACCTCTCCTGGTGTAACAACACCACATCACTGGCCAAGAAGGTTCAAACTCACCTCTATTTCCTCCACAAAGTGAGGACAGCATGAGTCCCACCCCCCATCATATGCTCAGTCTATCGGGGCACCATTGAGAGCATCCTCACCAGCTGCATCACTGTGTGGTATGGAATAAGCACCGCCTCCTGCCGGAAGACTCTACAACGCACAGTGAAAGCAGCCAGCAAGTCCATCAGTGGCCCTCTGCCATCCCTCTCGGACATCTACAACACCAGCCTCACTCGCAGAGCAATCAACATTGCAGGTGACACCTTCATCCTTCACACCCCCTCTCCAGCCCCCTGCCCTCATGGAGAAGGTACTGGAGCCTCTGGGCCTGCTCCACAAGACTGCTAAACAGCTTTGTTCATCAGGCCATCAGGGCCCTGAACTCTAACCACAGCCTCTCCCCTTCCCCTGGACCGTAGCTCACTGACCCACACAATAACTACCTCAGCTGTTTGCACAGAAAGACTGGCACATCGACAGTAATACATCTGCTGCTGTATGTCTCTGCACATTACTGCAACCATTTGCACAAATGCCATACCTGCTGCTGTCTGTTATTGCAATATTGATCATGTGTAGACTAATCTGTCACTGTCTGCATCCCCTTACTGCACTGAACTTGCAATTTACTGGTATTACGGTTTGCTGCACACAGGACTGCTGTGTTTTTACTGTTATTTGCACTATGGGTAGCATTACTGTACATAAATTATTGTTTTCCATCCTTATTCCTTCTTTTCTTATACAGTGGTGTGAAAAAATGTTTGCCCCCTCCCTGATTTCTCATTTGTTTGTCTATTTGTCACACTTAAATGTTTCAGATCGTCAAACAAATTTAAATATTAGACAAAGAGAGCACAAGAAAACACAAAATGCAGTTTTTAAATGAAGGTGTTTATTATTGAGGGTAATAAAAAATCCAAACCTACGTGGCCCTGTGTGAAAAAGTGAAACCCACCCCCTCCAGTTAAACATAAATTAACTGTAGTTTATCACATCTTTGGAAAGCTGAGTTCAATTTCTCTAGCCACACCCAGGCCTGATTACTGCCACACCTGTTCTCAATCAAGAAATCACTTAAATAGGACCTGCCTGATAAAGTCAAGTAGACCAAAAGATCCTCAAAAGCTAGACATCATGCTGCGATCCAAAGAAACTCGGGAACAAACGACAGACAAAGTAATTGAGGTCTATCGGTCTGGAAAAGGTTATAAAGCCACTTCTAAAGCTTTGGGACTCCAGCAAACCACAGTGAGAGCCATTATCCACAAATGACAAAAACGCGGAACACTAGTGAACCTTCCCAGGAGAGGCTGGCCAACCAAAATTACCCCAAGAGCGCAGCAACGACTCATCCAAGAGGTCACAAAAGACCCCACAACAATATCCAAAGAACTGCAGACCTCACTTGCCTCAGTTAAGATCAGTGTTCATGACTCCACCATAACAAAGACACTGGGCAAAAATGGCCTGCATGGCACAGTTCCAAGGCAAAAACCGCTGCTGAGGAAAAAGAACATTAAGGCTCGTCTCAGTTTTGCCAGAAAACATCTTGATGATCCCCAAAACTTCTAGGAAAATACTCTGTGGACTGACGAGAAAAAAGCGGAACTTTTTGGAAGGTGGGTGTCCCATTACATCTGGTGTAAAAGTAACACAGCATTTCAGAAACGGAACATCATACCAACAGTAAAATATGGTGGCGGTAGTGTGATGGTCTGGAGCTGTTTTGCTGCTTCAGGACCTGGAAGACTTGCTGTGGTAAATGGAACCATGAATTCTGCTGTCTACCAAAAAACCTAAAGGATAATATCCGACCATCTGTTGGTGACCTCAAGCTGAAGCACACTTGGGTTCTGCAGCATGATAATGATCCAAAACACACCAGCAAGTCCGCCTCTGAATGGCTTAAGAAAAACAAAATGAAGACTATGGAGTGGCCTAGCCAAAGTCCTGACCTGAATCTGATTGAGATGCTGTGGCATGACCTTAAAAAGGTGGCTCATGCTCAAAAACCCTCCAATGTGGCTGAATTACAACAATTCTGCAAAGATGAGTGGGCCAAAATTCCTCCACAGCACTGTAAAAGACTCATTGCTAGTTATCGCAAAAGCTTGATTGCAGTTGTTGCTGCTAAGGGTGGCTCAACCAGTTATTAGGTTTAGAAGGCAATCACTTTTTCACACAGGGCCATGTAGGTTTGTATTTTTTTTATCTTTAATAATAAACACCTTCATTTAAAAACTGCATTTTGTGTTTACTTGTGTTATCTTTGTCTAATATTTAAATTTCATGATCTGAAACATTTAAGTGTGACAAACATACAAAAAAATGAGAAATCAAGAAGGGGGCAAACACTTTTTCACACCACTGTATATGTCAGAGGTTTTGTTCACTGAAAATTGTCCTTCAACAGAATGACTAAAAATTCTGAAAGCTGTCTATCATTTGACAGATTACATGGAGGGTCATCTAATTAAAGTCAATTAAAATGATAGATAACAGACTGACAAAATTTTTACAAGCCTGTCTGAGAAAATGATAGATAACAAAAAGGTGTAGCGCAACCTCTGAAAGTCTCGATACTCTATGTATTGAGACTTTTTCAGGTCTTCCACCCAGATGCAGTTCTGACACTCAGCAGATGGCACTCTTTATTAAATGTTTCATAACACTGTGTCGATCATGAAGCAGTTGTCTCAAAGTTGCTCACTGTTTCATAAGGACTCAGTTTCACCATCACTACTGTCCTTGGGCTTTGGTAGGCCACCTGACATACTTTGTTCCCCTGCCTGGTTTGGCATTTTCTTGATTTAAACATATGTCATCTTTCAGTAGGAAATCCACGCAAGTCCTTGTACATGGGGCCCCAGGTCTATATTCATTTGTATTTTGGGTTTTTGGTTTGGGTTTTATATGTAGTCTGTATTTTGGACAGTGTTTTATCTGTATTTTGGATTTTTGGACTGTTTTATATGTATTCTGTATTTTGGACTGTGTTTTATCTATATTTTGGGTTTTTGGACCATGTTTTTATCCGTCCTGTATAGTGACCGAGCTCCAGATGTTGACACCCCCCCTCCTTGTCGTATGCCGTCCCAGCTGTGACCCCTGCCCCTCACGTTGGAGGACGTATATGGATGTAGGTTCAGTGTTTTTAAGGACACATATAATCCTTTTAAAGTAGTTCATACTGAGCAATTATGTCCATGTGGGATAATGTCGTACTTAGCCTTAAAGTGTGTGTCTGTGTGTGTGTGTGTAGGGGGGTGATTATGTGTCCGTTTAAATGTCCCCCTCCCTCCCTGTCCTCCATCCCTGCCTGTCTTCTAACGATCACTGAATTAACTTTTTGTCCCACCCGCCCGCTGCTCTACTTTCCCTCTCCTCACTAATGGACTCCCGCTAACGCTCCTTTTTGAAGTCTAACCGGATTCCCCACCCGCTCTTATCACTGCTCACATATTCTTGGTGCTGATCCCCCCCCCCCCCCAACAGAGCGACTTACTGTTAATGGAGCGGGTGGAGGGCGGTGGCGTGCTAAGTGCCCGTGTTTAGCCCACTTTCCATTTGTTTTCTCTGTAAATTGCTTCTTAGGAGTTTAACAGTAAAGCTCGTTCGATTCAGAGTTTTCAGAGGTCGCTAATGCCCGCGGCGTGCTAATGTCATCTCTACACTGACCTAAATCAGCAGATAAAGTCAGGACTTTTCCTGGTTGGTTGACTAGGCGTTTCCTCATAAACAGGTGATTCTTTCTGCTAATGTGGTCTTCTGCTCAAGCGGTGATCCTCACGCTCATTTTCTGTCTCACTGATTATAATCATAACCAACATTAGCTTCTTAGCAACATCACCAACAGTAGCCTGTTTCACTCATTTCTGAGCTGTCAGAACTTATGGGTAATTGTCTGGTCAACATCCAGTGAGGCGATGAACAGTTCTGATCAGGTCTCAGTTCTCTTAAACATAGACTGTCTGGATCTCCACAGTTTAAAACCCCACTGACATGGACGATACCTTATGTAGTCCATTTCATAGAGACCCATTGGAACACCACCACATCCAGGATCTCACTGGACCATCAGAAAATCCAGGATCTCACTGGACCACCAGAACAGCCAAGATAGATAGATGGATGTACTTTATTGATCCCAAACGACAGTAGACAACCAAAATGACACACACAGCATAAAAGAAAAAAGAAATTACCCATGGAAAGTAAAACTGCCTGAATAACTTATATACATTGTAGATGAATAGATGATGACCCGTACAGATACATGAATCACACTTGGTGTACAATGCAGGACTATCAGGCACAGGGTGAAATGTGAAGTACCAATTATACTGTAAAGTGCAGTATGGCAGCATAGTTATGACCAGAATTCAACATTAGAGTGAGTTATTGTACAGTGAAATGGCATGTGGCAGGAAACATTTTCTGTACCTGACTGTTCGGCAGCGAAGCTATGGCAGTCTGCTGGAGAAAGTGCTCCATTGTCTGTCCAGTGTGTGGCGGAGGGAGTGATCAGGATTGTCCATAATGGATCGCAGTTTATTCAGTGTCCTCCTCTCCACCACAGTCTCAAAGGTCTCTGGCCTGAGATCAATTACAGAGCCACCCCTCTTGATAATCCCGTCAAGTCTGTTGGTGTCGCTGGCTCTGATACTGCTATCCCAACAGACAGCAGCAAAGAAGATGGCGCTGGCGACAATGGTCTGGTAGAAAAGCTCTGGCATCCTGTTGCACACGTTGAAGGATCTCAGCAGAAAGTAGAGAGAGAAAAGTAGAGAAAAATCTCACTGGACCACCACAACATCAAGAATCTCACTGCACCATCAGAAAATCAAGGATCTCAGTGGACCACTAGAATATCCAGGATCTCACCGGACCACCAGAATATCCAAGATCTCACTGGACCATCAGAACATCCAAGATCTCACTGGACCAGCACAACATCCAGAATCTCACTGGACCATCAGAAAATCCAGGATCTCAGTGGACAACTAGAACATCCAGGATCTTCCCAGACCACCAGAACATCCAGGATCTCACTGGAGCATAAGAACATCCAGGATCTCACTGGACTATCACAACATCAAGGATCTCATTAGACTATCAGAAAATCCAGGATCTCAGTAGACCATCAGAAAATCCAGGATATCATTGGATCACCAGAACATCCAGGATCTCACTGGACCATCAGTACCTCCAGAATCTCACTGGACCAGCAGAACCTCCATGATCCCACTGGACCATGAGAACATCTAGGATCTCACTGGATAACCAGAACATCCAGAATCTCACTGGACCATCAGAACCTCCAGGATCTCACTCTCATGGTTTCCTGGTAATCTAGTCATATTTTTGAGCTTGTAAACATCTAAGTACACCAAATAATTATAAAATTCAGCCAGATTTTTGGATCTAGACTTGGTGTCTCCTGGCTGTCCTACCTTCATCAGTTCCGTCCATGATGGACACACTGTCCTCTGTGGACATGAATGGAGACTCCTTAAACAGCGCCCTCACCTGGACACACAGGAAACTGCAGTTATTTAATCACAGTTTGAATGAATGAATGAATGAATCAATCAATCTTTATTTCGGATAGATTAAAAGTAAAGATTAAAAAAGAAACAGAACAATATAACAAAGGGGGGGGGGCGGAATTCAACAAGGTTAAATCAAACAATTAACTCCTCTGATTATACAGTTCAACATAAGTTTTCCGAAATGGGTGATGGCTGAAGCCGCAGCTTATATTGCCCACCCATATTCCATCCAAGAATCCAAAAGAAAAACAAAACAAGAGCAATTACAATTCAGAACAAAGCTAAGACAAAATGTGACAAAAAAAAATAAGCAACAATACAACACAGACTGGATATGACAATCCTTATGTGATTTTACATGTCATCTTGTATATACTCTATGTTTGGAGTATTTCTTCCTTTAGTTTTTGTTTAAATTGTCCAAGCGTTGTACATGATTTTAATTCAGGTCCAAAAGTGTTCCACAATCTGACTCCTTGCACTGAGACAGTGTTGCTTGGTGGTAGTTCTCACTGAGGGTTTTTGAAATATACATGTTCCTCTGAAATGATATTGTTTCTCCCTTATTTGGAACAACTTTTGGATATTTGCGGGCAGTGATAGATTCTTTACTTTAAACATAATTACTGCAGCTTTAAAGTCAACCAGATCTTTCAACTTGAGAGCTTTTAATTTAAGAAAAAGTGGGTTTGTTGGTTCCCTATAAACAGCTTTGTTTATTATTCTAATAGCTCTCTTCTGAAGCATAAAGACTGGATATGCTGCACGGTGGCACAGTGGTTAGCACTGCGGCAGCACAGTTTACCCTTGGCCGGGGGATCGTGGGTTCGAGCCCAGCCCCCGACCAACAGTGATCTGTGTGGAGTTTGCATGTTCTCCCCATGTTTGCATGGGTTTACTCCGGGATTTCTCCGGTTTCCTCCCACATGCCAAAAAGCATGCAGGTTAGGTTAATTGGAGACTCTAAAGTGGCCCTAGGTGTGAATGTGTGTGTGAATGGTTAAGGGATAGCACCGTATCATGGCTGCTTCATCCATCCAGGTGGTGGATGACCCTCAATTTCCCCTCTGGGGATCAATAAAGTATACTAAATCTAAAATTCTAAAATATATGTTTGTTTTATATGTATTTCCCCATACTTCAGCACAATATGTCATGTATGAGAGTATTAATGAATGATACCAAGTATATAATGTGGGTTGATTCAGCAAATATTTCACTCTGTGTAGTATTGCAATTGATTTAGATATTTTACCTTTAATATAATTAATATGTGACTTCCAACACAGTTTATTATCAATTTACTCCAAGAAATTTAGTTTCAGATACCCTTTTCAATCTCTACACCATTTACACTAAGTTTAGATACTAAGTTGTTGTGATGGTTGTTAAAAACTATAAATTTTGTCTTACTTAAATTAAGCGATAATTTGTTTGAATCAAACCACAGTTTAACTTTCTTAATTCCTTTCCGAGTGTATCCAAAAGTTGTTCCAAATTGCTTCCACTGCATAATAAATTAGTATCATTGGCACACAATATACAGTAAAATCCATTTTTTCCGAGACTTTACATATATCATTTATATACATATTGAATAAAAGTGGCCCCAAAACTGAACCCTGTGGGGCTCCACAAGTAACCTCCAGTAACTGTGAGTTTTTGTTACCATATTTTTTTAAGTAACTACATAACCAGGACAGTGCTACTACCCCCCAATACCACAATTTTGTAGTTTCTTTAAAAATAAATTATGATCCACTGTATCAAATGCTTTTTTAAGATCCAGGAGTCAAACTGAAGAGTTGACGGTTAACTCAGTGGAGCTCAGAAAAACCAACACTATGTCCCCACCGTGTCCAGCAGCTGCTGGGACTTCTGTCCAGGCAACAGACGGAGACCTGCTGTTGCCTTCAGGACCACTGGGGTGCTGGACCACCACGGAGAGGGAATGCTCGACTTCACCACCTCCAGGAGCTCAAGAATCCCTGAGGAGCACTGGAGACAGAAGGAGGAGACATGAAGATGATTCAGTTTTCATTTGATGAAGCTGAGTAATGATTTGAACCCTCGTTCTAAACTAGAACTGCTCCATTAGTGTGTCTCTATGCAGTATCTACACCACTATAAGTTCTTCTGTATAAATGAACCTCCATAAGTACTGCTCGTTAAGTACCCCCGTTAAGTACCACTCTATAAGCCCTCCCTGTTAAGTAACCCTCATTAAGTACACCTCTATAAGTACCACTCTATAAGTACTCCTTGTTAAGTACCCTTCATTAAGTACCACTCTATAAGTACTCATCATTAAGTACCACTCTATAAGTACTCCTTGTTAAGTACCCCTCATTAAGTACCACTCTGTAAGTACCCATCCTTAAGTACCCCTCATTAAGAACCCCTCTATAAATGCCCCTCGTTAAGTACCACTCTATAAGTACTCCTTGTTAAGTACCCTTCGTTAAGTACCACTCTATAAGTACCCATCGTTAAGTACCACTCTATAAGTACTCCTTGTTAAGTACCCCTCATTAAGTACCACTCTGTAAGTACCCATCCTTAAGTACCCCCATTAAGAACCCCTCTATAAGTGCCCCTCGTTAAGTACCACTCTATAAGTACTCCTTGTTAAGTACCTCTTATTAAGTACCACTCTATATGTAGTTTGTTAAGTACCCCATTAAGTAACCCTCTATAAGTACCCCTCTATAACTACCACTCTATTAGTACTCCTTGTTAAGCACCCCTCTATAAGTACTACTCTATAAGTACTCCTCGTTGAGTACCCTTCTAGTATAAGTACCCCCCTATAAGTACCACTCTATAGGCGCTTTCGCACTGTAGGAACCTTTTGCAGTTCCTATAACTTTTTCATTACCTAGGCCGGTTTTCTTGTGTTCGGACAGCATAGGAACTAGGGACCACGGACCTCAGTTACTACAAGCATTTTAGCTCCAACTCTGAGGCAGGTCTTTTCTGGTTCCATAGGAACTCATATGACGTAGGTGTTTGCTGATTGGCAGAACTCGTAAGCTACTTCTACTGCCAGACTTCTGCTTCTCACGGTGTCGCTATGTGTAAAAAGAAACTTTGCTGTTTGTTTGTTTTTCCCTGTAATCGCTAACAGACATAGAAGTTTTAATATGAAGAAAACACTGAAAAATGGACTGATGAGGAGGTCAGAGCTCTTCTGGCCTTGTACACCACAGAGGAGGATCCATGAGAATTTGAAGGCTCGCAGCGGAGCACAATAATTTTTGGAAAATAAGCTCGCAGTTAGCGGGGATTTTTCAAAATGTGAAGCAGTGAGGAAGATTACAAAACTCAAACAGGACTATAATAATTAAGGACCCCAACAATCAGAACAGGGAGAACCAGAAGACCAGGAAATGTTCTGACGCTTTGGACAAAGTCTTGCATCATCCTGCCTACATGGGGCATGAAACCCTGGCACCACTGCCACAGGATACCGCAGTCTGCCTCCTCAGAGGAGCTGAAGGTTGGTAAATATGAGCAAAAAATATGCAATTTATCTCATAAATTTGAGGCTTTCCCCCCCCCCCAACTTTCACAGTTCACAGCTTTTTCTTCTTAATTTAACTTTTTTCCTCTGAAATTTGTTTAGTTACAAATGTACACCCTATTTCACAGAAGTTTACAATGTTTTCTCTCTAATATACATTTTTTTTCTTGTAATCTGCATTAAGTTTCTCACGTTTGCATCCTTGTCCTCTTTAATCTGCAGGTTTTTACTATAAATTTGAAGCATTTTTCCACATAAATTTAAGGCTTTTTTTATTTGAAACGTTTTCATTAATCTAGGGCTTCTTGTAAATGTACAGCTTTTTTACTAATAATTTTACACTTTCTAAAATGTGCAACATATAAATTTGCCTATTTCTTTTTAATTTAGAATGTTTTTTCTACTAAATTCATAATTATGGTCTTATAAATAAACAACATATTCTTGTAGATTATACTTATTTTTCTCTCATATTGAAGAGTTTTTCCTCTTTGATTTGCATCTTTTTCTGGTATAATAGTGAATTTATTCTGTCAGACCCATGACAGTTTTTCTTTCCACTGAATATGAGCAGAAGAGCCACAGGTTTCAGACCTCTGGCCTCGCTGATCTACCTTCCCAGTTTTGCCATCTTCTTTTTCTATAATATGGTTCTGATCCAGAAATGTGTCTTTATTCACAGACTGCCATCTGCCTGCCATCTGCTGCTGCCAGCACCCTCTGCCACCTTACCCCAGGTAAAGGAAACATGATTGTTGCATTTTACATGCATGTTGTTCTCAGAACTGCATTAGAATTGTTGTCCGTTAATATTTGTCTCCATCCTCCCTGTGTTTTTTCTAGGAAAGACAAAGTGGAGTGAAACTCTTCTGGCTGCCGTGAACGACATGCTGGAGTCAGTCGCTGAAGCCAGAAGAAACACTGGAGTGTTTTAGTTTTCAGTAAATTTATGGTGTGTCTGTTGTATGTTTGAAGTTTTTGAAGTATTTTACTGGAAAATAAATAAATGAACATTTGAAGAGTCAAAACTTTGTTTTTTGTTGTTAACAACAGTGATGTTAGATGTGACTGGGTAAGAGCTATGAAATATTAAATCATCTCTGCTCACTGCATCTTCAGCCTTTCTGATCCTCAGGTGTTTGCTCTAAGAGTGCTGATGGAGAAGTATAGAGAAGGTCAGAAGGAGTTGCACTGTGTCTTTGTGGATCTAGAGAGAGCAGATGATACGGTCCCAAGAGAGGAAGTGTGGTACTGTATGAGGAAGTCAGGAGTGGCAGAGTATGTGAGGGTGGTGCAGAACATCTATGAGGACAGCGAGACGGTGGTGAGGTGTGCTGTAGGAGTGACGCATGGATTCAAGGTGGGTTGTTAAGTACTACTCTATAAGTACTAGGGCTGTCGCGATAACCACAATTATGTAGTATCGTGCTATAGACAAGCCTACTGCGAAGGATAACGAGCAACCACAACAATCGCGGTGCTCACTTTTTTTGTGTGTGTGGCTAAATCTCATGAACAATGAGATGTAAAGTATATTTTACACCTTATTAAAATACATGTAAAGTGTATTTTTATTGCCAACAGCATGTTTGCACCTGGTACTGACGGTGGCAGCACCCCTTACTGTGGAAACTTCCATAGCACCGGATGCTGGTTGTGGCAGCACCGTGTGGGGCACCCTCTCTCCAGACGAACTCCAGCAGACAGTTGATGGTGGAGTGTTTATGATCCTGACAATTGAGCTCCGAGAGCCAAACATCTACCACATAGTGCATTGCTTATTTGAACGTGATTTTTCGGTCAGCGGTAAAAATGCAAAAATCATGGAGACAAGACCCATGCAGGGTCCTGTTCGGAGGCTATCCTGTTTAAATAAGGTGAATGTCACTGCAGTGTCGAGTCCACACACACCATAGGTTAAATACTGGAGTTCCGGCCACTGCTTTATGAAAATGATCAGCGTTTTTTTGTTTTTGTTTTTTTTTTTAACAGAATTAGCAGTTCATGCCTAAAGAGCGGTGCTCCACACATTTATCACACACACACATAAAGTTGAGAGCGGCACTGCAGCGAGTTTTTCACAGCTTCCATCGTTTGCCACATAAGTTATGAACCATGTTTAAATTACGAGACCACAGGGTCCTAAAAACATCTGCAATAATACCACATATCGCAGTGTTGCGCTGTTCACCATAGGGAAAGTCCTCTACCGCGACAGCCCTAATAAGTACCCCTCGTTAAGAACCCCTCTATAAATACGCCTCATTAAGTACCCCTCTATAAGTATGCCTCGTTAAGTACCACTCTATAAGTACGCCTCGTGAAGTACCACTCTATAAGTGTGCCTCGTTAAGTACCCCTCTTTAGGTACCACTCTATAAGTACGTCTCGTTAAGTACCACTCTATAAGTACCCTTTGTTAAGTACCACTCTATAAGTACCCCTCGGTAAGAATCCCTCTATAAGTTCCACTCTATACGTACCCCTCGTTAAGTACCACTCTATAAGTACCCTTCATTGCACTGCTGCTTCTTCTTCTCCTCTTTTTACTTCTTCTGTGGGGTTGCATAAAGACACTTCACACTACATAATGATGTAGCCCTGACATAATCCCCTACTAGCTTCATGTCGGTGAAAAACCAACTCGTTCTTATGAGGCACTACAGTTGAACTGGTTAAGCACCGGCACAAGCACCAGAACCGAACTAGCACTGGTTCTTATTTGGTGGAAATGAGGGATATAAGTACCACTCGTTAAGTACCACTCTATAAGTACCCCTCGGTAAGAATCCCTCTATAAGTTCCACTCTATACGTACCCCTCATTAAGTACTATTCTATAAGTACCCCTCATTAAGTACCACTCTATAAGTACCCCTCATCGCACTGCTGCTTCTTCTTCTCCTCTTTTTACTTCTTCTGTGGGGTTGCATAAAGACGCTTCACACTACATAATGACGTAGCCCTGACGTAATCCCCTACTAGCTTCATGTCGGTGAAAAACCAACTCGTTCTTATGAGGCACTACAGTTGAACTGGTTAAGCACCGGCACAAGCACCAGAACTGAACTAGCACTGGTTCTTATTTGGTGGAAATGAGGGATATAAGTACCACTTGTTAAGTACCACTCTATAAGTACCACTCTATAAGTACCCCTTGGTAAGAATCCCTCTATAAGTTCCACTCTATACGTACCCTTCATTAAGTACCACTCTATAAGTACCCCTTGTTAAGTACTACTCTATAAGTACGCCTCATCGCAATGCTGCTTCTTCTTCTCCTCTTTTTACTTCTTCTGTGGGGTTCTGTGGGGTTGCATAAAGACACTTCACACTACATAATGACGTAGCCCTGACGTAATCCCCTACTAGCTTTATGTCGGTGGAAAACCAACTCGTTCTTATGGGCTGCACGGTGGCGCAGTGGTTAGCACTGCGGCAGCACAGTTTACCCTTGGCCGGGGGATTGTGGGGATCGTGGGATCGTGGGTTCGATCCCAGCCCCCGACCAACAGTGATCTGTGTGGAGTTTGCATGTTCTCCCCGTGTTGCGTGGGTTTACTCCGGGATTTCTCCGGTTTCCTCCCACATGCCAAAAACATGCATGTTAGGTTAATTGGCTGTTCTAAATTGTCCCTAGATATCTGTTTCCTATAGGCCCTTAGAATAGAGGGTTAGTATTAATGAAAGCGCTTTGAGTGGTCTTTGTGACTAGAAAAGCGCTATATAAGTGCAGGTTAGTTAGTTAGTTATGTGGCACTACAGTTGAACTGGTTAAGCACCGGCACAAGCACCAGAACCGAACTAGCACTGGTTCTTATTTGGTGGAAATGAGGGATATAAGTACCACTCGTTATGAACCCCTCTATAAGTTCCACTCTATAAGTACCCCTCGTTAAGTACCAATCTATAAGTACCCCTCATTGGGAGGAGAGGTTTGGACACTTAGCAATGATGATATAGAGTGAAGTACGTGGCGGTAATGCACCTGTAAGCTGGTTGCCAATCGCCAATCAAATCTGAAAGAAGAAGAAGTACCTCTTGTTAAGTACCACTCTGTAAGTACCCCTATATAAATACCACTCTATAAGTACCCCTAGTTAACCCAATGACTGCCTGTGGCGCTCCATTGCGCCGTTTCCTCCACTCCCTCTGGTGGTCAAGATTTTTTTTCAAGAAAATTCAGTTCAGATGTCAGAGATCTCCAAAGCTATAACTTGAAAGTGGTAAGAGATAATGGCTTCCTGTCAATTAGAAAGCTATAGAATATGATCCAAAGTTTGAGATAGGAGTAAATTTATGCATCTAATTTGCATAATGTCATGGCAGCCATATCAAATTACATAACTTTCAGTCAAAAGCAGACTTTGGACATATTTACACAAAGGATGGTTTTGTTTTTTGTCACCGTTTGTTGTTTTGGGCATTTTGTTATCTTACCTTTAAAGTATATGAACCAGAAAATTAGTTACAATGTAAACAAAGAAATTCGTCATTTACCGCTGGCCAGGCGGCTTGCTTCATCCATTTTCGTCCACCCTGGTCGTTATTTTGTCTTCTCTCGGTCATTTTCGCTTTCTCTCCCACATCCAGAAGCTGTTATGATTATTCCACTGCAATTTCGCTTTTATTCCACCGTAATTTATCTCATATGATGACTGGCGTGATTGTTCTGTCCAGTCACATGGTGCTGGGGGTCGATGGCAGGTGCAAATCAACCAGCTTCGGCCACCCTCTGTTATAACAAAAAGTAGATATTTATCCTCATAAGTTAAATAATCTCTTTTTGGAATCATAGTTGGCAAATTTGGGAACAAATGCCTCCTCTGTGTTGCGACGGTGAACATCAATATCCGTTTACAAACTCTTCCTCTCTGGTGTCCAGAAGTGATGGTGTTTTTTTTTGGGGGGGGGGGTGGTACTGGGGGGCCATTGGTCCTCCAAGGCAAGAGCAGTAAGTTATAAGTGTCTGCCACCTGGTGAGGTGGGATACTTAGTACAACTGGGGATCTTTATTACATCACATGGCACATTACAACAGGGGCAGAACTGCGACACAGACAGTGAGGGCGCTTTCTATGTCAATAAAACGAAGGATGTTAAAGAGTTAAGTACCCCTCTATAAGTACCCCTTCATTAAGTACCCCTCTCTAAGTTCCACTCTATAAGTACCCCTCTGTAAGTACCCCTCGTTAAGTACCACTCTATGCCCCTTTTCCACTAGTACCTGTTTAGCCCGGTACAGCACAGTTCAGTTCAGTTCAGTTCGGTCTGCTTGTGTTTCCACTACACCGGAGTACCGCTTGATGTGGGTGGGATTTGTTACAGAGAGGTGGTGCAACCCTCCCGTTACATAAAACAAGCGACCCAGGCAAAACACAAGATGGCAGGATATGAGGCAACTGCGGTCTCTGGCTTTTTTTTTTTGCCAGAGTAAAGGCTATAGGCGGCAAGATGACATACTCTGGAAAAGTACTGGAGCGTTTAGGAAGCCATATAGAGCAGTATAAAGTGGAAGACATGAGGATACGAACTAGATCACATATGAAGGTAAGCTAATGATTGCTAATGCTACTTTGCTTTAAGTCCGCCGTACTACATTGTAATGTCGGCAAGTTATTACTATTAGGTACTAAAATATGTATTGTCTGTGTGTGTTTCAGATGGCTCTCTTGTGACAAAATTATCGCTTCTAACCATGGGTCTGGTCGTTCAACTGAGCCTCCCAGTGATGTCACCCCAGTTTCACAAATGCGCAGTGGTTACAAAACTTCAGAATGTCTGTAGAAACGTTTAGCTTCCTGTGCAACAAATTGCTCTGATCTGTGTGAAATAATGGAGAGACTGTTGAGACATCATGGGATATACCTGCTCTAACTGGTGGCAAAAAGTGATTAGCTGCCAAAAGTTGATCGCCAGGTGCCATATTGTAGCTATGGGGTTATATTAGCCGTAAAATATATATTTCAACAGGTAAACAGTGGGACTTCCGGTTATGGCTGCCACGTAGGACGGACGTGTCTCGCTCTGCTCTGCTCCTGGAGAAAAAAAATCGGCAAATAACTCTCTCATTTGGGACAGAACGTATCCCAGCGTTCGGGCGAGGATATGTCGGCGAAGCCTAAGGCTGGAAAACCAGGAAAAGGAAAAAGCGAGCCGCCGAAACAGTCCAAATTAACGGACTTTCAGGTCTGTGACGCAGCAAATAAAACTCCATATATGGCGGAGGAGGCTGGCAACGGTGCGATGTCTGCGGGGGGAGGCGCAGATGCGCTGATGGCTGCCATGAGTTCAATGAGAGCGGACTTTTCCTCTAGATTTGATGGGATTATGACAGCGTTGGAAGGAATAAGAAAGGAATTGGGTGACTGTGTAGAACGAACGGCGCAGATGGAGCTCCGTCTCGCTAGTGCTGAAGATGATGTCACCCGTCTTCAATTAAAGGTGCGCACTTTGGAAAAAAAAAATAAATCTCTGGAAGATAATATTTTGGATTTGGAATCTCGGTCGAGACAGAATAACTTGAGGCTGGTGGGTCTTCCAGAGGAATCAGAAGGTCGGGACGTATGTTCCTTTCTGGAAAAGTGGATTCCGGAGGGTGCTGGGCAGCGAGGAGTTGCAATCAGCAGTGGTTCTGGAAAATGCACATCGTATTGGCCCACGGAGAGAATAAGGGACCGCCGAGGACCTTAATTATGAAGTTTCTTAGCAACAGAGACAGGATGAAGATCTCTTCAACGCTGCACGAGCTAAAGGAGAGATTAAACACCAGGACCCAGCAGGTGCGGTTCTACCCAGATTTGGCCACAGGAATCCAGCAATTGAGGAAGCAGTTTGATCCGTACGTAAGGAGCTGCGCAACCTTGGGATTCGTCATGGTGTAATCTATCCTGCGAGACTGCTGACCACGTATGAGGGCAGAACCCACATCTTCAAGACCCCAGAGGAGGCGCAGGAGTTCATCAAGAAGATCAAAGAAAGAAGCAAGAGACTGGTGGGAGCTAAGCATGAACAAAATATAGGTAGACTAATTAAGCATTTGCACAGGCATCTGACTGACTTGAAGTAAATAGTAAGGTTACAAAATATAGAATCGTATTTTATATTAAAAAAAACAAAACAAAAACAAAACCAAACAAAAAAAACTATGATGTACAAAGTTGTTAAAAATTTTGGAGTTAAGTTGGAAAACTACAGAGGAGAGTTAATGTTACGTCATTAAAAGCAGTAGAGTTAGGGTGATTGGGAGGATGAAGAAGGAGTGGCTTAGGCTGTTCCCTGTGGGTGTGGAACGGTCGATGGCAGTCCTTATGTCGAATCTAAAAAAATCAATTCCACCTTGTTGAATTTAATAAAGAATTTTGGGGAAATATCAGGATATAAAATAAATAAAACTAAATCTTCAATATTAATGCTAAATGAGACCCAGAGAAATTACCCAGCCCCTGAGGTAAATCAATTCAATGTTGTAAATCAGTTTAAATATTTAGGAATCCAAATTGTGCCTAAGCTAGAATCAGTCGTCAGTGTCAACTATGAAGCCTTAATGTCAGATATCAATGAGTTAACTCAGAGATGGATGTCACTACCAATGTCGATGATCGGGAGAATCAATATACTTAAAAGTAATATTTTACCTAAAATACTTTATTTATTTCAATACATTCCCTTATCACCACCTTTAGATCCATTCTCAAGAATAAAAAAAAAGTTAGTGGAATTTATATGGAACAACAGGAGGGCTAGATTACGTTTGTCTTTATTATATTTACCATTTGATCGTGGAGGTCTGAAATGTCCACAAACTGGTGAACATAATATGTATACTTATGTATTGGATTGTCTAGACTAAACAGAGGAGCATTGTTGAAGATTTGATTTTGTTGGTGGTTGTTGGTGTTTTTAGTGTATTTTTTTTTTTGTAGTACTTTAGTGTTAGTGTTTGATTGTTTGTATCATGTTTGTTAAAAAAAAAAAGGTTCAATAAAGATATTGTGGAAAAAAAAAACAGGTAAACAGTACTGAGTCAGGTATAATAAGATATATTTAACAATTATGATGCATTTTAAGCTCAAACAAACTTGATCTAGGATTAAAAGCAATTAAAATAATACAGTCACAAGGTTACATGGAAAATACTTGATTTACTGGATAGATACATGTAGATACTGTATAAATATATATTCTCTGCATCAACAATGTACTATACATGCATTCATTTAGTATAGCACTAGGAATTTTGACAATAAACCTTTGTACTTTTTGCAGATGTGTCTCCACTTTTGTTTTATGTGTGAAGGTTACCACCAAGTGATATAAATTAAATACTAAAAATTAGAAAAGCGGAGACTTCCGGTTATGGCGGCCACCTAGAAGGACACGTATCACTCTGCTCTGCTCCTGGAAATAAAGATTCGGCAAATAACTCTCTCATTTGGAACAGAACTTTTCCCAGCGTTTGGGTGAGGATATGCCGGGGAAGACTAAGGCTGGGAAACCAAGCGGGGGAAAAATTGAATCGCCGAAGCAGTCCAAATTAACAGACTTTAAAGTTTGTGGCGCAGTAGAAAAAGCTGCGGATATGGCGGATGAAACTAGCGGTGGTGCGGTAACTACTGATGATGGCGGCACAGGTGCAGTGCTGGCTGCCATTAGCTCAATGAGAGCAGACTTTTCCGCTAAACTTGATGGGATTATGGCAGCGTTGGATGCAATGAGAAAGGAGTTGGGTGACTGCGTGGAGCGAGTGACGCAGGCGGAGCTTCGTGTTTCCAGTGCGGAGGATGAAATCAGCGGACTTCAAATAAAGGTGCGCACTTTGGAAAAAAAAAATAAAGATCTGGAAAATAACGTTCTGGACTTGGAGTCCCGGTCCAGACGGAACAACCTGAGGCTGGTGGGTTTACCAGAGGGAGCCGAAGGTCGTGATTCATGCTCCTTTTTGGAGGGGTGGATCCCGAAGGCGCTGAACAACGCGGAGCTAAAATCATCAGTCGTCTTGGAAAGCTCCCACCGAATTGGCCCACCGAGAGGTAACAAGGCAGCACCGAGGACGTTAATTATGAAGTTTCTCAGCTACAGAGACAGGATGACGATCTCCAACACGGTGCGGGCCAAAGGAGAAATTAAATACCAAGATCAGCAGGTGCGGTTCTACCCAGATTTGGCCTCAGGAATCCAACAATTAAGGAAGCAGTTTGACCCCATCCGTAAAGAACTGCGCAACCTTGAGATTCGTCATGGAGTGATTCACCCTGCAAGACTTCTGGTCACATATGAGGGCAGAACACACATCTTCAAGACCCCCGAGGAGGCGCAGGAGCTCATCAAGAAGATCCAGGAAGAGACTGGTGGGAGCTAAGCATGAACAGAATATAGGGTAGAATATTTGAGCATTTAACTGATTAGAAGCATATAACAAGATTACAAAATATAGATTGTATTACATATTAAAAAAAAAAGTACAAAAAAAAAAGTACAAAATTGCTAAAAAATTTTGGAGTTAAATTGGAAAATTACAGAAGAGAGTTAATGTTACGTTATTAAAAGCAGTAGAGTTAGGGTGATTGGGAGGATGAAGAAGGAGTGGCTTTGGCTGATCCTCGTGGGTGTGGAACGGTCGATGACTATATCGGGAGACGGAATTTTTCTTTTGATTTTGGGGGGGTTTGCCACAAATGTGGGAAGGGGAAATTTGTTTGTGTGTAGTTTGTAGGATGAATGTTCAACCACTCATGTTTTTGCTTCTCTGTATGAGCATGTTTACACTGCAAGGTAATCCCAAACTCTCTATTGATCATAAACCAAAGTGTTAATCTTAATTTAACTTCATGGAATTGCAGAGGTCTACAAAATTTAAAAAAACTTAAACAAGTTATGAATAAAATAAAAGACATGGGTTCAAAAATTGTGTTTTTACAAGAAACTCATCTAATAGAGGAGGATGTTAAAAGAATAGGAGTAGATGGCAAGGAAGTGTATTCACCTCTTCATTTTCATCCCGAGCCAGGGGAGTTATGACTCTCATACATAAATCAGTTCCTTTACACAGTGAAAAATGTAATTGGAGACAAATTTGGAAGATACGTAATCATTCAAGGTTCTTTGCTATTAGAAAATATAAATCTTGTGAACTTATATGGTCCCAATATAGATGATCAGAAGTTCTTTGCCTCAATTTATTTCTTATTTTATCATCACTTACAGGGCCAACAATATAATCGCAGCGGGATTTTAATTGTACATAGAATCCAGGTATAGATAGATCAACAGGACTGGATTGTACGCACATTGATGTAGGATGACTATTAATCATTTTATGAAAGAATTGAGATTGTTCGATATATGGAGAGAAATGAAACCACCAGTTAAAGCCTATTCTTGTTATTCCAGTACCTACAAGACATTCTCACGTATGATTATTTTTTGATTTTCCACAGAATTAAGGTCCAAGATTCAAAACTGCTTTTATGATAACATCGTGATCTCTGATCATGCCACCCTGTTGTCTAATATATGTAAGATAAAGAATTGACAAAGGACTCAGGTAGATGGCAATTTCAGCATAAATGGCTTCAGGATGAGGAATTTGTCAAGTATATAGAAAACAGATAGACGAGTTCTTTGACATCAATACTACACAAACATCAGCATGTGTGTAAAGTGGGAGGCTTTCAAAGCTTTTATTAGGGGACATATTATTAGTTATACAGGAACAAAATCTAAGAAGACTCGAGAGGAGAGAGCTAACTTGGAACATAAAATAAAAAGTCTTCAGGAAAAAAGTGTATGCAGGAAGTGACCCAAGGTTGGAGAATGAATTACTGATTTTGAGAGCTGAATACGACAAAAAATCAGCGAATAGAGCTGCCTCGAGTCTTCTAAGATTGAAACAATCTTTTTATGAACAAGGTGAAAAATCAGGAAAAATTATTAGCATGGCAGATTAAACAATTAGAAATCTAAAACACCAATTATACCCGTATTATAAGTAACGGACAGGTAGTTATAGATCCTTTAGAAAATTAATAGAGGCCTTTAGAGGATTACTATGAAAAATTATATGATACCAAAAAATGAACCTGATTTAACAAAACTAAATGGGTTTTTGAACGAACTATCTATACCGTGTATTCAAATGAAAACAGGGAGATATTGGAGTCTAAAATTAAGTCAAGAAGGAAGTTGGGCTAGCCATTGATAATATGAATCAGGAAAAGTGCAGGACCAGATGGTCTTCCAGTTGACCTTTTAAGACATTTAAGAATAAATTAATAAAACCTTTTTTGGAAATGGTTCTAGAAGCATTTCAAAATAATAAATTACCATCATACATAACTAATGCCTAAATTAATACTGTTGCCCAAAACCAGGTAAGCCCTCTAATAAATGTGAAAATATGAGACCAACTATGCCTATTAAACGCCGACCTTAAGATAATCTGTAAAAATTTTAGCAAGACGGAATACAAGAAATTTTACCAAATATTATTAAATCGAGATCAGAATGGCTTTTAAAGGGAAGACAAGGCTTTCCATAATGTAAGAAGACTATTTAATATTATTTATTCTAATAAAGAAGCACCGGATACAGCTCTCTTATCACTGGATGCCGAAAAAGCCTTTGATAGAGTTGAATGGCCCTTTCTTTTTGAAGTCTTACAAAGGTTTGGACTTGGAAATAATTTCATAAAATGGGTTCAGATAATATATAATAATGCTACTGCAGAAATCCTAACAAATAACAATATTTCAAAATCAATAAAAATCAATAGAGGATGTCGACAAGGCTGTCCACTTTCCCCTTTACTGTTTACTATGGCAATTGAACCTCTAGCGATGGCGATACGTCTACAGTCACAAATATATGGAATTAAAGTTGGACCAACAGAACATAAAATCTCCCTGTATGCCCGATGACATACTTTTGTTTATGTCGAATCTTAAAAATCAATTCCGACCTTGTTGAATTTAATAAAGAATTTTGGGGAAGTATCAGGTATAAAATAAATAAAACTAAATCTTCAATTATTAATGCTAAATGAGACCCAGAGAAATTACCCAGCCCCCTGAGGTAAATCAATTCAATGTTGTAAATCAGTTTAAATATTTAGGAATCCAAATTGTGCCTAAGCTAGAATCAATCGCCAGTGTCAATTATGAAGCCTTAATGACAGATATTGATGAGTTACTTCAGAGATGGATGTCACTACCAATGTCGATGATCGGGAGAATTAATATACTTAAAAGTAATATCTTACCTAAAATACTTTATTTATTTCAATACATTCCCTTACCACTACCTTTAGATTTATTCTCAAGAATTAAAAAAAGTTAGTGGAATTTATATGGAACAACAGGAGGGCTAGATTACGTCTGTCTTTATTATATTTACCATTTGATCGTGGAGGTCTGAAATGTCCAAATTTTATGTTGTATTATTGGTCGGCACAACTGAGGTCTATGACATATTATTTTTCATCAAATGATCTCCCTCACTGGACTGAAATGGAATCATACAATTTACCTTTACCTCTTCCCATATTCATATACTCAGATTCGGCAAAAAAATTACAAAAACAAGTTAAAAATCCATTTGTAAAGCATATGATCAAAATATGGTGTGAAGCTAAAAACTATTTAAAAGAACCACAGTTACTGTCACAATTTAGTCCAATATGGGGTAATCAATATTTTAAACCAGGGAGAGCGGACGCTGTATTTAAAGTATGGAATTTAAAAGGGATACAAAAGATTCAGGATTTATATTTGCCATGTGCAGAAAACATAATGTCTTTTGAAGAGCTGAGATTAAATTTAAATCTCATAGAACACATTTTTTTAAATATCTTCAACTTAGAAACTTTATTCGATCAAATCAAAATAAAGCTCTCACTCGACCTATCTATTCATCCTTGGAAAAAATGTTGATGAAAGATAGTAAAAGAAAGGGTATTATTTCAGAGTTTTATAACTCATTGACACTATCTTCAAGTGAAAATTCACTGAAAAGATTAAACTACTGGAAAGAAGATCTGCAAACTGAAATTTCGGAGGAACAATGGGAATTGGCTTGTACAGAAGCTCAAACCAAATCAATAAATGTACGCCTTAAATTGATACATTTCAAATGGTTAATGCGGATGTATGTTACACCGGAGGAGTTAAATAGATAAAACAAAAATATACCAGATACATGCACAAAATGCATGGAAAGTAAAGGAACCCTATTTCATTGTGTATGGGAATGTAGATTAATAAGAATGTTTTGGGAAGAGGTGAGGGTAACAATTGAAAAAATAATCTCAAAACAAATCATATTGAATCCTAAACTGTTTTTGTTGGGTCTGTACCCAGAAAAGCATAATTTTAATAAAAGTGAAAGAACATTCATAGACCTCAGTTTGCTTAATGCCAAAAAATGTATTGCACTATTATGGAAAAAGACTCATAGACCAGATGTGACTCAGTGGTTAAGACAGATGTTAACAAACCTTCCATTAGAAAGAATAACATATATACTGAAATCAAAGGAAATTGTGTTTGAGAATATATGGAGACCTTTTATTGATTATGTAAAAAATTTAAACATAACTCTTGAAGAAGAAGGTGAATGATGTGTGTGGACCTTGTAAATTCCAAACTGGTGAACATAATATGTATACTTATGTATTGGATTGTCAAGACTAAACAGAGGAGCATTGTTGAAGATTTGATTTTGTTGGTGGTTGTTGGTGTTTTTTAGTGCAATTTTTTTTTGTAGTACTTTAGTGTTAGTGTTTGATTGTTTGTATCATGTTTGTTAAAAAAAAAAGGTTCAATAAAGATATTGTGGAAAAAAAAATAGAAAAGCTGTCTAAGAACAATCCAGCATTTTGAGAAATCACTTTTGGTTTGGTGTAAGTCTGCCAACAGAATTATGAGCCATAAAGCACTTTGTGTTAAAATGTTACATCCCATTAAACCCTAACTCAGGGGTGTACAATCATGTGCCATGGGGGGCCAAGATCCTGCAGGTTTTCTCTTCTACCCAGTCTCTTCAGCAGGTGTTTTCACTGATCAGTAGTCAGTAGAAGAAATTCAATGGAATCTGCCATTGAAGACACTAGTTGGAGGTAAAACCTGCAGGGTCTTGGCCCTCCATGGCACATGATTGGACACCCCTGTCCTAACCCATTATTAGGAAATACAGATGCTAATATGGTCCAGAATTCCTCCATATACTGGTACTATCACTAAAGTGTGCAGTGTCTTATGCACTGGCACATCCAACAATGCAGTCTTCAGTAAATAAAATAATTGTTTTTGATTACTTTTTCTTAAAAATGAGCCATTTTCAACGTCACTGATATATACAGTATATATACTGTATATATATATATAAAAATTGTTCGAGTACCCCACGACATGACCCCAGCCACCGCAAAAAGGCTGAGAGCAGCAGACCCTCCCAATCATACCGATATACCCCCTACAAAAAGAAAATGGGGAATCCTGCTTCAAGTAGCCCAAGAATACAGAAAACATCACAGGGAGGTCAGCAGGGGTCACGAAATTATCAGAAGGCCCACACTCCTGTGGTCAGAAAAGATGGGAGCAGACATGGCTGGTGAATCATAGAATTGAATGCAAAGCAATATTGAAAGCATATGCTATGAAATGTAATATCCTGTGTAATCAGTGAAGCAAATGTATGCTCATTGATTAAGATGTATGTAATCAACAGAAATAATGAATGTAATCAAACTGTGTGATTGTATGTACATTTTAACTGCACAAAGGAAGGTTTATGTGGGGTCAGATTGTGAAATGTTGGAAAGACCAGTTGACTGGAAAAGCATGTGATAATGAGGAAGTGAAAGTTGGTTGGAACAGCAAGTTGAGGTATTTTGGTGATGGAAAATGATGAGATAGGCAAGCCAGGCAGCCATGAGCTGAGCGCATGAACAAGCACATGGCTTTACTGGAACTGGGGGGGTGAAACGTGCAGAATGAGGTAATTTTTATACAAAAGTTAACAATAAGCCAATCATAAGAGGCCAAGAAGCCTATGGTGAGATTGCGGGTGAATCAGGAACTGCAAGCTGGTGAACCTAACCTCTATCTTGAGGTACAAGGTCAAAGGGTCTTCGACAATATATATATATACTGTATATACACACACACATATGCGCTTGTATTGATATGTAACGACCAAAGTGTGGATATTTTTTACTCACTCTTGTGAGTTAGCTATGCTAAAAGCTAACAGTGCTTTTACCACGACCAAACGTTTCTTGTTGCCATAAAAAAATGCTCGTTTGAGAAAACTAGAACAAAAATCTTAGCATCTTACAGAATACTTTGTTCGATATCCAGTGCAAAATACGCTGTTTTGTATCAATACGATTGATTATTGTCTCAAATGACGTTAGTGACGTCGCCAAATATCTTAAAATGCTCGTTTGAGAAAACGAGAACAAAAATCTTAGCGTCTTACAAAATACTCTTTTTATAAAGATATCCAGTGCAAAATACGCTATTTTTGTGGTATCAATGCTGTGTGTGAATGGGTGCCTTGCGTTGTGTTATGGGAGATTTTTCTCCCAGACACTAGTAATGTCGTCATTTTTACTATTTTGGTAATAATTCCATAATCATGGGCCATTTTTATTTTTTCAATCGTGTGTTTAATCGTGTGTTCTGTAACCGTGTTTCATCTAATCCTTCTCTTTATTGCGCAGTAGCCTGGTGGAGCACCTACAATTTCATTGTACTGTACAATGACAAAGCCTATTCTATTCCTATTCTTCTACTCTATAATCAGACATGTAAGCTTTGGTAATACTGATATTTAATATAATTGCCTTCTATGTCTGCACATTTAATGGCAGGCTTAAGTTGTACACTGCACAAACGAAAACACTTTTTATTTTTGTATTTACAGATTTATCACACCTGGATGATGAGGGAGAACCCCCCAGACCTGTGGTGTCCAGCTCACCTTTGCCAGCACCAAGCCTGTCCTCCTCCTGCTCTCTTCTCGTCAGACCAGATTAGGTAATATATGTTCAGATCATGACCCATTCACACAAAGGGGGGAGTGAATTAAACCAATTATACACTTGAATTGAATGTTGTGATGCCACTAATAGTAAATGAATGTTAAATAGTCACATTCAATCTTGGATTGACGATTCCTGCGTTTTTCAGTCTGTGGTTATTTTATATTGCTTCTTATTTTTGTACTTTAAAATAGGGAAATGGAAGTGGGACGCAAACATGAACCTCCTTCTTGACTACCTGGAGAGGTCAGATGAGAGACAGCAGGAGCAGAGCAGGAGGGATGAGCAGCTGACCTCCAGTTTGCTGCAAAGCATCCAGAAAATGGAGGACAGTATCAATACCCTTGTTGGACTGATGGGACGCGTTGTCTCTGTGCTTGAGGGACTGCAAACAAAGTAACTATCACAGCACTGATATTTTTGGCTGTGTGTATAATATTTCATATGTAGCAGTCTTAAGTTCTTGCACATTTTGTAAATAAAAGCTTTCTTTCCTTAAGTGTTTTTTTTCTGCTTCCACAGTAAGTAATTGTTATCCTCACACCAAACATATGCATGAAATGTAAAGCTATTTAGGATAAACAATGCAAATCACTATAACATTATAGTGGTGGGAAGTGAAAGTACAAGTACTGAATTGCTCCACTGAATTTCATTTTTTCAGGTATTTGAAAATATATCAGGTATTTGTGGACTTTACTCACATATTTTTGACAACTTTTTTCACATTTTCTAAAGAACAAGAGGCATCAAATTTTAAATCTATGCGCTTTTTCTGTAGAAAATGTTCCAAGTTGCCTGCTTCAAAAATAATAAATAATGAGTTTATATTGTTTTGACAACATACCATATGACATTCTGTCATCTCTGGACAAGATCATTTCTGGGGAAAGTACTTCTAACTTGTACACTTTAGAGCTTGACTCTTTTTACCCCTACATGAATAAAAACTTGAATCAGTACTTTAACCAGAATAGATTACATACAAGTACAAAAGGTGTATACCTCTATCAGCTCTGTAAATGTGCCTATAAAATATATAAATACATCATAAATACTTCAAAACAGAGTACACTGAGGACCGATTGTCAGCTGAATTTTTTATTCATTAACGCTTTTCAACTACTTCACGTTGTATTTTGTACATGATATGGCAGGAACTAAACAGGTTATTGCTCCCCACTGTTAAAGTACTCCATTAAAGCTGCCCTAATGTCATTCCCTTCTACACTGGCATGGTCAGGTAGTGGTTGAACTGGAGGCTTACTGTGATCATGTGTGTCTGGGAGTCCAAAGTTGTCACCATGTTCCTCACAAATATTATCAAGTATGCAGTAGGTGAGCACCATTTTCTTGCTCAGCTCCAGTTTGCACTCATTCCTTGTCAGGATGGACCTCTATCATCCTTTCCAGTTGCCAAAAGCCATTTGTACAACTGAATGAGCACGGATCATCCGGTAGTTGTAGTTACATTGTTCAGGGGTAAGTCTGCCTGTGTCCGAAAAGGGTTTCATCAGCCACTTCTGCATGGGGTCAGCTGGGTGGTGAAATCCAGTGTCGTGCCAAAAAGTGATCAGTATGCAGAAGCCAGGAGCGCTCGCTTGTTAAAGGTGTATTACCTGGTCTCAGTCCACCTACAATGTGTTGAAATGTTTTGAGGTTTTATTGCATCTGAAAAATTATAGTGGTGGCCAAAGTGTTGCAGTTTGGATAACAATATGTAGAATTTATCAGATTGCAATTAAATGCAATATTTATGTGCAAAAATCTCATTGTTTTGGAGGTATATAGAATATTTATTTATACAGTATGTACATGTACACTACCGTTCAAAAGTTTGGGGTCACTTAGAAATTTCCTTATTTTTGAAAGAAAAGCACTTTTTTTCAATGAAGATAACTTTAAACTAATCAGAAATACACTCTATACATTGCTAATGTGGTAAATGACTATTCTAGCTGCAAATGTCTGGTTTTTGGTGCAATATCTACATAGGTGTATAGAGGCCCATTTCCAGCAACTATCACTCCAGTGTTCTAATGGTACAATGTGTTTGCTCATTGCGTCAGAAGGCTAATGGATGATTAGAAAACCCTTGTGCAATCATGTTAGGTCTGCAATGCTGTAATTACTGCAAATGGAGGATTCTTTGACGAAAGCAAAGTTTGAAGGAAAAAATTATTATTTCAAATACAAATCATTATTTCTAACCTTGTCAATGTCTTGACTATATTTTCTATTCATTTTACAACTCATGGTAGTAAATAAGTGTGACTTTTAATGGAAAACACAAAATAATTGTCTGGGTGACCCCAAACTTTTGAACGGTAGTGTATATATCCAGTAAATCTATGCATTTTTCGATGTAACCTTGTGACTGCATTATTTTAATTGCTTTTAATCATAGATCAAGTTTGTTTTGGGTTCAAAATGTATCATAAGAGTTAAATACATCTTATTATACCTAACTAAGTACTGTTAACCTGTTGAAATATAGATTTTACGGCTAATATAACCCCATAACAACAATAGGGCACCTGGCGATCAGTTTTTGGCATGACATTACAGGCGACCTCCGTCTCGTAACACGCCGTAACACTACCTACTACAAAATTGATATAAATAGAATGTTTAAGTGTAGTCAATGCTAGCTAGTTGAGCTAAAGACTTGAGCTAGCAATGGCTGATAACTGAAATATTGATAATTACCGATCTCCTTAAACATAGCTGCCGTTCTCTGCGATTAAGAATAAAACTGTTTTTGGATGGTAATACAGGTTTGGAATAATAAAAGCAGCACTCCCAAAGAGACAACAAACTCCTCCATGTTGACAAGTTAGCGCTGCTGCTTCTTCTTCTCCTCTTTTTACTTCTTCTTCTGTGGTGTTCTGTGGGGCTGCATAAAGACACTTCACACTACGTAATGATGTAGCCCTGACATAATCCCCTACTATCTCCATGTCAGTGGAAAACCAATTGCTTCTTATGAGGCACTACAGGTGAACTGGTTAAGCACCAGCACAAGCACCAGAACCAAACTAGCACTGGTTCTTATTTGGTGGAAATGAGGGATATAAGTACCCCTCATTAAGTACCATTCTATAAGTACCCCTTGTTAAGTATCACTCTATAAGCACCCCTCGTTAAGTACCACTCGATAAGTACCACTCTGTAAGTACCCCTAGTTAAGTACCACTCTATAAGTACCCCTAGTTAAGTACCACTCTATAAGTACCCCTCATGAAGTACCACTCTATAAGTACACCTCGTTAAGTACCACAACCTCTACCGCGACAGCCCTAATAAGTACCCCGTGGGAAGCCACTCAGTAGTTTTCCCTCAGACTGAAGAGATGGCAGATCAAAGGTGCTGGGGGACAAGGGGAATTGTCATGGGGGTTGAGATGTAAATACAGCACCTCAGGTAGCGGAGGAGGGTTAATATAAAAGAGAGTGCCTGCAACCTGTAGTTTTAGTGTTTTTGATTCTGGTGGATGTGAAGGAGTGAAGAATAAAGTTCCCTCTGCTCTGAACGCACGGCCTGGTTATTCCTCCCTCCACACTGGTGACCCTTGACGCACAATGGAACACGAGCCGAATACCCCAGAGATGACCTGGACGGGAAGTGCCAGCGACGCTTGCGCCGTTTCGGTCAAACTCCCAGACTTTTAGCTACACGACCCGAAGTCTTGGTTCCTTCACACTGAGGCCCAGTTCGCGCTCTGGGGAATAACAGCAGATGACGCCAGATACTACTACGTGATTGCAGCACTGGACGCCCGCTCACCTCAGCAGGTGGCGAGCCTGCTCCAACAGCCCCCAGCCCGCGACAAATACAGTGCTCTCAAAACCGCACTGACCCGGCGCTACACGCTCTCGGACTGTGACAGAGTGGAGAGGCTCCTGACGTGCTCCGACTTGGGAGACGGGCTGGTGGTTGAATTGATGGAGAAGACGTTGGCGTTGATGGGCACAGATGACGGGCATTTCCTCTTTGCCCACCTTTTCCTACGGAACCTCCCAATAACGGCCAAGGCGGTCCTTGCCAATTCGCCACTGCTGGCCGCGCACAACGACCGGGCACTAGCCCAAGGGGACGCACCTCCAGGAACCCCCCACCAGCACAGTAGTGCCTCGGAGCCGAAGATCCCCCATTACAGCAGCTATGGACAGAGGCTGAAGCCCAAAGGACATGAGGGTTAAGCCTCAGTCTGAGAGTCTGGGGGGGCGGGGGGGAAGCCACTCAATAGTTTTCCCTCAGACTGAAGAGATGGCAGATCAAAGGTGCTGGGGGAAGAGGGGAATTGTCATGGGGGGTTGAGATGTAAATACAGCACCTCAGGTAGCAGAGGAGGGTTAATATAAAAGAGAGTGCCTGCAACCTGTAGTTTTAGTGTTTTTGATTCTGGTGGATGTGAAGGAGTGAAAAATAAAGTTCCCTCTGCTCTGAATGCTCGGCCTGGTTATTCCTCCCTCCACAATCCCTCATTAAGTACCACTCTATAAGTACCCCTGGTTAAGAAACCCTCTACAAGTTCCACTCTATAAGTACGCCTCATTAAGAACCCCTCTATAAGTTCCACTCTATAAGTACGCCCTGTTAAGTACCACTTTATAAGTACCCCTTGTTAAGTACTACTCTATAAGTACCCCTTAAGTACCACTCTATAAGTACCACTCTGTAAGTACCCCTCGATAAGTGCCCCTCATTAAGTACCCCTCGTTAAGAACCACTACCTCTACCGCGACAGCCTTAATAAATACCCCTCTATAAGTACCCCTCTGGGCGGCACGGTGGCGGAGTGGTTAGCACTGCGGCAGCACAGTAACTCACCCTTGGCCGGGGGATCCTGGGTTCGATCACAGCCCCCGACCAACAGTGATCTGTGCAGAGTTTGCATGTTCTCCCCGTGTCTGCGTGGGTTTACTCCGGGATTTCTCCGGTTTCCTCCCACATGCCAAAAACATGCAAGTTAGGTTAACTGGCATCAAACTGGGGATTCTAAATTGTCCTTAGGTATGACTGTGAGAGTGAATAGTTGTCTGTCTTTCTGTGTTGGCCCTGCGATGGACTGGCAATCTGTCCAGGGTGTACCCTGCCTCTCGCCCAAAGATGCTGGGATAGGCTCCAGCCCCCCCGCGACCCAAAAAGGATTAAGCGGAAGAAGATGAGTGAATGAAAGCACCCCTCTATAAGTACCCCTCATTAAGTACCACTCTGTAAGTACCCCTCTATTAGTTCCACTCTATAAGTACCCCTTGTTAAGTACTACTCTATAAGTACCACTCTGTAAGAGCCCCTCATTAAGTACCACTCTATAAGTACCCCTCGTTAAGAACCACTACCTCTACCGCGACAGCCCTAATAAATAACCCTCTGTAAGTACCCCTCATTTAGAAGCACTCTATAAGTACCCTCATTAAATACCCCTCTATAAGTACCCCTCGTTAAGTACTACTCTGTAAGTACCCCTCGTTAAGTACCCCTCTATAAATACCACTCTATAAGTACCCCTCTATATGTTCCACTCTATAAGTACCCCTCTGTAAGTACGCCTCGTTAAGTACCACTCTATAAGTACCCCTCTATAAGTATGCCCCGTTAAGTACTACTCTGTAAGTACCCTATGTTAAGTACCACTTTATAAGTACCCCTCGTTAAGTACTACTCTATAAGTACCCCTCTATAAGTACTCCAATAAGTACCCTTCATTTATTACCACTCTATAAGTACCCCTCTATAAGTTCCACTATATAAGTATCCCTTGTTAAGTACTACTCTATAAGTACCCCTCGTTAAGTACCACTCTATAAGTACCCCTCATTAAGTACCACTCTATAAGTACCCCTCATTAAGTACCACTCTGTAAGTATCCCTCTACAAGTACCTCTCATTAAGTACCCCTCTATAAGTTCCACTCTATAAGTACCCCTTGTTAAGTACCACTCTGTAAAGACCCTTCATTAAGTACCACTCTATAAGTACCCCCTATAAGTTCCACTCTATAGGCCCTTTTCCACTAGTACCGGTTTGGCCTTACTCGACTCAACTTGCTTTCTAGCCTTTTCCATTATACCCAGGACCGGTTAACAGGTCCTATTTTCGTATCCACTCGAGGCCAGGGTACAACCGTGCTGAGTCGAGCCAAGATGTGACGTCAACAGACTGCGAGCCACTGATTGGTCAGGGCATAACATCACGAAAGCCTCCGTCTTCTGTGGAATCTACACGACCGCCATTTGCAATATTTCCCGGACTAACTCGGTCACCGAGTAAATACGATATTAATACAGATGGCTTTGTAGGTTTTGCGGAAATCTACACCGTGGTCCAACGAATAGGTGCGGAGTTTTCTGTGCTTGGTGGCAGATCCACAGTGAGAGGAGCGACCCGCCCCGTTACAGATGCATCCCAGCATAGAACCGGACTATGGACAAGCTGAAGACGAACGTGAGAGAACCATCGACGGTGAGTGATTTGTAATATTGTGCATCTGTTCCCTTATTTATCCTGTTGGTGGTAAGTTCACTTTTTTTGAGCGATACAGCGCCGTCCTGTCCTGGCTAACGAGTGTTAGCTAGTAGCTACCTAGCTAGTAGCCAACTCTGCTGATTCGCGCTTGTTTTGTCCTAAGTATTCACTTGTGAGAGCAAAACGATGAAATATGTTAATCCTGGTTAAAGTCTTGGTTTGTGTACGTGTTGCACATTGGTGCTGTGCATTAAGTTGTGTGTAATTTCTCCCTAGAATCTGTTTCCACATGCCAGGGGTTAGCCTCCCTCAGTGTTTATATTGTGGATACAGGTCAAGTGGACCCCAGGATCCGAAATCTCAACATATTCAAGTGCATTTTCAAACCAGTGATTTATAAAGTGATTCATATAATTTTCTAAAGCGTCAGAATAGACCCACACACCTATTCTGTGGATTTTCCATAAAAGGTGTTGGAACAGTGTTGTTGTGCTGTTCCACCATAAATCCCTGGATTGATAATGTACTTGTACATGTACAGAGTGGATCCTGCGATGCTCACTGGCCAGGGAAACGAAGCATTTTTGTCACATCCCACCACTGACTTTCACAAGTGTATTTCTCTAATACAGGTACATCTCCAAAAATTAGAATGTCATGAAAAAATTCAGTATTTTTTGTCACTCATTTCAGAAAGTGAAATCCGTATATTATATGGATTCATTACACAGACAGTGATATATTTCAAGCGTTTATTTATTTTAATTTGGATTATTATGGCTTACAGCCCCTGAAAACCCCAAATTCAATTTGTCAAAAAATTAGAATATTACATAAAATTAATTTTAAAAAACAGTTTTTAAATAGAAATGTTGGCCGCTGAAGTGTTGGTTAATATGGGCTGTTGCCATAATCATCAAAATTAAAATAAACACAATATATCACTGTCCATGTAATGAACCTATATATGGGTTTCACTTTCTGAAATGAGTGACAAAAATATTTAACTTTTTCATGATATTCTAATTTTTGAGATGTGCCTGTATATGTTTTGAACTTGCTTTAACTAACCACCATCCATTTCTGTCTTTGGTCTACACAACAGGAAAGGAAAAGCAGCCACCCCACAACGGACCTTGCCACTGTGGAAAGTACTGAAATCCTTTGCTTTTATAGGTAAAGTGTCAAAACCAAAGTAGCACAATTTCCACTTAATATAAAAGGGACTGAACTGAGATTTATTTGACTGTGTGAATATTAATTACAGTGTCTGAGTGGGTTTCCTCCGGGATTTCTCCGGTTTCCTCCCACATGCCAAAAACACGCAAGTTAGGTTAATTGGCATCAAACTGGGGATTCTAAATTGTCCTTAGGTATGACTGTGAGAGTGAATGGTTGTTTGTCTCTCTGTGTTGGCCCTGCGATGGATTGGTGATCTGTCCAGGGTGTACCCTGCCTCTCGCCCAAAGATGCTGGGATAGGCTCCAGCCCCCCCGCAACCCGAAAAGGATTAAGCGAAAGAAGATGGATGGATGAAAATGACTGGCACATCAACTGTAAAATAAACCGCTTGTTAATGTATTTATTTTTTTGTCAGATCACTTGTGTGATCCTTTGTGAGTTATGTTCATAACTGTATCTTTTGGGGAATGGGAGTTGTTCAGTCATCAATATAATTTAGTTTATATGTGTAGTTTATAGTCTATCATCAATAAACTCATGCAGTAACAGGACAGATTGCAAATATTTGAGACCCATTGTAGTGCATCCTTTCGTATTTTAGCAATACAAGTACAAAATACCGCCCACACTTGAAGCCAGGGCAAGAAGAGACACAGCGGTGACAAAGCGGTGGCTAAACTTTTATTGATAAAAACTCCATATTTTGACTGAGCGACTCCATACTCGGTGATGCACACCTTCAGTTAAAGTACTAGATTCCATTCAAGTGAATATATTAATTCATTCTGATTGCTGAGGCCACAGTAAAAACAGATGATTTTAAATGTAACCCAGCCCTTGTAAAATCTACTTTACTGAAGCGCAGCTACATGAAAATTGTGGTTAAATACAACAACGAAGTACTTTATTGTCACATTCAAATTGTACTCGCTCCTGTTTTGTTTTTCTTTTGAATTCTTGGATGGAATATGTGTGGGCAATATAAGCTGCGGCTTCAGCCATCACCCATTTCAGATAACCTATGTTGAACTGTATAATCAGAGGGGTTATTGTTTAATTTGACCTGGTTAGATTTTTTTCCCCTTTGTTATATTATTCTATTTTCTTTTAATCTTTACTTTTAATCTATCTGAAATAAAGATTGATTAATTCACATTCCACCACTGGCTTTTAGCAACAAGTGTATTTCCCAAATATGTTTTAAACTTGCTTTAATTAACCACCACCCATTTCTGTCTTTTGTCTAGGCAAGAGGGAAACAATCCACCCAAACCGGACCTTGCCTCACTATTTACAGAGATGCAGGCCTAAGATCTGCTGAACCGGGTCCAGCTTGAGTGGCACATCCCAGCTGCTTTTCAGTGAGGCAGCGTGGCCGGCGTGTGTGACCCATTCTAAGTTGTTTTTTTTTTACAGTTTGAATTTTGCACATTCTGAATAATCTGGAATTTGCTGCTGATTGTAATAAACAATTTAGTGACTTATGTGTTTGCATCATGATTTTCTATTTTGTCTGTTAAGACACCGGTGGGAAAAAAGTCAACAGCACAAACCATTTATTGATGACTTTGAAAATAATGGCTCATTTTTAAGAAAAAAGTAACCAAAACAATTATTTTAACTGAAGACTGTATTGTTGGATGTGCCACCGCAGAACACCCTGCACACTTTAGTGACAGTACCAGTATATGGAGGAATTCTGGGCCATATTAGCATCTGTTCTTCATCATAATGGGTTTGGGCAGGGGTGTCCAATCATGTGCCATGGAGGGCCAAGACCCTGCAGGCTTTACCGCCAACAATGTCTTCAACAGCAGATTCCACTGAATTTCTCCCACTGACTGCAGATCAGTGAAAACACCTGCTGAAGAGACTGGGTAGAAGAGAGAACCTGCAGGGTCTTGGCCCCCCATGACACATGATTGGAAACCCCCGGGTTAGCGTTTAATGGGATTTAACATTTTAACACAAACTGCTTTATGGTTCATAATTCTGTTGACAGACTTACACCAAACCAAAAGTGATTTCTCAAACTGCTGGATTGTTCTTAGACAGCTTTTCCAATCTATGAGTATTGAATTTGTGCCACATGGTGGTAACCTTCACATATAAAAAAAGAGACATCTGCAAAAACTTGAAAGGTTTATTGTCAGTGCAATTCCCAGTGCAATACTACATGAATGCATGTAAAGTACATTGTTGATGCAGAGAATATATATTTCTACAGTACATACAGTGGGGCAAAAAAGTATTTAGTCAGCCACCAATTGTGCAAGTTCTCCCACTTAAAAGATGAGAGAGGTCTCCAATTTTCAACTATGAAAAACTATTTTTTTTTTTACTATTTTTACTATTTTTTCAACTATTTTACCTCAACTATGAGAGACAAAATGAGAAAAAAAAATCCAGAAAATCACAATGAAGGATTTTTAAGATAAGATAAGATAAGCCTTTATTAGTCCCACAACGGGGAAATTCCAGGATTGCAATAGCACAGGGATAGCAATACTCAGAATGAATGAATGAATTTTTAATGAATTAATTGGTAAATTCCTCGGTAAAATAAGTATTTGGTCAATAACAAAAGTTCATCTCAATACTTTGTTATATACCCTTTGTTGGCAGTGACAGAGGTCAAACGTTTTCTGTAAGTCTTCACAAGGTTTTCACACACTGTTGCTGGTATTTTGGCCCATTCCCCCATGCAGATCTCCTCTAGAGCAGTGATGTTTTGGGGCTGTCGCTGGGCAACACGGACTTTCAACTCCCTCCAAAGATTTTCTATGGGGTTGAGATCTGGAGACTGGCTAGGCCACTCCAGGACCTTGAAATGCTTCTTACGAAGCCACTCCTTCATTGCCCGGGCGGTGTGTTTGGGATCACTGTCATGCTGAAAGACCCAGCCATGTTTCATCTTCAATGCCTTCTCACGATACATGGCCCCATTCATTCTTTCCTTTACACGGATCAGTCGTCTTGGTCCCTTTGCAGAAAAACAGCCCCAAAGCATGATGTTTTCACCCCCATGCTTTACAGTAGGTATGGTGTTCTTTCTCCTCCAAACACGGCAAGTTGAGTTTTTACCAAAAAGTTCTATTTTGGTTTCATCTGACCATATGACATTCTCCCAATCCTCTTCTGGATCATCCAAATGCTCTCTAGCAAACTTCAGACGAGCCTGGACGTCTACTGGCTTAAGCAGGGGGACACGTCTGGCACTGCAGGATTTGAGTCCCTGGCGGCGTAGTGTGTTACTGATGGTAGCCTTTGTTACTTTGGTCCCAGCTCTCTGCAGGTCATTCACTAGGTCCCCCCGTGTGGTTCTGGGATTTTTGCTCACCATTCTCGTGATCATTTTGACCCTACAGGGTGAGATCTTGCGTGGAGCCCCAGATCGAGGGAGATTATCAGTGGTCTTGTATGTCTTCCATTTTCTAATAATTGCTCCCACAGTTGATTTCTTCACACCAAGCTGCTTACCTATTGCAGATTCAGTCTTCCCAGCCTGGTGCAGGTCTACAATTTGGTTTCTGGTGTCCTTTGACAGCTCTTTGGTCTTGGCCATAGTGGAGTTTGGAGTCTGACTGTTTGAGGTTGTGGACAAGTGTCTTTTATACTGATAATGAGTTCAAACAGGTGCCATTAAAACAGGTAACAAGTGGAGGACAGAGAAGCCTCTTAAAGAAGAAGTTACATGTCTGTGAAAGCCAGAAATCTTGCTTGTTTGTAGGTGACCAAATACTTACTTTACTGAGAAATTTACCAATTAATTCATTAAAAATCCTTCAATGTGATTTTCTGGATTTTTTTTTCTCATTTTGTCTCTCATAGTTGAGGTATACCTATGATGAAAATTGGAGACCTCTCTCATCTTTTAAGTGGGAGAACTTGCACAATTGGTGGCTGACTAAATACTTTTTTGCCCCACTGTATATCTCATAAATCAAGTATTTTCCATGTAACCTTGTGACTGCATTATTTTAATTGCTTTTAATTCTAGATCAAGTTTGTTTTGGCCTAAAATACATCAAAATTGTCAAATATATCTTATTATACCTAACTCAGTACTATTTACTTTTTGAATATATATTTTGTGGCTAATATAGTTATTAACCTGGCGATCAAGTTGTGTCAGCAGATCACTTTTTGCTATGACACCACCATAGACTCATTGCTGCTGGAGCAGGTACATGACATGATGTCTCAACAGTCTCTCCATGATTTTCACACAGATCAGAGCAATTTGTTGCACAGGAAATAAACGTTTCTACAGACATTCTTAAGCTCTATAACTACTGATTGTTTGTGAAGCTGTGTTGACATCAGTGACAGGCTGTGTTGAACGCCAGACCAACCGTTTGACGCGGTAATTTTCCCACAACAGAGCCATCTGAAACACATACACACAGCATACATATTTTAGTACCTAATAGCGATAACTTGCAGAAATTACAGTGTAGTACGACGTACTTATAGCAAACTAGCATTAGCAACCATAAGCTTACCGTCATATATGATCAAGTTTGTATCCCCACGTCTTCGGCTCTCCCAGAAGCTGCAGTACTATTCCAGAGTGTTTCGTCTTGCTGCCTGTACCCTTGTCTGGCGGTCCTTTTTGGCATTTACGGTAACAAAAAGCCACAGACCGAGGAGTCACATTGTACAGCCGCCATGTTATGTTTTGCTTGGGTCGCGTGTTTTACGTCACGGGAGTGTGGCGCCGCCTTGCTGTAAAAAAAATCCCACCCACCCCAGCTGTACCCAGCTGCAATGGAAACACAACCGAGGCCGAAACGAGTAATGGCGAGTCGAGTAAGGCCGACTGGGGCTAGTGGAAAAGGGCCATATAAGTACCCCTCATTTAGTACCACTCTATAAGTACCCCTCGTTAAGTACCACTCTATAAGTACTCCTCTATAAGTACCCCTCTGTAAGTAACCTCTATATGTACTCCTTGTTAAGAATCCCTCGTTAAGTACCCTTCTATAGTTCCCCGTTATACCTCCTTCATTACCTGGTGTGGATGATCAGCATAAGCAGACAGTCCAGGTTTGATGGCCCTGAATGTCTCATGGACCAGAGTGGGAACATCTGAGGAGCGACAACAATCAAACCAAACTAATTAATCAGAACAACAACAACAATAATAACAACAGAATAAAAGTCCCTCATGAAGACCAAAGTCTTCAATCTACAACAAAAAGTCCAGGTTAATGAGAAGAAAAGCAGCAGTGGTGTGAGAATTTCCCTGTAAACGGAGGTGAACCAGAACTAGACCATCATCAGCAGATGTGTGACAGTCAGCTGTTGGCGTGTCCATGGCTGAAGGACTGTTAACCACATGACTATCCAGGTTAAACTGGTTAATCCGTTGCTCCAACCAGCAGGTGCTTCCATTAGCCGTTAGCAGCGCGCTAACAAAGGAGCCAAAAGTGCACTCAGGCCAAGGGCTGATTCCAGCTCAGTGCCGCCGTGATGTCATAATGAGGGAATTATAATGAAGGCTTTTGGCCTGGCGCTGCAGGAAACTTCCTCTAAGCCTAATAAAGCCGAATCAAAACGCTCTAATGAGTCTGTGTGGTTTTAACGACTTACAGCTGTAATTAAAGGCCTTAAATAGACTAAAAGCTTGAGCTGGAAAAACATCATTTTATCAGTTTATGATGGAATAATCAGCAGGGAGACGTTATGTTAAAGGCAGGAAAAATAGTCAAACAGAAGAGTTTTACAATCAAATATCAACATTTTTTTTCTTTTAGATCAGGGACTTTTTCCATGTAAATTTGTTATTTATTTATTTGTAATAAATCTGTTATTTTTTTCACATGAATTTAAGCTTTTTTGGTTGTAAACTTGAGATTTTATTCCTGTAAAATATCAGATTTTATCATCATTTGAGAAACTTCAGAAACTTGCACTATTTTTTTTTTTTGGTTTTGTTTTAAATTCATGTTTTTTATTGTAAATGTGAGTTTTTTCCTAAATAAGTCTGTCATAATTTAAAGACATGGTTGTTGTAATTTTTTTTCAGGTAAAATACCTAAAATTAGACCCGACCACCACAACAAAACTGAAAAAAGAAACAGGAAACTAATTTATGTGGAAACATCTGCAAATTAAACTAAAGTCCAAATGTTAAAAAGTTGTATTTACATAGATGTGAAAAAGGCTTCAAATCTATAAGATAAAAGTTAAAAATTTACCAAAAAAAAAAAAGATCAGAAAATAGTCACAAATTCATGAGAAAAAGTTTCAATTTACTAGAAAAAAAGTATATTTATGAGAAAAAAATGGCAAATTCACAAACAAACAGTTTTCTGGTCCATCGACTTTTCTAGTAAATGTGTAAACTTCTTCTGCAGATGTCATTTAGTCAGTTACCACAAACACTGGCCGTTAGTCAGTGTTTGTGGGTGTGGAACCACATGTTGGACAGCACTGCTCTAAGCCTGATGAAGCTGAATCAAACCTCCTGACCTCTCTTCTTCTTCTTCCTGCTGCTCCCTTCAGAGGTCTCCGCAGTAGATCATCTGCCTCCATCTCACCCTGTCCTCTCTGTAACACCAACCCTTCTCCATGCCCTCCTTCACTACATCCATGAATCTTCTCTGTAGCCTTCCTCTTTTCCTCCTGCCTGGCAGCTCCATCTTCAACATCCTTTGTCCAGTATCTCCACTATCCCTCCTCTGCACATGTCCAAACCATCTCAGCCTTGCCTCTCTTACTTTGTTTCCAAACCGCTCAGCCTGAGCTGTCCCTCTGATATACTCATTTCTTTTGTTTTCCTCCCCTGTCCTGTCAAGTAGCTAGGTGAGCAGAACAGAAATCTGCTTCTCTTATTGTGCCAAAAAGATTTACTTTGCCAAAAGGAGCTTTATACAGTGCATATATATGTACTGTATATTATTTGTTAACTCCTCTTGTAATAACTTAATATTTTATTTAAGTTGTTTTACCCATGAAGGACCCGACGGGGGGGGGGGGGGAATGGGGAAAGGAGGGGTGGGGAGGGGGAAAGAAAAGGGAGAGGAATAAACACAACTGAAACATACAGAAGACAAACAGTTTCTTCTACTGAAAAGGTCTCATCATGAGTCTGGCATCTGCACCTGTTAAAGGAGAGACGTGTGTGTATGCATACGTGTGCATGTGTATGAGAGGTTTGCTAGGTAACATACAAAGAGAGTGGCAGGTCACAGCAACACCCCCTTCCCCCAGAGACCCCGGGCAAGCAAGACAGCGCCACCAACCCCCACAGAGCACAAATGTCCCGAGGCCAACAAGCCCCAGGACAACCAGGTATCTGCCCCAGGAGGGACGGCTGAGGGAGGCCGAGCCACGAAGCGGCTGGCGCGGCACACCCCCGCCCCCGGACTGGCCAGCCCCCACCCCCTAAGCGGGGCCAATGCCAGCCCCCGGGCCCCAGAAGCCACCCTCACACACACCCTGGGGACTCCCAGGCCACCACGCCCAAGGAAGGCGGCAACATGGTGCAGAAGCCCCATGGGAGGCCAGCCCCCTAAGTCCAAGGGAGCCCACACAACCAGGAGGTACCAGGAGGCACCAAGAGGTACCACCCCATCAGTCCAGCACCCCCCGACCAGCACACATACCCATTCCCATGCACTCACACCCTCATGCTCTCACACGCACCCACTCACATCCACACTCATTCACCCACTCTCACTCGCCCTATCCCCCATATAACCCCACACTCGCACTCACACAACCACTCACTCCCGTACCCACTCAATCTCGCTCCCACTCCCACTTGCCCTCACAGTCGCCTGCACCCACCCATGCCTCCCTCCACCCACGCTCCCCTATACACACACTCACCACTCACTCTCCGACTCACTCACACCCACTTGTGCTCTCCCCCACACACTCACTCATACTCATTCACCCTTAATACTTGGGGCGGCCGCAGCGCAGATGTAGTGGGCATGAACATGGACCAATACCTGGCAGCAGCCGGGGAGACCGCTGCAAGCCGCTCAATGTGAGCTGTCCCTCTGATATACTCATTTCTAATCCTGTCCCTCCTAGTAACTCCCACTGAAAATCTCAGCATCTCCAACTCCTGTCTTTTTGTCAGTGCCAAAGTGATAGTCCTCCCTGGAATGCTTTTGGTGCAAAACCCAAGAATAAGTCATCACACAGGGTGAGGGGAGGACAAGCAACAGGCCAAGTTAGTGATCAAGTTGGTGACACCAAGATGGCGCCCACAGTGGTCGACATGGTGCTTCGCTGCGCCCTTTGTTTGTTTTTGTTTGTCAATTGTGTGTCTGCTTGCACTTATACCCGTGAAGAACTTCTAAATATCAGGACTTTCACTCCCACGGACCTTCTCCCAGTTTTTTTAGCTCCTGCCACCGATCTGGTTCATTGCTAGGCTCGAAAAGTGGGACGGCGAAAGAGAGGAAGACGAGCGGGCGCTCTCGTGCGGCTTCGCAGGAGAGGCACGCGAACGGCGCTGCCTGGCATATTTCTGTCCAATACCAACTCTCTCTCTAACAAGGTAGATGAACTGAGACTGCTGATGCGTTTTAGGGACCTCTCCTCCTCGGCTGCCCTCTGTTTTACTGAGACCTGGCTCCGGGAAAATATACCGGACAGCGCGCTGCGCCTCGAGGGTTTCCAGCTCTTTCGTGCTGATCGTGACACAGAGCTTTCCGGCAAGACCACAGGAGGCGGAGTCTGCTTCTACATCAACAGCAGCTGGTGCTCTGATGTAACGGTAATTTCCAACACTGTTCTCCCGCCCTGGAATTTCTTGTTATTAACTGCAAGCCTTTTTATTCCCTGCGGGAGTTTGCTTCTTTCATACTCATCGCTGTGTACGTCCCTCCCGACGCGGACACGCGCGAAGCTCAGCGCGTGCTTGCGGATCACATTCAACACACAGAGCGGATTTTTCCAGACTCTCTGGTTATTGTGGCTGGCGACTTTAATCAGAGCAATCTGAGCCACGATCTCCCCCGCTACAAACAGTTTATTAAATGCCCCACCAGAGGATTAAACACACTGGATCACTGTTACACCACAGTGAAAGACGCATATCGCGCTGTTCCCCGCGCTGCGCTGGGATTATCTGATCACGTGATGGTTCACCTCATTCCCACATACAGACAGAGATTGAAGCTCACTAAACCTGTCGTGAGCACTACGAAGAAACGGACCAGTGAAGCTGAGGAGAAGCTGGAAACATGCATGGAAATATCTGACTGGGGCATGTTTAAAGGAGCCACGCATGATCTGGATGAATATACGGACACTGTGAACTCATATATCCACTTTTGTGAAGAGGACATTCTTCCATCACGCACCAGGGTGAGTTACTCTAATGACAAACCCTGGTTCACAGCTAAGCTCAGACAGATCAGGAAGGAGAAGGAAGCAGCGCTGAAAAGTGGAGACAGGGACTGCTACAGGGAGGTTAAATACCGGTTTAACAGAGAGCTGAAGAGAGCTAAATCTGTGTATTCTGAGAGACTCCAGCAGCAGTTCACTGCTAATGATTCGGCTTCCGTGTGGAGAGGACTGAGGCAAATCACCAACTATCGGCCTCAGGCTACTAAAGGTCAGGATGACAAAGCCCTTTGTCAAAGACTGTCCCAACACTATGCCCGTTTTGACACCTCGTCATATGTGTCCAACTCCCCCCCTCCCTCCAGCTCCACAGCCTCCACAATCCCTACTTCATTAAAGGCACCCCCCTCCCCCCCTGCCCTTATCATCAGTGAGCAGGACGTGCTCAAACAGTTCTCCAGACTGAACCCGCGCAAGGCCCCCGGTCCGGACGGCGTGTCTCCCTCCCCTGAGACACTGTGCGAAACAGCTGGCTCCTGTCTTCACAGACATTTTTAACACCTCCCTTAAGTTATGCCACGTGCCGTCCTGCCTCAAATCCTCCACCATCATCCCTGTCCCCAAGAAGCCACGGATCACTGGACTTAATGACTACAGACCTGTAGCGCTCACCTCTGTAGTCATGAAGTCCTTTGAGCGCCTGGTCCTGCCCCACCTCAAGTCCATCACCACCCCTCTCCTGGACCCGCTGCAGTTTGCCTACCGAGCCAACAGGTCTGTAGACGACGCAGTCAACCTGGCCCGCCACTCCATCCTGCAGCACCTGGACTCCCCGGGAACCTACGCCAGGATCCTGTTTGTGGACTTCAGCTCCGCATTCAACACCATCCGCCCCGCTCTGCTCCGGGACAAGCTGTCCCTGCTCAACGTGCCTGACTCCCTCTGCAGGTGGACCACCGACATCCTGACGGACCGGAGGCAGCATGTGCGGCTGGGAAAGACTGTCTCAGACTCTACTAGCATCAGCACCGGATCACCCCAGGGCTGTGTACTTTCCCCCCTACTCTTCTCCCTTTACACCAACTCCTGCACCTCCAGCCACCAGTCTGTCAAGTTGATCAAGTTTGCGGATGACACCACCCTCATCGGGCTCATCTCCAACGGCGACGAGTCCGCCTACAGGAGAGAGGTGGCCCAGCTGGCGTCCTGGTGCAACAATAACAACCTGCAGCTGAACGCTCTGAAGACAGTGGAGATGATTGTAGACTTCAGGAAAGTCACTACCCCTCTGCCCCCCCTCACCCTCACAGGCTCTCCCATCACCACTGCTGATTCCTTCCGCTTCCTAGGCATTACCATCACCAGGGACCTCAAATGGGAGCCGACCATCAGCTCACTCATCAAAAAAGCCCAGCAGAGGATGTTCTTCCTGCGGCAGCTGAGGAAGCTCAAGCTACCCACCAAGATGTTAGTGCAGTTCTACACAGCCATCATCAAGTCCACCCTCACCACCTCCATAACCGTGTGGTACACAGGAGCCACTGCCAGGGACAGACTAAGGCTGCAGCGCGTCGTGCGCACTGCTGAGAAGGTGATCGGCTGCAAGCTCCCATCTCTCCAGGATCTGTACATCTCCAGGACCCGGAGGCGTGCTGGCCGGATCATAGCCGATCCCTCACACCCTGGTCACGTACTGTTTGTCCCCCTCCCCTCAGGTAGAAGACTTCGGTCCATCCAGACTAAAACCTCCCGTCACATGAACAGCTTCTTCCCCTCTGCCATCAGACTGCTGAACACTAAGTGACTTATTGACTCTCGTGCACTATGTACAGCAGCTCAACCAGACTCATGTCAATCATCACTGTTTTCTTCCTGCATTACCGACTGGACTATATAGTTCTCCACAGTATCTGCTGCTCGCTAATATATTTTAACTGCTGACCAGTATCACTTACTCTTATTCTACACTTTATTGCATGCATAGTTTATTTCTTTTATTTTATCATGTTTAATGTTGCAGCATTGCACCGAGACAAATTCCTAGTTTGTGTACTACATGAACAATGGCAATAAACCTGATTCTGATTCTGATTCTGATTCTGATCTGTGATGCGAACGGCTGACCTGCTTTACCGGCTAGACCAAGAGTTTCCTCAACCCCAACTTTAAGCAAGACTCAGCCGTGAATAACTGTCAAAGGAAAGCCTATAATCAAATCTCCTGCACAGCATCCAAACATGCCACTTCAGAACAGATTTGTGCTGCTAGTGCAGAACCCTGGATCTCCATTTGATGACCTGGATAAAATCTCCCCCACATACAGTAAGATAAATCAGAACAACTCAGAAGGTAAAACGCTACTGAGAAAGCTAACAGTTGAGCCTGAAACAGACTGTTGCTGATTCCGCTATGAAAGATGTGAGAAATGTATGTGGTAAACAGAAATAATGTAGTTTCCCAGGGATATGGTGTATGTGAGAGACAAAATCTTGCAGATTATGGTTGATCATCCCACGGTGAAAACTCTCATATTACATGTAGACTCAAATGATGTTGTGAAACAGCAGTCTGAGGTACTGAAACAGAACTTTTAGGAACTGCTGGATGTAGTCAGCTGTCTGAATGCTGAAGTGTTTATTAGTGGCCCACTACCACCAGTCAGAGGAGTTGAGAGATTCAGCAAACTGTTCAATTTAAACAAATGGCTATCAGAAGCTTGTGCAAACAAATCCCTTCATTTTATTAACAATTTCAACTTTTTCTGGGTCCGCACACATTTTTTTAAGGGAGATGGACTCAGCCTCAGCAGGTCAGGTGTGAGGCTGTTTACCTCCAAACTGTTCTATTTTCTGTGTCGCCATTCTGTTCCCCAGAACAAGGACAAGAGACAGCAGGAACCAAAACAACACGATACAGCCCAGCAGAAATTGTGAGATAAAGCCACCTCAGCCACCGCCTGTGCAGAACTCTCCTTCATCAAAAGCCACCAGTGAGGACCCACCTCCTGTACCACCGCATACCCCCTCCAGGTCATTGTTCTCGTCAGCTTCCTCTTCCCCATCTGTCCCACTCCTCGACTTCACTGACCAGATGAAGGAACTGGTCACTGTGCCCACAAAACTCACTCCATGCCCTAGTCCAATTTTCTCACCCTGAAACCTCCAACTTCATCCTTCCCCCATCTTCCCCCTTCCAGCAATTCCTCAGCGAGTTCTGACACAACTGCCAAAGTCCCGGCACCCACCGCCACCCCCACCCTCACAGCCAAACTGAAAACCATAGCCTGATAACAACGCCAGCTTTATATGATATGTACTGGGTCCGGGCTCTGATACCACTGGTACTCATGGCTCTTTTCGAGATAAGCCCGGGCCCGATATGGAAGTAGTTTCCTTAATTCCTGTTTTAATAGGTAGCAGAAAAAGGCTGGTAAATTTACAGAGAAACAAGATCCATCCTACACATCCTGTAAATTCATCAAATCTAGTGTTGTGGCGGTTCGGTTAACCCCCACAACAGATTAAGCACACTCAGCTCTCTTCTATTGGTTTTTTCTGCTGCACTACTGATATGTAGATGTGCTTTGGTGTAACCCCCACAAACAGACTGGTCAAACACAGCGCTCGGCTAGAGCAAATAACAGAACAGTGAAATGTGTATTAATGTCTACAGGCAGACTCGTTTCGTCTGGCTCACTTCTGTGATGTTAATGTTGCCTTTCATGCATTGTGCTCATGCGTCCTGTCCTCACTGTGACCTAGGGACTGAGATCAATATGTCTCTCAAATGCAAATGTCTTATGCCTGTTCTGTTATCTCTTTGATCATACCAACTGCTGGGGTATGCCCTTGATGTATTGTTGTAGTCGAGTATATATGCTGCAACCCTGTAACGCAAACGCTCTCACTCTCATTCTCTCACTCTGATTCTGCATCTGCTGCGAGACACACACACTGTCTCCTCTTTGTGAGCCTGAGGAATTCGGCTTCAGCCTGCTCACACTATGGGCTGGAGCCGAGTTCTGATGAAGGCGGATGATAATAAAGCTATTAAAAATCCAACGCTGCCTTTATTTTATCATCCTCTTCACTGGTGACCCCGGAATGCACACGTTTTGTGCAAACGCAGCCTTCTTATCTGGACAGCTGCACTGGTGACCCGAAGACGCACACGCTTTGTGCGACGCAGCCTTCTGGTTTGGACATCCACGCTGAATCGGCCGAGCAGTGCCAAAGATCGTCTATTCCCTCCCACCGCATCTGCACGAGCCTGAGGGACAAAAGATCGTCTATTTCCTCTCACCGCTCCAACGCACCATGGCCAAGCTGCAGCCACAGCCCAAACCTGGATTTTATCGGCGCCATCTGCGCCGATCTCCGCCAAGATTCTGCACCCTGACTCGCCACTCCAGCGGCCCACCCAAGCACGGAACCCCCGCGCGCGCACCGGGGAGTTACGAGGACGGCACACCACGCACGGGGCAATAAAGGCTACAGAGACCGCCATCGTCCTCCGCCGCTGCAGATGCCCGAGAAGTACGGCCGATCGCCACCCTCGGAACCTTCAGGGCTGCCCGTTCGCCTGAAGCAAGCATGCAGCTCGCCACTGGATTTTCTAATGGTCTCAGCCACGGCACAAAGGGATTTCAGCCGTCAGCTGTTCCCGGGGGGCTTTGGGGTTGCTCCTGCACCTAAAGTCAACACGCCAGTCCCTCTGCTTTTGTTTCTTTTTTTTTTTTCTTACAGCCGCTCCTGCTTTTCTTCATGGCCACGGGAGGAGTCAGAGACAAATTTTTCTTCTTGTGACCTCCACACGCGCAACAGGACAGCCCCTCGACGTCGTGGAGCAGCAAGCAATTTTTGCGCGGCTCGGACGATTTCACAGCCCCTGCCGGCACCTACTACCCCTCCCCTCCCTCCCCCTCCGCCTGCAGCGAGCTTCTCCCACAGCTCGCTCCCACAGAGGGATTATCGAGGTCTCGGCCCCCTGCCATGCCCTCTGGGGGGGAGCGTGTGTGGCGGTTCGGTTAACCCCCACAACAGATTAAGGACACTCAGCTCTCTTCTATTGGTTTTTTCTGCTGCACTACTGATATGTGTCACCACGGGTTGAGATGCCGTCTCGGCACTCAGCCCATGTTTTCCCTCATCCCTGCTTCCCATTGAGCAGCGTCTCAGCTGGCCCCCAGCTGGCAGCATTATGGACGGCTGGGGCCAATTAGTCTTCATCAGCTGGGGCGCTGCCAATGAGGATAAATAGGAGCAGCCTCGATGACTCGGGGCTGCGACATAAACACATTGCTAAGCTGAAGCCCCTTCGTCTGGTGTCAGCTTATACTCCTCTTGCAGCATTCCTGTGTTTGTATCCCGCTGTGAGTATGTACGTCTTGCTACCCCCACGTCCGGTGCGAGCTGCTTACCTCTGCGCTGTGCAACCTGTGAGTGTACCTCTGCATGAGTATCTGTGCTCTCCTCATCCCTTCCCCTTTACCCTGAATAAAATATCACGACTCACTGGCTTGTCCCTGGCTCTGATTGCCCGGCTCCCTAGAGCCGGATATGACAGTATGTCGCAGCCAGAAGAGTTGCCGGCGGCCGTGAGTCGCTGTGGAAATGTACCTTTCTGTCCGGGTGTCAGCGCTGCTAGCATGCCGCTTCCCAGGAGTCACTTCCGGCGCCAGGGCGACGAGCTGAGGTCCATCTCGGAGGCTGTCGACGGGACGCTCTTCACCCTGCACGACGCCTCCAACGCGAGACGCTGGCATCCGGGCCGTGCTGAGGAACTCCTGGACTGTCACTCTCACTCTCTGTACCATCTGGAGGACAGTGCCAGGATAGACGCTGCAGGTACACAGCGAGAGAAGCTCCACGGGGTGGATGGAAATCCCGGCAGGGAGTCGAAGTGGGCGACGTTTTTCCCCGCTTCGGAGTCCCGTTCCTGCCGCCATTCCAGTCCGGGAGTTCGCGCCAACCAGAGGACTTCCCCCGACCTGCGCCACGTCACTCGGGATTCCCTTCAAGGAGCCGCAGCTGACAGCAGTTATGTCCGGGGTCGAGTGGCTGTCGCGAGCTCTACTGTGTTTCCTGTCACCACCTTCAGGCATGTGGCGGCGGCAGTGAGATTGATGGTGAGGACTTCAGGGCTACGAAGCTTTCCCGTGCTCGACGCCTTCCTCGTCTCGATCTCCGATCTGGAGCGGCGAATCCTGGGTTTCCCCCTCGCTTCGTCCCCTGGGAGTAGTCGTCATCACATCGCCGAGTCACCTCTGCACGAACCTCGTCCGGATCCAGTTCTGGGTCATCGTCAGGACCATTCCTCCCACGCAGCTGTCATCCTTTCGCCTCGTCAGTGTGGAGATTCTACAGCCTCGTCCCCTGAGCCTCGTTCCCCCGCTGTCATTCCTGGACATTCGGGCTGGCTCACCCCGGCTGTTTCCCCCTCCTCCTCGACGCGCTTCCTGACCGCTATGTGTGCCTGGAATCCCGGCCTGGTGAGCTCTCTGCTGGAGACAACGCGAGCGACCCTCAGACGAATTCCCGGGGGGGTCCTCCGTTATCGCCGGGCGGGGAGAGGAAGAAGCAGATTCCACTACAGCAGGCGATACTCAACCTCCAGGGGGCAGGCAAGTCATTGTTTTTTCACACCTGCTTAATGATTTGCTCTGTCACATCCCTGGAGGAGAAGTTCAGGGTTCGCAGCTCCCTGAACTCTCCCCACCTGCTGTAACCTGTATGCCTAATCCCGCATCCTCTGTGTCTCTCTCCGCCGAGCGGTCCCCGGCTCCGAGTCAACGTGGTGGGATATGTAGAGGGCCTGTGGTTCCGCAGCTACATTGCGGACGGAGGAGGGGGACTGACTGCTGCGTGGAGTCTACGCCGACGACTGAGCGTCCCCGGGTCTCCACGGAGGAGCGGTTCGGTCCGGCGGGACGAGATTCTTCTGGCTTCACGCCGAGTGGATCGTCGGCGGGGTTACCTGAGCTGGAGGGATCTCAAGCTGCGCTGACCATCGTGCTGGCTGCGGGGCCCGACGCGGCTAGATGGGAGCCTGACAACGACCTCCTGACGACGGATCCTGGATCTTCGCAGTCCTGGACAGCGTCAGAACCCGAGATCAGGCGAGTGCTCTCCTTTCTTTTCTCTCTTTTTATCCCCGAGCACTTCAGCCTATCTCCAGGGGAGACGAGCCGGGTGCAGCCGTCCGCTGCGTCTGAACTCGTCTCGCCGGGTTCTGGCGCTGCCGGTGATCCTGATCCCGGTTCTGTTTTCTCTTCTGAGCCTTCTTCCAGGGTCACTGGCAAGGAGTTGCTGTTCCTCGTGGTGCTGGAGGGTCCGGGTTCAACGTTGGAGGTCGATTCTGGTGCAGTATTCAACGTGGGTTCGCCCGAGACCCAGTCGGGGTCCAACGTGGGTTCGCCTGAGGCCCGATCGGGGTCCGACGTGGGTGCTGCCCCAGTATTGTCCAGGTCCGGTGAGGAGGTGGCCGTTTTCCTGCGGCCTGACGCCCGCCGCCCTCGTCATCGGCTCTCCCCTGAGCCTCTTCCACCGGGATCCGCTCTGATCCTTCGCCCGTCTCAACGGTCCTGGTGGTTGAGTGATGCGGGTCGACGACCGACCCACAAGACTTTCGGTTCGGTGATCTGGTTCCCCCCACTGGTCTGTGTTTCCCTCTGGGCAGCCTGGTTCGGCTGCCGGTGGACTGGATTCCTGGGATCTGGGTCCAGAGTTCGCCGTCCGAACACTTCTCTTTCCCTGATTCGCCAGCTGGACGATGGGCGGGGAGATCTCCGGAGCCATCTCGGCCATTTTTGGACTCTGCCTGCCATTCACCTCGGGTGTCACTTTTTCTTTTGTTATTAAGGTCACTCGGGTGTAATGTTTTGTCCTGTTGGTGGATTCGTTTTTATAGTGCTGTGTTTTCCATCGCTCATGCTCAGCATTTTACTTTTTGTGCCATGTTTTTAGCCTCGTTTTTTGTATTGTAGAGTTATGTTTTGTTTTCCGTAACACCATGCTCTGCAGTTATCCATTTATTCCAGTCACTTTCATTTCTTTAGGTGACTGGGTATTTATATATTCGTGTGTGTGGGTTTTTCTTTGCCTGCACTCAGTATTTCTTTTTTGTCCTGTTGGTTCATTATAGAGTCATGTGCCTTGTTTTCCGTAACACCATGCTCTGTAATTGTGTATTTGTTCCAGTCACCCTCACTTTTCTTGGTGACTGTGTGTGTATGTACTTAAATTAGCGCTGTGCATAGGTTCCCCTTTATTTAACCGTACTCAGCATTTTTGCCCTGTACCTTTTTGGTGATTCTTTTTTCCTTGCTCTGGGTCACGCATGGTTGGTGCTCTCTGGGTAGTATGTAACCGGCGTGCTGACCCAGTTCTTCTCCCCATCTGTACCTGGGTTAATTATTCTGTTTTGTCAGTATTGTATTTGGGTTTTTCTTTCCCGCTACCCTACACTGCCCCATTGGTGTGGTCCTTCCCTTGGCTTCTTCCCCTCCAGTCCGCCTCCCTTCCTCCCACCCTAGGTGGGGGGGGGGGGGGGGCTGGGATGTTCCTGGTCGTTCAGGAGCCCGACCTTGAGGGGGGGGCTCTGTCACCACGGGTTGAGATGCCGTCTCGGCACTCAGCCCATGTTTTCCCTCATCCCTGCTTCCCATTGAGCAGCGTCTCAGCTGGCCCCCAGCTGGCAGCATTATGGACGGCTGGGGCCAATTAGTCTTCATCAGCTGGGGCGCTGCCAATGAGGATAAATAGGAGCAGCCTCGATGACTCGGGGCTGCGACATAAACACATTGCTAAGCTGAAGCCCCTTCGTCTGGTGTCAGCTTATACTCCTCTTGCAGCATTCCTGTGTTTGTATCCCGCTGTGAGTATGTACGTCTTGCTACCCCCACGTCCGGTGCGAGCTGCTTACCTCTGCGCTGTGCAACCTGTGAGTGTACCTCTGCATGAGTATCTGTGCTCTCCTCATCCCTTCCCCTTTACCCTGAATAAAATATCACGACTCACTGGCTTGTCCCTGGCTCTGATTGCCCGGCTCCCTAGAGCCGGATATGACAATATGTAGATGTGCTTTGGTGTAACCCCCACAAACAGACTGGTCAAACACAGCGCTCGGCTAGAGCAAATAACAGAACAGTGAAATGTGTATTAATGTCTACAGGCAGACTCGTTTCGTCTGGCTCACTTCTGTGATGTTAATGTTGCCTTTCATGCATTGTGCTCATGCGTCCTGTCCTCACTGTGACCTAGGGACTGAGATCAATATGTCTCTCAAATGCAAATGTCTTATGCCTGTTCTGTTATCTCTTTGATCATACCAACTGCTGGGGTATGCCCTTGATGTATTGTTGTAGTCGAGTATATATGCTGCAACCCTGTAACGCAAACGCTCTCACTCTCATTCTCTCACTCTGATTCTGCATCTGCTGCGAGACACACACACTGTCTCCTCTTTGTGAGCCTGAGGAATTCGGCTTCAGCCTGCTCACACTATGGGCTGGAGCCGAGTTCTGATGAAGGCGGATGATAATAAGGCTATTAAAAATCCAACGCTGCCTTTATTTTATCATCCTCTTCAGTGTTTATTTCTCACCAGTCACAGCTTAAACAAAATAAAAATCTGGAAGCTGATGCTCTAAACACACTGAAACTAGCTTTATTACATATTAGGCCTTTGGCAGGAAAAACATTTTTAATTAATGATCTCATTATAAAACACAAACTGGATTTTATATTTTTAACAGTGACCTGGTTAAACGATAACAGTGGATCTCTTCTTATCAAAGCAGCCCCTAAGTGAACCCAGGCTACATAACAAAGGAGGAAGAGGAAATGTTTTGTTTAATAATTCCCTCCAATGTAAGCAGATGTCTTATGCTATGTTTACTTCATTTGAATATGTGGCTCTTCACCTGAATTTCTCCTCTTGTGTGTTGTTTCTTCATGTTTACAGACCACCTAAATACCATGCAACCTTTTTTGATGATTTTACAAAGCTGCTGTCTATTATCTGTGTTGACTTTTACTGTGTAGTTATTGTTGGTGATTTTAACATCCATGTTGACAACCCGCAGGACAGACGGACCAAAGAACTGTGTTGTGTCCTTGACAACTTTGGACTGACTCAGCATGTAACAGAGAAAACACACAACAGAGGACACAGTCTGGACTTGGTCATCTCCAAAGATCTGAACATCTCTAAGGTTATGGTGATGGACGTTGCTCTGTCTGACCATTCTTGTGTTTTCTTTGAGAGTGCTATTACGTAATGCCAACAGAAATATCCAGACAGAGGTCATCAAAAAACGGTCTATCAGTGATGATACCAGTGAAACAAACACCCAAGCTTTCTCTTCCTCATCATGCCCACCCTCCCCCCCACCTTCAGCAAATGAGCTTGCAGAAAATTTCAATGTTAAAAATACAAATATTACCAATGCCATTGTTCTCATCAAGGTGAAGGTGGTCACTATTAAAAAGAAACCTCCATATAGAAATGCCAAACTAGTAAAAGCTGAAAAAAAAAAGAGTGTTGAAAAGCTGAACGCAGTTGGCAAAAAACTAAATTACAGGTTCATTATGAAATGTATAATGAGAGATTGAACATTTACAATTTGGAGCTGAGAAATGCAAGGCAAGCATATTTTTCTGACATCATTGCTAAAAACAACAACAATGCACGCACCTTGTTCATTACTGTTGACAGGCTAACAAATTCCCCTGTGTTAGTAGCTCCTGAACTTCTATCCAATCGTGCAATGACTTTGCCTTTTTCTTTACTGACAAAATTCAGAAACTTAAGACAGTCAGCGCTCCTATGCCAGGTGTTGGACATGTGCGTCCTCTGTGTCCATGTAGAGAAGACGTAAACACCATGGCAAAATTTTCTCCAGTCATCATAAAATCTTGGGTGACATCATACGCCACCTGGAATCCACTACCTCCTGCCTTAATACCTTCCCAACAGAGTTTTTTTTTTAAAAACGTTTCATATTGTATCGCCTCAGATCTACTACAGATCATTAATATGTTTCTGCATTCAGGTGTCTTCATTCAGTGCTTTAAAACAGCTGTTATCAAGCCACTTCTAAAAAAGAGCAACCTAGACACTTCAATCATCAACAGTTATAGGCCCATAACAAATCTCCCTTTTCTTAGTAAAATAATAGAAAAAGCTGTCTTTCAACAGTTGTACATCTTCTTGACATTAAATAATTGTTTTGATGTCTTCCAGTCGGATCACACCACAGCACTGAGACAGCTCTAGTTAAGGTCCTTAATGACATCCACTCCAATACGGACAATGGCAACATTTCAGTCTTGCCTCTACTGAACCTCAGTGCTGCATTCGACAAGGTACAGCACTTAGCTGGTTTGAGTCCTATTTAAAAGATGGGAACTATTTTGCGTCTATAGGTAACTACAAATCTGAGCGAACAAAAATAACTTGTGGCGTTCCCCAAGGTTCCATTTTGGGACCTTTGCTTTTCAGCATCTACAGTGCATGCGGAAAGTATTCACAGCGCTTCACTTTTTCCACAATTTGTTATGTTACAGCCTTATTCCAAAATGGATTAAATTCATTTTTTCCTCAAAATTCTACACAAAATACAGCATAATGACAACCTGAAGAAAGTGTTTTTTTTGAGATTTTTGTAAATTTATTAAAAATAAAAAAAACTAAGAAATCACATGTATACAGGTATTCACAGCCTTTGCTCAATACTTTGTTGATGCACCTTTGGCAGCAATTATAGCCTCAAGTCTTTTTGAATATGATGCCACAAGCTTGGCACACCTATCTTTGGACAGTTTCACCCATTCCTCTTTGCAGCACCTCTCAAGCTCTATCAGGTTGGATGGGAAGCGTTGGTGCACAGCCATTTTCAGATCTCTCCAGAGATGTTCAATTGGATTCAAGTCTGAGCTCTGGCTGGGCCACTCAATAACATTCACAGAGTTGTCCTGAAGCCACTCCTTTGATATCTTGGCTGTGTGCTTAGGGTTGTTGTCCTGCTGAAAGGTGAACCGTCGCCCCAGTCTGAGGTCAAGAGCGCTCTGGAGCAGGTTTTCATCCAGGATGTCTCTGTACATTGCTGCATTCATCTTTCCCTCTATCCTTACTAATCTCCAAGTTCCTGCCACTAAAAAACAGCCCCACACGTGATGCTGCCACCACCATTGGCATGGTGATGAGCTGTGCCTGGTTTCCTCCAAACATAACTTAACCAGCTGTGAGTATGTTGTAATTAGGTCACCAGTCCTCTTCTGTTCCCCGCACCTGCTGCTCATTGTGCCATCTCATCCTTCACTATTTAAGCCTGCCTGTTCATTTTGTCCTTGCTGCTATATTGAATGTACCAAGACTGGTTATTCTCTGGATAATTCTCTCCCTGATCATCACTCTGAACATCTCATTTCGTCCTCAGCCAAGTCGGCTCAGGAGTGCTCCAGTCTGTAAGTTTTTCTTGGATGGCATTTTTTGTATGTACTGCACTGTTTTTGGACGCTTATGTTCTTTTTGTTAATAAATGCCACAAACACAATTCAGCGCTTGGGTTTGTCTCTCTGCCTCGTAGGGGCGAACATGACACTGGAAGGTTTTCCTCTCCACAGAGGAACACTGGAGCTCTGACAGAGTGACCATTGGGTTTTTGGTCACCTCCCTGGCTAAGGCCCTTCTCCCCCAGTCGCTCAGTTTAGATGGCCGGCCAGCTCCAGGAGGAGTCCTGTAGTTCCAACCTTCTTCCATTTATGGATGATGGAGGCCACTGTGCTCATTGGGACCTTCAAAGCAGCAGAAATTTTTCTGTACCCTTCCTCAGATTTGTGCCTCAGGACAATCCTGTCTCAGAGGTCTACATACAATTCCTCTGACTTCATGCTTGGTTTGTGCTCTGACATGCACTGTCAACTGTGGGACCTTATATAGACAGGTGTGTGCCTTTCTAAATCATGTCCAATCAACTGAATTTACCACAGATGGACTCCATTTAAGCTGCAGAAACATCTCAAGGATGATCGGTGGAAACAGGATGCACCTGAGCTCAATTTTGAGCTTCATGGCAAAGGCTGTGAATACTTATGTACATGTGATTTCTTAGTTTTTTATTTTTAATAAATTTGCAAAAATTAAAAAAAAAAAAACTTTTCACATGTCATTGTCATTGTCATTATGGGGTATTGTATGTAGAATTTTGAGGAAAAAAATTAATTTAATCCCTTTTAGAATAAGGCTGCAACATAAGAAAATGTGAAAAAAGTGAAGTGCTGTGAATACTTTCCGGATGTACTGTATATGCTCTCACGAGCTCAAATCATGAAAAAAACAACAAAATATATTACCATAATTATGCAGATGATAAGCAAATCTACATAACCATCTCATCAGGAGACTATGGTCCAATTAAAACCCTGATCAAATATACTAAATGGTAAATGGCATTCACTTATATAGCGCTTTTATTCTCATCTCTTAATGACCAGAGCGCTTTACAGATCCTGCTATCCACCCATTCACACACACATTCACACACTGATGGCGGATGACTGATATTTGTCAAATTAAAAAGTGGATGTGCCAGAACTTTCTTCAGTTAAACAAAGACAAAACTGAAATAATAGTTTTTGGAGGCAAAGAAGAAAGACTCAAAGTTTGTACTCATATAAATGATGTTAAAAACCAAAAGCCAAACCAGAAATTTGGGCATGGTTCTGGACTCAGACCTGAATTTTAACAGCCACATCAAGACAATAGTGAAGTCAGCCTATTATCACTTAAAAAACATAGCGAGGATTAGAGGTCTGATGTCTCAGCAGGATCTAGAAAAACTTGTCCATGCATTTATCTTGAGTAAACTGGACTACTGTAACACTGCCCTCACAGGTCTCCCTAAAATGTCCAACAGACAGCTGCAGTTGGTTCAGAATGCTGCAGCTCGAGTCCTCACTAAGACCAAGAAAGTGGATCATATAACTCCAGTCCTCAGATCTTGACATTGGCTTCCTGTCTGTCAAAGAACAGACTTCAAAATACTACTGTTGGTTTATAAAGATCTGAATGGTTTAGGGCCAAAATATATTTCAGATCTGCTAGTCCATTACGAACCCAGAGCCCTCAGATCATCAGGGTCAGGCCTACTATCTGTGCCCAGAATTAACATGGTGAGGCAGGGTTTACTTTTTACGCTCCTCGCATATGTGTAGTAACAATTGATTATAAGTGTGATAAAGTACAAGGATTATTTAATTTATATTTAGAGGTGTGTGTGGAGACAGAGGTTTACTTTGTCACCACTAACACTCAAAAACAACAGAGAAACACTTGTAGGGGCACCAGTCCAAACCTGGACAATTTATTAATAACTAATCCTTGAACCTTTCATTAACCAGTCTCAATATTCGTGAATTCTTCTGAAATGACCCAGAAAAGCACACACACAACAGAAATCAAACAGAAACTTCTCTATACCATTAACAGTTTTAATAATCAAACTCAGGTTAAATGACATTACATCCAATTGATTTGTAAGCAGGTGAAATGATCAACAAGTATCAAATATCATATTAGCTGTTAACGGATTCCTGAGCATAAAGTCTATATTTAAACCTTTGTGGAAACAAAAGAAACCAGATTTTGAATTTGTAACTGTAATGCAATGGGAGACTGAAGTAATTGTAACAAAAATATGCATAAAATTGGATGCAATTTTATGGAGAAAATGATAAAAGCTGATTATGTGAAAAAGAAAATTCTGAGCTACTCTAAAAAAATGGAGGTTATTGAAAAGAGGAATATTAATTTTCCTTCAGCTTATAGCTCCTATCGTAGCTTATGGACTAACTTTTAACATGAAAAATTGGTCATATTCAATTAGAATTAGACATCACATTTAGCCCAGCGGATAGAAAGTGGGAGTCTGGCTTACGAACAGCTGTGTCTTCAGAGTCCAGCGATGATCTTGAATGCCAGCAGATGGCAAAAAGCAGGAAAGACTGCCAGCAGTCCCTTCCAGTTGTTACAGCGGTTATGGCACAGACTTAGCAGCTTGTGTCCGGACAGTGGAGCCGGCAGTAATGAACAGCTGGCCCCGGGGCAGGTGTGGCGTCTCCTAGGCAACAGATCCTTTCTCGGCCCACAATTTTAGGATGTTCATCAGCTGATAAGAAACCACAGGCTGAAGGAAAAATTGTAAACAGTTCCACCCACGAAATCCTAGTTCTTCTGACGTTGTGGTACGTGGGTGAGGCAGTCTCTAGGGAAAAAGTTCAAAAATCACTATCAGTCCACTTTCACGGTGAGTTAAGGGAAATCAATAAAAAAAGGTTCAGCAGAATAAACACGGCATCTGAGGAGAGGGAAAAACTGTGTTTTGGAGTTTCACTCCAAGTAAAAAAGGTTGACCTCAACAAGAAAGGATGATCTCTCTTCAGATACCAGGGAAAACAGAAAAAAGACTTAACTTCAAGACAACGAAAGACAACTTAAAGAACAAAAGACTTCTGAAACCAACAAAAACACACAGAAAACTTGACAAAAAAACATGAAAAACTAGGACGTTTCTATTTAACTGAGCGCACTTCTTGGATCATAAAATATAACTGGCAGCAGGAAGAACCAATTACCGGCTATCGTGGGAGATTTGAATGGGCTATGGTCCAATAAGAAAGCAGTCCTTTGTCTGTAATTGACCAATAGAATGAAAGGGGCGTCGTCCAACAGAGACAGCCTGGTGATCGGCTGGTACAAGTCAGATGACTGGCATAAGTTTTCAGAAGGCACATACACATTTTAACTGTGAAATTCATTATATACTTAATATAAAATCTAAGCTAACTTCAGCGATTCATGACTAACTTTCAGTGAGCATGCACTTTAATAAACTTGCCCTTCTATAATTAACGTGCATTAGAATAAGGTTCATTTAAGCATTTTCAAACATGCAACACATTTAAAATCAATGATTCATGAAACATTTCAAACCCATCATTATCCAGCTCAGAGGCGATCATCTTCAACAGTGTTCTGAACAGTATTTCCTGGACAAATATCAAAGTTTTGAGGAGAAAGGATTATTTCAAGGCAGATAAAAGAAAAATTCCAATGTTGATTAAATCCAACATGTCCCTGAGTTGAACAGAAGGAGGCAATATTGAGCTGTGGATAATTCCTAGTGACCTGTGGAATGCAGTTCAACGAATCTGGAATATTTCAAACCGTACTTGAAGCATAAAACTGCCTTGTTGGGGAGGAAGTGATTGCAAACTAATCCGTTCCTGGCATGAAATGAGATCCTTATCGGCCCTTTTACCATGGCATGTGTTTTCAAACTGCGGTCCTTAGGTGAAGGAAACAATTCTTGACCAGACTTTTGGGTGAAACAATTTCTTTAAGGTGAAGAGTGATTTTATAGATTGGAGCAAAAGGGATTGATGCTACATATGAAACAAACTTCCAGAAAGCATCAGGACTGCTGAAACTCTCAGCTGCTTTAAATCAAGGTTAAAGACTGTATTTGCTGCAGCCTTTCAGTAAAACAATTGATAATCTCCTACAATTGTACTGGTGCGGCGGATGATAAAATAAGGCAGCGATGTGAAGGTTTTAAGTAGGTTTATTAAATCATACCGCCATCATAGGAACTCCGCTCCAGCCCTTGTGTGAGCAGACTGGAGCGGGGTCCTCAGGCTCTCAGCAAAGAGACACAGGATGTGTGTGTCAGCAGCAGTTGAAGGAAGGAGAGAGAGATTTACAGAATAATGCAGCTTATATACCCAACTACAGACAATACATGAAAGGCATTCACAGCAGTAGGTATGGGCATTTGCATTTGATAGACACACATAACAATAAGGAGATTGCAAGCCAGGATTCGCCTCTGCTCCAGAACTGCAGGACAAAAGAGGTTACAAGGCACATCTACATACTGTCATCAGTGTATAGACACAGTAGGGACAGGAAGCATGAACACAATGCATGAATGACACATTAACATCACAGTAGTGAGCCGGAAAAAGCCAGAAGGAGCGGGCTGTCTGTAGACATTAATACACACATTGCTGTGCCTGTCCAGTCTGCTGTGGGGGTTCCCCACACTGGAACTTTTATTTCTGTCTTATTCTATTTTTAGCTTGGTTTTGTTTCTCTTTACTTTTCAGTTTAGTTCTGTGTCAGGTCAGGCATTGGTTTGCTTGCTACCGGATAACCATGAAAACCAGTACTACCTGTCTCATGGGTCGGGCCGTCGGCACCTCAACCGGCAACCCTGCCCTTCCAAGGGCGTGGAAGGTGAAACTGGGCATCCTGGCAGAACTAAAAACAATATCTGTCACAGGTGTCTGTGGTGGACCACTCCCAGTTACACGGGGTGAGACTGGGCATCCTGGCAGATAAGCACATCTGTCGCAAGGTCTGTGCGGACTTCTGCCAGTCGGTGCATCGTAACATGCACTACACAAAGAGCGGAGATAAACAAACCTATCATCTGGTCAGTCAATGCAACAGATACTGGAGTCAGTTTGTCTTGGCCTGTCCTTGCCACTGAAAATACCTCTGTCTGCCAAGAGTGTGTCGCTAGTCCAGCAAAAGCTAGCGGTACTCAAATACTTTGCAAGCAGTTTCATGAAATGGTCAGTCAGAGGGCAACTCATACCAGCTTGGACGTTGCCCGGGTTAACAAGGTCAGGAGTTCCTGGCAGCGGAAGGCGAAGGACAGAGCTGCGTGGATGAATCTGATCAGACCTAAATGAAACAGTCATTGTTACCCCCGACAGACTGCTATGATGATGATGACGATGATGATGGCTTTTTAGTTTGCTTTTAAAATTCTTATGTATTCTTTTTGCAACTTGCTGTAATGCTTTATGTAAAGCACTTTGAATTGTCTTGTACACTAAATGTGCTATATAAATAAACTTGCCTTGCCTTACCACTGTCTCCAAACCATACATCATAGCAGGTCTCACTACCATCTTGTAAATCTTCCCTTTCACTCTTGCTGCTACCTTTCTGTCACAAATCACCCCTGATACTCGTCTCCACCCACTCCACCCTGCCTGCACTCTCTTCTTCACCTCTCTTGTGCATTTTCCACTGCTTTGGATGGCTGACCCCAGGTATTTAAACTCATCTACTTTCACTACCTCTGCTACTTCCATCTTCACCATTACACCTGCCTCCCTCTCATTCACACTCATGTGTTCTGTCTTGCTTCTACTGACTTTCATTCCTCTTCTCTCCAGAGTATACCTCCACTTCTCCAGGTTCTCTTCCACCTGCTCCCTACTCTCACTACAGATCACAATGTCATCTGCAAACATCATGGTCCATGGGGACTCCTGCCTGACCTCTTCTGTCAGCTTGTCCATCACCATGGCAAACAAGAAGGGGCTCAGCGCCGATCCCTGGTGTAATCCTCCCCTCCCACCTTGAATCCATTCGTCACTCCCACAGCGCACTTCACCACTGCCTTGCTGTCCTCATACATGTCCTGTACCACCCTCACATACTTCTCTGCCACTCCTGACTTTCTCATACAGTACCACACTTCCTCTCTTGGCACCCTATCATACGATTTCTATGGATCTAAAACACAGTGCAACTCCTTCTGACCTTCTCTATACTTCTCTATCAGCACTCTTAGAGCAATCATTGCATCTGTAGTACTCTTTCTTGGCAAAAAACCATACTGCTGCTCACTGACTGTCACCTCTGGCTTCAACAACTCTTTCCCATATCTTCATAGTGTGGTTGATCAACTTTATGCCTCTGTATTTATTACACCTCTGAGCATCACCTTTGTTGCTGAAAATTGGTAGCAAAACACTTCTTCTCCACTCTTTGGGCATCCTCTCACTCTCCAAGATTGTGTTAAACAATCTGGTTAAAAAAATCTACTGCCATCTCTCCTAAACATATGTGCGGATGCTGTTTGTGGATTAAAGCTCAGCCTTTAACACAATTATTCCCAGCAGGATGGTCATGAAGCTACAGGATCTTGGATTGAGCAGTCATCTTTGCAAGTGGATAAAAGATTTTCTCTGCAATCGGTCTCAGACTGTGAAGCTTGGTCCATACACCTCCCCAAAGCTGACCTTGAGTACTAGAGCACCACAGGGATGCGTGCTGAGTCCTGCTCTTTACTCTCTCTACACACGACTGCACACCTTTATTCTCTACAAATACCATCATAAAGTTTGCAGATGATACAACAATGGTGGAACATATTACCAACAGGGATGAGTCTGCCTACAGAGAAGAGGTCCGCAGACTGACAGAGTGGTGTTCCGAGAATAATCTGTCCTTAAACATAAAAAAGATTAAAAAAAACTGTTGATCAACTTCAGGCAGAAACAGGGAGCTCACCTGCCATTGAAAATAGGAGTAGAGGAGGTCAAGAGGGTCTCCAGCTTCAGATTTTTAGGCACTCACATCAGTGAGGACTTGAAATGGACTGTTCATTCTACTGCTGTGGTGAAAAAGGCCCAACAGAGATTGTACTTCCTCAGACTTTTGAGGAGGGTCAATCTCTCAAAAAGACTGTTGGAATCCTTTTATCGATGCTCTATTGGGAGTATTTTAATGTATGGCATCACAGCTTGGTATGGAAATTGTTCGGCGGTAGACAAGGCAGCCTTGCAGAGGGTAGTTGACACTGCACAAGAGATTGTCAGTGCTCCCCTGCCCTCCCTGAAAAACACCTACAGGTCCTGCTGCTACAGCAGAGCTCGCATGATTGTTGGAGACAGCAGTCATCTGTTTCATCATCTGTTTGTCTTGCTGCCCTCTGGGAGGTGCCATAGGGCCTTGAGATGCCGCACCTCTAGACTGAGGAACACTTTCTATAATACAGCCCTACGTGAACTAAATAATAATTTTGAACTTTCCTTCTCTCACATCACATCATGTAATCTTCCATAGTTAATAAAGTGTGAAAGAACTGGCATGTGGTGGAACGTACCATGTCAAGTCCTTACTTGACGTTTTAATTTATTTAGCTACATTTAGTCCCATTGTGTCTTATATTATCTATATTTATATACTGTTTTTATTGATTGGGTGTGTGTTTTTGTGTGGTTGGTTGAGCGGTATGTTTGTGGAGCTGACAAATTTCGTTGTCTATTTTGTATACAATGACGGTGGCGCAGTGGTTTAGCGCTGTGGCAGCACAGTTTACCCTCGGCCGGGGGATCGCGGGGATCATGAGACCGTGGGCTCGATCCCAGCCGCCGACCAACAGTGAGCTGTGTGGAGTTTGCATGTTCTCCCCGTGTTGCGTGGGTTTACTCCGGGATTTCTCCAGTTTCCTCCCGCATACCAAAAACATGTAGGTTTAGGGCGCTCGCGCACGCAGCGACCGGCAGCCGGTGGCTTGTCACCAGACTGCAAACCCAATCTACCTACGGGTACAAATAAGTAACAAAAAATAAAAAATAAAAAAAATACAGGAAATTCAAAATCAATACCTCCACAGGTATGTCATCTGGACCAACCGCCTTTCCATTGTTCATCCTCTTCAAAGCTGCCCTCACTTCTGCCTTGCTAATCCTCAGGACTTCCTTGTTTACTATCTTTCCTTCATCCATCCTCCTCACTCTCTCATTTTCTGACACGGTTTATTGACCCAGAGAGCAGACTTGGACTCAAAGTAGATACAGTTACCTTTATTGAGATTAGTGTGCATGTGTGTGTGCTCGTGTGACAGCCGGGGGCAAGCAGAGCACCGTGTAACCTGGCAACCCTAGGGACAATCAGAGACAGGGAAAGTTAGTGGCAGATACCAGAGGGTATGTACAGGATTCAAAAGAATTTACTGTTTGTTGAGATGGGGTTGAGCTCAGGTTCAGCTCGGCGTCTACGGCCAGGAAGACAGTGCCTGCTGTCCCGGTTGCAGCTGAAGGTGGTTGATGAGTCTGGTGAAGTGCGGTGCAGCTCGGTCCGCCACCAAGAGGAAGGGAGGTCCACCGCCACAGATTTCCGCCTGTGCACAGGGGAACGAGAGCTGATGAAGGTGAATAGAGCGAGGGCTTACTTGGAACAGAGCTGAGAATCCCTCCAAACGTTGGATGGCAAGAGGCAGGAAACCAAGACGAGAGTAGGCTGAGGCGAGGGTTTTCTGGAACGAGGATGAAGGCGTGAGCTGGTCTCATTAGGAGAAGAGACAGACGACTCCACACTGATTCGAGGGCAGCGCAGTCTAAATAACCCTGACTGTGATGGGGAGCAGGTATGCACACAGCTGAGGATGATAGGCAGCCAGAGCGAACCATCACAGTACTCCCCCCCTACGAGATGCCTCTCGGCGGTCGATCCAGCCTACCTGGGTGCGTCCGGTGGAAGTCCCTGATGAGTTGGTTGTCCAACACGAAGGAGGGATGCACTCAGGACCTCCATTCCAGGCCGTAACCCTCCCAGTCTACCAGGTACTGCACGCCGCGACCCTGGCGGCGGACGTCCAGGATGGCATTGACCTTCCACGCCGGGTCGCTGTCGACCACCACTGGCAGAGGTGGAGCCCTGGGAGGGGGGCACAGAGGGTTGGAACAGAAGGGCTTGACCTGCGAGACATGGAAGGTTGGACAGATGTGGAGGGAGGGGGGGAGAGCTAGGCACAAAGACACAGGGTTAATGATGCGGGTTATGGTGAAAGGCCCAATGAACCGCTGCAACATCCTTCTTGCCTCTGCCTTCAAGTTGATATGCGTGGTGGATAGCCATACCTGCTGACCCACCAGGCAGGGAGGGGCTGGTGTCCTGCGACGATTAGCAGCCATTGAGTTGCTCTCTGCCATACGTCGTAGTGCAATCCGGGTCACCCTCCAGAGTTGGCGGCAGTGCCTCAGGTCAGCTCTGACGGAGGGAACAGCGATATCCTTCTCCTCTTCAGGGAACAATGGGGGGTTGTAGCCCAGCGAGGCCTCAAATGGGGACATGCCAATCACTGAAGAGACGGTGGTGTTATGAGCGTACTCGATCCAAGGGAGATGGGTGCTCCAAGATGCTGGGTTGGCGGCGGCGACACACTGCAGCGCAGCCTCGAACTCCTGGTTCGCCCGCTCACACTGTCCATTACTCTGAGGGTGATATCCAGAAGACAGGCTCACTGTAGCCCCAAGGGCGTTGCAAAACGACCTCCAAACATGGGAAACAAACCGGGGTCCCCGGTCGGAGACGATGTCCAGGGGAATACCATGTAATCTCACCACATGTTGGACGAGAAGGTCCGCTGTCTCCCTCGCCGTAGGCAGCCCCTGCAGGGAGATGAAATGGGTGACCTTAGAAAACCTGTCGACGATGGTGAGAATTACAGTGTGGTGGTTAGAAGGTGGGAGACCGGTGACTAAGTCCAACGCCACATGGGATCAGGGCCTACCGGGAGTGGGGAGGGAGTGGAGCAGACCGGCTGACGGAAAAGAGGACGTCTTGCTGGCGGCGCACTGGGGGCAGGCGCGGGTGTACTCCCCAACGTCCTTCTGGAGCGAAGGCCACCAAAATGTCCTTTGTAAGAGCTCCACCGTGCGAGCCCTCCCAGGGTGACGCGAGAACCTGGAAGAGTGGGCCCAATGGATCACCTTGCCCCAAACGGCAGATGGGACAAATAGTCTCCCCACTGGCCCTCGGCCCGGGTCTGCCTCAACCTCCTGTGCTCTCAGGACCTTTTCTTTGATGCCCCACGATAGGGCACCCGCAACACACGATGGGGGGAGAATAGGGTGCTCTGCCACCCCCGCAGCATCCAAGGCAAACTGGACAGGGTATCCGGCTTAGTATTCTTGGACCCGGGGTGGTAGGTGATGGTGAAATCAAAGCGTCTGAAGAACAGGGAGCAGCAGGCCTGGTGCGTGTTCAGGCGCTTGGCCGTCTGGAGGTACTCCAGGTTCTTGTGATCTGTCCAGACGACGAACGGCTGGGAGGCCCCCTCCAGCCAATGGCACTACTCCTCCAGTGCGAGCTTCACCACCAGGAGATCCCTGTCACTGATGTCATAATTTCGCTCTGCCGGTGATAGGAGACAGGAGAAGAATGCACAGGGCCGGATCCTGCCATCAACAGGGGAGCGCTGGGATAATACGGCTCCAACCCCCGAGTCCGAGGTGTCCACCTCCACCAGGCATTGAAGGGCGGGGTCCACCTGTGCCAGAATGGGAGAGGAAGAAATTTTACCCTTGAGCTCAACAAAGGCCGCAGACGCCTCCTCTGTTCACCGGAAGGGCACCTTGGAAGATGTAAGACGGGTCAGGGGAAGAGCAATAATACTATAGTTCTGAATGAAGCGGCGGTAGAAATTGGCAAATTCCAAAAACTGCTGGAGCTACTTCCTGGAAGAAGGAGTGGGCCAATCTACCACCGCTTTTACCTTGTCGGGGTCGGGGATGATCTCATTGTGGGAGATGATGAAACCAAGGAAGGATGTCTTGGAGGTGTGAAACTCACACTTTTCGGCCTTCACGAAGAGTTTATTCTCCAAGAGCCGCTGCAGTCCTCGCCTCACATGCACCCGATGCTCATCCAAGGACTGTGAAAAAATCAGGATATCATCCAGATAGACAAACAGGAATGCACCCAAAAAGTCCCTAAGCACATCATTAATAAGGCGTTGGAATAAGGCGGGGGCGTTGATCAGTCCGAACGGCATGACCAGATACTCAAAATGCCCACTAAGGGTCCGGAAACTCGTCTTCCATTCATCGCCCTCCCAGAGCCACACCAGATGGTAAGCGTTGTGGAGGTCCAGCTTGGTGAACCAAAAGGCCCCCTGGAGGGAATCGAATGCCGTATTAATTAAGGGAAGAGTGTACTTGTCCTTGATGGTGATATTATTTAACTCCCGAAAGTCAATACACGGCCTCAGCAAGCCGTCCTTCTTGCCCACAAAAAAAACCCCCACCCCACCGCCAAGGACGACGGCTGGATTATGCCTGAGTGTAATGACTCCTTTATATAGGCCTACATGGCCTCCCGCTCTGGTACTGACAGGCTGTAGAGTCGACTAGATGGCAGCGGGGCTCCGGCACGGAGATTGATTGCACAGTTGTATGGGCGGTGAGGGGGGAGGGAAAGGGCCTGGGTCTTGCTGAAGGTGGCCCCCAAGTCATGACATTCCAAAAGGACCTTAGACAAGTCGGGAGGTGGGGTAACGGGGGCACCAAGGGGCATGGATGGCGAGCAAGCAGCGGACTGCAGGCAGGCACTAAGGCAAAATGAGCTCCATGAGACCACGCTCCCGGAGCACCAGTCAATAGAGGGGTTGTGAAGACAGAGCCAGGGATAGCCGAGGATTACCGGGGAAGAGGAAACCGGCAGCACAAATACACCTCAGCTCTAATGACTACCAGACACTATGACCGACACCGGGTCGGTCTGATAGGATACAACGGCAAGGGGGGCTTTGGACAAGGCAATGAGTTTGAGTGGGGTCTTTAACGATTGATAGGGGAGCCCCAGCCGGGTTGCCAGTTCCACCAAAATGAAGCTCTGCTCAGCCCCTGAATCAATCAATGCGTGTGTGACTATTTCAGTGTGATTGTGAATGAAGGGGAGAGGAAGGAGAAATCTAGAGGGGGATTGGATTGAGGTGAGTCCGTGAGTCCCCCTACTGCGATGCATGGACTTCCCCTTTTGGCCATATGGGACATGATATTACCTCGTGCTCCTCGCTCCAACAGTAGAGGCACAACCCCAGCTCACGGCGGCGCTGTTTCTCCGCTAACGGCAGCTTAGACTGTCCTACTACCATTGGCTCCGGGGCATCCGGGGAATCAGAGGGAGGTAGGGCCAATGGGGGGGGGGGCTGTGGGGAGTGGCGATATTGGGTGTCCGAGTGACCGGAAGTTTTACGCTTGGCTGCCCACTCTCTTAGCCTATTATCAAGGCTAATGGCTAGGGAAATCAATTCAGTTAACCTACTTAGTTTTTCTAAGCGGGCTAACTCATCCCACAGGCTAGGGCTAAGGCTCCTAATGAAGATGCTACAGAGCGAGGTGTCCTCCCACCCCACCTCCGTGGCCACAACTCGGAAATCAACAGCATAGTCCACCACAGACTTAGTCCCCTGTCTCAGATTTAACAGCCGGGAGGTAAGCACACTGTCATGGTCGGAGTGGTCGAACACCTCATTGAATTCACTGACAAACTGGTTGTATGTCAAATTAGCATAGCTCACCCTAGCCATTACAGCATACGCCCACGCTAGCGCTTGCCCTTCCAAGAGGTTGACTACGTAGCCGATCCGGCTATGGTCTGTGGGAAAGTCCCCGGGCACCCACTGAAAAACTATCTCGTACTGTAGAATAAGCCCCCTAGCCTCCTCTAGCTTACCACTAAAGCGGGTGGGAGTGGGGATGGGAGTTAGCTGGGATGTGGGGCACTGCACAGGTTAGCCGGATTGGGAGCTAGCGGGAGCAGAGGAGCTACTTAGGGCCGGAGGGAAAGCCTGCGGACCTGCCAGGCCATCCAACTCATTAGTTAAATGGGTCAGTTGAGTGAGAATGATCTGTTGCTGGTAAGCTAATTGATCTACTCGAGACTCAAGGTTGTTAACTTTGCGCGCTAGCGCGGTGTCTGCTGGGTCACTTTGGCGGAGTCGTACTGACATGGTTTATTGACCCAGAGAGCAGACTCGAACTCAAAGTAGATGCAATTATCTTTATTGAGATTAGTGTGCGTGTGTGTGTGTGTGTGTGTGTGCTCGTATGACAGCGGGGGGCGAGCAGAGCACCGTGAAACCTGGCAACCCTAGGGACAAACAGAGACAGGGAGAGTTAGTGGCAGATACCAGAGGGGATGTACAGGATTCAACAGAGCTTACTGTTTGTTGAGATGGGGTTGAGCTCAGGTTCAGCTCAGCGGCTACCGCCAAGAAGACAGTGCCCGCTGTCCCGGTTGCAGCTGGAGGTGGTTGATGAGTCCGGTGAAGTGCGGTGCAGCTCGGTCCGCCGCCAGGAGGAAGGGAGGTCCACCGCCACGAATCTCCGCCTGTGCACAGGGGAACGAGAGCAGATGAAGGTGAATAGAGCAAGCGCTTACTTGAAGCAGAGCTGAGAATCCCTCCAAACGTCAGATGGCAAGAGGCAGGAAACCAAGACGAGAGTAGGCTGAGGCGAGGGTTTTCCGGAACGAGAATGAAGGCGTGAGCTGGTCTCATTAGGAGAAGAGACAGACGACTCCGTGCTGATCCGAGGGCAGCGCGGTCTAAATAACCCTGGCCGTGATGGGGAGCAGGTATGCACGCAGCTGAGGATGATAGGCAGCCAGAGCGAACCATCACATTTTCTTTATTCATCAGCTCTTCAAAGTACTCCTTCCACCTTCTAAACACACTCTCATCATTTGTTAGTATATTGTCCTTAATCAACCTAACCTGCTCTACACCCTTTCCAGCTCGATCTCTGTCTAACCAGTTGATACAAGTCATTTTCTCCTTCCTTAGTGCCCAGCCTCTCATACAACTCACTGTATGCCTTTTCCTTTGCCACCTCTCTCTTTGCCATGCGCCTAGATTCCAAATACTCCTGTCTACTTTCTTCATCTCCCTGACTATCCCACTTTTTCCTTTGCTAACCTCTTCCTTTGGATACTTTCCTGTACCTTGTCATTCCACTACCAAGTCTCCTTGTCTTCCTTCCTCTGTCCACTGGATACACCACATACTTTTCTACCCGTTTCCCTCAATACTTTTGCTGTACTTTCACAGTCATCTGGTAATTCTTCCCTACCACCCAGAACCTGTATCAACTCCTTCCTGAACTCTGTGTGACCTTCTTCCTTCTGTAACTCCCCCCACTTAATCTTTGGCTCTGCCTTCACCCTCTTCCTCTTCTTGCTTTCCAAAGTCATCCTACAGACTACCATCCAATACTGTCTAGCTACATTCTCCCCTGCCACCACCTGGCAGTCTCCTATTTCTTTCAGATTTCTCCTTCTGCATAAGATATACAGTGGGGTAAAACAGTATTTAGTCAGCCACCAATTGTGCAAGTTCTCCCACTTAAAAGATAAGAGAGGTCTCCAATTTTCATCATAGGTATTCCTCAACTATGAGAGACAAAATAAGAAAAAAAAATCCAGAAAATCACATTGAAGGATTTTTAATGAATTAATTGGTAAATTCCTCGGTAAAATAAGTATTTGGTCAATAACAAAAGTTCAACTCAATACTTTGTTATATACCCTTTGTTGGCAATGACAGAGGTCAAACGTTTTCTGTAAGTTTTCACAAGGTTTTCACACACTGTTGCTGGTATTTTGGCCCATTCCTCCATGCAGATCTCCTCTAGAGCAGTGATGTTTTGGGGCTGTCGCTGGGCAACACAGACTTTCAACTCCCTCCAAAGATTTTCTATGGGGTTGAGATCTGGAGACTGGCTAGGCCACTCCAGGACCTTGAAATGTTTCTTACGAAGCCACTCCTTCGTTGCCCGGGTGGTGTGTTTGGGATCATTGTCATGCTGAAAGACCCAGCCACGTTTCATCTTCAATGCCCTTGCTGGTGGAAGGAGGTTTTCACTCAAAATCTCATGATACATGGCCCCATTCATTCTTTCCTTTACACGGATCAGTCGTCCTGGTCCCTTTGCAGAAAAACAGCCCCAAAGTATGATGTTTCCACCCACATGCTTCACAGTAGGTATGGTGTTCCTTTCTCCTCCAAACACGACAAGTTGAGTTTTTACCAAAAAGTTCTATTTTGGTTTCATCTGACCATATGATATTCTCCCAATCCTCTTCTGGATCATCCAAATGCTCTCTAGCAAACTTCAGACAGGCCTGGACATGTACTGGCTTAAGCAGGGGGACACGTCTGGCACTGCAGGATTTGAGTCCCTGGCGGCGTACTGTGTTTCTGATGTAGCCTTTGTTACTTTGGTCCCAGCTCTCTGCAAGTCATTCATTAGGTTCCCCCATGTGGTTCTGGGATTTTTGCTCACCGTTCTCGTGATAATTTTGACCCCACGGGGTGAGATCTTGCGTGGAGCCCCAGATCGAGGGAGATTATCAGTGGTCTTGTATGTCTTCCATTTTCTAATAATTGCTCCCACAGTTGATTTCTTCACACCGAGCTGCTTACCTATTGCAGATTCAGTCTTCCCAGCCTGGTGCAGGTCTACAATTTTGTTTCTGGTGTCCTTTGACAGCTCTTTGGTCTTGGCCATAGTGGAGTTTGGAGTCTGACTGTTTGAGGTTGTGGACAGGTGTCTTTTATACTGATAACGAGTTCAAACAGGTGCCATTAATACAGGTAACGAGTGGAGGACAGAGAAGCCTCTTAAAGAAGAAGTTACAGGTCTGTGAGAGCCAGAAATCTTGCTTGTTTGTAGGTGACCAAATACTTATTTTACTGAGGAATTTACCAATTAATTCATTAAAAATCCTTCAATGTGATTTTCTGGATTTTTTTTTCTCATTTTGTCTCTCATAGTTGAGGTATACCTATGATGAAAATTGGAGACCTCTCTCATCTTTTAAGTGGGAGAACTTGCACAATTGGTGGCTGACTAAATACTTTTTTGCCCCACTGTAGTTCACCATTATGCACCTTTCTCCACTCTTGTAAGTCACCCTATGTTCCTCTCTCTTCTGGAAGTATGCGTTCACCACAGCTATTTCCATCCTTTTAGCAAAATCCACAACCATCTGTCCTTCCACATTTCTCTCCTGAAGACCATACCTACTCAGGACCTCCTCATTACCTCTGTTCCTTTCACCTACATGTCCATTAAAATCCGCTCCAATCGGACTTCCGGGAAGATGGCGGAGAGGCATAACGCTTAAACAGAGAGCTCTCCCTAGTCGGATTAAAAATCTTTGGTAAATGGTCAACTCGACATAAATAGGTCAATAAACCAAGGGATGAAAACACGAAGAAGCCGGGCACACGGAAAAAAGCAGGGTAAAACTAAAGAATCCCTCTTCAACAACACTGGAGAAATCGCTGAACACGAGGCCAACAAAAACGAGGAGACTTCAGAGAAAATGGAGGACGCCAACTTCGATGTTATGAACACTGGCTTCGCCAATATAAGTAAGGACATAAAAGACCTCAAGCGACAACTCCAACTGGATTTAACGGCTCTTAAGGAAGAACTGAAAAAAGAGATGAAGGAGGAAATTATGGGTCTCCGAAAAGAAATGGACTGCAAGCTAGCAGAAAACATGGAGGAGCTGCGCACTCAACGGGCGTGTATGGCAGAAGCACAGGCTCGAATATCAGGGTTGGAAGACTGGAAGACCGAGGCAAGCGAGCTGCTACAGACCCTGACGGCACAAACACAGAGGATGCAGGAAAAAATAACCGACCTGGAGAGCAGGTCCAGACGGAGCAATATATGCATCTTCGGGATTCCGGAGGGCATTGAAGGCAACTTGATGATGAAATTCATAGATCAATTCTTAAAAAAAGAGCTTGAGCTGCCCAATGAAACAGACCTGCAGATCCAACGTGCACACAGAGCCTTGGCACAGAACCCGAACTCAAACTCTGCACCCAGGTCAGTCGTGGTAAACTTTTTAAAATACAACGTAAAGGAAAGAATCCTGACACAAGCGTGGGGAAAAAAAAGATACGAGTTGGCGACAAACAGATATTCTTTGACCATGACTACCCGACAGAAATTGTGCAGCAGCGAATGAAATATGCCAACATTAAAAAAATGCTGAAAGAGAAAAAAATTAGATTCCAAACGCTGCTAACGAAGATGAGAATTCATTGGGATGACGGCGTGAAAACCTACAACACGGCCAGAGAGGCAGCGCGGGACACAAAGGAGCGAGGCTTTGTGGTGAGTGTACCCGAGGAAGCGGCTGGAGCAGCGGCGGCACGGAGCGCACCGAGACAGCCGGAATGGAGGCAAGTGAGCGGCAGAGGGCGGGAGACGGACGTGGCGCACCGAGCCCAAGAAAAACTGCAAGGCTTTCAACAGAAAGCCTAGATTATAACAAAAATTAAGAAGGGCATAGAAGAAATGAAGGCCAAGAAGACAAGGTAAAAGAGAAACAAACGGCTAGGAGACGTTAAAGTGATTTTTGTTGGACATTTCTAGACTATTGACTATTACTTGGATAGTAAATACAGGTCTAGGGAGGGCCCCTCACTCGGTGAGGACATTCCCTCCACCCTCCAACAGGGACCAATGGGCAGAAGAAAGGCCCAAAGTACGGAGGTCGAGGTTCGTTAATGTGTTTTTGTTCATATATGTGTTAGTTTTGTTGTTAAAGGGGATAGGAGCACAAGTTAAAAAAATGGAAAAACATGAATATGGTTAAAAATCTTAAGATAATGACATTAAACGTGAATGGTCTGAACTCACCTGTTAAAAGGGAAAGAATAATAAGAAAATTCAAGAAGGAAAAAGCCGAAATTATATTTATGCAAGAGACACATTTGAACAAGACAGATCATGAGAAACTAAAGAGATTTGGCTATAAAAACTCCTACTACAGTTCATTTAAGGGAGGAACTAAAAGGGGGGTTATGATACTAATTTCAAATAAAATACAATTTGGATGTGAACAAGAAATCCAGGAAAAAGAAGGCAGATATGTAATAGTAAAGGGAAGAATAGATGGTATGCAGATCACATTAGTGAACATCTATGCTTCACCAGAAAGTGACAAGGGTTTTTTTCAACATCTGTTTGATCTCATGGCAACACACAGTGAAGGAGTCCTAATTTGTGGAGGAGACTTAAATGCCGTCATGGATCATGAAGTTGACACAACAAGTGTTAAGAAGACAAAAAAAAACATGTAACAAAGTTCATAAGAACCTCACTGGCAGAAATGGGTATGGTAGACGTATGGAGGGACCTGCACCCACTCGAAAAAGACTATACACATTATTCAGCAGTCCATAAAGTACACTCTAGAATAGATTACTTCCTTATGAATGACGGTGACAGACACAGGGTGAGAAATTGTCGGATTGGAGGGGCAGAAATATCAGATCATAATCCTATATACATGGAAATATATTTAAACAATAGAAAACGACAACATGGAAACTTAATGTAGGACTATTAAATAATGAGAAAATGAAAGAAAGAATAAAGTTAAACATAAATGAGTATATCAAGGAGAATGATAATAGAGAAGTGGACCCAACAATACTATGGGATGCACTAAAAGTCGTGTTAAGAGGTAAATTAATTGTTGAATCAGGAAAAGCAAAAAAGTCTAAACTGGAATCATGTGAACAAAGACGTGAGAGACTGAGGGAATTAGAATGTAAACATCAAAACACAAATGACCCAAAAATATATCAAGAAATTAAGGAAGAAAAAAATAAAGATAAAAGAAATACAAATAGATGAAACTGAAAAGAAAAATAGATATTTAAAACAAAAATATTATGAAACGGGGCCAAGGGCCACAAAACTGCTGGCAAAACGGTTATGAAAACAACAAACAGTGAATAATGTATATAAGATTAAGGACCCCATCACAAATAAATCCACAGTTACCCCAGAAAACATCGAAGAAATATTCCATAAATTCTACCAAGAACTATACTCGCAACCTGAAGAGACAAATGTTAAGGATATTAAAAAATTTCTATGCACATTGGACTTGCCATCAATAGGAAACCAACAAAATGAAAAGCTAACAGCAGAAATAACAACACAAGAGATTAAAGATGTGATTAAGTCACTAAAAAATGGTAAATCACCAGGCAGTGACGGATACCCTTCTGAGTTTTATAAACTGTTTATAGAAGAACTCACGCCACTGCTCCTAAAGTCATTTAATTGGACATTAAACAACAACAAAATACCTCCATCATGGAACAAAGCCATTATTTCAGTTATTTTAAAGCCAGGGAAAGATAGGGAACAATGCGGAAACTATAGGCCAATCTCTTTATTAAATGTGGATTATAAAATATATACAACAATTATCTGTAAATGAATAAAGACATTCTTGACGGAATTGATAGAAGATGATCAAACTGGTTTCATAGAGGGACGCCAAACACATGATAATATCAGGAGAACAATACACATAATTAATCAAATACATAAAGAAAAGCGCAGTAATAATGAGTTTAGACGCAGAAAAAGCGTGTACTGGAATGTACTGGAACGCTTTGGATTTAATGAAAAGTCAGTGCAGTGCATAAAGACACTGTATCAAAAGCCTGTGGCAAGAATCAAGATAAATGGTAGCTTAACAGACAAAGTAAATATACAAAGATCAACTTGGCAGGGATGCTGCCTATCGCCCACCTTGTTTGCTCTGTTCATAGAGCCACTGGCTCAAGCGATGCGACAAAATAAGAAATTAAGTGGTGTAACAATAAAGGGAGCGGAACACAAGATTGGGCTGTTTGCAGACGATATTATAGTTTACCTTGAACAACCAGATGAATCAATAATGGAAATGATGGACTTGATAGAAAATTTTGGAAAATTATCAGGATACAAGATAAACATAACAAAAACACAAATACTGACATTCCACTATAACCCTTTAAACCAGATAACTGATAAGATCAAACTAAACTGGAAACAAAAAGAAATAAAATACCTTGGATTGAACATACCTAAAGATTTAAGCAAAATCTATAAAGCAAACTATGATAGGTTAGAACAAGAAATAAAAAAAGATATTGATAAATGGTCAATCTTAAACATGGATCTGAATTCAAAAATTAAGACAGTCAAAATCAGCATACAACCTAGACTGCTTTACCTCTTCCAGGCTCTACCAACAGAGATTCCTGGTGCCCAGTTCTCAAAGTGGGACAGGATGATATCAAGATTTGTTGAGGGAGGTAAAAAGCCAAGAGTGAAATATAAAACCCTCCAATTACCAAAAGAGAAAGGAGGCATGGGTCTACCGAGTCTAAAGGAATATTACTACTCAGCACAAATAAGATATATCATATGTTGGTGCGACGGAGGATACGAGGCAAAATGGAAAGAAATGGAAAAGGAAATTGAGGGACTCCCAGTGCAAAGCATAATAGGAGATAAGGATGCATATAAGCAAATCAAACAAATAGACCCAATCACTAAATTTACTTTGGAACTGTGGTATAAAATAGTACAAAAGTATAATATAAAGGAGGACATAAAACTATTGAAATGGGTAGCATTTGACAGTCAGTTTGAACCGGCAAAGCAAGATAGGGGATACAAAAATCTGGTGAACAAGGGAATCACAACATGGGGCAATATGGGAAAAAAAGATTTCGGGAGTTTTGTAAACATGAGAAGAAAATTTAAACTTGAAAAATCTGAATTCTTCAGATATCTGCAGATGAGAGATTATTATATGAGAAAGATTAGACATAACCTCCACACAGATGTGAGTGAGATTATACAATTCATTTGAAGCTCGTATGCAGGAAATAAAATAAGAATTATTTCAAAGCTATATCAGAAACTTACAGCAAACAAACATTCAAGTAACTATATAAAGGAGAAATGGGAGAAAGAGCTAAATTTCAACATAACACAAGAAAACTGGCAAGAAATATGGAAAACACAACACACATCAACAAGTTCAAGGACATGGAGGGAATTTGGATGGAAAAACCTGATTCGCTATTTCATTACACCACAGATCCAAAGAAAATACACAAATACCAAATCTATATGCTGGAGGGGCTGTGGGGCTCAAAATGCAGACCATTCACATATATTTTGGGAAATGCTGCAAAATCTCATCATTCTGGAAATCTATACATGTGACAATGCAGAGGATATTGGGATATAATATACCAATGAAGTGTAAATTAATGTATTTATGTGATCTTAAAAGAGACAATGTAATACAGGCTGAGGACAGATATTTAGTTAAAATCATGCTGATTGCATGTAAAAAAACAATCACAAGAAAATGGCAATCAGAAGTTCTTCCTGACCAAGAGCAATGGACAGACATTGTTGAGGATATACGTTTAATGGAAAAACTAACATATCGACAAAGAATGCAAGAAGGACAATATGAAAAAAAATGGTGGAAATGGACACACTACAAAGTGCAACAACGAGACAGAAATTGAAAGAATAACCAAAGACACTGGAAAAACCAGAAGAATTAAGAGATGGAAACTAAAAACTTGATGCTCCAATATTTGTCCCCCCCCTCCTTTTTCTTTTTTTTCTCTTCTCCCTTTTTTTTTCTTCTTCTAGCTCCTTTTTTTAAATATAGACACTGTGATCTATCTACATACATACATGTATGTAATATGTATGATGAAAAATGAATAAAATCAAAGTTACAAAAAAAAAAAAAAATCTGCTCCAATCACCACTCCTTCCCCCCGGGAACACTCTTGACCACTTTATCCAACTTACTCTTTCTCTTCTACCTGACATCCAACTCGTGGGGCATACGCACTGACGGCTGTGGCACAGGTGTAGTATAGCTGACTACTGATCAGAGGGTCAGAGGTTCGATTCCCGCTCTTGTCTGCAGTCTGCATGCCTAAGTGTCCTTGAGCAAGACACTGAAACCCCAGTTGCTCCTGGTGGGTCAGGCCAGCACTTGAGCATTGCAGCTCCACCGCCATCAGTGTGTGAATGTGTGGATAGCAAGATCTGTAAAGTGCTTTGGTCATCTAGGGATGAGAAAAAGTGCTATATAAGTGAACGTCATTTAACATTCAGCATCACACCTTTGACTTCTAGCGTCAAACTTATGATTCTGTCTGACTCCCCTTTACCTCCTGAACACTCTTCACATACTCTTACCTCAAGATTACTCCTACTCCATTTCTCTTCCTATCTACACCATGGCAGAACAGTTTAAATCCCCCTCCAATGCGCTTAGCCTTGCTTCCCTTCCATCTGGTTGCTTGAACACACAGTATATCTACCTTTCTTCTCTCCATCATATCGGCCAACTCTATGCCTTTATCAGTCACAGTCTCTACATTTAGAAGAAGAAGCCATCTCTACTGTCATTTAGTCCATAAAGCCAATCATGTACAGTAGAATGAAATTACGGTTCCCCTATCTATAATGTTAATCACATGTAGAATCAGAGGGGTCGCTGCCATGCAAGGCACCACCACAAACAACTTCTCTTTCCCCCACTCTATTACGCTGAGTACACAGCTAAAAGGTGGGAAGTACCATTTTTATATGGTCTTTGGCATGGCAGTTTATCGTCCTCCCTCAGCCTACTCAGTTTTTATCCGAATTTGCTGAGCTTTTAGTGGACTTGGTGCTGAAATTGGACAGGACTTTAATTTACATGTAGATGTAGATAATGATTGCCTTAATATGGCATTTAATTCAATATTAGACTTGATGGGGTTTTCTCAGAAAGTAGGAAATTCTACCCATTATCTCCACCACACGTTGGACCTTGTTCTGATATACGTATGGCATAGAAATAGAAAATCTGGTAGTGTCTTCTCATAACCCTTTACTGTCAGATCTGTTAACTTCTCATTTTTCTATTTCTGTCTATTTGGCTCCAAAAGAAAAATATTACTACAGTAGATGTCTCCCAGATGATGCTGTTAACAATTTTAAGCAGATCGTTTCCTCAATGCCATGTGCCAACACAAAAGAGATAGTTCTGGAGATTTTACTCCTCCTGTAATTGATAGCATGGTAGAGAGTGTTACAGCTTCTCTGCATCAAACTCTAGACATGGTTGCCCATTTAAAAAAGAAAAAGTCTAATCAGAGATTTCTAACTCCTTTGTTCAACACACACCCCGTCATGGATCGTCACCTTATCGTGATGGGGGGGTTTGCGTGCCCCAGTGATCCCAGGAGCTATGTTGTCCGGGGCAATTTGCCTCTGATAGGGTCACCCAAGACAAACTGGTCCTGGGCGAAGGGCCAGACTAAGAACGATCCAGCAGACTCTCACGATAAATTCTATATCAAGGATTCAGTGTACCCCACCCAGTATGGGGTTACCGGGGTCCAACCCTGGAGCCAGGCCTGGGGGAGGGGCTCGATGGCTAGCGTCTGGTGGCCAGGTTTCCACCCATGGGACCCGGCCGAGCTCAGCCCAAAGGAGTTACATGGGTCCGCTCTCCAGTGGGCTTACCACCTGCAGGAGGGATCATGGGGGTCCGATGTTATGTGGATTAGGTGGCGGTCAAAGGTGGAGACCTTGGCGGACTGATCCCAAGCTTTCTAAACTGGCTTTTGGTACGTCAAATGTCACCTCTCTGGTGGGGAAGGAGCCTGAGCTGGTGTACGAGGTTGAGAGATACCGGCTAGATATAGTCGGCCTCACCTCAACACACAGCTCCGGTTCCGGAACCAGTCTCCTGGAGAGGGGCTGGAGCTTGGCCTTTTCTGGAGTTGCCCCGGGCGAGAGGCGATGAGCAGGGGTGGGTATTCTTGTATCCCCCCCACCTTGCTGCCTCTATATTGGAGTTTTCCCCGGTGGATGAAAAGGTTGCTTCCCTGCGCCTTCGGGTTGGGAAACAGGTCGTGACCATCATTTGTGCCTATGTACCAAATGATGTTTCAGAGTACCCACCATTTTTGGAGTCTGTGACTGGGGTGCTAGAGGGTGCTCCTCTTGGAAACTCCATTGTCCTACTGGGGGACTTCAATGCGCACGTGGGCAACGACAGTGAAACCTGGAGGGGGGTTATTGGGAGGAACGGCCTGCCCGATCTGAACCCGAGTGGTGTTCAGTTATTGGACTTCTGTGCTAACCACAGTTTGTCCATAACAAACACCATGTTCAAGCATAAGGGTGTCCATATGTGCACCTGGCACCAGGACACCCTAGGTCGCAGGTCGATGATCAATTTTGTTATTGTGTCATCAGACCTGCGACCGTATGTCTTGGACACTCGGGTAAAGAGAGGTGCAGAGCTGTCAACTGATCACCACCTGGTGGTGAGTTGGATCCAATGGCAGAGGAGGAAGCCATTTAGACCTGGTAGACCCAAACGTATAGTGAGGGTGTGCTGGGAACGTCTGGCTGAGGCCCCTGTCCAGGAGGTCTTCAACTCCCACCTCTGGAAGAACTTCAACCACATTCCGAGGGAGTCTGGAGACACGGAGTCTGAATGGGCCATGTTCTCCACCTCTGTTGTTGAAACGGCGGCCCAGAGCTGCGGCCGCAAGGTGGTCGGTGCATCATGTGGTGGCAACCCCCAAACCAAGTGGTGGACACCAGTGGTGAGGGGAGCCATTAAGCTGAAGAAGGAGTCTTATCAAGCTTGGTTGGCTTGTGGGACTCCCGAAGCAGCTGAGGTGTACCGGCAGGCCAAGCGTATTGCAGCTCGGGTGGTTGCTGAAGCAAAAACCCGGGTATGGGAGGAGTTCGGTGAGGCCATGGAACAAGACTTTCGGTCGGCCTTGAAGAGATTCTGGCAAACTGTCCAGCGGCTCAGGAGGGAAAAACAGCTCCCTGTCCACACTGTGTATGGTGCGGATGGGGCGTTAACTTCGACTGGGGATATCGTCGGGCGGTGGAAGGAATACTTCAAGGATCTCCTCAATCCCACTGATACGCCTTCCACAGAGGAAGCAGGGTTTGTGGACGAGGGGGATGACTCACCTATCACAGGGGCTGAGGTCGCCAAGGTGGTTAAAAATCTCCTTGGTGGCCAGGCCCCGGGGGGGGGACGAGATTCGTCCTGAGTACCTCAAGGCCCTGGATGTTGTAGGGCTGTCATAGTTGACACGCCTCTGAAACATTGCGTGGAGGTCGGGGGCAGTGCCTTTGGCATGGCAAACCGGGGTGGTGGTTCCTCTCTTCAAAGAAGGGGACCGGAGGGTGTGCTCCAACTTTAGAGGGATCACACTCCTCAGCCTCCCTGGGAAGGTCTATACCAAGGTACTGGAGAGGACAGTCCGGCTGTTGGTCGAACCTTGGATTCAGGAGGAGCAGTGTGGTTTTCGTCCTGGCCATGGCACATCGGACCAGCTCTTTACCCTCTCGAGAATTCTCGAGGGTTCATGGGAGTTTTCCCAACCAGTTTACATGTGTTTTGTGGACTTGGAGAAGGTATTTGACCGCATCCCTCGTGGTTTTTTGTGGGGGGTGCTTCGGGAGTATGGGGTATCGGGCTTGTTGTTACAAGCTATTCGGTCTCTGTACGACCATTGTGAGAGCTTGGTTCGTATTGCCAACACTCGGTCGGACTCATTCCCAGTGAGAGTTGGACTTCGCCAGGGCTGCCCTTTGTCACCGATCCTGTTCATAATTTTTATGGACAGGATTTCTAGGCGCAGCCAGGGAATGGAGGATAGTAGGAATGAATGATTAATTTATGACACAAATGTTAAAACAAACAAATGATATTTTACTTACAATCTCAGCAGCTCTAAGTCTCCCTCTCTGTTCACCAGTTTCAGCCAGTCTCCGTGCGTTTTATCAGTCGTCGACTTTATGTTCCAACACAGCGCTGCATGTCGTACAAAACCGTTTATCCCCATTTTATGAAAAATATTAAGAAACTGTTGAGGACAGTCTTTACGGTGACGTTTGTTGATAAATTAAGAGACACGTATGTCAACAACTCTGCTCATGTAAACACAGAAGTAAAGACATGCGCATGAGCCACAGGGAACTCTTGCCAGATGAGAACTGTTTTAATACCACAGAAGAAGAACGAGCATGTCCATTAGCTTGTTAGCTCCGTTAGCGCTCTGGGTGTTTCTGGTTCTTCACCGCTGTTCCTGGCTCACTGACCCATTTCGACCCATTCAGACTCAGCAGAGATTCACAGACGTAAAAGCATTATATTAAAAGATCAATCCACGGATTTTGTGGATCGATATCGGCTCAGTCAAACGTGTATCGATCCAGATCGCTGAATCGATATTTTGAACCCACCCCAAGTAAATTCAGTTAATTGGACATGATTTAGAAAGGCATACACCTGTCTATATAAGGTCCCACAGTTGACAGTGCATGTCAGAGCACAAACCAAGCATGAAGTCAAAGGAATTGTCTGTAGACCTCCGAAACAGGATTGTCTCAAGGCACAAATCTGGGGAAGGGTACAGAAAAATTTCTGCTGCTTTGAAGGTCCCAATGAGCATGGTGGCCTCCATCATCCATAAATGGAAGAAGTTCGGAACCACCAGGACTCTTCCCAGAGCTGGCCAGCCGTCTGAACGGAGCGATTGGGGGAGAAGGGCCTTAGTCAGGGAGGTGACCAAGAACCAGACGGTTGCTCTGTCAGAGCTCCAGTGTTCCTCTGTGGAGAGAGGAGAACCTTCCAGAAGGACAACCATCTGTGCAGTAATCCACCAATCAGGTCTGTATGGTAGAGTGGCACATGGAAGCCACTCCTTAGTAAAAGGCACATGGCAGCCTGCCTGGAGTTTGCCAAAAGGCACCTGAAGGACTCTCATCAGACCATGAGAAACCAAATTCTCTGGTCTGATGAGACAAAGATTGAACTCTCTGGCGTAAATGCCAGGCATCATGCTTGGAGGAAACCAAACACTGCTCATTACCAGGCCAATACCATCCCTGCAGTGAAGCATGGTGCTGGCAGCATCATACTGTGGGGATGTTTTTCAGCGGCAGGAACTGGGAGACTAGCCAGGATAGAGGGAAAGATGAATGTAGCAATGTATAGACATCCTGGATGAAAACCTGCTCCAGAGCGCTCTTGACCTCAGACTGGGGCAACGGTTCATCTTTCAGCAGGACAACGACCCTAAGCACACAGCCAAGATATCAAAGGAGTGGCTTCAGGACAACTCTGTGAATGTCCTTGAGTGGGCCAGGGTCCAGCCAGAGCCCAGACTTGAGTTCAATTGAACATCTCTGGAGAGATCTGAAAATGGCTGTGCACTGACACTTTCCATCCAACCTGATGGAGCTTGAAAGGTGATGCAAAGAGGAATGGGCCAAACTGCCCAAAGATAGGTGTGCCAAGCTTGTGGCATCATATTCAAAAAGACTTGAGGCTGTAATTGTTGCCAAAGGTGCATCAACAAAGTATTGAGCAAAAGCTGTGAATACTTATGTATATGTGATCTCTTAGTTTTTTATTTTTAATAAATTTGCAAAAATCTAAAAAAAAAACTTTTTACATGTTGTCATTATAGGGTATTGTGTGTAGAATTTTGAGGAAAAACTGAATTTAAACCCTTTTAGAATAAGGCTGTAACTAACAAAATGTGGAAAAAAGAGGAGCGCTCTAAATACTTTCTGGATACACTGTATGTCCCAAACGATTTGAGTTTAAATGAAGCCACACACAATTGTCTGAGAAAATTAGTTACATGTCTCAAAGCTGCAGGTTGACCATAAAAAAGCTGTAAATTTATGTCAAAAAAGGCTGCAAATTTGCATCAAAAAAGCTGCACATTTGTCAAAAAAGTTGCAAATTTATGTCAAAAAAGTTGCAAATTTGTCAAAAAAAGCTGCAAATTTATGTTAAAAAAAATGAAAATTTGTTAAAAAGTTGCAAATTTATGTCAAAAAAGTTGCAAATTTATGTCCAAAAAAGCTGCAAACTTCCATCAAAAAACCTGTAAATTTATGTCAAAAAAAAGTTGCAAATTCCCCTCATGGATCGTCACCTTATCGTGGTGGGGGGTTTGCGTGCCCTGGTGATCCCAGGAGCTACGTTGTCCGGGGCAATTTGCCTCTGGTAGAGTCACCAAAGATAAACTGGTCCTGGGTGAAGGACCAGACTAAGAACGATCCAACAAACTCTCATGATGAATGCTCAAACAAGGATTCAGTGTACCCCGCCCGGTATGGGGTTACCAGGACCCCACCCTGGAGCCAGGCCTGGTGGCCGGGTTTCTGCCAATGGGACCCAGCCAGGCTCAGCCCGAAGGAGTTACATGGGTCTGCACACCAATGGGCTCACCACCTGCAGGAGGGATCATGGGGGTCCAGTGCTATGTGGATCGGGTGGCGGTTGAAGGCAGAGAGCTTGGCGGTCTGATCCCCAGCTTCCTAAACTGGCTTTTGGGACGTAGAATGTCACTTCTCTGGTGGGGAAGGAGCCTGAGCTGGTGCATGAGGTTGAGAGATACCGGCTAGATATAGTTGGCCTCACCTCAACACACAGCTCTGGTTCTGGAACCAGTCTCCTGAAGAGGGACTGGAGCTTGGCCTACTCTGGAGTTCCCCCAGCCAAGAGGCAATGAGTAGGGGTGGGTATTCTTGTATACCCCCACCTTGCTGCCTCTATATTGGAGTTTTCCCTGGTGGATGAAAGGGTTGTTTCCCTGTGGCTTCAGGTTGGGAAACGGGTCGTGACCATCATTTGTGCCTATGCACCAAATGATGGTTCAGAGAACCCACCCTTTTTGGAGTCTCTGACTGGAGTGCTGAAGGGTGCTCCTCTTGGAGACTCCATTGTCCTACTGGGGGACTTCAATGGGCACGTGGGCAACGACAGTGAAACCTGGAAGGGGGCGATAGGGAGGAACAGCCTGCCCGATCTGAAACTGAGTCGTGTTCAGTTATTGGACTTCTGTGCTAACCACAGTTTGTCCATAACGAACACCATGTTCAAGCATAAGGGTGTCCATATGTGCACCTGGCACAAGGACACCCTAGGTCGCAGGTCGATAATTGATTTTGTTATTGTGTTATCAGACCTGCAACTGTATGACTTGGACACTCGGGTAAAGAGAGGTGCAGAGCTGTCAACTGATCACCTCTTGGTGGTGAGTTGGATCCGAAGGCAGGGGAGGATGCCACTCAGACCTGGTAGACCCAAATGTATAGTGAGGGTGTGCTGGGAATGTCTGGCTGAGGCCTTTGTCCGGGAGGTCTTCGCTCCCATCTCCAGAAGAACTTCGACCACATTCTGATGGAGACTGGAGACTTGGAGTCTGAATGGGCCATGTTCTCCACCTCTGTTGTTGAAACAGCGGCCCAGAGCTGCGGCCGCAAGGTGGTCGGTGCATCACGTGGTGGCAACCCCCAAACCAAGCGGTGGACACCAGTGGTGAGGGGAGCCATTAAGCTGAAGAAGGAGTCCTATCGTGCGTGGAGGTTGGGGGCAATGCCTTTGGCATGGCAAACCGGGGTGGTTGTTCCTCTCTTCAAGAAAAGGGCCCGGAGGATGTGCTTCAACTTTAGAGGGATTCCTCAGCCTCCCTGGGAAGGTCTATGCCAAGGTACTGGACAGGAGAGTCCGGCCGTTGGTCGAACCTTGGATTCAGGAGGAGCAATGTGGTTTTTGTCCTGGCCGCGGCACATCGGACCAACTCTCTACCCGCTCGAGAATCCTCGAGGGTTCGTGGGAGTTTGCCCAACCAGTTTACATGTGTTTTGTGGACTTGGAGAAGGCATTCGACCACGTCCCTTGTGGTTTTTGTGGGGGGTGCTTCGGGAGTATAGGGTATCGGGCTTGTTGTTACGAGCTATCCGGTCTCTATATGACCAATGTGAGAGTTTGGTTCATATTGCCAACACTCGGTCGGAATCATTAACAGTGAGATTTGGACTCCACCAGGGCTGCCCTATGTCACCGATCCTGTTCACAATTTTTATGAACAGGATTTCTAGGTGCAGCCAGGGAACAGAGGGTGTCATGCTTGGTGACCACAGGATCTCATCTCTGTTGTTTGCAGATGATGTTGTCCTGTTGGCTTCATCCAGCAATTACCTATAGGTCTTACTGGAACGGTTTGCCACAGAGTGTGAAGCGGCTGGGATTAGACTCAGCACCTTCAAGTCTGAGTCCATGGTCCTCAGCTGGAAAAAGGTGGAATGTCCTCTCCGGGTTGGGGACAAGCTCCTGCTCCAAGTGGAGGAGTTTAAGTATCTCGGGGTCTTATTCACAAGCGAGGGGCGATTGGAGCGAGAGAGCAGCATCTGCTGTGATGTGGAAGTTGCGCAGGTCTGTTGTGGTGAAGAGGGAGCTAAGCTCTAAGTCAAAGCTGTCGATTTACTGGTCAAGCTACGTTCCTACCCTCACCTTTGGTCACGTGTTTGGGTAATGACCGAAAGAATGAGATCGCGGATACAAGCGGCTGAAATGAGCTTTCTTCGTAGGATTGTTGGACTCACCCTTAGAGATAGGGTGAGGAGCTCAGTCATCCCGGAGAGGCTCAGAGTAGAACCGCTGCTCCTCCACATGGAAAGGAGCCAGTTGAGGTGGTTTGACCATCTGATCAGGATGCCTCCTGGATGCCTCCCGCTTGAGGTGTTTCAGGCACGTCCCACTGGGAGGAGACCCCGGGGCAGACCAAGGACTCGCTGGAGAGACAATGCCTCCCAGTTGGTCTGGGAATGCCTTGGTATCTTCTCTGAAGAGCTGGAGTAGGTGGCTGGGGAGACGGAAGTCTGGGCTTCTCTGCTTGAACTGCTGCCTCTACGACCCAGGCCTCCGGAAAAGCAGAAGAAGATGGATGGAAGGATAGAAAAGCTGCAAATTTATGTCAAAATAGCTGCAAATATACGTAAAAAAAAGTTGCAAATTTATGTTCAAAAAAGCTGCAAATTTATGTACAAAAAACTGCAAATTTACAGTGGTGTGAAAAAGTATTTGTCCCCATCCTGATTTCTCATTTTTTTTGTATGTTTGTCACACTTAAAGGTTTCAGATCATCAAACAAATTTAAATACTAGACAAAGATAACACGAGTTAACACAAAATGCAGTTTTTAAATGAAGGTGTTTATTACTAAAGAGAAAAAAAAAATCCAAACCTACATGGCCCTGTGTGAAAAAGTGACTGCCCCCTAAACCTAATAACTGGTTGGGCCACCCTTAACAGCAACAACTGCAATCAAGCATTTGCGATAACTGGCAATGAGTCTTTTACAGCGCTGTGGAGGAATTTTGGCCCACTCACCTTTGCAGAATTGTTGTAATTCAGCCATATTGGAGAGTTTTCGAGCATGAACCGCCTTTTTGAGGTCATGCTACAGAATCTCAGTTGGATTCAGGTCAGGACTTTGACTAGGCCACTCCAAAGTCTTCATTTTGTTTTTCTCAAGCCATTCAGCGGTGGACTTGCTGGTGTGTTGTGGATCATTATCCTGCTGCAGAACCCAAGTGTGCTTCAGCTTGAGGTCTCGAACAGATGGCCGGACATTCTCCTTCAGGATTTTTTAGTAGACAGCAGAATTCATGATTCCATTTACCACAGCAAGTCTTCCAGGTCCTGAGGCAGCAAAACAGCCACAGACCGTCACACTACCACCACCATATTTTACTGTTGGTATGACGTTCCTTTTCGGAAATGCTGTGTTACTTTTATGCCGGATATAATGGGGAACACACCTTCCAAAAAGTTCAGCTTTTGTCTCGTCGGTCCACACAGTATTTTCCCAAAAGTTTTGGGGATCATCAAGATGTTTTCTGGCAAAACTGAGACGAGCATTTATGTTCTTTTTGCTCAGCAGTGGTTTTCGTCTTGGAGCTCTGCCATGTAGGCCATTTTTGCCCAGTCTCTTTCTTATGGTGGAGTCATGAACATTGACCTTAACTGAGGCAAGTAAGGCCTGCAGATCTTTGGATGTTGTTGTGGGGTCTTTTGTGACCTCTTGGATGAGTCATCGCTGTGCTCTTGGGGTAATTTTGGTGAGCTGGCCACTCCTGGGAAGGTTCACCACTGTTCCATGTTTTCGCCATTTGTGGATAATGGCTGTCACTGTGGTTCACTGGAGTTCCCAAGCTTTAGAAATGGCTTTATAACCTTTTCCAGACTGATAGATCTCAATTACTTTGTTTCTCATTTGCTCCTGAATTTCTTTGGATTGGAGCGTGATGTCTAGCTTTTGAGGGTCTTTTGGTCTACTTCACTTTGTCAGGCAGGTCCTATTTAAGTGATTTCTTGACAGGGACGGCAACAGGAAATTCTGATTTCAGCTGAAATCTAATTTGGTCATTTGACTTATGGGGGGGCCAGGGGGGCACAGCCCCCCTGAAGCTGAGAGGTTTTCAGTAAAACAGAAGTAATTTAGACTGAAAAAAGTGATTAAAAAAAATGAAATACTAGACTTAGATAAATCATTAAATTTAATGAAAAGTTAACTTACTTTTTCTTCAATGTTGTCTCACTGTCTTTAGTCCAACATATTTAACAGTTCTATAAGAGTTTATTACACTATTTACACTATTTACACTGGTCACCAAGTCACTTCTAAGGTAGTCGGCATGTTTCTTCACTTTTGATGCGTGGTCTGACAGTGCCACAAATCCACGCGATCCATAGTTAATCAAGTCTTTACAATACACACAAAAAGCTTTTCCAGCCACGTCCGGTTTCTTCAGAAATTGTCCGAGTGTTTCTGTTACCTCGTCGAACTTTGAGCCAATTTTCACCTTTACCATCACTTTTCTCTCAAGCCAATTCCATTGGAACTTATTTTTGACACTTTTGTCTATTTCTAGCACTGATGATTCCTGATCCTTCGATAAAAATCTCATAATTCCGCTGAAAACGATACCGAAAGCTCAGAATTCCAACACGAACACGCCGCCATGAATTTTTGACAAAGCATACAACGAGCCATTTGATTGGTCCAATTGTTTGCAACCATCCAATCACAGGGCCGTTTACAATACAGCAGTAGCTTGAGTACAAAACATCCGGGTTATCGCGGGAGACTTGACCCGGGGAAGCACCGAGCACTTATGTAATCGTGTTGATTTTCGCTAAAATCGGTAATAATAAGGTACCTTACCCCCCCTAAAATTTTCTCAACGGATTTAGACGATTCACAGAAATGATCAATTTGAAAATAAATCGGCGGAAATCCGCGGATCGGCGGAAAATTGCCATCCCTGCTTGATTGAGAACAGGTGTGGCAGTAATCAGGCCAGGGTGTGGCTGGAGAAATTGAACTCAGCTTTCAAAAGATGTGATAAACCCCAGTTAATTTATGTCTTAACGGGTGGGCAATTACTTTTTCACACAGGACCATGTAGGTTTGGATTTTTTTTTTTTACCCTTAATAATAAACACCTTCATTTAAAAACTGCATTTTGTGTTTACTTGTGTTATCTTTGTCTAATATATAAATTTGTTTGATGATGTGAAACATTTAAGTGTGACATACAAAAAAAATGAGAAATCATGAAGGGGCAAACACTTTTTCACACCACTGTATGTCCAAAAAACCTGCAAATTTATGTCACAAAAGCTACACATTTATGTAAAAAAAACCCTGCAAATTTACATCAAAAAAGCTGCAAATTTATGTCAAAAAAGTTGCAAATTGTTGGCCAGGTCACGTTTGTAAATGTGAATTGGTTCTCAAATATTTTACCAGGTTAAATAAAAGTCAAATTAGAAAAAAATGTCAAAAAAGCTGCAAATTTCCATCAAAAAAGCTGTAAATTTATGTGAAAAAAGTTGCAAATGCCAAAAAAGCTGTAAATACATGTTAAAAAAGTTGCAAATTTATGTTAAAAAAATGCAGATGTATGTCAAAAAAGCTGCAAATTTATGTCAAGCAAATGCAAATTTATGTCCCAAAAAGCTGTAAATTTATGTTTAGTTTATTTCTGTGCATCCATCAAAAATTAAAACAAGGTAAATGACGTCATCTTACAAAAGTAAACATCAGACTTTCAGTCCCAAAAAAATATTTCAAAGCACAGAAAGTAAAGTGTGTAGACTGAAGCAAAGCTTATTTATGCCTACCCCTTTTGCTTAATACAGTGATAACCTCAGAGCATAACAAAAAATGAAAAAGAAGTTATCAATATGGAAATTTATGTAAATAAAGTGATTCTTTATAAACTACAAAAGCACTTGGAGAGGACATACCTCCACCAAGGCTACTTCTGTCTGTCATGGATCACCTCCAAAATGTAATGGGCTTGTGTGTAGGCCTAGACCCACTTGTGGTGAAAACTGCATCAAAGTCTGTCCAGTAGTTTTGGAGTATTGTTGCTGACACTCTGTGAGAAGATAAGAGCCTTGGTGGAGGTATGCATTCTCAGATCATCACCAAAATGTAATGGGTTCCTCTCTAGCCCAAGGACCACCACTGGTGAAAATTTCATCCAAATCCAACCAGTAGTTTTTGTGTAATCCTGCTGCACAAATACAAACAAACCCTTGATGGAGGTATGCACTCTCAGATCATCACCAAAATCTAGTCATCTGTTCCCCATGCCATTACACATCTTTCCTGAAAATTTCATCAAAATCCGTTCATAACTTTTTGAGTTATGTTGCTAACAGACAAACCAACACCACTGAAAACATTAGCTCCTCCTTTGGCAGAGGTCATTAAAAGGATTTATATTCCTCTATTAAATTAACCTTTAACATCCTCCTGAACATAACAAGTGTGGTCCATGTTTTCAAAGGATCTGCACAACTCACTCTAATGTTGAATGCTGGTCATAATGCTGCCATACTGCACCTTACAGTCTAATTGGGGGCAATTATTTTTTCACATAGGGCCTGGTCGGTTTGGATAGTTTTTTTTTTCCTTTAATAAATAAAATCCTCATTTGAAAACTGCATTTTGCATTTATTCAGGTTATCTTTGCCTGATATTAAAATTTGTTTGATGATCTAAAATATTTAAGTGTGACAAATATGCAAAAATATAAGAAATCAGGAAGGGGGCAAATACTTTTTCACAACACCGTATCTATCCATCCATCCATCCATCTATATCTATCAACCATTCCACAGTTTCACCCCAACAACAGAGAAACTGTGTTTTTTGCATCTGTTCTTATCTTTGGCTTTTCAAACGGACAAAGTCCGCTCAAATGATACACACTTTCTCTAATCTGGAACAACCCCTGGATTCCTGAAGGTAGCAGACTGTTATTTATTTTAGACAGAATTTGTAAAATGTTGAAGTCCACTAGTTCCTTAAATCTAAATAAATTCAATTTTATAAATAGATGGTTTGTTGGTTCTCTGAAATATTCTCCACTTACAATCCGTATTGCATTTTTGTAGAAGAAATACTGGGTCAGTGACTGTAGTATCGGTGTTCGCCCATACTTCAACACCGTATGTCATAAATGGGACTATGAGAGAGCAGTATAATATGTACAGTGATTCTTTATTTAATTTTTTTTTTGCTTTATATAATATTGCAACAGACTTTGATATTTTAGCTCTAGTATATTTAATATGTAGCTGGTTTCCAATGTAACTTGGTATCTATTATTATTATTATTACTATTATGTCCTTACAGACACAACATGTGCCTAAGATCTGGAAAGATGCTGTGGTTGTCCCCGTTCCAAAATCCAGCTGTCCTAAAACAGTAAATGATTTTAGACCAGTTGCTTCGACTTCAATTTTAATGAAAATTTTTGAAAAACTGGTCAGATTTGAGGTCCTAAAGCAGACTGAGCATGCATTGGATCCTTTGCAGTTTGCCTATAGGCCTCACAGAGGCGTAAAGGATGCCACTGTCACTCTGTTTAACATGCTTTTTGAACATCTGGATTTTAATGGGACACATGCCAGGCTTTTATTTGTGGACTTTTCTTCCGCCTTTAATACAATCCAACCTCATATTTTAGTTGAAAGGCTCCTGCAACAATTTGATTTGAGTAATAATCTGGTGGGTTGGATTCTGGATTTTTTATCCAACAGGACACAGAGAGTAAGGGTCAATGGTACATTGTCTGACCAAAAGTGTTCTTCTACTGGCTCTCCTCAGGGTTGTGTGTTGTCACCACTACTCTTCACCCTGTATACAAACATGTGTCGGAGCAGACATGACAACAGACACATTATAAAGTATGCTGATGATTCAGTTGTTGTCAGTCTCCTCCAGGATGGTGATAGTGGCCACGGCCCAGTAGTTGATGATTTTGTTCACTGGTGTGAGGATTCCTACCTGCAGCTGAATAGAACAAAAACTAAAGATATGATTATTGACTTTAGGAGGAAAACTCCCAGGCACGAAGTCACTGTACTAAAAGGCCAGACCACTGAATGTATACAATCCTACAAATATCTTGGGATGATTACTGATAGTAATTTAAACTTTGAAGAGAACTGTGAAAGGGTGTGCAAAAAGGGTCAGCAACATTTGCATTGTTTGAGGAAACTTGCACGCTTCCAAATTGACCGAACCATAATGACAATGTTTTATCGGGCTTTTATTGAATCTGTTTTATCCTTTTCTTTAGTGTCATGGTTTGGTCAGATAAAACTGAAACAGAGGAAATCCTTGGATCAGGTAGTTAGATGGTCCAGTCGTTTGCTTGGTGAGTCACAGCTGAGCCTGACATCCCTGTACACCAGACAGGTACAGAGAATTGCTACCTCCATTTTAAATGATGACTCCCACCCTTTGCACTGCCACTTTCAGCTTCTTCCCTCCAGACGGAGGTTTGCTGTCCCAAAAAATAAAACCCAGCGCTACAAAAGCAGCTTTGTTCCTGCTGCTGTAAAGAATTGAACAAGATGTAACAAAATATTGCACATAATTTAGTTACCTATTTATTAATTTTATATTTACTTATTTTTGTAGGTTTTTTATTTGGGTTCTAAATCTTTTATTGGGTTTTAGACTTTTGAGTTTTTAACCTCTTTGATTAGTCTTTAACTTTTTTAATATGACCCTTCTCTCTTATTTCTTTGTTTTTTCTCTTTTCTCTTTGTCCTATGTCCTGATTGGTGGAGCCTTGAGCACTTTTATCATGTTTATAGTCAGCTACATGTGTGCCTGTGTTTGTGTTCATGTTGAATGTAATTGTGGTTTGTAAATATGGATGTCACCTGACTGCAAAACAAATCTACCTGCGGGTACAAATAAAATAACCTGAACCGCTAAAAATTTAGTATCCCACACCTTCTCAATTCCGATGTCATTTATCATAAACTTTTTATTTAAATTCACTGATCGGTTCCCAAAATGTTATCAATTTAGTCTTATTTAAGTTTAATGATGACTTCTTGTTGTCAAACCATTTCTTTATATCTTTAAGTTCCCTTTCAACAGAATACAAAATTGATCAAGATTTTCAAGTTCTCAAAGACTTCACACAGATTGTTCACAAGAGTACCAGTGTATTCTTTTCTTTTGATGCAATCAGTTATTCTTTCTATGAATCCCATGAGAACCAGTGTGGTGTTCCTGTTTTCCCTGAATCCATACTGATGTTCAAACAGAATGTAATGTTTGGATAAAAATTAATTTAACAAATATTTTTCCAGTATTTTTGAAAACAGAGAGTAAAGATACCATTAGGCCACCACTGCCAATATAATAATAAGCTGCAAGTTTATGCCCAAAAAAACTGCAAATTTATGTCCAAAAAGCTGTAAATTTATGTCAAAAAACTGCACATTTATGTCCAAAAAAGCTGAAAAATTATGCCAAAAAACAAAACAAAAACAAAACACTGCAAATTTACACTACTTACAAAAAGTTAGGGATATTGGGCTTTCGGGTAAAATTTCAGGATGCACCTAAAATGCACTATAACCTTTACAGGTGAACTTAATTCGACCTTTTCGAACCTTCTGAATGCACATATCCTGTCATTACTTATGTTATTAGTTCTGACCCTATTTAAGGACTGCATTTTCTTTTCATTGTTGCCGCAGTCTTAGTTATTCCTTCTCCTCGTCACCAGAGCCCTTTCCCCACTCTGGTGAGTTTATTCCAAGTTCATTCCTGCGTGCAAGTTTACCTTATTTTCTGTGTTTGGATTTTTGCTTTGATTCACTCTGGAACTTTGTGTGTTTTTCAATAAATGCCACAAACTGCAGTCGGCGTCTAGGTCTGTCTCTCTCTGCCCTGAGGGGCAAATCATGACAGAAGACTGCGGCCAGTAAAAAGACCCAGCCACTGCAGTCTGTGGATTTTTGCCTTTTTTATTGTTTCACTCACCTGCTTCCCTGGAGCGGATCATGTCGGACTTTGCAGGGGGGCGCAGTTACCCGATGAGCCTGGGGTAGGAGTGCTGCAAAGCCCTAATGGAGATTGATGGGCTAATCTCTGTAGCACACAGTGGTTTTGCTCCGAAAGACGCTTTATGGTACCTGGGCCTCGCGGAGGCAGCTGTTCGCTGGTGCCCCCAGCTTCGAGAGCATGCTGAAGGGGTGGAGAGGATTTCTTTTGTGGCAGCGCTGCAACAAGAGAACAATGAGATGGTGAGGAATTCCCCGAGCAAACCTGGACCTGCACCGAAGGCGAGATGTTCCCGGGCCTCTGAAGTATCAGTACCTCACCAGTCTTTGACACCCATTCTCGCTTCCACTCCACCTGCTCTGGAACGACACCATCCATGGAAATCTCGCCAGAGGAATTCCTCCACCTCTCAGGCCGTAGTTTCTCATTCACCGAGGCAGAAGACTCCCGCAGCAGTGCGATTTCAGTGTCTTTTTCTCCGGCTGAATCATCAGCTTCCTCTTGCTTGCCCTCGGCGATTCCTCCTGCTACTGAGAGGCCCGCTGTGTCCTTCCCGGCTCCGCCTTTCTCCGTGTCGGCAGGGGCGGCTCCTCCACGATCCACTTAGGGGCCCATGTCCACTGTAGCCATGGAGAGGGGCGACTTCAGACTATCTGCAGCAGAAAACATCGTACCCCGGGAAAACAGGCAAGTGTCTTTTCATTTTTCAACATTTTATGATAATGTGCCTTGCCTGATTCCCGGTGGTGAGTCTCAGTGTTTGCAGCCCCCTGAGCCCTCACTGCCTCCTGCAGCCATCAATTTTTCACCTGCCCTCTCTGTGTCTCCACCTACTCTCCCTGAGTGTCCACCGGCCCTAGAATTGTGCCGCCGGATGCTGGAGGAGCCGGAAACTGAGCTGACACCTGCGCCAACGAACGGGCGTCCTCTGGCCTCAGCTGAGCAGAATCGAGTGTCGGCAGGAAATTGACCTCCTGAATCCATGCCAGACGAGCCACCAGCGTGAGTCACCTCACTGGGGAGTCCCAGGGCTGCTTTGACCACCATGTCTGTTGCGGGGGCTGCCGCAGCAGAGCCAGAGCTGGATCTCCAGAGGGCCGGGCCTGAGGAACCATCGCTTAGATCGACGGAGTCCTGGACGGCGATGGAGCTCGAGCTCAGGCAAGTGCTCTCCTTTGTTTTTCTTGTATCCATTTTGGAGAGATCTTGTCTGGCTCTTGGTGGGGAGAGCCGGGTGTAGCCGTCAGCTGCACCTGAGCTCACCTTGCCGAGCTCACCTTGCTCCACTGCTGCCGGTGACCCTGACCCTGTTTCTCTGCCTGTCTTGTCTGAGCTCTCCCCCAGGGTCACCGAGGATGTTCCACCTTTGCCAGATGTCTCTGTGGGTCCAGGCTAGCCACCTGAGATCGCTGTGGGTCCAGCTCCCCCTGCTGAGGTTGTCACGGGCGCTCCGTCCCAGCCAGGGACCTCCGTGGGTGCAGCTCCTCCTCAGTCCGGGTCTCCGTGGGTGTTGTGTCCCAGTCAGGGACCATCGTGGGTGCTGCGCCCCAGGACTAAAACCAACTTGGGTGCTGCGCTCCAGTGTCAGCCCGCCATGGGCGTTACGCCCCAGCCCAGTGGCCACCATGGGTGCAGCTTTGGCTCAGTCCGGGTTTACCGAGAGTGCAGCCTTGGCCCAGTCCGGGTCCTCCATGGGTGCAGCCTTGGCCTAGTCCAGGTCATCCGTGGGTGAAGCTATGTCCCCGTCCAGGACCTCCGTGGGTGCAGTTATGTCCCAGTCCGGGACTTCCGTGGGTGCAGCTATGTCCCAGTCCAGGACCTCCGTGGGTGCAGCTCCACTCCAGCCCTGAGCCACCACGGGTGCTGCTGTACTCCAGCCGGGAGCCACCGCGGGTGCTGCTTCGCTCCAGTCTGGAGCCTCCGCGGGTGCTGCTTCGCTCCAGTCTGGAGCCTCCGCAGGTGCAACCTTGTCCCACTCCGGGACCGCCGAGGGTGCTGCTGGCCAGTCCGAGGGCGTTGTGGTTCCTTCTCCTGGCGAAGGTGGGCTCTGTCATGAGCTGAGCACTGGAGGTTCCGCCAGGCTTAGTATCGTGGCTTTTTTTCTCTGTATTTATATATATTTGTTGCATTTTTGTGCCTTTTGGGTTTTGTTATCCCTGTTTGCTTTTTATTTTCCTGTTTATATCTTAGTTTTACTATATTCTGATTCTGTATTAATTGATATCTATTTCTCAGTTTGTTCTTGCTTATATCTTATTCTAACTTCTTATTATTGAGGTTGACAGCTGTCAGGGCATTTTTTTAATTGGTGCTCAGTGTGGGCATAGCCCTGTCAGTTGTCAGCCGGTGCGCTCTCCTCTCATTATTTCCAGCTGATCGCAATCTTTGACCATTATTACCTTTTTGCCCGATCATGTGACCCCACACCTATACGTGCTATCTCTGACCTGACCCTTTTTAAATCTGAACTTAAGACATATTTGTTTAGGATGGCTTTTAATACCCAGTAGTGGTGATATTTGTCTTGGCATTTGTTTTTATTTTATTTTTAGGTTGTTTTTGTTTATGTTATTTGTTTTTAATGCTCTGTGTGTTTTTAATGCTGTTTATTTTTTGTAAAGCACTTTGGTCACCTACGGGTTGTTTTAAAGGGCTATATAAATAAAGTACATTACATTACATTACACACCTGTCATTACATATGTTATTAGTTCTGACCCTATTTAAGGACTGCATTTTCTTTTCATTGTTGCAGCAGTCTTAGTTATTCCTCCTCCTTGTCACCAGAGCCCTTTCTCCACTCTGGTGAGTTTATTCCAAGTTCATTCCTGCATGTAAGTTTACCTTATTTTCTGTGTTTGGATTTTTGCTTTGATTCACTCTGGAACTTTGTGTTTTTCAATAAATGCTACAAAATGCAGTCGGCGTCTGGGTCTGTCTCTCTCTGCCCTGAGGGGCAAATCATGACACTGTTCAATGTTTCAGTACTTTTTGCATAACGGGAAGCCCGTCCCATCCAGCTACAATGATTACTGGCCCATAGCACTGACCCCCATCATAATGAAGTGCTTTGAGCAGCTGGTCATGCAGAACATCAAGTCCATCCTCCCTCCCTCCCACGACCCATCTCAGTTTGCATACAGGTCAAACAGATCCACAGAAGACGCTATCGCTGCTGCTCTCCATCCAGCCCTCACCCACCTGGACTCAAAGAACTCATACGTGCGAAAGCTGTTCTTGGACTTCAGTTCAGCGTTCAACAGAATCATCCACCAGCACTTACTACAAAAACTCAAGACACTTGGGACTCAAAACCTCTCTCTGTAACTGGTTGCTGGACTTTCTCACAGGGAGGCCACAGAACGTGGGGTTGGCAGCAATACGTCTAAGACCATCATACTTACGGGTGGGAATCTTCTTCTTCTTCTTTTAGATTTGATTGGTGGTTGGCAACCAGCTTACAGGTGCATTACCGCCACTGACTTGATTATCATCACTCTATATATCTTTGTATAAGGAGTTATCCGTCCTTGGACTGTGTCCTACTGCCACCAGGGACCTCACAATTCGATTCGGATTGCGATTCTTGGGTCACAATTCGATGATAATCACAGTATCTTGATAATCGAGTGTCAGGTTCCCATATATTTCAATTTTTTTCACCTTATTCAATCTCAAATCATGTCCCAAAGTAAAACTGTTGACATCTCTTTCATATAATAAAGTATTCTCGGGGTGTGGCACATATGTTGGTTACATATTCTCCACAAATGTATCGCTGTATGTTTATTGTGTACTACACGTCTTATGGAACAAAAGGGACTGAACCTCTGAGAGACAACGGAAGAGTGTGAGATTCGGCCTTTGTTTCAGGGAGACAACCTGGGGAGATTTCCGGACCACCAGAGACTAAAGGACAATGGTGTGAGATCAAAGGGGTTACTTTGTGATTGGGATTAAGTACCATGTGAATGTATGTTTGATTAAACACCATGTGACTGCTGTTTCGTGTCCGGGGTACAAAACCCAGATGTGAGATTATACTTCCTCTTTTCTTGCTTTGAGATTGTTGGAGTATGTGATCTGTGAATAAAGCTGAATCTGAGGAATAAACTCAGTCTCATCCTTGAGCACATTCTCCACACTGGTGACCTTACGACGAAAAATGAGCAGAGATAATTCTCCCGAGCGGGGCTCGGCAGAAGCCAGCCTGATGGCTGCCTCCACACTCCAGCTGCCCGACTTCTGGCAGCATAGTCCGCGCTCCTGGTTTAGTGCGGTTGAGGTGCAGTTCAACCTCTGGAGAATCTCGAAGGACGACACAAAATTCTACCATGTGGTGGCGAAGCTGGACAGCCACCCAGTCCAGAGGGTGGAAGACCTGGTCAATTACCCACCGGACAGCGACAAATACAGCGCATTGAAAGCTGCGCTTATCAGCCATTTCACCCCCTCCGTGCAACAGCGAGCAGAGGGGCTCCTGGTGTTGACGGAGTCTGAGAACGACAGACCCGTAGACCTGATGGTGAAAATGCTGAGGCTGAAAGACTCCCGAGGACTGCGAATTTATTTTTGCCCACCTTTTCCTCCGGACCCTGCCGCCAGCGGTGAGAGTTACCCTGGCAGATTCACCCCGGTTGGCCAAGCGAGACTACCATGGGCTGAGCAAGGAGGCGCAGCGACTCGTCAACGCCCACAAGCGGAGCGCAGTTTCGGCTGCAGCAGCGGAGCTAGGAGCGACGCCCGGAGATGGCATGGGGCCACTGGTTGCAGCGCCAGACGCGCCGACGACAGCAGCAGCGAGGACCAGGCGACGCGGAGCGGATGACGTCCTTTGCTTCTATCATCGCCGCTTTGCAGAGAGGGCACACAAGTGCCTCCCACCGTGCCACTTCAAGCATTCGGGAAACACCAAGACCGAGGGTCGGTAGCGGCTGCAACCCTCGGGGAGGAGAACAAGCTGCTCTACCTGACGGATGCACGTTCGGGGAGACACTTCCTCATGGACACAGGCTCCCAGCTGAGCTTCATCACGCCTTCCTACGCGGACCGGCTGATGCCGTCCAAGGTTCCCCGGGTGTCAGTGTCAGCAGCGAACGGCTCAGCTATTAAGACCTTCGGTGAGAGGACTCTGCTTCTGTCTTTGCAGGGCCATTCATTTGAGTGGACTTTTGTTGTAGCTGCAGTCAATTTCAACATGTTAGGGGCTGATTTCTTGTGCTCACATGGTTTATTGGTTGATCTTGCTAACAGACGTCTTTTCACTCTATTCCCTGCACAGCATGAGTGGCACCGCCAACTGCACAAGCCAACGTCACAGCTGCGGGTGGTAAGTTCCACACACTCCTCACTCAGTTCCCAGCACTAACAGTCCCAACGTTTTCGGCGACAGTGCCCAAACATGGGGTGGAGCATTATATCACTACCACCGGCCCGCCCGTTTTTGCAAAAGCTCGGCGCCTGGACTCAGCTAAACTGACCATAGTGCGCGAGGAGTTTGCCAACCTGGAAAAACTGGGCAGCATCAGACGTTCGAAAAGCCCCTGGGCTTCACCACTGCACATGGTCCCAAAGACTGATGGCTCGTGGCGACCTTGCGGTGATTTCCGCAGGTTGAATAACGCCACTGCACACGACCGCTACCCGATCCCACACATCCAAGATTTTTCGGTTCATTTGGCGGGGGCGTGCATTTTTTCTAAAATAGATTTAGTGCGCGGCTACCATCAGGTTCCAGTGCGCGCCCAGGACATACCCAAAACAGCGGCAATAACTCCTTTCAGGCTTTTTGAGTTTTTGCGCATGCCTTTTGGACTCAAGGGGGCTGCGCAGACGTTCCAGCGCATGATGGACGCGGTGCTACGCGACCTCCCTTTCGTGTTCGTCTACTTGGATGACATTTTAGTAGCCAGCTCGTCCGAAGAACACGAAAGCCACCTCACGGCAGTTTTCCGGAGGCTGGCAGAGCACGGGTTAATAATTAACCCAGCGAAGTGTCAGTTTGGGGTAGCGCAGATTGATTTTTTGGGGCATCGCGTTTCACCAGAAGGAGCGGTCCCTCTGCCCGATAAAGTGCACGCAATAACAAATTTTCCCCAACCTCAAACGGTCAAAGCGTTACAGGAGTTTTTGGGAATGGTTAATTTTTATAACTGTTTCCTCCCAAGCGCAGCGCAGCTCATGCAACCATTGTATGCTGCACTAAAAAAACAAAAACCCACGAATAAAATCGAATGGTCTCCTGAGCGGGAGCGCGCATTCTCTCAAGTCAAAACAGCCCTGGCAAACGCGGTTTCGTTGGCACATCCAGTTCCAACGGCCAGCATGGCCCTCACCACTGACGCGTTCGATTTAGCAGTGGGGCGGTTGTTGAACAGTTTGTAGCGGGGACCTGGCAACCGCTCGCGTTTTTCAGCAAAACCTTGCGCGATAGCGAGCGAAAATACAACGCGTTCGACAGGGAGTTGTTGGCCCTACACTTGGCCATCCGCCATTTCCAGTTCTGGCTGGAAGGGCGCCGTTTCACCACGTTCGTGGACCACAAACTGCTGACTTTTGCGATGGCCAAGATTTTGGAACCTTGGTCGGGCCGGCAGCAAAGACAGCTGGCCGCTATATCAGAGTTCACCACCGATATCCAGCATGTCGCAGGTAAACATAATGTAGTGGCAGACTGCCTCTCGCGTGCTGTGCCGGTGCCAGGCCCCATGGGGGCAGACTCTGCAGCCATGGCCGCGGGCCAGGGTAGCAACGCGGAAGCGTGCGCGGCCCTGGTCTGCGTAGGGTTAGATTATGCAGCCGTGGCTGCGGAGCAGGTTAACGACGCGGACGTGCGCGCGCTCCAGTCTGGACCAACAGGGTTAAGGCTGGAGGACAGGGTGCTGCAAATGGGTATGCCTCCCCTAATCTGCGATGTCTCCATGGGACGGCCGCGTCCCGTGGTACCAGCTGCGTGGCGCCGCCGCGTTTTTGACTCGATCCATTCTCTGGCGCACCCGGGGGTGCGCGCATCGGTCAAAATGGTGGGAGAGAAATTTGTATGGCCGGGGTTGCACAAACAGGTCAAGGAATGGGCGACAGCCTGCGTAGGGTGTCAGCGAGACAAAATACACAAACACACTAGAGCTCCTTTGGAGCCTTTTCACATTCCGGCTAAGCGCTTTGATCATGTGCATGTCGACTTGGTAGGCCCCCTTCCGTCGTCACAGGGGTACACACACCTTTTGACGATAGTGGACCGCACCACGCGTTGGCCGGAAGCGGTCCCTCTGGCATCACCACAGCGGAGGAAGTGGCGCGCGCGTTTTTAACAGCTTGGGTAGCGCGTTTTGGAGTTCCGTCGGACATAACGTCTGACAGAGGTCCTCAATTTGTTTCCGAACTCTGGTCATCGATGGCCCGCAGCCTAGGGGTAAAGATCCACCGCACCACCGCGTACAACCCCCAGGCTAACGGTTTATGCGAGCGTTTTCATAGGTCATTGAAAGCGGCCCTCAGAGCATCACTTACGGATACAAATTGGGTTGACAAACTACCATGGGTCTTATTGGGGTTGCGTCTGCACCTAAGGAGGATTTGCAAGCCTCCCCAGCTGAGTTAGTTTTTGCACAGCCTCTCCGTCTGCCTGGGGAATTTCTCCCCGATACTCCTGCGCCAAATTGCCCCCCCGCTCAGCTGTTGCAGAGCGACTCAGGATCAAACACGCTTCCTGGCCCGGTTCATCACAGTTTCCCATGCGTTTTTGTGCCGAAGGCTTTAAAAAATGGTTTGTTTTTGTTAGACATGATGCTTATCGCCCCAACTTGCGCCCGCCTTACGATGGGCCGTTCAGGGTGCTGGAAACAGGAGAGAAGCATTTTTTGCTAGATTTGGGAGATAGAAAGGAGCTGATTTGTATAAACAGACTCAAACCCGCTTTTGTTTTGGCGGATGAAGCAGTGCAGTTGGCGAGAGCCCCCCGTCGCAGCAGACCCCCTAGAGGGCATTCTACAGAACACCCACAGAGATTGACTAACAGTTCTAATCCACAGGAGCAGGAGGACGCTGCAGAAACAGCAAAGCCGGCTTTCAGCAGATACGGCAGGAGACTTAGAGCTAGGCGACTGGTGGATTGATATGTAGTAATGTTATTATGTCATGTATCTCTGGTTATGTTCGTCCCATTTTAGACGTTTGGGGGGGGTCATGTGGCACATATGTTGGTTACATATTCTCCACAAATGTACCGCTGTATGTTTATTGTGTACTACACGTCTCATGGAACAAAAGGGACTGAGCCTCTGAGAGACAACGGAAGAGTGTGAGATTTGGCCTTTGTTTCAGGGAGACGACCTGGGGAGATTTCCGGACCACCAGAGACTAAAGGACAATGGTGTGAGATCAAAGGGGTTACTTTGTGATTGGGATTAAGTACCATGTGACTGTATGTTTGATTAAACACCATGTGACTGCTGTTTCGTGTCCGGGGTACAAAACCCAGATGTGAGATTATACTTCCTCTTTTCTTGCTTTGAGCTTGTTGGAGTATGTGATCTGTGAATAAAGCTGAATCTGAGGAATAAACTCAGTCTCATCCTTGAGCACATTCTCCACAGGGGCTTCATTTTCCATGGAGACATGTCTCTGAACACAGGGAGGACAGTGGACGGTGTTTGGAATGGACTCCCACTCCAGATACATCTAGCTGACTCTGCGGAATTTTTTAAAAAGCAGCTGAAAACTTTTTTGTTTAAGGAGGATTTCCATTGAGTTTCAACTACTTTTTAATGGGAAGTCTGAATTTTTTTAAATTTATTTTAATCTTGTTTTAACTTGTTTTTGTATTTTTAAAATTATTTTTATCTATCAACTTCCTTTTATTCTATTTTATTGTGCAGCGCTCTGTGACTATATGTCTGTGAAAAGCACTTCATGAATAAACTTTACTCACTTGACGCTCTGAGGAAAAGCTCCATGCTGGTGTCTCTTTAGCTTAGCCATTGCTAATGCTGCTCCAAGACATGTGTGGCCCGCGGTACTCCAAGTGATTTTCTCTTTTTTCCGTGCAGCGCTTCTTGCGGGTTGTGTGTCATGTCAAGATCTTTTCTTCCATCTTTGTTATAAAATCCAAAAAGGCCAGACATTTGAGCTAACTTTAAGCTACCTGCAGCTTTGAAAGTTAGGAAGAGGATTCCAGTGGCAACCTGTGAGACAAGCACCGAGACAAGCTATGACTTCACTTGACTGGGTGCTTGCTTTGCGCCATCTAGTAGACTGAAAACACAACTGATTAACTGATAACCCAAAACGATGTGTGCATATTTTTTAAATAAAAGATCGATCTATGCATTTATGGATCGATGCATTGTCGTCAGTGCCAAGTATTGTGATCCATCACTGAATCGATCTTTTTTCCCACCCCAAATCACACTGAGCACAAGGGCCTGACAAAGGTGCGTGCTCAGCCCGCTGCTCTTCACCCTGCTGACCCATGACTGTGTACCAGCCTACAGCATCAACCACATCATCAAGTTTGCAGACGACACAATGGTGGTGGACCTCATCACCAACAATGAAGAAGCCAACTACAGAAATGAAGTGAGCCAACTGGTCCAATGGTGTAAAGACAATAATGTCTTCCTGAACATGGGAAAAACCAAGGAGATCGTAGTCGACTTCAGGAGGGGACACACACCGCATCCCCCTCTGATCATTGATGGAGCAGCTGTGGAGAGAGTGAGCCGCACCAAGTTCCTTGGGGTGCACATCTCTGAGGACCTCTCCTGGGGCCTCATGTACAAAGGGCACTTATGCACAAAAACATGGCGTACGTCCTTTTCCACAGAAAATTTATGATGTGCAGGGGTTAAAGCAAAAAAAATCCTGAGCCTGAACTTTTTTCCAGGCTCAGAGTCCCAGGGGTGGAGACACACACGTGCACACACACACACAGATATATACAGTATCTCACAAAAGTGAGTACACGCCTCACATTTTTGTAAATATTTTATTAAATCTTTTCATGGGACAACACTGAAGATGTGATACTTTGATACAATGTAGTCAGTGTACAGCTTGTATAGTAGTGTAAATTTGCTGTCCCCTCAAAATAACTCAACACATAGCCATTAATGTCTAAATTGTGCCCAATTAGCCATTTTCCCTCCCCGGTGTCATGTGACTAGTTAGAGTTACAAGTTGTCAGGTGTGAATAGGGAGCAGGTGTGTTAAATTTGGTGTTATCGCTCTCACACTGGTCACTGGAAGTTCAACATGGCACCTCATGGCAAAGAACTCTCTGAGGATCTGAAAAAAAAGAATTGTTGCTCTACATAAAGAAGACCTGGGGGGGGGGGGTGGATGGATGGATGGATGGATGGACTTCATTGATCCCAAACAAGAATAATGCCAACACCCTGAAACTGAGCTGTAGCATGATGGCCAAGACCATGTCCTGTCCTGTTAAACCATGCAGCGGTTTAACAGGACAGGTTCCACTCAGAACAGGCCTCGCCATGGTCGACCAAAGAAGTTCAGTGTATGTGCTCAGTGTCATATACAGAGGTTGTCTTTTAAAAATAGACATATGAGTGCTGCCAGCACTGCTGCAGAGGTTGAAGGGGTGGGGGTCAGCCTATCAGTGCTCAGACCATACGCCGCACACTGCATCAAATTGGTCTGCATGGCTGTCATGCCAGAAGGAAGCCCCTTTTAAAGATGGTGCACAAGAAAGCCCGCAAACAGTTTGCTGAAGACAAGCAGACTGAGGACATAGATTACTGGAACCATGTTCTGTGGTCCGATGAGACCAACATAAACTTTTTTGGTTCAGATGGTGTCAAGCGTGTGTGGCAGCAACCAGATGAAGAGTACAAAGACAATTGTGTCTCGCCTACAGTCAAGCATGGTGGTTGGAGTGTCATGGCTTGGGGCTGCACAAGTGCTGCCAGCAGTCATGCAGCCCCAACTGTGACATACTGAAACAGAACATGATCCCCTCCCTTTGGAAACTGGGCCGCAGGGCAGTATTCCAACATGATAACCACCCCAAACACACCACCAAGACGACCACTGCCTTGCTAAAGAAACTGAGAGTAAAGGTGATGGACTGGCTAAGAATGTCTCCAGACCTAAACCCTATTGAGCATCTGTGGGGCATCCTCAAATGGAAAGTGGAGGAGTTCAAGGTCTCTAACATCCACCAGCTCTGTGATGTTGTCATGGAAGAGAGGAAGAGGATTCCAGTGGCAACCTGTGAAGCTCTAGTGAACTCCATGCACAAGACATAAGACAGTGCAGGAAAATAATGGCCACATAAAATATTGTCACTTTGGGCACAATTTGTACATTTTCACTTAGGGGTGTCTCACTTTTGTTGCCAGCGGTTTAGACATTAATGGCTGTGTGTTGAGTTATTTTGAGGGGACAGCAAATTTACACTGTTATAGAAGGTGTACAGACTACTTTACCCCCTCATGGATCGTCACCTTATCGTGGTGGGGGGGTTTGCGTGCCCCAGTGATCCCAGGAGCTATGTTGTCCGGGGCAATTTGCCTCTGATAGGGTCTCCCAAGACAAACTGGTCCTGGGTGAAGGGCCAGACGAAGAACGATCCAACAGACTCTCATGATAAATTGTATATCAAGGATTCAGTGTACCCCGCCCGGTATGGGGTTACCGGGGCCCCACCCTGGAGCCAGGCCTGGGGGAGGGGCTCGAAGGCTAGCGTCTGGTGGCCGGGTTTCCACCCATGGGACCCAGCCGGGCTCAGCCCGAAGGAGTTACATGGGTCCGCCCTCCAGTAGGTTCACCACCTGCAGGAGGGATCATGGAAGTCCGGTGCTATGTGGATTAGGTGGCAGTCAAAGGCGGAGACCTTGGCGGACTGATCCCAAGCTTTCTAAACTGGCTTTTGGTACGTGGAATGTCACCTCTCTGGTGGGGAAGGAGCCTGAGCTGGTGTACGAGATTGAGCGATACCGGCTAGATATAGTCGGCCTCACCTCAACACACAGCTCCGGTTCCGGAACCAGTCTCCTGGAGAGGGGCTGGAGCTTGGCCTTTTCTGGAGTTGCCCCGGGCGAGAGGCGACGAGCAGGGGTAGGTATTCTTGTATCGCCCCACCTTGCTGCCTCTATATTGGAGTTTTCCCCGGTGGACGAAAGGGTTGCTTCCCTGCGCCTTCGGGTTGGGAAACGGGTCCTGACCATCATTTGTGCCTATGCACCAAATGATGTTTCAGAGTACCCACCCTTTTTGGAGTCTGTGACTGGGGTGCTGGAGGGTGCTCCTCCTGGAGACTCCATTGTCCTACTGGGGGACTTCAATGCGCACGTGGGCAACGACAGTGAAACCTGGAGGGGGGTGATTGGGAGGAACGGCCTGCCCGATCTGAACCCGAGTGGTGTTCAGTTATTGGACTTCTGTGCTAACCACAGTCTGTCTATAACGAACACCATGTTCAAGCATAAGGGTGTCCATATGTGCACCTGGCACCAGGACACCCTAGGCCGCAGGTCGATGATCGATTTTGTTATCGTATCATCAGACCTGCGACCGTATGTCTTGGACACCCGAGTAAAGAGAGGTGCAGAGCTGTCAACTGATCACCACCTGGTGGTGAGTTGGATCCGATGGCAGGGGAGGAAGCCATTCAAACCTGGTAGACCCAAACGTATAGTGAGGGTGTGCTGGGAGCGTCTGGCTGAGGCCCCTGTCCGGGAGGTCTTCAACTCCCACCTCCGGAAGAACTTCAACCACATTCCGAGGGAGTCTGGAGACATGGAGTCTGAATGGGCCATGTTCTCCACCTCTGTTGTTGAAGCGGCAGCCCAGAGCTGCGGCCGCAAGGTGGTCGGTGCATCTCGTGGTGGCAACCCCCGAACCAAGTGGTGGACACCAGTGGTGAGGGGGGCCATTAAGCTGAAGAAGGAGTCCTATCAAGCTTGGTTGGCTTGTGGGACTCCCGAAGCAGCTGAGGTGTACCGGCAGGCCAAGCGGAGTGCAGCTTGGGTGGTTGCTGAAGCAAAAACCCGGGTATGGGAGGAGTTCGGTGAGGCCATGGAACAAGACTTTCGGTCGGCTTCAAAGAGATTCTGGCAAACTGTTCGGCGGCTCAGGAGGGGAAAGCAGCTCCCCGTCCACACTGTGTATGGTGCGGATGGGACACTGTTGACTTCAACTGGGGATATCGTTGGGCGGTGGAAGGAATACTTCGAGGATCTCCTCAATCCCACTGATACGCCTTCCACAGAGGAAGCAGGGTTTGGGGACGAGGGGGATGACTCGCCTATCACAGGGGCTGAGGTCGCCAAGGTGGTTAAAAGTCTCCTTGGTGGCCGGGCCCCGGGGGTGGACGAGATTCGCCCCGAGTACCTCAAGGCCCTGGATGTTGTTGGGTTGTCATGGTTGACACGCCTCTGCAACATTGCGTGGAGGTCGGGGGCAGTGCCTTTGGCATGGCAAACCGGGGTGGTGGTTCCTCTCTTCAAAAAAGGGGACCGGAGGGTGTGCTCCAACTTTAGAGGGATCACACTCCTCAACCTCCCTGGGAAGGTCTATGCCAAGGTACTGGAGAGGAGAGTCCGGCCGTTGGTCGAACCTCAGATTCAGGAGGAGCAATGTGGTTTTCGTCCTGGCCGTGGCACATCGGACCAGCTCTTTACCCTCTCGAGAATTCTTGAGGGTTCGTGGGAGTTTGCCCAACCAGTTTACATGTGTTTTGTGGACTTGGAGAAGGCATTTGACCGCGTCCCTCGTGGATTTTTGTGGGGGGTGCTTCGGGAGTATGGGGTATCGGGCTTGTTGTTACGAGCTATTCGGTCTCTGTACGACCGGTGTGAGAGTTTAGTTCGCATTGCCAACACTCGGTCGGAGTCATTCCCAGTGAGAGTTGGACTCCGCCAGGGCTGCCCTTTGTCACCGGTCCTGTTCATAATTTTTATGGACAGGATTTCTAGGCGCAGCCAGGGAATGGAGGGTGTCATGCTTGGTGACCACAGGATCTCATCTCTGTTGTTTGCAGATGATGTTGTCCTGTTGGCTTCATCCAGCAATGACCTACAGCTCTTGCTGGGACGGTTTGCCGCTGAGTGTGAAGCGGCTGGGATGAGAATCAGCACCTCCAAGTCCGAGTCCATGGTCCTCAGCCGGAAAAAGGTGGATTGTCCTCTCCGGGTTGGGGACAGGCTCCTGCCCCAAGTGGAGGAGTTTAAGTATCTTGGGGTCTTGTTCACGAGTGAGGGGAAAATGGAGCGAGAGATCGACAGACGGATTGGAGCAGCATCTGCAGTGATGCGGACGTTGTACCGGTCTGTTGTGGTGAAGAGGGAGCTTAGTTCTAAGGCAAAGCTGTCGATTTACCAGTCAATCTACGTTCCTACTCTCACCTATGGTCACGAGCTTTGGGTAATGACCGAAAGAACGAGATCGCGGATACAAGCGGCTGAAATGAGCTTTCTCCGTAGGATTGCTGGACTCACCCTCAGAGATAGGGTGAGGAGCTCAGTCATCCGGGAGAGGCTCAGAGTAGAACCGCTGCTCCTCCACATTGAAAGGAGTCAGTTGAGGTGGTATGGGCATCTGATTAGGATGCCTCCTGGACGCCTCCCACTTGAGGTGTTTCAGGCACGTCCCACTGGGAGGAGACCCCGGGGCAGACCCAGGACTCGGTGGAGAGACTATGTCTCCCAGCTAGTCTGGGAACGCCTTGGTATCCCCTCTGAAGAGCTGGAGCAGGTGGCTGGGGAGAGGGAAGTCTGGGCTTCTCTGCTTGAACTGCTGCCTCCGCAACCCGGACCTCCGGAAAAGCGGTAGAAGATGGATGGCTGGATGGATAGAAGGTGTACAGACTACTTTACATTGTATCAAAGTGTCATATCTTCAGTGTTGTCCCATGAAAAGATATAATAAAATATTTACAAGGATGTAAGGGTTGTACTCACTTTTGTGAGATATTGTGTGTGTGTATATATATATATATATATATATATATATATATATACACACACAATATACGACACAGACAATTGCGACACAGACCATTCATTAGTGTGTTGCAAGGTCAAGCTGCAGCTGAAGAAATTCCATCATGCTAGACAGCCTGGAAAGGCACGGATTGACACCAGCAAGATGGCTCAACCAGAACTTGTTGAGCAGTTTGCCTCCACCTTTGAGAAGGAACTTGGTGTACCACAAGAAGGAGAATCTGCAAAGCAGAAGTGGGAAGAGCTGCGAAACACCATCCACCGCACAGCCTTGGCTACCTTTGGGAGGAAGACCTCGAAGTCACAGGACTGGTTTGATGCCAAGTTGACCGAGATGACCCCCGTCATTGAAGCCAAGCGTTCAGTACTTGCTGAGTACAAGAAGTACCCAAACGAGAAGAATCTCCAGATTCTCAGGGCTGCGAGAAGCAAAGTTCAGCAGACTACTCGGCGCTGTGCCAACGAGTACTGGACTCAGCTCAGCCAAGACATTCAAACCGCTGCCATAACAGGGAACATCCATGGTATGTACGATGGCATCAAGAAAGCACTTGATCCGGCTCAGAGCAAGACGGCCCCCCTCAAATCCTCCACTGGGGAGATGATCACAGGAAAGAACAAGCAGATGGAGAGATGGGTGGAACACTACTCCAACCTCTACTCCAGACAGAACACCGTGACACCGTCAGCCCTTGATGCCATTGACTGCCTGCCATCCATGGACGAACTTGACGCCGAGCCAACCATCGATGAACTCAGCAAGGCCATTGATAGCTTGGCCGCTGGCAAGGCACCCGGCAACGACGGCATACCCCCTGACCTGATCAAGCACTGCAAGTGCCATTGCATGACGTCCTCTGCCAGTGTTGGAAGGAAGGTGCCGTACCACAGGACATGAGGGACGCCAAGATCATCACCCTCTACAAAAACAAAGGGGAGAGAAGCGACTGCAACAACTACAGGTGCATCTCCCTCCTCAGCGTTGTTGGCAAAGTCTACGCACGAGTTGTTCTCATTCACCTACAGAAGCTTGCCGAACGTGTCTACCCCGAGTCTCAGTGTGGCTTCCGCGCTGAGCGATCGACGGTAGACATGATATTCTCCATCCGCCAACTCCAGGAGAAATACAGAGAACAGAACATGCCCCTGTACGTCGCCTTCATCGACCTCACCAAAGCGTTCGATCTGGTCAGCAGAGAGGGCCTTTTCAAGATCCTGCCAAAGATAGGATGCCCACCAAAGTTGCAAAGCCTCATCGAATCGTTTCACACCAACATGCAGGGGATAGTGCAGCACGACGGCAACGTCTCAGAGCCATTCAACATACGCAGCGGAGTGAAACAGGGCTGTGTACTTGCGCCAACCCTCTTGGGGATTTTCTTTGCTATGCTCCTGAGGCATGCCTTCAGCACAGCAACAGAGGAAATCTACCTGCACACAAGATCTGACGGCAGGCTTTTCAACCTCGCCCGCCTGAAAGCCAGAACCAAAGTACGCGAGGCTCTAATCAGAGACATGCTGTTCGCAGACGACGCTGCAGTCGCAACCCACACACAGCAGAAGCTTCAGACCCTGATGGACCGCTTCTCCCAGGCATGCAAGGACTTCGGGCTTACCATCAGCCTGAAGAAGACTAACGTCTTGGCGCAAGGCACGGAAGCACCACCAACCATCACCATCGACAACTATGAGCTGGAGGTCGTGAATCAGTTCACATACCTGGGGTCCACGATCAGCAACAACCTCTCCCTTGATACAGAGATCAACAAGAGGATTGAAAAATCAGCCTTCACACTCGCTCGCCTCACCACACGAGTGTGGGAGAATCCCAAACTCTCTGTCAAGACGAAGATGGCAGTGTACAATGCCTGAGTCATCAGCACACTGCTCTATGGGAGTGAGACGTGGACAACATACGCCCGGCAGGAAAAGAGACTGAACTCCTTCCACTTGCACTGCATTCGCCACATCCTGGACATATCCTGGCAGGACAAAGTGCCCAACACAGAAGTTCTGTCCCGCGCCGGCCTTCCCTCCATGTTCACTCTACTCAGGCAGCACAGGCTCCGCTGGCTAGGCCACGTTCACCATATGGAGGATGGCAGAATCCCCAAAGACGTCCTCTACGGAGAACTGGCAACTGGCAGGAGAGACGTTGGCCGCCCACAGCTGCGCTTTAGAGACGTCTGCAAGAGAGACATGAAGGCCCTGGAGATCAACACAGAGCGCTGGGAGGACCTTGCAACGGACCGCTCCAAATGGAGAGGCATCCTGACCAGACAGCTCAAGGTGGGTGAAGAGAGACTGACTGCTGCAGCAGATGAAAAAAGGACCCGCAGGAAGAACCGCCACAGACCCAGCAGCACGGAGACCACCCACAAGTGCGACCTGTGTGACAGAGACTGCCATTCGTGCATCGGCCTGTTCAGCCACAGGCGGTGCTGTTCCAGCAGAGTAGACGTTTAGTAGACGTTTAGGATTCTCTTCCATGATCATCATAGACTGACGGAGGCCGACGACGATATGGGTGTTTTTATTTATTAGGGGTCCAATGTGTGACACTGGTGGCAAAATTTAAAACTGATCAAATCTGCACATGAAATTGACTAATCACTATCCAATTGTGTCAGGTTTATGAAACTATTAACTATTTTCATAACGGCATTCGCGTTCAGGAACTATTGAGAATGAGCGCTCACTTCAACTACTTGTAAATGGAGACGTAAACGGGACACTCGGGCTTTTGTTTCCCCGTGTGCTAATGCACTTTGCAATGGCACACGTTTTACACGAAACAACTTCAACACTTCCAGTATTTTTCACGCATCAAAACTCATCAACAGCTACATTTTCATGACATATTAAGATGTGATAACGTGTATACATACCTTCAAATTCTCCCTGTTTGTTGGATAAGACGTAAAATCACAAAAGGCGTAAATGCGGGACACGGAAGTTTGGACCTTCGATAACTTCAATATAAAGTGACCACGGTTAATCCTCTCCACATGGGTTGAGCACATCTGGGGTAGAGAAAATAAAAGTGCTTTCCCAGGGCGGTCACCTCGCCAGACGGGGCTGCGCGCGGCCGACCAAGACCGAAGACGTAAATTTTTTAAAGGACACCATATTCGATGTGTCACAAATGTTTGAGATTTTATTGAAATATTCTACATCTGAGCTTCACAAAGACTGATCTCCTTTTTACGTGTATGGTTTGGGATTTGAAAGGTGCAAAGTGAAAAGCATCAGCACTTCCTTTTTTCTTGTTACTTTACCAAATAACTTGCATGTTGCTGCGTAAATTCGGGGACACGGAAATTTACGTCGTACGAGTAAATTTGCAGGGGTCGCCGTACAAAAACCATAGATCCGATCACATTGGGGAATGTTTTATTTTGAATTTGCATTACAACTCTGTTATCTCTTGCATAAATGAGTAGAAAGAGTTACTCAGAGATCACTTTACAGTACTTTGAAATTGATGTGATTTTCATGTCACACAAAAACTGGGAAAAATGAGGGGACACGACCAATAGTTTCGATTCTAACGGCAAAATCAATGATTTTTTTTAAAAATTGCAATGCAAGTCTGAAACTCTTTTATGTTCCCTTGCATATTATAAAAACGAAACCGACATCTGCAAATTACAGAAAAAGAGAGAGCGCTTAAAAGTCGGATACCCCTGATATAGTGCACTGGAAACCTCCCCCCCAAAAAACCCCACACATATACAGTATATATATATATATATATATATATATATATGTATATATATATATATATATATATATATATATATATATATACACTACCGTTCAAAAGTTTGGGGTCACTTAGAAATTTCCTTATTTTTGAAAGAAAAGCACTTTTTTTCAATGAAGATAACTTTAAACTAATCAGAAATACACTCTATACATTGCTAATGTGGTAAATGACTATTCTAGCTGCAAATGTCTGGTTTTTGGTGCAATATCTGCATAGGTGTATAGAGGCCCATTTCCAGCAACTATCACTCCAGTGTTCTAATGGTACAAGGTGTTTGCTCATTGCGTCAGAAGGCTAATGGATGATTAGAAAACCCTTGTGCAATCATGTTAGGTCTGCAATGCTGTAATTGCTGCAAATGGAGGATTCTTTGATGAAAGCAAAGTTTGAAGGAAAAAATTATTATTTCAAATACAAATCATTATTTCTAACCTTGTCAATGTCTTGACTATATTTTCTATTCATTTTACAACTCATGGTGGTAAATAAGTGTGACTTTTCATGGAAAACACAAAATAATTGTCTGGGTGACCCCAAACTATATATATATATATATATATATATATATATATACACTACCGTTCAAAAGTTTGGGGTCACTTAGAAATTTCCTTATTTCTGAAAGAAAAGCACTGTTTTTTTTCAATGAAGATAACTTTAATCAGAAATGCACTCTAATATCTAATATACATTGCTAATGTGGTAAATGACTATTCTAGCTGCAAATGTCTGGTTTTTGGTGCAATATCTACATAGGTGTATAGAGGCCCATTTCCAGCAACTATCACTCCAGCGTTCTAATGGTACAATGTGTTTGCTCATTGCGTCAGAAGGCTAATGGGTGATTAGAAAACCCTTGTGCAATCATGCTAGCACAGCTGAAAACAGTTTAGCTGGTTAGAGAAGCTATAAAACTGACCTTCCTTTGAGCAGGTTGAGTATCTGGAAAAAATTATTATTTCAAATACAAATCATTATTTCTAACCTTGTCAATGTATTGACTATATTTTCTATTCGTTTTACAACTCATGGTGGTAAATAAGTATGACTTTTCATGGAAAACACAAAATAATTGTCTGGGTGACCCCAAACTTTTGAACGGTAGTGTGTATATATATATATACAGTATATATATATATATATATATATATATATATATATATATATATATATACATGAAAATGATTTTCCTTGAAACTAGCTAGTAACATATCTGCCATACCCATTGATAAATTCATACTACATTATGGTGGACTGTTTGAAAATGACAATAGTACTCCATCTCACTCTAATATGGTGCAAACATCTAACATTTAAGATGCTGTTGCAATCAAGTTATATAAATTATGTACAGAATGATCTACAATCTATAACATGAAATTCATGAATAAGGGTATTGTGATGTTGTGATTGATGCCTTTATTGTGAAGTGCAGTGTAGTGGCGGCCATTTCCTCTTCCGCCACTGCACCACCCTATAAATAGCAGGGGGCATCCATTATACTCTCTCTTGACCGATGCCCCTGCCTGACAGCTACCGTGTCCAACTTCTAATAAAGCTGAGTTCGACCGTTCACCTGGCCTCATCATTCCTCAAGGTATATTTTCAGACATAACATTTTGGCGACGAGGACAAACTATGGAGGCGCGTGTCGCATCACTTTGTCCATTCCTGGACGAACCGCCTGTGGCTTGGCCAAGACGGTTCGCGGCCTTCCAGAACTACATCATCGCGCTCGACCTGGGTGAGCTGGATAAGCTAAGAGCACGTGTGCTCCTGGTACATAATTTAGGGATTGAGGGGCAGAGTATCCTACGCACACTCAGGGCTTCAGACTCATTTGAGGACATCGTTGAGTTGCTGGCGAGCCATTTTCACACCCCGGATAGCATGATTGTCCGGAAGATTAGGTTCCGGCAGCGACACCAGCGGGTGGGTGACTGGCGGAGCACACGAACAGCGCCGCTTTACGAGCTAGGCTACTCACAGCACCATATGACTTAACGTTAGCTAGGGCTGTCGAACTAGCTCTCCAAATGGAGACTGCGGACAAGCTAACCTCAGAGCTAAATTGGCACCAGTCACAACAGCAGCCGGAGCCTTCCGCCGCGGCATTAGTAGCGGACCCGGACAGTGAAGTTTGCATGGATGGCGACGTGATTGAAGCCAATGCTGCCAGCCGAAGGTCTGCCCTGGGAAAACCCCTGAGCATGGGTTGTGGGTCCGTGAAGCACCAATATAAGGCTAGGGACTGCCTGGCTAGAGGGAAGCACTGTGGCAAGTGTGGACGCTTGAACCATTACGCTAGAGCGTGCTGTGTGTCTGAGCCGGAGAGCCCACGGAAGAAATCACTCCGCACGTCCCCGACAACTATCCACACGGTGTCTCCGAATACCAATGGGTACACGTTCTGTGCAGTGGAGCTGGACAGCGTGGAGGTACCGCTGCTGCTCGACATGGGGGCGGAGGGGCCGATGCTGAACAACAGTATAAAAGGTAACCCAACGCCGCTTTATGGTTATGGAGGTCGCAGGCTGTGCATGGTTGGAATGCTGGAGTTAACGGTTCGGTACAAAGTCTGTGACGATGGCTGACTTCACATTTCACATGGCGGCCCGAGGTGACAACATCATGGGCTGTGACTTGCTTTACGGACTGGGTTTCAATTCAATTCAATTCAATTCGCCACTAAAGACGACGCTGGGGAAGAATGGTCTGGTTGTTTCCAGTGGAGCTCTCCGGTTCTGGTGGTGGAGGATGATGCTGTGTGGGATGGAGAAATAACGGACACCATGGCAGTCAAGCAGTACCAGCCTCACTCACGTTCAACACAGGAGGGTCTCAGTGCCGGCGCTCAGGGAATCACAGGAGAGGGTACCGAGCGTGGTGGCGAGGCACCTGCATTGGCGAGTGACACCAATGTGCTAGCCCCAGATTCCTCCGGAGCTTGGTCGCAGAGGGCTGGAGGATCTACAGCTACAATGGTGACTGCTACAATGGCTTTAGAAGAGGTTGGGGCCAGACCGACAGGCACTGAGAGACCGTGTGCCAAACAGCACCATTTTAGGCCAAGCAGAGCCCCTCTTAGAGTTATGGACCTGGTCCGGGCTTGAGGAGAGGAACGTCCACAGCAGATACGGGCCAAACAACAGCCAGTGAAACACCAGGAACACCTGTGCATCATGGCTAAGCTGGGCAGCAGCTTACTTCCAGCTATCGGACGGTTCGGCGAGACATGCCAACGAGCTGCGGCGTGTCCAGAAGGAGGCTTCTGGTGGTGGGGCTGGACAAGAGAGGCGGTCGGTGGTGATGAGGAGAGACGCTTGCATCCATGAGATCAGCCACGATCCCGGGGCATGCTGCTTCCAGGGGCGAGTTTGCTGAGGGGCTGCTCCGACCCCCAAGCCGGTTCTACCCTTTTCTGCTGGAAGGACATTAATGTATATTTTATAAATAGTTCTGTGTTCATATGTTTATATCAGTAAAATGTTATAGTCTTGGGTGTTTTGGTTAGGAACACGGCAGTAATTTTGAGTTATTAATAGACTTTATTTATTTTACAGGCGGCAGAATAATCCACCTTGCCGTGTGGGCAGGATGGTAAACCACCCGTCCTCCCTATTTTAGGTTCTGTTGTATGAATGAGTTAGGCCATTTAGTGATTTCAGTTTTGTTTTGTTAGTGCGTGTGTGATGACTCACTCTCTGCCATTATCTACTACAGGTGCGCGCACACCTGTTCCACATCACTCACAGGCTATATACAGTGGGGGAAAAAAGTATTTAGTCAGCCACCAATTTTTTTTTTTTGTTTGTTTTTTTTGTTACTTATTTGTACCCGTAGGTAGACTTGGTTTTGCAGTCTGGTGACAAGCCACCGGCCGCTGGTCGCTGCGTGCGCGAGCGCCCTAAACCTACATGTTTTTGGTGTGCGGGAGGAAACCGGAGAAATCCCGGAGTAAACCCGCGCAACACGGGGAGAACATGCAAACTCCACACAGCTCACTGTTGGTCGGGGGCTGGGATCGAACCCACGATCTCATGATCCCCGCGGTCCCCCGGCCGAGGGTAAAACTGTGCTGCCACAGTGCTAAACCACTGCGCCACTGTGCAGCCACGTGCAAGTTCTCCCACTTAAAAGATGAGAGAGGTCTCCAATTTTCATCATAGGTATACCTCAACTATGAGAGACAAAATGAGAAAAAAAAAATCCAGAAAATCACATTGAAGGATTTTTAATGAATTAATTGGTAAATTCCTCAGTAAAATAAGTATTTGGTCACCTACAAACAAGCAAGATTTCTGGCTCTCACAGACCCGTAACTTCTTCTTTAAGAGGCTCCTCTGTCCTCCACTCGTTACCTGTATTAATGGCACCTGTTTGAACTCGTTATCAGTATAAAAGACACCTGTCCACAACCTCAAACAGTCAGACTCCAAACTCCACTATGGCCAAGACCAAAGAGCTGCCAAAGGACACCAGAAACAAAACTGTAGATCTGCACCAGGCTGGGAAGACTGAATCTGCAATAGGTAAGCAGCTTGGTGTGAAGAAATCAACTGTGGGAGCAATTATTAGAAAATGGAAGACATACAAGACCACTGATAATCTCCCTCCATCTGGGGCTCCACGCAAGATCTCACCCCGTGGGGTCAAAATGATCACGAGAACGGTGAGCAAAAACCCCAGAACTACACGGGGGGACCTAGTGAATGACCTGCAGAGAGCTGGGACCAAAGTAACAAAGGCTACCATCAGTAACACACTACGCCGCTAGGGACTCAAATCCTGCAGTGCCAGACGTGTCCCCCTGCTTAAGCCAGTAGACGTCCAGGCCCGTCTGAAGTTTGCTAGAGAGCATTTGGATGATCCAGAAGAGGATTGGGAGAATGTCATATGGTCAGATGAAACCAAAATACAACTTTATTGTAAAAACTCAACTTTTCGTGTTTGAAGGAGAAAGAACACAATACCTACTGTGAAGCATGGGGGTGGAAACATCATGCTTTGGGGCTGTTTTTCTGCAAAGGAACCAGGACGACTGATCCGTGTAAAGGAAAGAATGAATGGGGCCATGTATCGTGAGATTTTGAGTGAAAACCTCCTTCCATCAGCAAGGGCATTGAAGATGAAACGTGGCTGGGTCTTTCAGCATGACAATGATCCCAAACACACCGCCCGGGCAACGAAGGAGTGGCTTCGTAAGAAGCATTTCAAGGTCCTGGAGTGGCCTAGCCAGTCTCCAGATCTCAACCCCATAGAAAATCTTTGGAGGGAGATGAAAGTCCGTGTTGCCCAGCGACAGCCCCAAAACATCACTGCTCTAGAGGAGATCTGCATGGAGGAATGGGCCAAAATACCAGCAACAGTGTGTGAAAACCTTGTGAAGACTTACAGAAAACGTTTGACCTCTGTCATTGCCAACAAAGGGTATATAACAAAGTATTGAGATGAACTTTTGTTATTGACCAAATACTTATTTTACCGAGGAATTTACCAATTAATTCATTAAAAATCCTTCAATGTGATTTTCTGGATTTTTTTTTCTCATTTTGTCTCTCATAGTTGAGGTATACCTATGATGAAAATTGGAGACCTCTCTCATCTTTTAAGTGGGAGAACTTGCACAATTGGTGGCTGACTAAATACTTTTTTGCCCCACTGTAACCTGCTCTGCCTGCAAGACCGGCACTAAGCCGTCTGTCTCCCTGGCTACGTGAAGCTCTGCGCTCTTCGTTCAGCCAAACATTCAGCCCTTGTCATCCCTGCCGTTTCGGCCTCAACCTGGAAGGATTCTCCTCAACTCCAAGTAAGCTCATTATTCTACTGACCTGTTCTGCATTATCCCCTGTGCATAGGCGAAACTCCCAGGCGACGAAATCCTTTCCTCCAGGCGGTGGACTACGCCTACCTCTCTCCTTCGCACTGTCTCTCATCAGCAGTGCTGGGTGGCAGACGCTGTCCTTCGGGATTGCCTTCGGGCCAACCTTCATTATCCACCGCAGCTGTAACAGTAAGCCTCAGTTACTCCACCAATACACTCCAGTGTTGAACTGTGCCAATACTGAGCCTCTGCTCTGTTCTTAGGGTTGCCAGATTGCACGGTGCTCTGCTCACTCCCAGCTGTTACGAGTCTACGGATCCACACACTCACATCCACATTCACTACACACACACGCACCCACACACAAACACTATCACGATAAAGATCATTGAACCTACTCTTGAGCTTGTGTCTGTTCCTTGGGTCAGCCAATTATGTCAGTACGGCTCCGTCAGAACGACCCAGCGAACAGTGAGCTAATGTGCCAAATAAACAACTTAGAAGCTCGAGTAGATCAAATAGCTTACCAGCAGCAAGTAGTTCTTAATCAGCTGGTCCAAATTAACAGCCGACTGGATCGCCTGGCCGGACAGCAGGCGTTTCCTCCGGCTTCAAGTAGCGCTCCGACATCCGTTAGCTCCCCACCTAGCCAGGCTAGTCAGGTTCCCTTGGCCCGACTCACACTGGTTCCCACACCCACTCGGTTTAATGGCAAACTAGGGGAGGCCCGGGGTTTTCTTCTCCAGTGTGAGATAGTTTTTCAGCGGGTTCCTGGGGATTTCCCAACCGATCACAGCCGTATTGGCTACGTAGCTAATTTACTGGAGGGGCAGGCTCTTGCGTGGGCTTACGCAGTTATGGCGAGACCTAGCTACGCTAATCTTACCTATACCCAGTTTGTTAGCGAGTTTAACGAGGTGTCTGACCACTCCGACTGGGATAATGTGCTCACCACCCGGCTGTTAAATCTTCGACAGGGGGTCAGGTCCGTGGCGGACTATGCTGTCGATTTCCAGGTGGTAGCGGTGGAGGTGGGGTGGGAACACACCTCGTTATGCAGCATCTTTACTAGGAGTGTGAGTCCAAGTCTGCGAGATGAGCTAGCCCGCTTAGAGAAGCCGGAGAGGCTAACGGAGCTAATTTCCCTAGCTATTAGTTTAGACAACAGGCTGAGGGAGCGGGCAGCCGAGCGGAAGATGTCCGGACACTCGGGCGCCTAGTTTTGCTGCTCTTCTCAGTCCCCTTTACTGGCCTTGCCTTTGGTAGAGTCGGCTGAAGAATCAGAATCAGAATCAGATTTATTGCCATTGTTCATGTAGTACACAAACTAGGAATTTGTCTCGGTGCAATGCTGCAACATTAAACATGATAAAAATAAAAGATAGAAATAAAAAAACTATACATGCAATAAAATGTAGAATATGAATGAGTAATACTAGACAAAGCAATTTTTAGATATATTAGCGAGCAGCAGATATTGTGGAGTACCCCATAGTGCAGTCGGTAATGCAAAAAGAAAACAGTGATGATTGACATGAGTCTGGTTGAGCTGCTGTACATAGTGCACGAGAGTCTAATAAGTCACTTAGTGTTCAGCAGTCTGATGGCAGAGGGGAAGAAGCTGTTCATGTGATGGGAGGTTTTAGTCTGAATGGACCGAAGTCTTCTACCTGAGGGGAGAGGGGCAAACAGTACGTGACCAGGGTGTGAAGGATCGGCTATGATCCGGCCTGCACACCTCCAGGTCCTGGAGATGTACAGATCCTGGAGGGATGGGAGCTTGCAGCCTATGGAGAATCAGAATCAGAGCCTATGGTAATAGGACAAACTAAATTACCTTTGGCAGAAAGACAGCGTCGTAGAGAGCTTGGTCTGTGTATGTACTGTGGTAGTGAGGAACATGACATTAAGTCCTGCCCCGTTCGGCCAAAAGGGGGAGCCCGTGCTTCGCAGTAGGGGGTCTCACGGGCTCACCTCAGTTAAATCCCTTCTCTAAGTGTCTTTTACCCATCAGGTTCATGCACAATTGTACAGAATACTGCACACACGCCTTGGTGGACTCGGGAGCTGAGCAGAGTTTCATCTCGGGGGAACTGGCAACCCGGTTGGGGCTTCCCTGCCATTCTCTGGAGACACCCATGAGGCTCATTGCTCTATCTAAAGCCCCGTTGGCAGTGGTATCTAAGCAAACTGCTCCTACCCCTGTCATCATTTCCGGGAACCATCGGGAGGTCCTGAGCTTTTTCATCCTGCTGGTCGCGGCTTCCCCAGTTATTCTGGGTTATCCCTGGCTCCAGCTCCATAACCCCTCCATCGACTGGCGCACTGGTAAGATAGATGCCTGGAGCCCTTTTTGTCTAACTGCGTGTCTGCAGTCCGCTGCATGTTCACCCTCCAAGCCCTTGGCTACTCCCGTCACCCCCCCCCCCCCCAATCTCACTGGGGTCCCCCCTGAATATCATGATCTGGGGGTGGTGTTCAGTAAATCTCAGGCATTGTCTCTCTCCCCTCATCGGCCCTATGACTGCGCCATCAACCTCCGGGCTGGAGCCTCGCTGCCGGCGAGCCGCCTCTACAGCTTGTCTGCCCCAGAATGGGAGGTTATGGATGGTACATTAAGGAGTACCTCAGCTCTGGCATCATCCGCCCGTCATCTCTGGCGGTGGGGGCGGGTTCCGTCGGGAAGAAGGATGGCTCCCTGAGGCCGTGCATCGATTTCCGTGCCCTAAATGACATCACCATTAAGGAAAAGTACACCCTCCCGCTGATGGACACGGCCTTTGATTCCCTCCAGGGGGCCTCCTACTTCACCAAGCTGGACTTCCACAATGCGTACCATCTGGTGTGGATCAGGGAGGGGGATGAATAGAAGACGGGTTTCCGGACCCCATGCGGTCACTTTGAGTATTTGGTGATGCCGTTTGGACTGACCAACGCTCGATTAACGACGTGCTACGTAATTTCCTGGGGACATTCGTCTTCGTGTATCTTGATGACATCTTGATCTTCTCCCGATCATTGGAGGAGCATCAAGTACACATGAGGCGGGTTCTGCAACGACTCCTGGAGAATAAACTGTATGTGAAGGCCAAGAAATGTGAGTTTCACACTTCTAAAACATCATTTCTCAGTTTCATCATTTCTCACAACCAGATCATCCCGGATCCTGGCAAGGTGAAGGCCGTGGTGGATCCCCCCCCCCCCCCCAAGGAAACAGCTCCAACAGTTTCTGGGGATCACTTAATCTCTACCGCCGCTTCATTAACAACTACAGCATCATTGCTCTCCCCCTGACCCGCCTCACCTCCCCCAAGACGGTTTTCCGGTGGACTGAGGAGGCCACTGCCGCGTTCGCTACCCTTAAGGAGCGGTTCTCATCCTCCCCCATCCTGGCGCAGGTGGACCCCGCTCATCAGTGTCTGATGGAAGTGGACACTTTGGACTCAGGGATGGGGTGGTTCGGCCTTGTGCGTTCTTTTCTCGCCGGTTGTTGCCAGCAGAGAGGAACTATGATATCAGTGACAGGGAGCTTCTGGCAGTGAAACTCGCGCTGGAGGAGTGGCGCCACTGGTTGGAGGGGGCCGCCCAGCCGTTTGTCATCTGGACAGACCATAAAAACTTGGAGTACCTGAGGACGGCCAGACGCCTTAACGCCTGACAGGCCCGCTGGTCTCTGTTCTTCGGGCGCTTTAACTGTACCATCACCTACCGGCCCAGGTCGAAGAACACCAAGCCAGATGCCCTTTCCAAACAGTTCGCTCCGGACACGATGGACGCGCCCGAGCAGCCCATTCTTCCGTCGTCTTGCATCGTGGGTGCCCTCTCGTGGGATGTTAAGGAAAAGGTCTTGAGGGCACAGGAGGCCGAACCGAACCCGGGCGGGGGGCCAGCAGGTAAATTATATGCTCCCTCTCCTGTTCGGGGTGAGGTGATTCACTGGGCTCATTCCTCCATGCTTACTTGTCACCCAGGAGGGTCCCGCACGATCAGGATTCTTCAGAGGTCATTTTGGTGGCCATCCTTCTGGAAGGACATCACCAACTACGTCCGCGCCTGCCCTCAGTGCGCTACGGGTAAGACACCATCCTCTCCTCCTGCGGGATTGCTCCACCCCCTTCCTACTCCCGGCAGACCCTGGTCGCACATTGCACTTGACTTTGTTACTGGTCTTCCTCGATCTAACCATTACACTGTTGTTCTCACTACAGTGGACCGTTTCTCCAAGGCCGCCCACATTGTCCCTCTGCAGGGGCTGCCCACGGCAAAGGATACAGCAGATCTGCTTGTACATAACGTGGTGAGGCTACACGGGATTCCCTCAGACATTGTCTCCGACCGGGGTCCCCAGTTTGTGTCTCCAGTTTGGAAATCGTTCTGTAATTGGATTACACAAATTGGATTCTCTCATTGGATTGGATCGTCACTTCCTTGTGGTAACGTATCGTCACTTCCTGTTCTGCTGTCTGCCTGTGTGGTTTGCTCTCTAGCCACTAGCTATAGCTACTAGCTCTCTTTCCTCTCCTCCTCTGGTGTGCTCTCTCTGTCAGATGTTTAGCTACACCTCTGCCTCTTTTAGCGATAACGGTAAATGTAATAAATGTTGTCTTTTTGAGGCGCTCGAGGCGAGGTTGTCTGATTTGGAATCCCGGCTCCACTGCACTGAAACACCGTCTGCGCCAGTTAATCTTGACGGACGCCCATTAGCTGCAGCGGAGCTAGCTAGCTTAGGTCCCACTGTCAGCGGTCCCTCGGCTCTCCTCAGCAGCGAGGAGACTGGGTGGGTGACGGTGAGAAGGAAGCCTAGTCGCAAAGCCCCGGTACACCACCAACCTGTTCACGTTTCTAATCGTTTTTCCCCGCTCAGCAACACACCCCCTGAGGAAAAAACTCTGATCATTGGCGACTCTGTAGTCAGAAACGTGAACCTAGAGACTCCAGCGGCCATAGTTCAATGCATTCCTGGGGCCAGAGCAGGCGACATCGAGTCAAATTTGAAAATGCTGGCTAAAAGTAACTGTAAATATTCCACAATTGTTATTCACGCCGGCATTAATGACATCCGTCTCCGGCAGTCGGAAGTCACGAAACTTAATATAGAATCGGTGTGTGACTTTGCAAAAACGATGTCTGCCACTGTAGTATTCTCTGAGCCCCTCCCCAATCTGACCAGTGATGACATGTTTAGCCGCTCGTCATCCTTGAACCGCTGGCTGTCTGTGTGGTGTCCTAAAAATGACGTGGGCTACATTGACAATTGGAGCTCTTTTTGGGGAAAACCTGGTCTTATGAGACGAGACAGCATTCATCCCACTTTGGATGGTGCTTCTCATTTATCTAACAATCTGGCATCTTTTTTATCCAAATTTCCAAAACCCTGACTACTCAGAGTTGGGACCAGGAAGCAGAGTCGCAGTCTTACACGCCTCTCTGCAGCTCCTCTTCATCCGCCACCCCTCAGCTTAGCCCCTGTCTTCCCCATCAGAGAATCGTTGTCTGCTCCCTCCAAAGTGAATAAAAATATAATGTATAAGCATCCCAAAGTGATAAAGTAAAATATTGGTAAAACTCAAATTAAACATAAAGCCTCTAAATTGAATGATTTGGCCTCTGTTTCTCCTCATAATTTAAAAATTAAATGTGGTTTATTAAATATTAGGTCTCTAACTCCCAAGTCTCTGTTAGTCCATGATTTGTTAATTGATCATCAGATTGATTTAATTTCCCTTACAGAGACTTGGTTAGGGCAAGAGGATTATGTTGGTTTAAATGAGTCAACTCCCTCTGGTTATTTAAACTGTCAAAATCCCAGAAGTTCTGGTCGTGGAGGAGGAGTAGCAACAATTTACCATTCCAAATTACTAGTTAATGTAAAGCAAAAAATATGTTATAATTCCTTTGAGGGCCTGGTTCTCAGTATTGGGCACTTTAGTAATTTTAGGTTAAACCCAATTTTATTTGCCATAGTTTATCGTCCCCCATCAACCTACTCAGAATTTTTATCCGAATTTGCTGATTTCTTAGCTGATTTAGTGCTGAAATCTGATAGAATAATTATAGTAGGGGACTTTAATATACATGTGGATGTAGATAGTGACTGCCTTAATGTGGCATTCAATTCAATATTAGATTCGATTGGGTTTTCTCAGAAAGTAGGAAATTCTACTCATTACCTCCACCATACATTGGACCTTGTTTTGACATATGGCATAGAAATAGAAAATCTTGTAGTGTCTCCTCATAACCCTGTACTGTCAGACCATTGTCTGTTAACCTTTGATTTTACTATTTCTGACTGTTTGGCTCCTAAAGAAAAATATTATTACAGTAGATGCCTCTCAGATGATGCTGTTTCCAAATTTATGCAGATTGTTTCCTCTATGCCATGTGTCAACACAACGGAAATAAGCTATAGACAGCTTGCTCCTTCTGTAATTGATAACATGGTGGATAGTGTTTCAGCTTCTCTACATCAGACTTGGTGGCCCCCTTAAAAAAGAAAAAGTCTAATCAGAGATTTCTAACTCCTTGGTTCAACACAGAAACTCGTAGCTTAAAACAGAAGACTCGTCAATTAGAAAGAAAATGGCGCTCTACTAATTTAGATGAAATCTATTTAGCTTGGAGAAATCATCTTTTAATTTACAAAAAATCTCTTAGAAAAGCTAGAACGAGTTATTACTCTGCATTAATAGAAGAGAACAAGAATAATCCCAGGTTTCTTTTCAGTACTGTAGCCAGGTTGACAAAGAGTCAGGACTCTGTCAATCCTAGCATTCCCTTAGAGCTTACTAGTCAGGACTTTATGAACTTTTTCAATAATAAAATTTCATCCATCAGAGATAAAATCAATCAGATTCTTCCCACAGTTAACTTAAATACTGTAACTACTACAACTCCTTCTATTGATGTCTGTCTTGATGAGTTTACTCCAATCGACCTTTGTGAGTTAGACAAAATAGTTTCCTCATCCAAACCTTCAACTTGTCTTTTAGACCCTATTCCTACCAGGTTATTTAAAGAAGTCTTCCCACTTATTGGTAGCTTTATTCTTCATATAATCAATTCTTCATTAACTTTAGGCCATGTACCGCAGGCTTTTAAGACGGCTGTAATTAAACCCTTACTCAAAAAGCCAACGCTAGATCCAGGAGCTTTAGCTAACTATAGACCAATCTCTAATCTCCCTTTCATTTCAAAAATCTTAGAAAGAGTTGTTGCTACGCAATTATTTGACCACCTGCAGGGAAATGGTTTACTTGAAGAGTTTCAATCTGGGTTTAGAATCCATCATAGTACTGAAACAGCCTTAGCGAAGGTCACTAACGACCTCCTCATTGCATCTGATAATGGACTAGTTTCTGTACTTGTCCTTTTAGACCTTAGTGCAGCTTTTGATACTATCGATCATAATATTCTACTTGATAGATTAGAACACTATGTTGGACTTAATGGAACTTCGTTGCAATGGTTTAGATCTTATTTATCTGATAGGTTCCAGTTTGTTCATGTAAATAATGAGTTTTCTTTCAACTCAAAGCTTAGTCATGGAGTTCCACAGGGATCTGTGCTAGGCCCTACTCTTTTTAGTTTATATATGCTTCCGTTAGGCAACATTATTAGAAAGCACTGTATACATTTTCATTGTTATGCAGATGACACACAATTATACCTGTCAATGAAGCCAGATGATAGTAATCAATTAGCCAAGTTAGAAGCCTGTCTTGAGGAAATCAAAGCTTGGATGACTTGTAATTTCCTGCTATTAAATTCAGATAAGACTGAAGTCATTCTTGTTGGTCCAAAAAACCTTAGAAATTCCTTTCCAAATCAAACTTTCAGTTTGGGTGCGGTTACTCTTTCTCTTAATAGCTCTGTGAGGAACCTTGGAGTTATTTTTGATCAGGATTTGTCCTTCAATTCACATATTAAATTTGTTTCTAAGACTGCCTTCTATCATTTGCGTAATATTGCCAAGATTAGGAGCATCTTGTCTCAGAGTGATGCTGAGAAACTGATCCACGCTTTTGTTAGCTCGAGATTAGATTATTGTAATTCTTTATTATCAGGCTGTCCGAAAACATCTTTAAAAAGTCTTCAGCTGATCCAAAATGCTGCAGCAAGAGTTTTAACAGGTACTAGAAAGAGAGATCATATCTCTCCGGTTCTGGCCTCCCTTCATTGGCTTCCCATAGAGTTTAGAATTAAGTTTAAAATCCTTCTTCTTACTTACAAAGCTCTAAACAATCAGGCTCCTTTTTATTTAAAAGATCTGATACTACCGTATTATCCTAACAGAGCACTACGCTCCCAAAATGCAGGATTACTTGTAATACCTAGAATCTCCAAAAGTACAATGGGAGGCAGAGCCTTCAGTTATCAAGCTCCTCTCCTGTGGAATCAGCTGCCAATCTGGATTCGGGAGTCAGACTCGATCTCTGTTTTTAAGAATAGGGCTAAAACCTACCTTTTTGATATAGCCTACAATTAGGGAGGGATCATGTGTTTCTGAACCCTCCCTTAGTTATGCTGCTAATAGGTTTAGTCAGCCGGGGGACCTCCAGTAATGCACTGGGCCTCACTCCTTTCCTCACTCTCTATGAAATATTTTTTTTTGCTGGTCATTAACATCTGTTTGTTCTCTCCCATAGATTGAGTCCCCATCGTGCTGTTTGCTCTCTACATGTCTGTTCTTTTCTTCTTCTCTATCCCCTCACCCCCCAGCCAGTCGCAGCAGATGACTGCCCCTCCCTGAGCCTGGTTCTGCTGGAGGTTTCTTCCTGTTAAAAGGGAGTTTTTCCTCTCCACCGTCGCCAAGTGCTTGCTCACAGGGGATCGCCTGATTGCTGGGGTCTTTCTGCAACTGTGGGGGTTCCCCCCTACAGTTGATAGTGCTATGAGATGACTGTTGTTGTGAAATGGTGCTATATAAATAAAGTTGAATTGAATTGAATTGAATTAATGCTCTGGAAACCACGGTGAGCCTATCCTGTGGCTACCACCCACAGAGCAATGGACAGTGTGAGAGAGCCAACCAAGAGCTGGAGGCTGCGCTGCGTCATCTCCTCCAATCCTGTGTCATGGAGCAAGCACCTCCCATGGATCGAGCACGCCCACAACTCCACAGTATCGTCAGCGATCGGCATGTCGCCTTTTGAAGCCTCCTTGGGTTATAATGCCCCGCTTTTTCCCAAGGAGGAGGGAGACATTGCCGTACCATCTGTCCGGGTCCATCTAAGATGCTGTCGACTGATTCGGAGGACGGTCCGGGCGGCGCTCCAACGCACGGCGGAGCGCAACTCCAGGGTGGCTAATCGCCGCAGGAGACCGGCCCCACCCTACCAGGTGGGTCAACAGGTTTGGCTTTTTACGCAGTATATTAACCTCAAGGCTGAGAATAGGAAGCTATCTCAGCATTTCACTGGGCCTTTTCCCATTGAGCGGATTATTAATCCGGTGGCTGTGCGCCTGACTCTCCCCCCCTCCCTCCACATCTGTCCTACGTTTCATGTGTCACAGGTTAAACCTTTTTTCTCCAGTCCTCTCTGTCCCCCTCCCAGGTCTCCACCTCCACCAGTGGTGATTGACGGAGACCCAGCGTGGAGGGTCAATTCCATCCTGGACGTCCGCCACTGGGGTCGCGGCCTGCAGTATCTGGTGGACTGGGAGGGGTATGGGTCCGAGTGGCGCTCCTGGGTGCGTCCATCCTTCGTGTTGGATAGTCAACTCATCAGGGATTTCCATTGGACTCACCCAGGTAGGCTGGATCAGGTGCCAGGAGGCACCCCTCGGTGGGGAGGGGGGGGGGGGAGTACTGTGATGACTCGCTCTCTGCCATTACCTGCTACAGCTGCGCGCACACCTGTTCCCCATCGCTCACAGGCTATATAACCTGCTCTGCCTGCTAGACCGGCACGGAGCCGTCTGTCTCCCTGGCTACGTGAAGCTCTGCGCTCTTTGTTCAGCCAAACATTCAGCCCTTGTCATCCCTGCCGTTTCGGCCTCAACCTAGAAGGATTTTCCTCAACTCCAAGTAAGCTCATTATTCTACTGACCTGTTCTGCGTTATTCCCTGTGCACAGGCGGAACTCCCAGGCGGCAGAATCCTTTCCTCCAGGCGGCGGACTACGCCTACCTCTCTCCTTCGCACTGTCTCTCATCAGCAGTGCTGGGTGGCAGACGCTGTCCTTCAGGACTGCCTCCAGGCCAACCTTCATTATCCACCGCAGCTGTAACAGTAAGCCTCAGTTACTCCATCAATACACTCCAGTGTTGAACTGTGCTAATACCGTGCCTCTGCTCTGTTCTTAGGGTTGCCAGATTGCACGCCGCTCTGCCCACTCCCAGCTGTTACGAGTCTACGGATCCACACACTCACATCCACATTCACTACACACACACGCACCCACACACAAACACCATCACAATAAAGATCACTGATCCTTCTCTTAAGCTTGTGTCTGTTCCCTGGGTCAGCCAATTATGTCAGCGTGATTCGGGTCCTACATTGGGGAGGGTCTTAATTGTGTGTGTGGTTTTGGACTTTCTACGGGGGGGTGATTGATGCCTTTATTGTGAAATGCGGTGTAGTGGCGGCCACTTCCTCTTCCGTCACTGCCTTATAAATAGCAGGGGGGCATCCATTATACTCTCTCTTGACCGATGCCCCTGCCTGGTGGCTGTTGTATGTCCAACTTCTAATAAAGCTGAGTCCAACTGCTCACCTGGCCTCATCATTCCTCAAGGTATATTTTCAGACATAACAGGTATGCAAAACTCAGTCAAGCGAACTAATTCACTGGTGGAATAAGATTTGATTAGCAACCATTCAGTAAAGGCTATATGGAAAAGGCCACTGATTTACTATTTGTAATGGAATGTGCAACATTTGCACCATGTATTTTAAATAACAAATTGTAAACAGCAACAGTGAACTGTATATAATACTCTAAATTGCATTATTTCAAGCACAACGTGCAGAAACAAGTGTTTGGTTCTCTAATTTTTTACACCAGCTACCAAAAGGCTTGTCGTCTCTGCCCATTTCTTCCATCCACGCCCAGCACCATATGTTTCTAAGTCCTGTCAATTAGGACATCTTCCCCAGGCTTCAAAAACTTACTCTTCATCCTACAGACTGTATGAAAGGCTTGTGTATGATGAAGGATGAAACTGTCAGTATTCTGAGCATGGTTGGGGAACCATGCTCATGCTTTAACTTTATTTTGGTTATTTTCTGTATTTTCCCCACCTCAGTTTAGTTTGGTTTTTGTATTTATGTTCATGGTCATGTCTTTAATTATGTTCTCTTGAGTTTGCCATTTGTTTCTGTTTGCTATGTTTGTCTTCTGAGTTCTATCTTGTTATCTCAGTCTTAGTTTAGTCATTATAGTCCTGTTTATTAGTATTGTTTTCATGGTTACGTTTATGTTTTGTTTTTGTCTGCCTTGGATCAAGAGATGAATCAGGCCATGGCCTCGTTTTCAGTTCACATTTACATTCTCTTTATTAATATTATCATATTTTTGGTTTTATTGTCACAGTCACGACTATGTTTGATTTTGATGATTGGTATTCTCATGGTTATGTTATCATGTTTATAGAGGGGATGCCATGGGGATTGTCATAGCCAGGAGCGGCACTGGGGTTAAGCTCCCAGTGCTCATAAAATACTCCTTATGGCGTGCGTCTCGAAAAGCCTCTGACAACTAAGTCCAACTCCTAGCCTGCCCGTGTGGTTTAGTCTCTAAGCCCGGCGGAACTGCTTTTACTAATAGGAGAAGGGGCGAGGGCGGATCTCTGGCGCCTTAAAACCAGATGCTTCGGGTAGATGGTGGCTCGTCAACCTGGGAAGGTAGCCCATCTAGGGGAAGGTAAACCCTGATTTCAAACCTCTGCTGCCTTGCGGCATACCCGGTCACGGGAAAGGCTTCGGGAGTCAACCCTGAGGAAAAATCCGGAGTCGGAGCCCCTAAGGCAGTTCTATGTTGTGCTCAACATCGTTCTGGCAGCTTCTGCAACGGCGCTGGTGCCAAACTGTAGCAGCCCTGCTGTTCCTTTGGATTCATCAGTGACGTGGAGAGGGGGGACATGCTGCATGGGAAACATCTTGTCCTCCATATCTTCCTGCCCAGGCTTGAATCCTACCAACGCCCAACGCTGGAAGGTAGAACACCGGATCACTGGAGAGGACACTCCAGCTTCGCCTTTGGCGTAGACAAAACACGGGGAATGACAGTTACCGGTTATAAGCCGCTGCTCAATTGGCGTAGAGCGTGGCGCCAGGGGTTGTTCCCGACGGTGGGAGGGATCATCAGATCTCACTGGACAGCTACCGCCCGCCTCAAGCTGGGCAGCCCCCAGCCAATAAGGTGTTGTCCCGCCACAGCTTGCTTTCCTCATTGGGTGCATGGGGATAAGGAGAAATCCAAACAGCAGGCTGAGAACCTTCGCACCAGGCAAGACAATAAAACAAAAGAGACCAACTCTAAAACTGGGAACTTGGAACGTCCGCACTATGATGACAGGACTCGCTGCTAACCTCAAGGACATCAACGACACCAGGAAGACTGCCATCATCAATAATGAGCTGAAGAGACTGGGAGTGGATATCGCCACTCTCCAGGAAACACGGTTAGCTGATGCAGGCACACTGAGAGAGAAGGACTACACGTTCTACTGGCAGGGAAAGGGCAGTGACGAACACAGGGAACACGGAGTGGGCTTCGCAGTGAAGAACACTTTGCTGAAGATGGTGGAACCGGGCAGCACTGGCTCTGCACGACTCCTCACCCTCCGCCTGAACACCACTGAAGGCCCAGTCACCCTCGTCAGTGTGTATGCCCCAACACAGACAGCCACACCAGAGGCAAAAGACGAGTTCTACGAGAATCTCGCAACAACTGTCAGGATCATCCCCAACTCTGAACAACTCATTCTCCTTGGAGACTTCAATGCCAGAGTGGGTGCTGACCACGACTCCTGGCCCTCCTGTCTTGGACCTTTTGGCGTGGGCAGAATGAACGACAACGGACAGCGGCTGCTCGAGTTCTGCACATATCACGATCTGTGCATCACAAACTCGTTCTTCAAGACCAAGCCCCAACACAAGGTTTCCTGGCAACATCCGCGCTCAAAGCACTGGCACCAGCTAGACTTGATCCTGACCAGGCGTACCTCACTGAAGAACGTGCTAATCACCCGTTCGTTCCAGAGTGCAGATTGCGACACAGACCATTCATTGGTGTGTTGCAAGGTCAAGCTGCAGCTGAAGAAATTCCATCGTGCTAGACAACCTGGAAAGGCACGGATTGACATCAGCAAGATGGCCCAACCAGAACTTGTTGAGCAGTTTGCCTCCACCTTTGAGAAGGAACTTGGTGTACCACAAGGAGGAGAATCTGCAAAGCAGAAGTGGGAAGAGCTACGAAACACCATCTACCACACAGCCTTGGCTACCTTTGGGAGGAAGACCTCGAAGTCACAGGACTGGTTTGATGCCAAGTTGACCGAGATGACCCCCGTCATTGAAGCCAAGCGCTCAGCACTTGCTGAGTACAAGAAGTACCCAAACGAGAAGAATCTCCAGATTCTCAGGGCTGCGAGAAGCAAAGTTCAGCAGACTGCTCGGCGCTGTGCCAACGAGTACTGGACTCAGCTCAGCCAAGACATTCAAACCGCTGCCATAACAGGGAACATCCGTGGTATGTACGATGGCATCAAGAAAGCACTTGGTCCGGCTCAGAGCAAGACGGCCCCCCTCAAATCTTCCACTGGGGAGATGATCACAGAGAAGAACAAGCAGATGGAGAGATGGGTGGAACACTACTCCGACCTCTACTCTAGACAGAACACCGTGACACCATCAGCCCTTGATGCCATCGACTGCCTGCCATCCATGGACGAACTTGACGCCGAGCCAACCATTGACGAACTCAGTAAGGCCATTGATAGCTTGGCCGCTGGCAAGGCACCCGGCAACGACGGCATACCCCCTGACCTGATCAAGCACTGCAAGACCGCCCTACTGCTGCCATTGCATGACGTCCTCTGCCAGTGCTGGAAGGAAGGTGCCGTACCACAGGACATGAGGGACGCCAAGATCATCACCCTCTACAAAAACAAAGGGGAGAGAAGCGACTGCAACAACTACAGGGGCATTTCCCTCCTCAGCGTTGTTGGCAAAGTCTACGCACGAGTTGTTCTCGTTCGTCTACAGAAGCTTGCCGAACGTGTCTACCCCGAGTCTCAGTGTGGCTTCCGCGCTGAGCGATCGACGATAGACATGATATTCTCCATCCGCCAACTCCAGGAGAAATGCAGAGAACAGAACATGCCTCTGTACGTCGCCTTCATCGACCTCACCAAAGCGTTTGATCTGGTCAGCAGAGAGGGCCTTTTCAAGATCCTGCCAAAGATAGGATGCCCACCAAAGTTGCAAAGCCTCATCGAATCGTTTCACACCAACATGCAGGGGATAGTGCAGCACGATGGCAACGTCTCAGAGCCATTCAACATACGCAGCGGAGTGAAACAGGGCTGTGTACTTGCGCCAACCCTCTTTGGGATTTTCTTTGCTATGCTCCTGAGGCATGCCTTCAGCACAGCAACAGAGGGAATCTACCTGCACACAAGATCTGACGGCAGGCTTTTCAACCTCGCCCGCCTGAAAGCCAGAACCAAAGTACGCGAGGCTCTAATCAGAGACATGCTGTTCGCAGACGACGCTGCAGTCGCAACCCACACACAGCAGGAGCTTCAGACCCTGATGGACCGCTTCTCCCAGGCATGCAAGGACTTCGGGCTTACCATCAGCCTGAAGAAGACTAACGTCTTGGCGCAAGGCACGGAAGCACCACCAACCATCACCATTGATGACTACAAGCTGGAGGTCGTGAATCAGTTCACGTACCTGGGGTCCACGATCAGCAACAACCTCTCCCTTGATACAGAGATCAACAAGAGGATTGGAAAATCAGCCTTCACACTCGCTCGCCTCACCACACGAGTGTGGGAGAATCCCAAACTCTCTGTCAAGACGAAGATGGCAGTGTACAACGCCTGCGTCATCAGCACACTGCTCTATGGGAGTGAGACGTGGGCAACATACGCCCGGCAGGAAAAGAGACTGAACTCCTTCCACTTGCGCTGCATTCGCCACATCCTGGACATATCCTGGCAGGACAAAGTGCCCAACACAGAAGTTCTGTCCCGCGCCGGCCTTCCCTCCATGTTCACTCTACTCAGGCAGCGCAGGCTCCGCTGGCTTGGCCACGTTCACCGTATGGAGGATGGCAGAATCCCCAAAGACGTCCTCTATGGAGAACTGGCAACTGGCAGGAGAGACGTTGGCCGTCCACAGCTGCGCCTTAGAGACGTCTGCAAGAGAGACATGAAGGCCCTGGATATCAACACAGAGCGCTGGGAGGACCTTGCAACGGACCGCTCCAAATGGAGAGGCACCCTGACCAGACAGCTCAAGGCGGGTGAAGAGAGACTGACTGCTGCAGCAGATGAAAAAAGGACCCGCAGGAAGAACCGCCACAGACCCAGCAGCACGGAGACCACCCACAAGTGTGACCTGTGTGACAGGGACTGTCATTCGCGCATCGGCCTGTTCAGCCACAGGCGGTGCTGTTCCAGCAGAGTAGACGTTTAGGATTCTCTTCCATGGTCATCATAGACCGACGGAGGCCGACGAGAGGGGATGCACTGGAACAGAATTCTTGGCAGTTACAGAACAGTTACCATAGTTACCTAGCACTGAGTGGCAAACACATGAGGCAATTTTAGTTTGCATGCAGTTAAACATGAAAATCACACAAAATATTTTGTCACAGCAGTACACAGAGTACCTTTTCTCAGTTTAGATGTTAATGGCACACTGTTTACTGTACTGAAGTGATGTGTGGATAAGAGCACACATAAGTGAGAACTGGTTCTGAGTTTTTAATTATTTATTTATCTGTGTTTTGTCAATTATGAATGAATGATGGACGCATGATGGATGGAAGACTACATCATTTCTTTCAGTAGTTATTGTGTTTAGAAGTTTTCAGGAAAATTTGACCTCTGACCTTTGACCTCAAGGTCATCCTATGAGAGTGAAATTACAATATGCACATCATCAGAATATATCAAACCATGATACCAAGTTTCAAAACAATCGGAACAAAACTGCAGGAGCTGATTTCACAGAAGTGGGACAGACGGACTGACTCATAACATAATCTCCCTTCGGTCTTCGCCCAAAGGGCTCTTTAATCATTTTGGACTTCAACTAGCGGGCTATAAAAATGATACACTGTAACGGTGGTGTACCTTTGTGGTTGTCCAGGTGGAACTGGAAGACGTGGACTCTGGTCCCGGTGCTCCCGGCATCAAACATGACCTCGTAGCTGTAATTCCACCGGTCCACAGTGGTGGAGGTGGTGTTCCGGTGGAACATGGGCGGTCTGAAGACAGTGGCGGGTCTGGAGACGGAAAAATGGAACATGACGAACATCAGGTAGATGACGACGACAGCGGCGATGACCAGGAAAACTCCGCTCAGCTTTGATCTCTTCATCACCGCTCATTCTGGACCTGTTGGGAAAAAAAATATTTGTTATTATAGAAAATATTCAGATTTAATAACTATACCTGATTTATTTTAAAACATCTTGAATAATATAGAAAAAACAAAAATACACTTTAAATAAAGAAAAATACTGATATTACACAAAAATATTTAATTATAGACAATCTCAGATAAACATGGACAAAAAATACCAAAATAACACAAAATATTCAGATTAATTGTAGAAATTATTCAGATTTAATTAAAGAAAATAGGGCTGTCAAGGTGGAGGAATTTCCCCTGTGGTGACGGTGGATAGCTCAACACCGCCATATGCAGTATTATTGCAAATGTTTTAAGGACCCTGTGGTCTCATAATTTAAACAGGTTCATAACTTATGCGGCAAACGGTGGAAGCTGTGAGAAACTCGCTGCAACTCCACTCTCTATGTGCATGTGTGACAATGGTGCAGCGCTCCGGTCTTTCTAGGCATGAACTGCTGATTCTGTTAAAAAAAACAATCATTTTCATAAACCAGTGGCAGTAACTTCAGTATTTCAACCACAAGGTGTGTGGACTGGAGACTGCAGCGACATTCAGCTTATTTAAATGTCTGAAAAATCACATTCAAACAAGCAATGCACTATGTAGTAGTTGTTTGGTTCTCGGAGCTCAATTGTCAGGATCATACACACTCCGCTCAGAAGGATATAACACGCTTTGTGCCCTTTCAGTGCTCAGTATCACGGCTGTATTTAGCAATTTGTCCAAACGCTTCCACCACTAACTGCCTGCTTGAGTTCGTCTGGAGAGAGAGTACCCTACACGGTGCTGTGGAGCACCGGGTGGAAACATGCTGCTGGCAATAAAAATACACTTAACATTTAATTTACTTAACAATCAATAGGGGCACATAAGTGACCAATGAGATTTAGCCACACAAACAAAAAAGTGAACACCGCGTGTACGGATCCCCATAACATGTGATGGCAATGGTGTTGACTGCTGGTGAAGTTTGCAGCTTTATTTTCTTATTTTAGCACAGTACACATTAAGTAAAACACATAAACTACGACCACTGTAACAGCTTGTGCCTCATTACGGGTCCATAAACCGATTAACGTTAGCGTTCGTAGCTCAACTGTCTCTGCTAAGCGCTGTAGCCTTACTGACAATTCCACAGGCAGGGACAGGAAGCAAAAACAAAACCACCGTTATCAAAATAAAAGCCTGCTTTTATACTTCAGCGCATAGGATGGCATAAGGCCTCTGTACTTTGTAAAATTAACTACTAATAGGAAAACATTTATGCAAAGATCAAAAATTACACATCTCAGAATTACTGCTCAGGTAATTAAGCTAAAATAATAAGCCTTTCAGGGGTTATTTACACCGCAGTTGTTGCAGTTGCTCATTATCCTCCACAGTAGGCTTGCCCATAGCGCAGTACTACATAATTGCGGTTATCGCGACAGCCCTAAAAGAAAATATTCAAAATTATAGAAAATATTCAGCTTTAATTAAAGAAAATGTTCAAAATTAGAGAAAATATTCAGATTTAATTATAGAAATTATTCAGATATAATTCAAGAAAATATTCAAAATTATAGAAAATATTCATATTTAATTATAGAAACTATTCAGAATTAATTACAGAAAAATTCAGATTCAATTAAAGAAAATATTCAGTTTTAATTTTAGAAAATATTCTGAATTATATTATAGAAAATGTTCAGATTTAATTATAGAAATATTCAACTTTACAGAAAATATTGAGATTATAGAAATTATTCAGATTTAATTATAGAAAACATTCAGATTTAATCATAGAAAATATTCAGAATTAATTACCGAAAATATTCAGATTGATTAAAAAATATATTCAGATTTAATTATAGAAGAAAGTATTCAAAACAAGTAAAAATATAAAATTTAGGGCTGGGTGATACAACGAATATATTTGTTATTATTGATACATTCCACTATGCACGATATGAAAAATGTTTATACTGCAAAACACAAGCATTCTCCTCTCCTATCCACTTCAAGCTGCCTCCCCACACCGTGTTTCATTTCAGGGTCATTGCCAGGTCTGTTTTTCCCCCACAGTTTTGTTCTTTACAAACTGTTTCTTTTGAGCCTGTTTTCGAGGAGAAGAGACGCTTGTTTTTAATGCACAATCTGGCAACACTAGTAGAGTGCGGGGAAAGGGGTTAAAAAAAGAAATGATACACACACATAACGGCTGCAGTGCAGCAGACTTGAACAACAGGAGAAAAAGGACCAGCTCCGAAGGTAAAAATTGAACAAAACAGTTTTGTGCAAATTATGTCGCACTATCACTAATTTATTTCACCACTGAGATGTCATCCACTATAATATGAAGAATGTATTAAGAATCGTTTTCAACATCCCAGGTGGCCCCTACAAAATGACTATATGGCTTCTTTCATTTGGAAAATTTATTGCATACAACTAAAGTGCAAAATAGAAAGAGATCACAACTGCAGTTACGAATTATACTGCCAAAGACATGGCCCTTATTGTTAAAAACATGACCAAACAGAAAAAGTGGACTTTAATTTAAATGGTTTTAAAATATCTTTCTCTAGAATTCTTGCTTACTGCACTTTTGATTGTGTGGAGTCCTTTTTTTGTCTTGTTTTTGCCTCCGCCAAGGGAGGAGGTAATGTTTTTGATGGCATTGGTTTGTTGGTTTGTCTGTTAGCAACATAACTCAAAAAGTTATGAATGGATTTTGATGAAATTTTCAGGAAAGGTGTGTAATGGCACGGGGAACAGATGATTAGATTTTGGTGATGATCTGAGAGTACATACCTCCACTAAGGGCTTTGTTTGCATTTGTACAGCAGGATTAAACAAAAAATACCATATGGATTTGGATTACATTTTCACCAGAGGTGGTCCTTGGGCTACAGAGGAAGCCATTACATTTTGATGAAGATCCGAAGATGCATACCTCTGCCATGGCTCTTATCTTCTCACAGAGTATTAGCAACAACGCTCCAAAACTACTGGAGAGATTTGGATGAAATTTTCACCAGGTGTGGCTCTTGCCCTACACACGAACCCATTACATTGGAGATAATCCATGAGCGCATACCTCCACCAAGGCTCAATCTTCTTGCAGTGCTTTAGCAGGATTACACAAAAACAACAAGATGGATTTTGCTGAAATTTTCACCACAGATGCTCCTTGGGCTGCAGAAGAACCCATTAGATTTTGGAGCTGATCTATGAGCACATACCTCTACCAAGGCCCTATCTTGCAATGTATGGTGGGATGGAGGCAGGGAGGTACGTACAGATGGCTGGACAAAGGCAGGGAAGGAAGGAGCCTTGGCGGAGGTATGCACTCACTGAGTGCTTTTCTAGTGTTTGTAATGGTTTTATTACAGGCCATAATAGGAAGGCCTACCATTATTTATTCTGATGAGTGGGGTTGTCTGACTGGTTCAATAAAGTTTGCGAAATTTAACTTGATTTTACACCCCCCCCCCTTTTTGTATGCCATTTAAAACAATGTAATATGTTTATTTATTTTTATTTTATTTTGTATACTTTATTGATCCCCAGAGGGGAAATTGAGGGCATCCACCTGGATGGATGAAGCAGCCACGGTACGGCGCTATTCCTTAACCATTCACACACACATTCACACCTTGGGCCACTTTAGAGTCTCCAATTAACCTAACCTGCATGTTTTTGGCCTGTGGGAGGAAACCGGAGAAATCCCGGAGTAAACCCACGCAGATACGGGGAGAATATGCAAACTCCACACGGATCACTGTTGGTCAGGGGCTGGGATCGAACCAGGGATCCTATGGCCAAGGGTGAGTTGCTGTGCTGGTGCAGTGCTAACCATTGCGCCACCGCACCATATGTGTGTCTGTTTCTATTATCATGCCGGTGTCATTTTATGTGAAGGTTTAACATTTATACAGTGGCTGGAGGAGATCTCAACATACCATGATATATATCGTATATCGCGATAAAATCCTAAATGTATCACAATACATGTAAAAAGCCATGCCGCCCAGCCCTAATAAAATTCAACCAAAACAAAAGTATTCACATTCAATGACAGAAAATATTCAGATTCAACAGAAAAAAAACAGTAATCACATTACATGATATGAAATATTCATATTTATACAACAGTTGGTTCCGACCGAGCAATTTGATTGGACAACAGTAATTCCAGGAGTTACTATATTCCACGATATCTGCACTCCAACGTTTCACTGGATATGTATAAGATAAGATAAGAAAAGCCTTTATTAGTCCCACAATGGGGAAATTCCAGGATTGCAACAGCACAGGGATAGCAACACTCAGAGCAACAATCAGAAGGCAAGAAAAAACAAGAGCAGCTAGTATACATATGTACATATTACTATAAATATATATATATAGACACACAGTGCGGAGCATTGTGGTTGGTGGATGTGCAGCAGAAAGTCTAAGCTCTCTCTCCGCGGATGCGGCGGGCCAGCTGGATGTCTTTGGGCATGATGGTGACCCTCTTGGCGTGGATGGCGCACAGGTTGGTGTCCTCGAAGAGACCCACCAGGTAGGCCTCGCTGGCCTCCTGCAGAGCCATGACGGCGGAGCTCTGGAAGCGCAGGTCGGTCTTGAAGTCCTAAGCAATCTCCCTCACCAGGCGCTGGAAGGGCAGCTTACGGATGAGCAGCTACGTGGATTTCTGGTAGCGACGGATCTCTCTCAGAGCCACGGTACCGGGCCTGTAACGGTGAGGTGAGGTTTCTTCACTCCGCCGGTGCGGAGCGCTTTTCCGAGCAGCCTTGGTGGCCAGCTGCTTCCTGGGGGCTTTTCCTCCAGTAGATTTATGGGCGGTCTGCTTGGTTCTTGCCATCGCTCTTTATTATTCTGTCTTATATTTGTTGCATGCCGCCTAAACTCCAGCCCGGCACCCGCGTCGTTTTCGCTTCAGTTCTCCCGGTATGTCGAGTTTCTCCGTTAGCACCGGGTGGCGGTTGAGTGCTAGCTAGCTATCCCTGCTGTATCGTCTCCTGCTGTATCACTCCTGTATCACTCTGTTTCAAAGGGGTTCTATTAACAGTTAATTACTAACAATAATTCACTATCAAGTCTGCAGAACTGAGAACTGCAATACTGTGTTGGATACCTTAATTTCCACAGTGAGACGCTGTGCTGTGCTGATGAACTCTGTTAATAATAATAATTCACTAATCCAATTGATTCACATGTGTTCAATCTGTGTTTTCATTTTAAAATGTTCACTCTGGTCTAAAACTTATGAGAAAAAAATTTACAACTTCAGAAAAAGTAGGTTGCAAAATTACAAGAAAAAAAGTCAGAAAATTAAACAAAAAAGTTGCAAATCTGTGAGAAATAAAAGTTTTATTTTTTTAACGACAGTCTCAAATTTATAAAAAAAAAACAAACAAACTGAAAATTAATGAGAAAAGTAGTAAATTGTTGTGATGATTTCATGAGTAAAAGGTCAGTATACCTGATCAGTAAACCTGCTGGTCAGTTCAGTTCAGTTTACTCAAACACGTAAATAGCAAATAAAAAGTATACAGCAGGGAAAATAAGTATTGAACACATCAACATTTTTCTCATTAAACATACACTACTCACAAAAAGTTAGGAATATTAGGCTTTCAGGTGAAATTTCAGGATGTGAAAAAAGTTACAAATTTAAGAGAAAAGGTTCCAAATTGAGAAGAAAAAAAAAGAGTCATATTCATAAGAAAAATATTTGGAAATTAACTTGGAAAAAAAATTACCACATTTATAATCTACCCCAACAGAACAAATATGTCGCACCAATGTGTAGCCTGTCTTGCCAATCACCGAACGTCCCCTATAAGATGTATTCCGAATGTCCAACGTTGGCACGACATACACTACTCACAAAAAAGTTAGGGATATTCAGCTTTCGGGTGATATTTCAGGATGCACCTAAAATGCACTCTAACCCAGAGATGCCAACCCTCAGACTTGGGAAAGTGGAGTAATGCCTGGCTTTCCCTCTCACTGGTGGGGGTCTGGGGGGCCTCCCCCAGAAAAATTTTTAAAATTACCATTAAAATAAGCCACTTCCTGCACTTTCTGGGCACATCTAACAAGATAAGATACAACACAAAATTAACATTTTTGTTGGAATATTTACTATAATTTGGTTTAACATTCTAATTCATTAAGTCTTTGGTCACAACATTTATAAGAGACATGCACAAATAGTAATTAGGTTCATCTTAGCAACATAAAACAAAATATAAACTAAGAACCCAAAATAAAGAGAGCATCTACAGCTCTCAATAATCGCAACTACATCAGTCAGTCAATGTCACTAGCATAGATATTTCTGCTTGAAGTTAGTGTGTTCATGTAAAGAATGCAAAGAATGATCACAAGAAGTTCCATGACATCCACAAGCCATCTGTTCTACACACTTGACAAAAAGTTTCACCGATTTTCGATGCAGTAAACAGGGATGTGATTTTGGGTTGGTGAAATTATCTTAAAATTTTGCAGGGGGTCTGGGGGACTCGGTCCCCCAGCGGGGTTCCGGACAGATCCCTGGTGAGGGGGGTTCCAGGGTTTTTATGATTTTTAAGTACCAGAACTGTGCTTAAATGACATAAAACAAACAGCTGAATGCCACTTATTACTGTATAATATTGACTTATGTTCCAAGAAGATAGCATTCCTAAAATATTCCAGCAAGCATTATCCATCACATGCTTTAACACTTGATCAAATCAAAATCAGTTAGTTTTATCTATTCCATAATAGAAATAAAATTCCAACATACCATTACTTTTTATAATTTCAGCATTCATTTCAGATCACCAGTTTCAATCTCCATTGAGTCTTGAGCAGTTCATTTTGCACAATCACTGATGTAGCTAAGTCTTAGAAATATTCAAAAGTTATGAGTCAATGTCCACTGTGCACTGCGTTAAAAATATTTTTTAAATAAAGTCCAAAACATCTTCAGCAGGCAAGATGAAGAAAATATTAACTAGATGACATGTATACAAAAATATATCTTCACATACCTCAAAATTCACTACTCTATCAGCAACTGGCACTGGTTGTTGGGGTGGATCATTCCTTTCGATTTCCGTGTCCGATCGTGTCGTTAACAAAGGGTGGAGGCCGTATGGTTTCGATGGTTTTTTCTGAACACCGAAAGTTCCAGCAATTGAATAATTAGTGGACCTCGATTTGACCTCTTGTACATGTTTTTTGCTCCTTCTTGTACATGTTTTCCGCGCCTTCCCGGCACAGTCGATTTTCCGTATAAAATCGCTAAACAAATTTGTCACAGTTTTCTTCCCAACATCCGTTGCAATCTCCTTTTCTAGCCAATCCCAACGAAATTTGTTTTTCACGATCTTGTCAATTTCTTTAATTCTCGGAGCATCTTTACGTTCAATCACCGACATCACTGCAACAGCCGCGTTCATTGGTCACTGCAAGGACAATCAGCCAATCAGGCGTGTTGTTTCATTACGGTTAGGGAATTACGGTTACGGTTAGGGACATATCCGTGTTTTACTGTAAAACACGGATATGTCTTCCGATATTCCTCTTTGAACCTTTGATTGTGTGCATTTACTCTTTGTTTCTTCTTCGGCGGCGTGGTAGCCTCCGCCATTTTGCTTCATTTACATACGGGTTCTCTCATGCATTCGGAAAACATTGATAAACCTCGGCACACTGATGCGCAGTTTACACCCTCGAGGCCCTAAGATCATACGCGGACATTCAAAATGCTCTTAGCACGTCGATGTCGGCTTATTTTATCCACCATCAAAATTTATTTATTTTTGACAAAATAAAAGCGGAGTCTTTCACAGGTAAAGCGGAGGGCAGATTTTATGTCTGGAAATCGGAGTAACTCCACCAAAATCGGAGTGATTGGCATCTCTGCTAACCTTTACAGGTGAACTTAATTTGACCTTCTCTAACCTTTTGAATGCACATGTCCAACTGTTCAATGTTTCAGTACTTTTTGCATAATTTGCTGTTATCTAACAAAGTGCTTAACAGCAAAATTCACAACAGGCGTTTGATCCATGAATCGACTAATAAATTTTCTGGTTCAGTTAGAATGGGTATTTAAACAGTCCTCTTCATCATGCTGTTCACATTTTGACATCATTAGATCAAGATGACGCCTAACAATTCATTGTGAACAGTGCCCTGTGGAACCGGATGATGAATGCTACTCAACTCCAGGCACATTTAAGGGAGGTGAAAGGCATCCATGTGTCATGTCAGACCATTCAAAACTGTTTACATCAGCATGGTCTGCATGCTACACGACCTGCAAGGGTACATGACCACACCACCAGGCACAGGCATCATCATCTTGCATGGGCCAGGGAGCATTTTCGCTGGACAAGGGACCAGTGAGCCTCAGTGCTGTTCTCTGATGAAAGTCGATTCACACTGAGCAGAAATGATGGCCGCCAACAATGTTGGAGACGTCAAGGACATCGCTATGCACTGGCCACTGTTGTTACCAGACGAGCCTTTGGTGGTGGTGTTACAATCTGGGCAGGTATGTCTAGTCAATACAGAACTGCCCTACACCTTGTGAATGGTACAGTGACAAGCCGATACTACCGGAAAAACATCATTAATCCAGTCATTGTGCCCCTGCATGAACAACACAGGCCTAATTTCATCTTCATGGATGACAATGTTCCAGCTCATCGAGTTTGTATCATTAGGGAACAGCTGTTGGAGGCTGGGGTATCTCAAATGGAGTGGCCTGCACTTTCTCCAGACCTGAATCCCACAGAAAACCTATGGGATCAGCTGAGTTGCCATATAGAGGCTCGTAACCCTGCACCCCACAACCTCAGTGACCTGAGGACCGCCCTTCAAGAACAGTGGAATGCCATGCCTCAGCAGACAATAACTCAACTTGTGAACAGCATGAGACGTCATTGTCAAGCTGTAATTGATGCTCAAGAGCACATGACAAGTTATTGAGACACTGACTTCTGTTTTGGCATACCCACCACTGTTGTTGGCTTTTGTTTCAATACATTGTTTTTGATGAGGAAGTCACCATTGCATGATTATACATAAATGCCCTACTTTCATGATATTATATCGCTGTCCCGTTAACTTTTTACATTTTCTATAAAATCACCCAAAAGCCAAATATCCCTAACTTTTTGTGAATAGTGGATTTTTGATGGAGCAACTGACATGAGATTTTCAGATATCAGTAACAACCCAAGTAATAAATACCAACAAAGAAATCAAAGCAACTGTGTTCACAAAACAAGTTATATTTAATAAAGTGAAATGACACAGGGAATAAGTATTGAACACGCTTGGTGAAATTCATTTAATGTTTAGTAGAAAAGCCTTTGTTGGTAATAAAAGCTTCCAGACACCTCCTGTATGGAGAAACTAGGCACAGGCATTGCTCTCCTAAACTGAGGACAGCACAAGTCCAACCCTCCATCACGTGCTCATTATACCGGGGCACCATTGAGAGCATCCTCACCAGCTGCATAACGGTGTGGTATGGAAGCTGCACCGCCTCCTGCCAGAAGACACTACAATGTACAATGAAAGCAGCCAGCAAGATCATCGGTGCCCCTCTGCCCCCCCTCTTGGACATCTACTTCACTCGCCTCACCCGCAGAGCCATCAGCATTGCAGGCAACACCTCCCACCCCTCACACTCCCTCTTCAGCCCCCTGCCCTCGGAGAAGAGGTAGCGGAGCCTCTGGGCCTGCTCCACAAGACTGCTAAACAGCTTTGTTCACCAGGCCGTCAGGAGCCTGAACTCTGTACACTCCCCCCCCCCCCCCGTAACACACTGACCCATACAATAACTACCTCAGCTGTTGGCACAGAAAGACTGGCACACCAAAAGTAATACATCTGTTGCTGTATGTCTCTGCACCTTACTGCAACCATTTTCACAAATGCTATCTGCTGCTGTCTGTTATTGAAATATTGATCATGTTCAGTCCTATCTGTCACTGTCTGCACCTACACTACCGCACTGAACTTGCAACTACAAGTATTACTGCTCTACTTTTTCTGTATACAGACATGGTCTGACCAGCGGAGCCGTGTCTTCAGAAGCATTGACTCAATAGGGACAGACCTGGTTCTGTCAAAAACTTCTCTGTGTTGGTGACCCTGTCCTGCCATCGTATGCCAAGGATGGAGCATAAAGCACGTCGATGGAACTTCTCTAGTTGTTTCAGGTGACGCTGATAAACCGTCCATGTCTCACAGCTGTATAGAAGTGAGGTAAGGACGACAGCGTTGTATACTTTGAGTTTTGTGGCCAGGGTAACATTGTGATGGTTCAGTACCCTGTTGCGAAGTCGTCCGAGAGGTTGGCTTGCTTTGCCGATTCTGGCTGAGATCTCTTTGTCCAGAGAGCCATCACTGGATATTACGCTTCCGAGGTATGTGAAGCTGTCAACAGATTTCAGCTCTGTGTTGCCAATCACGATAGTGGGCTGTGGAGCATTCGAGTTTAGTGCAGGCTGGAATAGCACCTCAGTTTTTCTCAGGCTAATTCAATTCAACTTTATTTATATAGCGCCATTTCACAACAACAGTCATCTCATAGCACTTTCAACTGCAGGGGGAACCCCCACAGTTGCAGAAAGACCAAACTGATGGTGAGACCAAACTGCTTTGAAGCCTCAGAGAACTTAAGGCTCTTTTCCATTAGCCCCGCTCAGCCTCGATTTGAGAACACGACTCGTTTCACAACGACTCGATTCACCCTCGATTGCTTTTCGACATTATTGCTGACACGCCTGGGGTGGGTGGGATTTCTTGAACAGCAAGGCGGCGCCACACTCTCGTGACGTGAAGCGCGCGACCCAAGCAAACATAACATGGCTGCTCTACAAGGCGACTCCTCGGTCTGTGGCTTTTTTCACCGTAAATACCAAAAAGGACCGCCAGACAAGGGTACAGGCAACGAGACGAAACACTCTGGAATAGTTCTGCAGCTTCTGGGAGAGCTGAAGACATGAGGACACAACAAGGTCATATATGACGGTAAGCTAATGGTTGCTAATGCTAGTTTGCTGTAAGTACATCGTGTTACACTGTAATGTCTGCAAGATAGGTACTAAAATATGTATGCTGTGTGTGTGTGTGTTTCAGAAGGCTCTGTTGTTGGGAAATTACCTCTTCAAACGGTCGGTCTGGCGTTCCTCACAGCCTCTCACTGTCATCAGCCTGTCACTAATGTAATCAGCCTGTCACTGATGTCAGCACAGCTTCACCAACGATCAGTGGTTATAGAGCTTAAGAATGTCTGTAGAAACGTTTATTTCCTGTACAACAAATTGCTCTGCTCTGTGTGAAAATCATGGAGAGACTGTTGAGACATCATGGATGTACCTGCTTCTGCAGCAGTCTGAGGTGTGGTCATAGAAAAAAATGATCAGCTGACACAACTTGATCGCCAGTTTAATAACTATATTAGTCACAAAATAGCCCCCGACCAACAGTGAGCTGTGTGGAGTTTGCATGTTCTCCCCGTGTTGCGCGGGTTTACTCCGGGATTTCTCCGGTTTCCTCCCGCACACCAAAAACATGTAGGTTTAGGGCGCTCGCGCACGCAGCGACCAGCAGCCAGTGGCTTGTCACCAGACTGCAAACCAAGTCTACCTACGGGTACAAATAAGTAACAAAAAAAAAAAAAAAAAAAAAATATGTATTCAAAAAGTAAACAGTACTGAGTTACATATAATAAGATATTTTTGATAGTTATGATGTATTTTAGGCCAAAACAAACTTGATCTAGGATTAAAGGCAATTAAAATAATGCAGTCACAAGGTTACATGGAAAATAATTGATTTACTTTTACATGTACTGTAGAAATATACAGTATATTCTCTGCATCAACAGCGTACTATACATGCATTCATGTAGTATTGCACTGGGAATTGCACTGACAATAAACCTGTGAAGTTTTTGCAGATGTCTCTTTTTTATATATGTGAAGGTTACCACCATGTGACACAAATTAAATACTGAAAGATTGGAAAAGCTGTCAAAGAACAATCCAGCAGTTTGAGAAATCACTTTTGGTTTGGTGTAAGTCTGTCAACAAAATTATGAACCATAAAGCAGTTTGTGTTAAATCCTGTTAAACCTAATCCGGGGGATTCCAATCAGGTGTCATGGGGGGCCAAGACCCTGCAGGTTCTCTCTTCTACCCAGGCTCTTCAGCAGGTGTTCTCACTGATCAGTCAGTGGAAGAAGTTCAGTGGAATCTGCTGTTGAAGACACTGGTTGGAGGTAAAGCCTGCAGGGTCTTGGCCCTCCATGGCACATGATTAGACACCCCCGCCCAAACCCATTATGATGAAGAGCAGATGCTAATATGACCCAGAATTCCTCCATGTACATCCAACAATACAGTCTTCAGTTAATAAAATAATTGTTTTGGTTACTTTTTTCTTAAAAATGAGCCATTATTTTCAAGGTCACCGATAAATCCTTTGTACAGTTGAGTCTTCCCACCGGTGTCTAAAGAGACAAAATGGAAAATCATGATGCAAACACTTAAGTCACTAAATTCTTTATTACAATCAGCAGCAAATTCCAGATTATTCAGAATGTGCAAAATTCAAACTGTAAAAAAGAATAAAACTGGAATGGGTCACACACGGCTGCCACGCTGCCTCACTGAGAAGCAACTGGATCGGCCCCGGGTACAGGTCCAGCAGATCTTCAGCCTGCATCTCTGTAAATATTGAGGCAAGGTCCAGTTGGGGTGGACAGTTTCCCTCTTGCATAGACAAAAGAAAAATGGGTGGTGGTTAGTTAAAGCAAGTGTAAAACATATTTGGGAAATACACTTGTTGCTAAAAGCCAGAGGTGGAATGTGAAACCTGTTGTGAGCACTACGAAGATACGGACCAGTGATGCTGAGGAGAAGCTGGAAACGTGCATGGAAATATCTGACTGGGGCATGTTTAAAGGAGCCACGCATGATCTGGATGAGTACACGGACACTGTGAACTCATATATCCACTTTTGTGAAGAGAACATTCTTCCATCACGCACCAGGGTGAGTTACTCTAATGACAAACCCTGGTTCACAGCTAAGCTCAGACAGATCAGGAAGGAGAAGGAAGCAGCGCTGAAAAGTGGAGACAGGGACTGCTACAGGGAGGTTAAATACCGGTTTAACAGAGAGCTGAAGAGGGCTAAATCTGTGTATTCAGAGAGACTCCAGCAGCAGTTCACTGCTAATGATTCGGCTTCCGTGTGGAGAGGACTGAGGCAGATCACCAACTATCGACCTAAGGCTCCTAAAGGTCAGGATGACAAAGCCCTTTGTCAAAGACTGTCCCAACACTATCCCGTTTTGACACCTCGTCATCTGTGTCCAACTCCCCCTCTCCTCCAGCTCCACAGCCTCCACATTCCCTACTTCATTTAAGGCACCCCCCCCTCCTCCCCCCCTCCCCTTATCATCAGTGAGCAGGATGTGCTCAAACAGTTTCTCCAGACTGAACCCGCGCAAGGCCCCTGGCCCAGACGGCGTGTCTCCCTCCACCCTGAGACTCTGTGCGAAACAGCTGGCTCCTGTCTTCACAGACATTTTTAACACCTTCCCTTAAGTTATGCCACGTGCCGTCCTGCCTCAAATCCTCCACCATCATCCCTGTCCCCAAGAAGCCACGGATCACGGACTTAATGACTACAGACCTGTAGCGCTCACCTCTGTAGTCATGAAGTCCTTTGAGGCACCTGGTCCTGTCCCACCTCAAGTCCATCACCACCCCTCTCCTGGACCCGCTGCAGTTTGCTACCGAGCCAACAGGTCTTTAGACGACGCAGTCAACCTGGCCCTCCACTTCCACTCATGCAGCACCTGGACTCCCGGAACCTACGCCAGGATCCTGTTGTGGAGCGGTCAGCTCCGCATTCAACACCATCCGCCCCACTCTGCTCGGGACAAGCTGTCCCTGCTCAACGTGCCTGACTCCTCTGCAGGTGGATCATCGACTTCCTGACGGACCGGAGCAGCATGTGCGGCTGGGAAAGACCGTCTCAGACTATACTAGCATCAGCACCGGATCACCCCAGGGCTGTGTACTTCCCCCCTACTCTTCTCCCTTTACACCAAACTCCTGCACCTCCACCACCAGTCTGTCAAGTTGATCAAGTTTGCGGACGACACCACCCTCATCGGGCTCATCTCCAACGGCGACAAGTCTGCCTACAGGAGAGAGGTGGCCAGCTGGCGTCCTGGTGCAGCAATAACAACCTGCAGCTGAACGCTCTGAAGACAGTGGAGATGATTGTAGACTTCAGGAAAGTCACTACTCCTCTGCCCCCCCTCACCCTCTCCAGGCTCTCCCATCACCACTGCTGGGATTCCTTCCGCTTCCTAGGCACTACCATCACCAGGGACCTCAAATGGAGCCGACCATCAGCTCACTCATCAAAAAGCCCAGCAGAGATGTTCTTCCTGCGGCAGCTGAGGAAGCTCAAGCTACCCACCAGGATGTTAGTGCAGGTTCTACACAGCCATCACGAGTCCATCCTCACCACCTCCATAACCGTGTGTACGCAGGAGCCACTGCCAGGGACAGACTAAGGCTGCAGCGCGTCGTGCGCACTGCTGAGAAGGTGATCGGCTGCAAGCTCCCATCTCTCCTGGATCTGTACATCTCCAGGACCCGGAGGCGTGCTGGCCGATCATAGCCGATCCCTCACACCCTGGTCACGTTACTGTATTGCCCCCCTCCCTCTGGTAGAAGACTATCGGTCCATCCAGACTAAAATCTCCCCGTCACATCAACAGCTTCTTCCCCTCTGCCATCAGAACTGCTGAACACTAAGTGACTTATTGACTCTCGTGCACCATGTACAGCAGCTCAACCAAGACTCATGTCAATCATCACTGTTGTCTCCTGCATTACCGACTGCACTATATAGTAGTTCTCCACAGTATCTGCTGCTGAATATATTTTAACTGTTGACCAGTATCACTTAATCTTATCCTACACTTTATTACATGTATAGTTTATTTCTTTTATCTATCATGTTTTAATGTGCAGCATTGTACCGAGACAAATTCCTAGTTTGTGTACTACATGAACAATGGCAATAAACCTGATTCTGATTCTGATTCTGAATTAATGAATGAATCTTTATTTCGGATTGATCAAAGGTAAAGATTAAAATAAAATAGAATAATATAACAAAGGGGAAAAAATCTAACAAGGTCAAATTAAACAATAACTCCTCTGATTATACAGTTCAACATAGGTTATCTGAAATGGGTGATGGCTGAAGCCGCAGCTTATATTGCCCACCATATTCCATCCAAGAATTCAAAAGAAAAACAAAACAGGAGGGATTACAATTTGAATGTGACAATAAAGTACTTCGTTGTTGTATTTAACCACAATTTTCATGTAGCTGCACTTCACTAGATTTTACAAGGGCTGGGTTACATTTAAAATCATCTGCTTTTACTGTGGCTTCAGCAATCAGAATGAATTAATACATTCACTTGAATGGAATCTAGTACTTTAACTGATGCTGTGAATCACCGAGTATGGAGTCACTCAGTCAAAATATGAAGTTTTTATCAATAAAAGTTTGACTTTCTTGAAAATGTAAAAGTGTCTTTTCTTGCCCTGGCTTCATGTGTGGGCGGTGTTTTGTACTAGCATTGCTAAAATATAAAAGGAAGCACTACAATGGGTCTCAAATATTTGTAATGTGTCCTGTTACTGCATGAGTTTATTGATGATAGACTATAAACTACACATATAAAGTAAATTATATTGACAACTGAACATCTCACATTCGCCAAAACATACAGTTATGAACATAACTCACAAAGGATCACACAAGTGATCTGACAAAAAAATAAATACATTAACAAGCGGTTTATTTTACAGTTGATGTGCCATATTCACACAATCAAATAAATCTCAGTTCAGTCCCTTTTATATTAAGTGGAAATTGTGCTTTTGACACTTTACCTATAAAAGCAAAGGATGTCAGTACTTTCCACAGTGGCGAGGTAGGTTGTGGGGAGGCTGATTTCATCTTGCCTAGACAAACGACAGAAATGGATGTTGGTTAGTTTCAAGCAAGTTCAATACATATACAGGCACATCTCAAAAATTAGAATACCATGAAAAAATTCAATATTTTTGTCACTCATTTCAGAAAGTGAAACCCACATATAGATTCATTACAAGAACAGTGATATATTGAAAGTGTTGATTTTAATATTGATGATTACGGCTACAGCCCATATTAACCAACACCTCAACGGCCAACATTTCTATTTAAAAAATATTTTTTAAAGTTAATTTTATGTAATATTCCAAGTTTTTGCTAAATAGAATTTGGGGTTTTCAGGGGCTGTAAGCCGTAATCAGCAAAATTAAAATAAACGCTTCAAATATATCACTGGCTGTGTAATGAATCTATATAATATACGGATTTCTCTTTCTGAAATGAGTGAGTGGTGGGATGTGACAAAAATGCTTCGTTTCCCTGACAAGCACTGCAGGATCCACAGAATAGGTGTGTGGGTCTATTCTGACGCTTTAGAAAATTATATGAATGACTTTATAAATCACTGGTTTGAAAAAGCAATTTTAATATGACGAGATTTCGGCTCCTGTGGTCCATTTCACCAGTATCACAATATAAACAGGGAGGCTATAACCTCTGGCATGTGGAAACGCATTCTAGCATTAAATTGCACACAATTTAATGCGCAGGACCAAAGTGCAATACAAAACACAAACCAGGACTTTAACCAGGATTAACATATTTCGTCGTTTTGCTCTCACAAGCGAATATTTAGGAGAAAACAAGCGCGATTCAGCAGTTGGTACTAGCTAGCTAGCAAAAAAAAGTTAGCTACAAAAACGTTAGCCAGCACAGAACAGCACTGTATGGCTCCAAAAAAGTGAGCTTACCACCAACAGGATAAATAAGCAAACACATGCACATTATTACAAATCACTCACCATCGATGGTTCTCTCACGTTCGTCTTCAGCTTGTCCATAGTCCGGTTTCTATGCTGTGCAGCCATATAGGTCCGGGTCACTCCTCACTGTGGAGCTGCCACAAAGCAGAGAAAACTCCGCACCTCTTCGTTGGACCACGGTGTAGAGTTCCGCAAAACCTACAACGCTGTCTGTATTAATATCATATTTACTCCGTGACCGAGTTAGTCCATGACAATATTGCAAATGGCGGTCATCAGAAGACAGCGAAGACGGTCGCTTTCGTGACGTTACGACCTGACCAATCAGCAATGACCTGTCTGTTGATGTCACATCACGGCCCGACTCGGCCGTGATGGACCCTGCCCTAGATCAGTTACGAAAATAGCGCCTGTTAACCGGTGCTGGGGCTAATGGAAAATTCTCAAACGCGGGGTGAGTGGTGCGGTGTTGGGGTAAGCGGGGCTAGTGGAAAAGGCCCTTTATTCAGCATAGTCTGCAGATCCTCTGGCTTGTGAGCCATCAGCGCACAGTCATCTGCAAAGAGAGCTTCCTGGATGAGACTGGTGAGCGTCTTTGTTTTAGCAGTCAGTCTGCGCAGGTCAAACATGGACCCATCATAACGGTAGCGAATGTACATGCCCTCTTCTAGGTCCTGCACTGCTTGCCTGATGACACAGGTGAAGAACAGATTGAACAGGACTGGTGCCATAACGCAGCCTTGTTTCACCCTGGTGGAAATGTCAAAGGAAGTCACCCAAGTCACCCAAAATCAACAGCTTGTCACTGGCAGGGGTGGACTTTATGAGCTGGTCAAGGTCTTCATAGAAATGCTCCTTGGCTTCATCAGTGCTGGTAAGTGTAGGGGCGTAGGCACTGACGATGGTTATATGGCGCGATTTGTCCAGTGGGAAGCGAAGCTTCATAAGGCGCTCGTTGATCCTGACAGGTAGAGAGGGAATGGACTTTGTCGGACTGGTTCTGACAGCAAACCCCACTTCATGTATTCTGGCTTCAGTCTCGGGCTTTCCTCGCCAAAAGAAGGTGTAACCACCCCCAGTTTCTTTCAGCATTCCCTCATCAGCAAGCCTTGTTTCACTCAATGCGGCGATGTCAATCCAGTAACGCCCTAGCGACTTTGCAACCAAGGCTGTTCTTCTCTCTGGTCTTGCAGTGCTGTCCCTGTCTAACAAGGTGCGGACATACCATGCTCCAACTAGAAGCTGTTTATGTTTGAGTTTCTTTGTTGTTCAACCGCTTGGAGGATGATCTGTCAACCACGGTAAGCTGACCGGATAAGGGCCTTTTCCATTAGCCCCGCTTAGCCCAACACGGCACAGCTCAGCACGCTTTGTAAGTCTTTCCACTAGCCCCAACATGGTTTAACAGCCGCGATTTTCGTCCCCGCTCAAGGGCAGGGTACAAGCGTGCTGAGCCGTGCCGTGTTGTGACGTCAAAAGACTGGTCGCCACTGATTGGTCAGGTTGTAACGTCACGAAAGCGACCGTCTTCACCGTCTTCTGATGAATCTACACGACCGCCATTTGCAATATTTCACGGACTAACTCGGTCACGGAGTAAATACGATACTAATACAGACAGCATTGTAGGTTTTGCGGAACTCTACACCGTGGTCCAACAAAGAGGTGCGGAGTTTTCTCTGCTTGGTGGCAGATCCACAGTGAGGAGTGACCCGGACCAATACAGATATCATAGAAACCAGATATCATAGAAACCGGACTATGGACAAGCTGAAGACGAACGTGAGAGAACCATCGATGGTGAGTGATTTGTAATAATGTGCATCTGTTTGCTTATTTATCCTGTTGGTGGTAAGCTCACTTTTTTTGAGCCATACAGTGCCGTTTTGTGCTGGCTAACTTGTTTTAGCTAACAGTTTTTTTGCTAGTAGCTAGCTAGTACCAACTGCTGATTCGCGCTTGTTTTCTCCTAAATATTCGCTTGTGAGAGCAAAATGATGAAATATGTTAATCCTGGTTAAAGTCCTGGTTTGTGTTTTGTATTGTACTTTGGTGCTGCGCATTAAATTGTGTGCAATTTAATGCTAGAATGTGTTTCCACATGCCAGGGGTTAGCCTCCCTGTTTATACTGTGATACTGGTGAAATGGACCACAGGAGCCGAAATCTCGTCATATTAAAATTGCTTTTTCAAACCAGTGATTTATAAAGTCATTCATATAATTTTCTAAAGCGTCAGAATAGACCCACACACCTATTCTGTGGATCCTGCAGTGCTTGTCAGGGAAACGAAACGAATTTTGTCACTCATTTCAGAAAGTGAAATCTGTATATTATATAGATTCATTACACAGACAGTGATATATTTCAAGCGTTTATTTATTTTAATTTTGATGATTATGGCTTACAGCCCCTGAAAACCCCAAATTCAATTTGGCAAAAAATTAGAATATTACATAAAATTAACTTTAAAAAATAGTTTTTAAATATAAATGTTGGCCGCTGAGGTACTGGTTAATATGGGCTGTAGCCGTAATCATCAATATTAAAATAAACACTTGCAATATATCACTGTCCCTGTAATGAATCTATATATGGGTTTCACTTTCTGAAATGAGTGAAAAAAAATGTTGAATTTTTTCATGGTATTCTAATTTTTGAGATGTGCCTGTATAAGTGTTGAACTTGCTTGAAACTAACCATCATCCATTTCTGTTGCTCATCTAGGCAAGAGGAAATCAGCCAGCCTACAGCGGACCTCGCCACTGTGGAAAGTACTGAAATCCTTTGCTTTAATAGGTAAAGTGTCAAAACCAAAGTAGCACAATTTCCACTTAATATAAAAGGGACTGAACCGAGATTTATTTGATTGTGTGAATATGGCACATCAACTGTAAAATAAACCGCTTGTTAATGTATTTATTTTTTTGTCAGATCACTTGTGTGATCCTTTGTGAGTTATGTTCATAACTGTATGTTTTGGCAAATGTGAGATGTTCAGTCGTCAATATAATTTACTTTATATGTGTAGTTTATAGTCTATCATCAATAAACTCATGCAGTAACAGGACACATTACAAATATTTGAGACCCACTGTAGTGCTTCCTTTTATATTTTAGCAATGCTAGTACAAAACACCGCCCACACATGAAGCCAGGGCAAGAAGAGACACTTTTACAGACAAGACAAACTTTTATTGATAAAAACTTCATATTTTGACTGAGCGACTCTATACTCGGTGATGCACAACTTCAGTTAAAGTACTAGATTCCATTCAAGTGAATGTATTAATTCATTCTGATTGCTGAGGCCACAGTAAAAAGAGATGATTTTAAATGTAACGCAGCCCTTGTAAAATCTACTGAAGTGCAGCTACATGAAAATTGTGGTTAAATACAACAACGAAGTACTTTATTGTCACATTCAAATTGTAATCCCTCCTGTTTTGTTTTTCTTTTGAATTCTTGGATGAAATATGGTGGGCAATATAAGCTGCAGCTTCAGCCATCACCCATTTCAGATAACCTATGTTGAACTGTATAATCAGAGGAGTTATTGTTTAATTTGACCTTGTTAGATTTTTTTCCCCTTTGTTATATTATTCTATTTTTTTTTAATCTTTACTTTTAATCAATCCAAAATGAAGATTCATTCATTACTTCACATTCCACCACTGGCTTTTAGCAACAAGTGTATTTCCCAAATATGTTTTAAACTTGCTTTAATTAACCACCACCCATTTGTCTTTTGTCTAGGCAAGAGGGAAACTGTCCACCACAACTGGACCTTGCCTCACTATTTACAGAGATGCAGGCTGAAGATCTGCTGAACCAGGACCAGTACGAGGGGCCGATCCAGTTGCTTCTCAGTGAGGCAGCGTGGCTGCCGTGTGTCACCATTCCAGTTTTTTTTTTACAGTTTGAATTTTGCACATTCTGAATAATCTGGAATTTGCTGCTGATTGTAATAAACAATTTAGTGACTTATGTGTTTGCATCACGATTTTCTATTTTGTCTGTTAAGACACCGGTGGGAAAAGAGTCAACTGTACAAAGGATTTATCGGTGACCTTGAAAATAATGGCTCATTTTTAAGAAAAAAGTATCCAAAACAATTATTTTATTAACTGAAGACTGTATTGTTAGAAGACTGTACAGAAAACCCTGCATAGTTTAGTGACAGTACCAGTATATGGAGGAATTCTGGGTCATATTAGCATCTGCTCTTCATCATAATGGGTTTGGGCGGGGGTGTCTAATCATGTGCCATGGAGGGCCAAGACCCTGCAGGCTTTACCTCCAACCAGTGTCTTCAACAGCAGATTCCACTGACTGATCAGTGAGAACACCTGCTGAAGAGACTGGGTAGAAGAGAGAACCTGCAGGGTCTTGCCGCCCCCCCCCCCCATGACACATGATTGGAAGCCCCCGGATTAGGTTTAATGGGATTTAACATTTTAACACAAACTGCTTTATGGTTCATAATTCTGTTGACAAACTTACACCAAACCAAAAGTGATTTCTCAAACTGCTGGATTATTCTTAGCTTTTCCAATCTTTCAGTATTTAATTTATGCCACATGGTGGTAACCTTCACATATAAAAAAGAGACATCTGCAAAAACTTCAGAGGTTTATTGTCAGTGCAATACTACATGAATGCATGTCTAGTACATTGTTGATGCAGAGAATATATATTTCTACAGTACATGTATCTAGTAAATCAAGTATTTTCCATGTAACCTTGTGACTGCATTATTTTAATTGCTTTTAATCCTAGATCAAGTTTGTTTTGGCCTAAAATGCATGATAACTGTCAAATATATCTTATTATACCTAACTCAGTACTGTTTACTTTTTGAATATATATTTTGTGGCTAATATAGTTATTAACATGGCGATCAAGTTGTGTCAGCTGATCATTTTTTTCTATGACCATCTCAGACTCTGCTGCAGAAACAGGTACGTCCATGATGTCTCAACAGTCTCTCCATGATTTTCACGCAGATCAGAGCAATTTGTTGTACAGGAAATAAACGTTTCTACAGACATTCTTAAGCTCTACAACCACTGATCGTTTGTGAAGCTGTGCTGACATCAGTGACAGGCTGATGACATCCGTGACAGGCTGTGCTGAACGCCAGACTGACCGTTTGAAGCAGTAATTTCCCCACAACAGAGCCATCTGAAACACACACAGTGTACATATTTTAGTACCTAACAGCGATAACTTGCAGACATTAAAGTGTAGTACGACGTACTTATAGCAAACTAGCATTAGCAACATTAGCTTACCATCATATATGACCTAGTTTGTATCCTCACGCCTTTGGCTCTCCCAGAAGCTGCAGAACTATTCCAGAGTGTTTCATCTCGCTGCCTGTACCCTTGTCTGGCGGTCCTTTTTGGCATTTACGGTGAAAAAAGCCACAGACCGAGGAGTGGCCTTATACAGCTGTATGTGTTATGTTTTGCTTGGGTCGCGTGTTCTATGTCACGGGAGTGTGGCGCCGCCTCGCTGTTATAGAAATCCCACCCACCCCAGCTTAACACGGTTGTAATGGAGACAAAAGCGAGCCGAACGGTGTTGAAGTGAATTGAGACGTGCCGAGGTGTGCTGGGCTAATGGAAAAGTGCCTATAGTGTAGGGCAAGCAATTTTTGGGGTACCTTTTCTAACCCCCTCTCTCATGCGAGGGTGGACAATGCTGTCCTAAATAGGCTGCCCAGTCACCCTGGATGCTGCCGAATGTCTCTTTTGCCCAGGTGTTAAAGACGAGCGCCCACTGGTCCAAGTGCCGCCTACATCCAGGTTTGTGGCTATGACTGCCAGTGATCATCTCCACCTGTTGCTTCGCCACTCTCCCATCGCTGCAGGACTTTTCAAAGGTATGGGCTATAGGCTGCACATAGAACCTGTGCGGGAGGGTTTTTAAAAGTGGTAGAGCCGTTGCATGGGGGCAATCCCACTCTCTCGGCTTTAGAAGTCGGGTTCCAGTGGTACGAGGTATCGTCACAACTGGAGGCTTCACTGGCTGCAGTGGATGGCCGTAACGACTTTGGTGCTCTGTCACGCTCTTTGCACTCCACAGTGCACTGCTGTATCGCCTTGTAAGTCGTTGAATAATTAAGATTTCTTCCGCCCGGTCCGCCGAAGCAGTCTTTGCTTGTCATTCAGGTGAGCAAGTCCCTAGATGGATGCCAGCCAAGGCTATCGGGCTCCATCAGCCCGGATTATTAGAAGTAGTACAGGAGTAAAGCAGATAGGAGCATGGAAGTCAGAATTCACCTGTCCACTCCTGTACCACAATACAGGATTACACCGTTCCTGCCAGCAAGGGGGTCAGAGGCCCCCTCGTCAGCACTGGTGAAGTTTTGGCCTTTCCTGGGGGTGGGCACCTTTAACCCTACCTATCCACAATCATCTAGCCCTAGTAGACGAGGAATTCATCGGAAAAGAAGGGAAGATAAGGGACGATAAGAGCACAGCTGAAAGTATGAAGACAGAGAAGAATCAGACAGCTAGGGAGGTAGAGGGAGTTGAACTCCTCACTCTGGTAAAGGACCAGCCCGTCACCAAACAACATGTAATTAAAACCAGTTTAAACAGTGTGTTAATACAAGGGGTTAAACAAAATTTTCGTAATATATATATATATAATTACCTTTTGATTTAATCTGTGATCTACCTGCTAAGGTTGTGGAGTGATGATGCTGTGATTGATTGGTCATGCCTGCAACACAGAGCTAAAGGACAGCTCTCGCACAGCGCTTCATTCTAAATGAACTTGGAAAAGAAGACCGTTTGTGTCGAGCATTTACTTATCTATTCCCATTTTCAGGTATGAAATAAGTGTTTATGTACTTGAAATGTGAAAAGTGTTAAGATACTTTGTATTATTGTGCTGCCAGAAGTTTGTCCTTTTTTAAAGCATTTTTTAAAAAAATCTTTAGGAATTTGACTAGTAAATTGCGATGACCGTTATTTACCGTTAACCCTTTCGGTTGGCTTTAAATGGTTATAACCGTGAATTGGAGCTAATCCGCTGGGCAGCCAGAAACCATTAACAGCTGTCTGATCTTCTTTGTAACCGGTAAACTAGGCTGTTGGTGTGGCATGTAACAGCTGTTAATTACGCTCTTCACAGTAGTAAATTATTACTAACTTTAAGTTGCATATATTCGTTCAGCTGGTAAACCACTGAAGCTGATACGTGAGGTTAACCCTGTCAGTGCGTAGTACACCGTTATAGCCGTTAATTAAGGTTCATCCTCTTACAGGCAGAAAACGGTGTACTCTAGTTGGTAGTTTTATTATAGCTATATTACTTGGTGTTTGCTATTGTTGTTTATGTATCAAAGACAGTGATACTGAAAATGCATATATGTGTGTAATTTATTTCTGTGCCATAAAAGTGTCTTTTGTATTATATTCATTCTAAATGAACTTGGAAAAGAAGACCGTTTGTGTCGAGCATTTATTTATTTATCTATCCCGATTTTCAGGTCAAAATACACCAAACTTGGGGGTGTAACACTTCTCCCGGCATGTTCTGTGTTGATTTGTCAGACCCAGTCTGCTGACGCTCCCCCAGTCTGCTCGCGCACCTCATTATCCACAGATGGCAAATTATCCTTTAGACCTACATAATCATGGCAACTTTATGGTATAATTTTTTAAGTACTAAATCTTCAGTATTATGTTTTTCACTTCCTTGTTTTGTCCAGGGAACACTGTGGTAACTGACAGGTCGTGGTGCCATGTATTATCCAATAAGCACGGAGTCAATCCGAAAGCCCACCCACACTTCTTGAAGCCAGGGCATGAAGAGACACAGCGCGGTGACAGAGTTGTGGCTAAACTTTTACTGATAAAAATTACATATTTTGACTGAGCGACTCCACATTCGGGGATGCACACCCTCGTAACCTCAGCAAGGCATGCTTAAAATCTTAGGCCAGTCTAACTAACGGTTCAAGAGATTTGCATGGAACAGACACAGACACACAGACATAGACACACACACACAGATTTGGTGCATTTATAGATAGATTAAGCAGTTGTTTCTAATCACTTCAGTATTCCATTTATACTTTTATTTATATTGATTTTAAGCATTTAAACATAACAAATGTGACAAGGCATACAGTAAATGCCTATTTTTACATGTTTACCGTCTTTTATATTTGATTTTATTGTATCTTTTTAAGAGAAGAAGCATTGTTTCAAGTCAGAAAAATAACTCTTGCATTGATGCTGAAATCAGGTGAAGGTCTGATTTTTTCCCCACATGGAAAACTGATTAAGAATCGATAAGGGAATTGAAAAAGAATTGGACCGATAAACAAAATTGACAATGCCATTGATATCGATACAATCTTAGCAATTCCCATCCCTAGAATTAAGGCCGTAATTTTGGAGGATACAGGTCAGGATCCAATCTGTACATATACAAGTGCATTGGCAATCCAGGTATTTTTTATAAGAGTGTCATAATTGCCTAAGCCTCATGTCAGAACAGTCTAGTCCCACATACAGTAGCTGTTCTGGGGATTTTCATCTGAGCAGCCAGCTGTGACGTGTAACAGCGGTGGAGAAGAGAAGTGCTATTGAACGCAGAAACTGATCCAAGGACCTCCGGTCAGCTTTTAGTTGTCATAGTTTTATTTATATATATAGATAGAAGGATATTCTTTTACACTTCTTGGTGACCAGGAAAGTCTTTCAACAGTTTGACATAAATTCTTGTGTTCTCCTCCTTGAATGAATGAATGAATCTTTAGTTCGATAGATTAGATTAAAAGACAGTAACAGAATAATATAATAAAGGGAATAAAAATCCAACAAGATTAAATTAAACAATAACTCCTCGGATTATACAATTAAACATAAGTTATCCAAAATGGGTGATGGCTGAAGTCGCAGCTTATATTGCCCACCCATGTTCCATCTAAGAATTCAAAAATAAAATAAAAGTGATTACAAACAAAACAAAGCCAAAACAAAACGTGACAAAAAACTAAGCAACATACAACGTAACTGATATGATAATCCTTATGTGATTTTACATGTTGTTTTGTATATATGTTTGGAGTATTTCTTCCTTTAGTTTTTTGTTTAAATTGTTTCAAGCGTTGTACATGATTTTAATTCAGGGTCCAAAAGTGTCCACATTCTGACTCCTGCACTGAGCCACAGTGTTGCTTGGTGGTAGTTCCCATTTACGGTTTTTGAATATACATGTTCCCTCTGAAATGATATTGCCTTCTCCCTATTTGGAACAACTTTTGGATATTGGCGGGCAGTGATAGATTCTTCACTTTAATACATTATTACTGCAGTTTTAAAAGAAAAGTCAGACCAGATCTTTCAACTTGAGGAGCTTTTTAATTTAAGAAAAAGATGGGTTGTTGTGTTCCCTATAAGCAGCTTGTTTATTATCCTAAGTAGCTCTCTTCTTGGATAGATGTTTTTTTATATGTTTTCCCCATACTTCAGTACAATATTCATGTATGGGAGTATTCTATGAATGATACAAAGTATTCAATAGGGGTTATTCAGCAAATATTCTACACTCTGCTGTTGTAGTATTGGCAATTGATTATGGGATATTTTTACCATCCATCCATCTTCTTCCGCTTAATCCTTTTCAGGTCACGGGGAGGGGGGGGGGGCTGGAGCCTATCCCAGCATCTTTGGGCGAGAGGCAGGGTCCACCCTGGACAGATCGCCAGTCCACTGCAGGGCCAACACAGACAGACAACCATTCACTCTCACATTCATACCTAAGGACAATTTAGAATCCCCAGTTTTGATACCAATTAACGTAACTAGCATGTTTTTTTTGGGGGGGGGGGGGTTGGCATGTGGGAGGAAACCGGAGAAATCCCGGAATAAACTTAAGCAGAGACGGGGAGAACATGCAAACTCCACACAGATCATTGTTGGTCGGGGGCTGGGATCGAACCCAGGATCCCCCGGCCAAGGGTGAGTTGCTGTGCTGCCCCCTTGGATATTTTACCTTTAATATAATTAATATGTGACTTCCAACACAGTTTATTATCAATTATTACTCCAAGAAATTTAATTTTGGATACCCTTTCAATCTCTACACCATTTACACTGAGTTTAGATACTGAGTTGTTGTGCCTTCTGCCTTCATGTTTAAAAATCGATCTTATTGTTCTCCTTCTTCCTGTTTAATTTTGCTGTTTCTTTTCCACCGCTGCTGCTTGTCACGGCTTTATAAATCACCGCATCGAAAATGTACTTGGACAGACTGGATCCTGGGGTGCAGTTGGGGTGCTCACTTGGTCAGGGGTCCACTTAACCACATCCCATTTTGGATAATTTAAGGCTTTAAGAGTTTTTTAGGACATACGAACATCCTGTGAAAGTCTGAAATCAGAATAAATCCTCCTCATGTTCGGTGGCTTATTTAAAAGTCACTCAGACGCTTCAGAGGAATGAAAAGTCGAATTTTTACATCAGTTTGACACATGCTAACTGTTAGCCTAGCATGCTAACTCGTTACCATGCTAGGCTAACAGCGTGACCGGAAAAAATATTAAAACATTTTAGCTTTTACCTACCGAACCGACACCCACACTGATCCTCTGTTAATGCACCGCCCCGGTGGGTTTCCTATTTCTCTTCCACGTCACGTTTTATTCAATATTTAATTTTTGGTTTATTTTTCATTCTGAACAAAGACGTACTTCCGGCTACGACACGACGTTGGACGATGACTTTTTTTTTAAATGCTTTATTAAACACCGAAAGGGGTACAGACATCATGAATGGGTTTGTGAGAAAACTGAAAGTCATATCCCCCTTATTCCTGGGGGTGCCGCTGTAGGAACAATTATGGGCAGAGCTTCCAGTTTCGGCTGCAGTAGTAAATCAGTCAGTAAGAGTCGAGTAGCAGGGGCAGTTATAATAGCGTTTTTAAAGGTTTTTCAAATTCATTTTAATGTATATGTTATGTCTGAGAAATGACGGAAAAGGAGACAAGTCTTCATGCAGCAAACAACTAACTTTATTACACAGAACTGGGGTTTATATACAGAGTGGGCCGTGCCCACCTGACGTCACCCTGTGGGTGGGCACGGCATCCCAGACACACATACTGTATCTCACACACCACATCCCCCCCCCTTAAAAAAAATGTCAGGCACACAAACAACCCACCCTAGTTTGTCACCCGACTCACACACTAAAGGGAGAAACCTATGTACAAAAACAAATAAACACCTATCCACTCACACAACTAAGGCTGGGGGGCCGGGAAGACCACCAGCGCCCCCTACATGGACGAGTGGGTTATTCTGCTGCTGGAAGGGAACAATAAAACAAAATAAAATGAAGCCGTGTCACTAACTATAAACAAAAATCCCCATGCCTATATGACATACACACAACACAATACATATACTGTGGAGGAACAAATAAGTTCAGGTGAGATGCGACGAGCTGGAAGGTTTCAGAGTTTTATTTCCTCCATCATCATGAGAGACACTGTAGCGCTGTGCGCTGTGTTGTGCTGTGTGTGTGTGTGCATCTCTTTGAGGCATGTATAGCAAGCTCGTTTATACATGTTACACAAAGAGAGAATGCGTGGCACATTTGCATATTGCTATACATATCAGTCAATACATATCACTTGCATGACCAACTGGCGCCCAGACTTCCTCTCCTTAATCCGGGGAGATGTATAACAATAGTCTACTGTTCTGGTTGTCCCCCCAGGGGTTCTCTGTCCGTATGCAATCCCTGTTGAGCGGAATAGTATCAATCTGCACTGTGCTGGGTGCCCACACGGCTCCCCCCAGAACACTCGGAAGGGGCTGTGACAACCCCCCCCCCCGTCGTTTGGCTCCAGCTCCGGTAGAACTGTCGGAGGGCATGTCAGTACGTGGGGGGGACAGGAGAGGGATGGAAAGGGCAGTGTGCTCTGCTCTGAGTTCCAACACGTTGAACGGCCATGGATCGTGGGTGCACGGGCCGGTGTGTTTTGTGCATAATGGAACAAGACGGCGATTGGCCGGCTTTAGGGAGTGAGGTGTGGGAAAAGCACTGTGCAGGAGGAGGGGGAGGGGGGTGGGAGTAAGCGAGTGCCGACCCGGGACGTCAGAGGTCTCTGGGCCGTGCAAAAATTGCGTGTGGATCTGCGATGGTGAGGGACTTTCTCGGTAAACCTGGCGGAGATCCACAGCGGCTGTGAAAAAAACATTTTATCAGACTCCTCTCGCGGCTCGATCCAGCGAGGACATGGGGAAGGCGAGCAGCCAAATTCCCCAAGGATGCGTAGCGGCTGTGAAACAACTGCAGCTGTGTGAGGGTGTGAGGCGGTTTGGCTTTAGGTGTGGGAGCAGCCCTAAAGTCATTGGGGAAAGCAATCGGCTAAATTCCCCTTGTGCGCAGTGGCTGAGAAACCCATACAAAGTCCTGTGTGTGGGCTGCACGTATGCTTCAGGTGCGAGAGCAGCCCTAAAGGTTCCAAGGATGGCGATTGGCCGTGTTCCTCGGGCATGTGCAGCGGCGGAGGACGATGTAAAAGTCTGTGGAGCCGGTTTGTCCCTGCTGCGTGGTGCGCAGTGACCACATAGCTGGCTGGCAGTTGCGCTGTCCTCGTAATCCTGCGGTGTGCGTGCGGGGCTTCTGTGCGCGGGAGGTCCGCTGTCGGAAGTTTAGTCAGAGTCGGAGAGCTCGGTAGAAATCAATGCAGTCGGAGTTGATGATTGTCCCCGTTCAGGCTGCTTCCTTTGTTCGCTCGTGTCATTCATGGTGTGTTTTGGTCCCAGCGCTGCGCTCCGGAGCACGCTCCGGTGAGGATGAAGAGGTTGCAGGCGTTCTCTGGTCCTCTGGGATCCACAGCGCGGTGAGAGGGAGGAGATGGTCATTCTTCCTCGTCAGGTCACCAGTGTGGAGGTAAAAGATCAGGCGAGGGGCGCACCGTGACACATGCTGAGGCTTCCCGTCCGGGTCATCTCCGGGGTGTTCACCTCGTGTTCCATTCTTTGTCAAGCGTCACCAGTGTGGAGGAACAAATAAGTTCAGGCAAGATGCGATGAGCTGGAAAGTTTCAGAGTTTTATTTCCTCAATCATCATGAGACACACTGTAGCGCTGTGCGTTGTGTTGTGCTGTGTGTGCTGTGTGTGCTGTGTGTGTCTCTTTGAGGCATGTATAGCAAGCTCTTTTATACATGTTACACAGAGAGAGAATGCATGGCACATTTGCATCATCATCATCATCATCATCATCATAGCAGTCTGTCGTGGGCGACAATGACTATTTCATTTAGGTCTGATCAGATTCCTCCATACAGCTCTGTCCTTAGCCTTCTGCTGCCAGGAACTCCTGTCTATGTCCAACTTCTCCAAGTTTCTTTTTACAGTGTCTTTAAATCTGAGCCTTGGTCTACCCTGATTGCGTTTGCCCTCGCATAACTGTGAGTAGAGTAACTGCCGAGGGAGACGCTGGTGGTCCATCCTCTCAACATGTCCGAGCCATCTCAGGTTCATCTGTATTAGCATGTCCTCCATTGATGGTAGACCAGCTCGTTTCAACACCTCTTTGTTGGTTTTCTTGTCTTTCCATGAGATGTTCATTATGGCTCGAAGGTGTCTCATCATGTACGCATGGAGTTTCTTCACCTGCACTCTGTAGACAGTCCAAGTTTCAGCACCGTACAATAGAGTAGCCAGTACTGTCGCTCTGTAGACTTTGCATTTCACACGGATTGACACATGTCGATTGTTCCACAGTTTCTCCCTCAAGTTTCCAAAACACAGCGCTCGCTCTTCCCATTCTGAGAGATAGTTCATCCTCCAGCCTAGCATTCTCTGAAACAGTACTCCCTAGGTACTTGAAAGTCTTGCACTTGACTAGTGGCTCTGTACCAATGCTGATCTCTTCTGGTAGTGATGTTGATAATTGGAACTTTTGGTGGTTGATAAAGGCACTCTGTCTTCTTGATGTTGATTTGGAGGCTGAATTGGCTAGCTGCTCTTGCAAATTTCTCCACTAAAGATAGCATATCTTCCACGCTGTGTGCAACTAGAGCACTGTCGTCGGCAAAGAGCATTTCTCTTACTATCTTTATCAATGTCTTACTCTTGGCTTTAAACTGTGCCACACTGAACAAGTATGCTTCTTTCCTTGTTTGAATGTATACTCCTTCTGAAGTGTATTTGAAGGCCACCTCAAGCATGGCTGCCAGATATAGCAAGAAGAGTGTAGGTGCCAGCACACACCCTTGCTTCACCCCGTTGCTTACTGAAAAGTCTTTAGCTACTGAACCACTCATTGCCACATTTGCTTTCATACCTGTATGGAGTGCCTCAATCAGGCTGACAAACTTATCTGTACAACCATATTTCTTGAGTATCTGCCAAAGTCCTTGTCGCAAAACAGTATCGAAGGCTTTACTGAAATCTATGAAGACTACATAAAGCGGCATGTTCTGTTTGATACACTTTTCTTGAACCTGTTTCAAGCAGAAAATCATGTCCATTGTGCTTCTTCCACTTCTAAAGCCGCACTGGGTTTCCGGTAGTATATTCTGCGAGATGTGTTCACTGAGTCTGTCAAGTAGTACACGTGAGAGAATCTTACCAACAGTGGCTAGTAGTGATATACCTCAGTAATTTCCACAATCCTTCCTGTCACCTTTCTTGAACAAAGGCACAATACTTGCATCCTTCCAGTCTTGAGGTACTTTCTGGGCATCCCATATCTCTTGGATGAGCTTGTGCAGGCAGCTGGTCAGCTGAACACCACCAAATTTCCACACTTCTGCTGGAATTCCATCCCTTCCTGGAGCTTTACCATCCTGTGTTGTCCTGATAGCTGCCATTAGTTCATCAAAATTTGGCGGTTCATCCAGACTTGATACAGCTGGTCGCTGCACTACAGCTTCTTTAGCCTCTTCAGTGAGATCTCCAGGGTTGTTTAGTAGTTGGTCAAAGTGGTCTGCAAATCTGTCCAGGATCTTGTCTTTCTCCTGCAAAACCGTTTCACCATCTATAGCCTTTAGCTGGATCAATCCTTCTGGTTTAGGGCCGTAGATTTCTCTCAAACCTGTGAAGAATGTTTTCACATCCTTCCTGTCTGCTGCAGTTTGAAGTTTCTCCGCTTTTTCATCCCACCAGTTGGACTTCATCTCTCTGGTGTACTTCTGTAGCTCACTCTGAGCCTTTGAGTATTTCTTCTTCTTTGACCTTGTGTTACACTGTAGGTTTTCCTGCCTAGCTGTATTCCTCGCTTCTAGTAGTTTCTTCAGGTGTTCATCATGCTCATCAAACCAATCTTGATGTTTCCTCTCAGGGTAGCCTAATACATCACTCGCAGTCTGATACACCGTATCCTTCAGTGTTGCCCATTTCTCTTCTATGTCATTGTCTGAGTTGTTGCTGTCCCAGTCTTTCAAGTTTTCATCCATTTCCTGTGTAAGTTCTTCTTGCTTCTTTTGGCCTTTCAGTGCACTAGTGTTTAGCTTCCGTGGTGGCTTCGCACCTGTCCTGCAGTGCTGTTTTCGTCTGCAAATCCTTAATCTAGATCTCAGCATAACATGATCAGTGCCACAGTCCGCGCCTCTCATTGCTCTGGTGTCCAATACATCCCTTCTGTCTCTCTGCCTGACTATGATGTAGTCTAATAAGTGCCAGTGCTTGGATCTTGGGTGCATCCATGTCTTCTTGTGTGTGTCCGTGTGCTTAAATAGAGTGTTGGTTATCACAAGGTTGTACTCTGAACATAGTGCAAGTAGAAGTTTCCATTAGCATTGCACTTGCCTACTCCATGACTGCCTAGCATTCCTTTCCATTTCTTGGTGTCCGAACCAACTCTGGCATTAAAATCTCCAGCGAGTATCAGCCTGTCATCAGTCGGTACACGCCTGATAGTCTCACGTGAATCACTGTAGAACTCTTCCTTCACCTCCTCTGTGTTGGTCATTGTTGGGGCATATACACTGATGAGTGTGGCATACATCTTCCGCTGTAGTGGGAGTCTCATAGTCATTATCCTGTCGTTGATTGGCACCGGTTCCTCATGAAGCATTGCTGCTATCTCCTTTCTAATTGCAAAGCCCACTCCTGCTTCTCTCCTTTCTTGAGTTGATCTCCCACTCCAAAAGAAGATGTACCCATGATCTTCCAAGCTGTCATATCCAGGCAATCTTGTTTCACTAAGTGTAGCTATGTCTACATTGTACCTGTTCAATTCCAGGGCCACAAGCGTGGTCTGTCTTTCTGGGTGCTGTGATGTTGTTCTGTCCAACAGAATGCGTACATTCCATTCTGCTCCACACAAGGTTTCTGTTTTCCTCTTCTTTTGTCTTCCTTCCCCTAGCTTACTTATCGCTGCCTGTCAGAGTGTGAACAGATCAGCGTGGACCTTGTAAGCCCGGGCGGCGTCCGAGCCGGTATGAGTTGCTTTCTGATTGACTATTTCATGAAACTGCTTGCAAAGTATTTGAGTACTGCTAGCTTTTGCTGGACTAGCAGCACATTCTTGGTAGATAAAGGTAATATCAGTGACAAGGACAAGCCAAGACAAACTGACTCCAGTATCTGTTGCAGTGACTGACCAGATGATAGGTTTGTTTATCTCTGCTCTTTGTGTAGTGCATGTCACAATGCACTGACTGGCACAGTCCACCACAGACCTTGTGACAGATGTGGTTATCTGCCAGGATGTCCAGTCTCACCCTGTGTAACTGGGAGTGGTCCACCACAGACCTGTGACAGATATTGTTTTTAGTTCTGCCAGGATGCCCTGTTTCACCCTCCACGCCCTTGGAAGGGCGGGAATGCTGGCTGATTCGCCGACGGCCCAACCCATGAGACAGGTAGTACCGGTTTTCATGGTTATCCAGTAGCAAGCAAGCCAATGCCTGAGCAGACCCCCCCCCCAAAAAGGGGGGGGGGATGTAAGTCTCAGTTAAAAGCTGCCAATTTCTGACCAAAAAAGTGCAATTTTATGGGTAAAAAGCTGCAACTTTAGCAAAAAGACAAAAAAAGGTGTAAATTTCCAACTGTTTACAACCTAAAAACGCTGCAGATCTAAGATTTGAGTAAAATGCTGCAAGTTTAAGCTTTTTTTTTAACTGCAAATTCAAGAGTAAGAAAAGTTCTAAATTCATGAGGAAAAAGCTGCAAAATTATGAATACTAAAAAGCTGTAAATTTTCAAGTAAGAAGCTGCACATTTCTGAGTAAAATGGCTGTAACTCTGCAGGAAAATCCTGCAAATTTATGAGAAAAATCCTCACATTTACAAAAGAATGTTTCTAATTTACATGAAAAAGGATGTGATAAATTGGCATGTGTTGGCCTTTTTTTTTTTAAGACTGCCATGAGGAGGAACTAAAGGGCCTTTTCCATTAGTATCGCCTTGGCCTTACTTACTTCTACTCGACTCACTTTCTCGCCCTTTCCACTGTACCCAGCACGGTTTAACCGACACTATTTTCGTGCCTGTTAAGAGGCAGGGTACAAGCGTGCTGAATCGAGCCGAGATGTGACGTCAACAGACTGCGAGCCGCTGATTGGTCAGGGCGTAACGTCACAAAAGCGCCCGTCTTTGTTGAAATCTTTACGACCGCCATTTGCAATCTTTCACGGACTAACTCGGTCACGGAGTAAATACAATATTAATACAGACAGCGTTGTAGGTTTTGCGGAAATCTACACCGTGGTCCAACGAAGAGGTGCGGGGTTTTCTCTGCTTGGTGGCAGATACACAGTGAGGAGTGACCCAGACCGATACAGATGGCTGCCCAGCATAGAAACCGGACTATGGACAAGCTGAAGATGAACGTGAGAGAACCATTGATGGTGAGTGATTTGTAATAATGTGCATCTGTTTGCTTATTTATCCTGTTGGTAGTAAGCTCACTTTTTTTTTAGCCATACAGTGCGGTTTTGTGCTGGCTAACTCGTTTTAGCTAACGATTTTTTGCTAGTAGGTAGCTAGTACCAACTGCTGATTCGCGCTTGTTTTCTCCTAAATATTAGCTTGTGAGAGCAAAACGATGAAATATGTTAATCCTGGTTAAAGTCCTGGTTTGTGTTTTGTATTGCACTTTGGTGCTGCGCATTAAATTGTGTGCAATTTAATGCTAGAATGTGTTTCCACATGCCAGGGGTTAGCCTCCCTGTTTATGGGCGCAGTCGGGCATCCGGGCATTTGGCCTACTTCCGGTTAGCAACCCACATGGCAACGCCGTACTAGGTAAAAACAATTCAGTGGCGACCTAGTCCCAGGCAGCTGCCGTGACCCAGTCAAGCTTGTCCAGCCCGTCGTAGTGCATTATATTCAGCTCATCACGTCCTATATCAGGTAATTGAGTGATATTGTGTTAGTTTAATTAGTTGCCACTTGATGGGTCACGTTTTGAAAATGCTAGCCGCCGACACAAGCCTCTCTGTATTGTAAACACAGACGGACATTTCGTCTATGGAAATGCATGACTGATTCCCTTTTCACCCAACAATACAGACCTCTCTATGTGCAGTCAGCCTGACTAATTTAACTGTAGACTGTAGTAAATAGTGCAACAGAGGGGCTGGCCATTAATGAAAGAGGTGACAAATACGGTTTTGCCGTATTTTAATACGGGGAAAATGCAATTTTAGCAAATACAGGCGTATTGCCATTTCTGTACGCCAAAAAGAAAAATATACAGGAAAAGAGGGACACCTCGTGTGACTCCCACAGCGAGCTGGCAGAGCGCTCAGCGTGAGCAATTACTGATCGTTATAGAAGCGCCTCGCACCTTCTGCGGCTCTGGAACAGAGAGGAATCCCGGCGCCAGTAATGCTGCGCCTGATATGTGTGACTAATGCAAATGTATATGCTTTCCTGCTGTCTACTGTGATGCTAATGTGCCATGCATGCATTAGCCAGGTATATATGTTGACTGTCTGCATGAAGCACCCTTTTAAACTTCACTCGTGTCCGCCTGCACTTATTTCGATCCAACACAAGCGCACCTAAGCAGTGTTTAGCATCAGTGAACATTTTCTTGTTTAATTATTTCTTTTAAGAATTACTCCTGTGCTGCCCTGATATTTAATGGATTGGTCATGTTACCCATAGGGGCCTTTCCTTAAAAACATTCAAAACATGTAAGAGGGTTAATCATGTTAATATGGGTCGAAGCAAATATGCTTACCAGGGGTGTCGATCAAGTAGCTGTACACGTCCGGCCACTGCACAGCTGGCCACCTGGTCGGGTCATTAACCCATTTTCCGGCTGGTAGCTTGTATGGGCAATCTGTCAGTCCACTTGCTGTCAGTTTCTCCTGATAACGTAGCCTGGCTGACTCATCAAGCTTTTCTATGTAGTCACAGGCCATGACAAAAAGTCAAAACACTGCACTCGACAAGGCTTGGTAATGGGTTTGTTTTCACCGAGTTAAGATGGCGGCGATGTGTTACTAACCGGAAGTGACGTAGCCCCGACCGCACCCATACTGTGATACTGGTGAAATGGACCACAGGAGCCGAAATCTCAACAATATAAAAGTGCTTTTTCAAACCAGTGATTTATAAAGTCATTCATATAATTTTCTAAAGCGTCAGAATAGACCCACACACCTATTCTGTGGATTTTCCATAAAAGGTGCTGGAACAGTATTGTGCATGTACAGAGTCGATCCTGTGGTGCTTGTCAGGGAAACGAAGCATTTTTGTCACATCCCACCACTGAAAACCCCAAATTCAATTTGGCAAAAAATTACAATATTACATAAACTTTAAAAAAATAGTTTTTAAATATAAATGTTGGCCGCTGAGGTGTTGGTTAATATGGGCTGTAGCCATAATCATCAATATTAAAATAAACACTTTCAATATATCACTGTCCCTGTAATGAATCTATATATGGGTTTCACTTTCTGAAATGAGTGACAAAAATATTTAACTTTTTCATGATATTCTAATTTTTGACATGTGCCTGTATAAGTGTTGAACTTGCTTGAAAATAACCACCATCCATTTCTGTCGTTCGTCTAGGCAGGAGGAAAGCAGCCGCTCAACAACGGACGTCGCCACTGTGGAAAGTACTGAAATCCTTTGCTTTTATAGGTAAAGTGTCAAAACCAAAGTAGCACAATTTCCACTTAATATAAAAGGGACTGAACTGAGATTTGATTGTGTGAGTATTAATTACAGAATAATTGAAAAAAACTGGCGCATCAACTGTAAAATAAACCACTTGTTAATGTATTTATTTTTTTTTGTCAGATCACTTGTGTGATCCTTTGAGTTATGTTCATAACTGTATCTTTTGGGGAATGGCAGTTGTTCAGTCATCAATATAATTTAGTTTATATGTGTAGTTTATACTCTATCATCAATAAACTCATGCAGTAACAGGACACATTACAAATATTTGAGACCCATTGTAGTGCTTCCTTTTATATTTTAGCAATGCTAGTACAAAACACCGCCCACACTTGTAAAATCGACTTTACATCAGTGCAGCATGAAAATTGTGGTTAAATACAACAACGAAGTACTTTATTGTCACATTGGAATTGGAATCGCTCCTGTTTTGTTTTTCTTTTGAATTCTTGGATTGAATATGGGTGGGCAATATAAGCTGCAGCTTCAGCCATCACCCATTTCAGATAACCTATGTTGAACTGTATAATCAGAGGAGTTATTGTTTAATTTGACCTTATTAGATTTTTTTCCCCTTTGTTATATTATTCTGTTTTCTTTTAATCTATCCGAAATAAAGATTCATTCATTCACATTCCACCACTGGCTTTTAGCAACAAGTGTATTTCCCAAATATGTTTTAAACTTCCTTTATTTAACCACCACCCATTTCTGTCTTTTGTCTAGGCAAGAGGTAAACGATCGATCCACCCCTAACTGGACCTTGCGTCACTATTTACAGAGATGCAGGCCTAAGATCTGCTGATCTGAGACCAGTGTGAGCTGCACATCCCGGCTGCTGAGTGAACCAGTCTTACAGTTTGAGTTTTGCACATTCTGAATAATCTGGAATTTGCTGCTGATTGTAATAAACAATTTAGTGACTTATGTGTTTGCATCATGATTTCTATTTTTGTCTGTTAATACACTGGTGGGAAAAGAGTCAATAGTACAAACCATTAATGGGTGACCTTGAAAATAATGGCACATTTTTAAGAAATTTATGTCACATGGTGGTAACCTTCACATATAAAAAAAGAGACATCTGCAAAAACTTCAGAGGTTTATTGTCAGTGCAATACTACATGAATGCATGTAGTACATGCATGTATGCATGTATACATGTATGCATGTATACATACATGTATGCATACATACATGTATACATACATACATTGTTGATGCAGAGAATATATATTTCTACAGTATATGTATCTAGTAAATCAAGCATTTTCCATGTAACCTTGTGACTGCATTATTTTAATTGCTTTTAATCCTAGATCAAGTTTGTTTTGGCCTAAAATGCATGAAAACTGTCAAATATATCTTATTATACCTAACTCAGTACTGTTTACTTTTTGAATATATATTTTGTGGCTAATATAGTTATTAACCTGGCAATCGAGTTGTGTCAGCTGATCATTTTTTGCTATGACACCATCTCAGACTCAGTGCAGCTGGAGAAGGTATGTCCATGATGTCTCAACAGTCTCCATGATTTTCACGCAGATCAGAGCAATTTTTTTTCACACAATATTTTTATTGAACCTTTTTTTTTTTTTACAAACAGCACACATAGTCAGACACTAACACAAAAGTAATTTAAAAACTAAAAAGAACAAAAACAAAATACCAAAAAAAGGGTAATAAAAACAACAACCATTAACAAAAACAAGTCAACAACAATGCTCCTCTGTTTAGTCTAGGTAATCTATTACATAAGAATACATAATATACATTCACCAGTTTGGAATTTACAAGGTCCACACACATCATTCACCTTCTTCTTCAGTAGTTATGTTTAATTTCTTTACATAATCAATGAAAGGTCTCCATATATTCTCAAACACATTTTCCTTTGATTTCAGTATGTATGTTATTCTTTCTAGTGGAAGGTTGGTAACATCTGTCTTAACCACTGAGTCACATCTGGTCTATGAGTTTTTCCACAGTAATGCAATACATTTTTTGGCATTAAGCAAACTGAGGTCTATTAATGTTCTTTCACTCTTATTAAAGTTATGTTTTTCTGGACACGGACCCAACAAAAACAGTTTAGGGTTCAATGTGATTTGTTTTGAAATTATTTTTTCAATTGTTACCCTCACCTCTTCCCAAAACATTCTGATTTTTCTACATTCCCATAAACAGTGAAATAGGGTTCCTTTACTTAGATCAGAGCAATTTTTTGCACAGGAAATAAACCAGACATTCTTAAGCTCTACCACCACTGATCATTTGTGAAGCTGTGTTGACATCAGTGACAGGCTGTGCTGAACGCCAGACTGACCGTTTGAAGCGGTAATTTTCCCACAACAGAGCCATCTGAAACACACACAGTGTACATATTTTAGTACCTAACAGCGATAACTTGCAGAGATTACAGTGTAGTACGACGTACTTATAGCAAACTAGCATTAGCAACATTAGCTTACCGTCACATATGACCTAGTTTGTATCCTCACGTCTTCAGCTCTCCCAGAAGCTGCAGAACTATTCCAGAGTGTTTCGTCTCACTGCCTGTACCCTTGTCTGATGGTCCTTTTTGGCATTTACAGTGAAAAAAGCCACAGACCGAGGAGTCGCCTTGTAAAGCCGCCATGTTGTGTTTGGCTTGGGTCGCGTGTTTTACGTCACGGGAGTGTGGCGCCGCCTTGCTGTAAAAAAAATCCCGCCCACCACAGCTTAACCCTGCTTTACCCTGCTGCTATGGAGACACAACCACGGCCGAAACGAGTAGTAACGAAATGAAATGAGGCGAGTCGAACTGGGCTAGTGGAAAAACGGCATAAGCAGCTGTGTTCAGAGGTGTTAAATTCTGCAAATCTGCATTAATCAGCAGGCAAAAGGAGAAGAAGAGGAATAGGTGATCCCCAGCAGCAGAAATAATCCAGTTAACCCAGGGAGAGTAAACACATGACACCCCATGACACCCAACAGATCCCCCCCCACCCCCCCATGACATCAGTGGGAACAGCTGGGCCAAACTTCACACCTCTGTCAATTTACATGTTCCCTTCTGAGGACAATTCAAACAGAGCTGATGCTGAGATGGAAACCAAAGGGTTAAAGGGTGACATGGCTTAACAGCAGCACTGACACCCCCCCCCCCCCCGCCAAATGACCTGCTGGACAGGAACTAACAACTCCTCAGACCTGTTAACATCTAGCTACAATGCTCCGCACTGTGTGTGTTTATATATTCATATATTTATTCATCTAGCTACAATGCTCCACACTGTGTGTGTTTATATATTTACATATTTATTCCATCTAGCTACAATGCTCCGCACTGTGTGTGTTTATATATTCATATATTTATTCCATCTAGCTACAATGCTCCGCACTGTGTGTGTTTATATATTTACATATTTATTCCATCTAGCTACAATGCTCCGCACTGTGTGTGTTTATATATTCATATATTTATTCCATCTAGCTACAATGCTCCACACTGTGTGTGTTTATATATTCATATATTTATTCCATCTAGCTACAATGCTCCACACTGTGTGTGTTTATATATTTACATATTTATTCCATCTAGCTACAATGCTCCACACTGTGTGTGTTTATATATTCATATATTTATTCCATCTAGCTACAATGCTCCGCACTGTGTGTGTTTATATATTCATATATTTATTCCATCTAGCTACAATGCTCCACACTGTGTGTGTTTATATATTCATATATTTATTCCATCTAGCTACAATGCTCCACACTGTGTGTGTTTATATATTTACATATTTATTCCATCTAGCTACAATGCTCCGCACTGTGTGTTTATATATTTACATATTTATTCCATCTAGCTACAATGCTCCGCACTGTGTGTGTTTATATATTCATGTATTTATTCCATCTAGCTACAATGCTCCGCACTGTGTGTCTATATATTTATATTTATATGTACATATGTATACTCGCTGCTCTTGTTTTTTCTTGCCTTCTGATTGTTGCTCTGAGTGTTGCTATCCCTGTGCTGTTGCAATCCTGGAATTTCCCCATTGTGGGACTAATAAAGGCTTATCTTATCTTAAAAGGACATGCAAAAGAACAAAGATTCCCTTTCATTTAACAGGGTAACAGCGGTGAATGTTCTGGTCTGTGAATGAACAGAGCAGCCATGAGTGTTTCACGGAGTCACTTATTGAATTATAGTGGTTAATCTAAGTCACAATTTCAGGAAACAAACTTCAGGAGAAACGTAAACCCGTGACACATTGTTTTAAATTTTGCTGATTTTTCTTTTTTTTTTTTTTCCGCTTCTCTTCCAGTCCTTACGGCCACTTTCTGATTGCTTTGAGTTTTTAAAACATCATTTTAAGAATAATGTTAACTGACTTAAAGTACATTTCTAACTACACTATATCATACAATATGCCATTTAACATATAATTTCATTTGATTGCATTTAGTTCTTAATTCAAACAAGCAGAGTATTTGCAACCAACTTAATTGACTTGAACAAAAACAATCAATCTGAATACAACTGGGAGCGTTTAAGAATAAAAATCTTTGGATTCCTTAATGAAGTTCTGCCTGCCTTCAGGACAGTTCTGTGAATGTCCTTGAGTGGCCCAGCTAGAGCCCAGACTTGAATCCATTTGAACATCTCTGGAGAGAACTGAAAAATTAAAAAAAAAAAACTTTTCTGAGGTTGTCATTATGGGGTATTATGTGTAAAATTTTGAGGAAAAAAATTAATTTAATCACTTTTGGAATAAGGCTGTAACATAATAAAATGTGGAAATGTGGAAATTTTTTTTTTTACCCTTAATAATAAACACCTTCATTTAAAAACTGCATTTTGTGTTTACTTGTGTTATCTTTGTCTAATATTTAAATTTGTTTGATGATCCTTCTACTGAGATCTATCAGTTTGGAAAAGGTTATAAAGCCATTTCTAAAGCTTTGGGACTCCAGCAAACCACACTGAGGGCTATTATCCACAAATGGCGAAAACATGAAACAGTGGTGAACCTTCCCAGGAGTGGCCGGCCGACCAAAATTACCCCAAGAGCACAGCAACGACTCATCCAAGAGGTCACAAAAGACCCCACAACAACATCCAAAGAACTGCAGGCCTCACTTGCCTCAGTTAAGGTCAGTGTTCATGACTCCACCATAAGAAAGAGACTGGGCAAAAATGGCCTGCATGGCAGGGCTCCAAGACATTCTGGGTTCTGCAGCAGGACAACTATCCAAAACACACCAGCAGGTTCACCTCTGAATGGCTGAAGAAAAACAAAATGAAGACTTTGGAGTGGCCTAGTCAAAATCCTGACCTGAATCTGATTGAGATGCTGCTCGAAAGCCCTCCAATGTGGCTGAATTACAACAATTCTGCAAAGATGAATGGGCCAAAATTCCTCCCCAGCACTGTAAAAGACTCATTGACAGTTATTGCAAATGCTTGATTGCAGTTGTTACTGCTAAGGGTGGCCCAACCAGTTATAAGATTTAGGGGGAAATCACTTTTTCCACAGAGGGCCATGTAGAGTTGGATTTTTTTTTTTTTTTTGGGAGATGGATAGGAGTAGAGATGGACAGGAGTCGACGGATGATCATGAGACAAAGGCAGGAGGGAAACCCGGCCAACAGCTAGATGACATAATGCACGGCTCAGGAGACACACACGCAGGCTCAGGGTAGATTTAATAGCTTTATTAACAACAGGGATGTGTGACTGCGTGTCTGTAGAATAAGGATGTGTTGGTGGTGGCGTCTGCGTCAGGCACGGGGGCAGGAAGCCATTCAGCCGGACAACCCAACGGGAGGAAGCAGAGGGAGAAGGGTAACGGGCACCACACCAACACAGAGGATAATTACAGTCTTGCTGGCTTACTTGGTTAGGACAGGTGGCTGGCGTCGACAAGGGCGGAGCCCGGGGGACAGCGACCTGGAGTGCCTGTAGCAGCAGCGCGGAGGCAGCGGCGAGATGAGGAAGTCCGCCGCCGGGGAATCCACCTGTGCACAGGGGAGAAGGCTGGAGGAAAGGAGGTAAGGGGAGCTTACCCAGATTGTCTCGCTCGTAGGCGAGAGTACCGTTGTAGCAAGCGATGCCAAAGTAGAGAGACGGCTTCAGGCTGAAGCCCAGGGCAGAGTGGATTAAATACCTCGCCGCTGACGAGAAGCAGGTGTGCGCGCAGCTGGCGCCGCTGATGAGCGGCGAGTCATGACACTAGATGACGATGAAGACAGAAAGAACTCGGCCTACATCTCCAGAAAGGGTCTGTTCTTTGAACATGATGTCTGCGGCCACGCTCAGAAGGAGGAGAAATATTATGCAAAGTAGCAATGGGATGATTTTATCTGTTATTCTAGCCAAATAATTGTAGTTAGCAGTATTATAATATATAGTGCGTCCAGAAAGTATTCACAGCACTTCACTTTTTTTCCACATTTTGTTGTTGCAGCCTTATTCCAAAATGGATTATATTCATTTTTTCCTCAAAATTCTGCACACAATATCTCATAATGACAACGTGAAAAAATGTTGAGATTTTTGCAAATTTATTAAAAATAAAGTAACAAATCACAAGTACGGTACATACAGTAAGTATTCACAGCCTTTGCTGTGAAGCTCAAAACTGAGCTCAAGTGCATCCTGTTTTCACTGATCATCCTTGAGATGTTTCTACAGCTTAATTGGAGTCCACCTGTGGTAAATTCAGTTGATTGGACATGATTGGGAAAGGCACACACGTGTCGATATAAGGTCCCACAGTTGACAGTGCATGTCAGAGCACAAACTAAGCATGAAGTCAAAAGAATTGTCTGTAGACCTCAGAGACAGGATTGTCTCAAAGCACAAATTTGGAGAAGGGTACATAAAAATTTCTACTGCTTTGAAGGTCTCATTGAGCACAGTGGCCTCCATTATCCGTAAATGGAAGAAGTTTGGAACCACCAGGACTCTTCCTAGAGCTGGCCGGCCATCTAAACTGAGCGATCGGGGGAGAAGGGCCTTAGTCATGGAGGTGACCAAGAACCCGATGGTCACTCTGTCAGAGTTCCAGCATTCCTTTGTGAAGAGAGGAGAGCCTTCCAGAAGGTCAACCATCTCTGCAACAATCCACCAATCAGGCCTGTATGGTAGAGTGGCCAGACGGAAACCATGGCAGCCCGCCTGGAGTTTGCCAAAAAGCACCTGAAGGACTCTCAGACCATGAGAAACAAAATTCTCTGGTCTGATGAGACAAAGATTGAACTCTTGGCATGAATGTCAGGTGTCATGTTTGGAGGAAACCAGGCACCGCTCATCACCAGGCCAGTACCATCCCTACAGTGAAGCATGGTGGTGGCAGCATCATACTGTGGGGATGTTTTTCAGCGGCAGCAACTGGGAGATTAGTCAGGATAGAGGGAAAGATGAGTGCAGCAATGTACAGAGACATCCTGGATGAAAACCTGCTACAGAGCGCTCTTGACCTCAGACAGGGGTGATGGCTCATCTTTCAGCAGGACAACAACCCTAAGCACACAACCAAGATATCAAAGGAGTGGCTTCAGGACAGTTCTGTGAATGTCCTTGAGTGGCCCAGTTAGAGCCCAGACTTGAATCCATTTGAACATCTCTGGAGAGAACTGAAAAATTAAAAAAAAAAACTTTTCTGAGGGTGTCATTATGGGGTATTGTGTGTAAAATTTTGAGGAAAATAATGAATTTAATCACTTTTGGAATAAGGCTGTAACATAACAAAATGTGGAAAAAGTGAAGTGCTGTGAAATACTTTCCGGAAGCACTGTATAATATTAAAACTTTTGAAGTATTGCTAACACATAATGGAATCCCTTTACAGTATATTTTGTAGGAAAACTATTTTATTGCAGTTTACAGTGGCGTAAAAAAGTGTTTGCCCCCTTCCTGATTTCTCATTTTTTTTGTATTTTTTCACACTTAAATGTTTCAGATCATCAAACAAATTTAAATATGAGACAAAGATAACACAAGTAAACACAAAATGCAGTTTTTGAATGGTGTTTATTATTAAGGGTTGTGACAACCTGGGGAGCGCATAATGGTTTACCCCCTTAGACGGGAACAAAGGACGCGAAGTTAACCTTTTGTGTGTGAGATGTTTCTAGATGCCCTAGTAAGATAACAGGGAAGTGTCAAGGATGAATGGACTGACTGCAGTCGGACGGGGGGATTATCTTTTGTGTGTGAGAAGAGTCTAGACGGAGATTATCTTTTGTATGTGAGAAGAGTCTAGAAGGATGTCATGTTATTTAAGGGAAGAGTTCCTACTTGTATGCCATTCTGTCTATGCTCCTTGTGTGAGTCGTGTAATAAACCGCCTGAACCAAATCCACCTCATTATTTACACGCTCCACACTGGTGACCCAAGACGAATCATGGAATACGACGGAAGATCCCCGGAGCCAACCTCGACTGGAACCCCCAGCTTCGCGTGCGCTGTAGCGATCAAACTACCTGATTTTTGGCAGCACAACCCACGCTCCTGGTTCCACCTAACCGAGGCGCAGTTCGCCCTCCGAGGGATATCGGCGGATGATACGAAATTCCACTATGTGGTCGCAGCGCTCGATGCCAGTACGGCTCAGCACAGCGAGAGCCTGCTCGATCAGCCACCAGCCAACGGCAAATATGACGCGCTGAAGGCTGCCCTCATCCAGCACTACACACTCTCGGATGGTGAGAGAGCAGAGAGGCTTCTGACGCGGACTGAGTTGGGAGACGGGTCGGCCGTGGACATGATGGAGAAGATGCTGAGGTTAAAGGGCACGGACGACGACCACTTTATCTTCACCCACATTTTCCTCAGGAACCTTCCGACAGCGGTGAGAGCAGCCTTGGCCAATTCGTCGTTGCTGGCCAAATGGGACTATCGTGCTCTAGCCTGAGAGGCAGACCGGATCATCGTTGCCACCAAGGCTTTCGTGACCATTGCGGCAGCGACGGAGCCCGGCACGTCGACACGAGGAGGTGAGGAGCCGCCGACGGCAGCAGCAGAACCACCGACGGCAGCAGCAGTGGGGGCCAAGGAACGTGGAGGTGACACGCTTTGCTTCTACCACTGCCGCTTTGCAGAGAGGGCACACAAATGTATACCACCGTGCCAGTTCAAGCGCTCGGGAAAACGCCAAGACCGCGGGTCGGTAGCAGCCGCGACCCTCGGGGAGGAGAACACGCTGCTCTATTTGACGGACGCACGCTCGGGGAGGCATTTCCTCGTGGACACCGGCGCACAGAGGAGTTTCATCCGGCCGACCTACGCTGACCGGCTGGCAGGAACCAGCGGCCCTGAGATGGCAGCAGCAAACGGCTCAGACATTAAGACCTTTGGTGAGAGGACTCTACTCTTGTCTCTACACGGCCGTACATTTGAATGGACTTTTGTTGTAGCAACATTGGATTACCATATACTGGGGGCTGATTTTCTATGTGCACATGGGTTGTTGGTAGATGTCGCTAACAGGCGCCTGGTTAATGCACTGTCTTTTGACTCTCTCCCCTGTATAGCTCGAGTGACCCGGCCAACAGCACAAGCCAACGTCACAGCAGCATGCGGTAAGTTCCACACACTGCTCGCTCAGTTCCCAGCACTCACAGTCCCGACGTTTTCAGCAGCTATCGCGAAACATGGGGTGGAGCATTTTATCACCACCACTGGGGCGCCCGTTTTTGCAAGACCTCGGCGCTTGGACGCAGCTAAACTGGCCATAGCGCGCGAGGAGTTCGCTAACCTAGAGAGGTTAGGCATCATCAGGCGCTCAAACAGCCCATGGGCTTCCCCGCTACACATGGTCCCTAAAGCTGAAGGTTCGTGGCGACCTTGCGGCGATTTTCGCAGGTTAAACAACGCTACAGGGCACAACCGCTACCCAATTCCCCACATTCAGGATTTTTCCGCTCACCTCGCAGGAGCGCGCATTTTTTCTAAGATAGATTTGGTCCGTGGTTACCACCAAGTCCCAGTGCGCACTGAGGACATACCCACAACAGCGGTAATAACTCCGTTTGGTTTATTTGAGTTCTTGCGCATGCCGTTTGGGCTTAAAGGGGCAGCACAGATGTTCCAACGCATGATGGATGCAGTGCTGCGCAATCTCCCTTTCGTGTTCGTCTACCTGGACGATATCTTGGTAGCCAGCGCATCCGAAGACGAACACGAAACCCACCTCATGACGGTTTTCCGAAGGTTGGAAGTGCACGGTTTAATAATCAACCCAGCGAAATGTCAGTTCGGGGTGATGGGGATCGATTTTTTGGGGCACCGCGTCTCTCCCGAAGGAACGGTTCCGCTGCCTGACAAAGTGCGCGCAGTGACAGATTTTACCCGACCGCAAACAGTCAGGGCGCTACAAGAATTTTGGGGGATGGTGAACTTTTATAACCGTTTCCTTCCCCGCGCAGCGCAGCTCATGCAGCCATTGTACGCTGCGCTCAAAAAACAGAAACCCGCGAATAGGGTCGAATGGACCCCGGAACGAGAGCAGGCGTTCTCGGAAGTTAAAGCAGCCCTGGCAAATGCCGCATTGTTGGCACATCCAGACCCAACGGCCCGCATAGCCCTCACCACTGATGCCTCAGATGTGGCCATAGGGGCTGTCGTGGAGCAGCGCATCGCCGGGGCTTGGCAGCCGCTTGCCTTTTTCAGCAGGACCTTGCGCGACAATGAACGTAAATACAGCGCGTTCGACAGAGAGTTGCTGGCTCTCCACCTGGCCATTCGCCATTTCCAGTTCTGGCTGGAAGGGCGCAATTTTATTGCGTTCGTTGACCATAAGCCACTAACATTCGCGATGGCCAAAGTTTCAGAACCTTGGTCGGGCTGGCAGCAGAGGCAGCTGGCCGCGATCTCAGAGTTTACTACCGATATTCAGCATGTGTCGGGCAAACTGAATGTAGTGGCAGACTGCCTCTCGCGCGCCGTTGTGGCCCCGGTCTGTGTAGGGATGGATTACGCAGCCATGGCCACGGAGCAGGCTAGTGACGCGGACGTGCGCGCGCTCCAGTCTGGACCAACAGGGTTAAGGCTGGAGAAGAGGACGCTGCTTAACGGCATTCCCCCCTTAATCTGCGACGTCTCCACGGGTCGCCCACGGCCTGTGGTTCCGGCCACGTGGTGCCGCCGCGTTTTTGAGTCGGTTCACTCTTTGGCACACCCAGGGGTGCGCGCGTCGGTCAAAATGGTAGGAGAGAAATATGTGTGGCCGGGCCTGCGCAAACAAGTGAAAGAGTGGGCGGCAGCCTGCATGGCGTGCCAACGAGCCAAGGTTCACAGACACACGAAGGCTCCTTTGGAGCCATTTCGCATCCCGGCTAAGAGGTTCGACCATGTCCACGTGGACCTCGTAGGCCCCCTTCCACCATCACAGGGGTACACGCATCTCCTGACAATGGTGGACCACACCACGCGCTGGCCAGAAGCGGTTCCGCTGGCGGCAACCACGGCCGAGGAGGTGGAGCGCGCGTTTTTAACAGCATGGGTGGTGCGTTTTGGAGTTCCGTCGGACGTTACGTCCGACAGAGGCTCTCAGTTTGTTTCTGAACTCTGGTCAACCATGGCCTGCAGCCTAGGTGTCTCAATTCACCGCACAACCGCTTACAACCCGCAGGCTAATGGGTTATGCGAACGTTTTCATAGGTCGTTAAAAACCGCTCTGAGGGCTTCACTGACGGATGCAAATTGGGTAGACAGGCTACCATGGGTTTTATTGGGGTTACGTTCTGCGCCTAAAGAGGATCTGGAAGCTTCCCCGGCAGAACTCGTTTTTACACAACCACTCCGGCTGCCTGGGGAGATTCTGTCAGATAATCCTGCGCCGGGCAGCTCCCCGTCTCAGCTGCTGCAGCGTTGTATAGACCCAAGCACGCTGCCGGGCCCAGCCCACCACAGTTTTCCGCGCGTTTTTGTGCCTAAAGCTTTGAAAAACGCAGAGTTCGTGTTTGTCAGACACGACGCCCACCGCCCCCCACTTCGCCCACCTTATGATGGACCGTTTAGAGTGCTGGAAACAGGGGATAAGCATTTTTTGCTAGACTTGGGGGGTAGGAGGGAGAAAATTGGCATAGACAGACTCAAACCTGCTTTCGTTGTGGCTGACGAGCAAGTGCTGTTGGCGAGGGCCCCTCGGCGTGGAAGACCCCCACGGGGGGCTTCCCAGAGAAAAGATTCTCCAGAGCACCCACATGGACAGTCAAAAAGTTTTCACCCCCAGACATCAGCCCCCCAGTATGACAGCGCCACGGAGGCGGTGAATCCTGGCTACAGCAGATACGGCAGAAGACTGAAGCCCAAGCAGCATGCGGACTGATGTTGATTGTTCTACAGCATGTGGACTGATGTTAATGGTTCTATCACAGCATGTGGACTGTTACCCTTTTGTCCTATCTAAGTTGCTGTGGGGGGGTGGCAACCTGGGGAGTGCATAATGGTTTACCCCCTTAGACAGGAACAAAGGACGCGAAGTTAACCTTTTGTGTGTGAGATGTTTCTAGATGCCCTAGTAAGATAACAGGGAGGTGTCAGGGATGAATGGACTGACTGCAGTCGGAAGGGGGGATTATCTTTTGTGTGTGAGAAGAGTCTAGATGGAGATTATCTTTTGTATGTGAGAAGAGTCTAGAAGGATGTCATGTTATTTAAGGGAAGAGTTCCTACTTGTATGCCATTCTGTCTATGCTCCTTGTGTGTGTCGTGTAATAAACCGCCTGAACCAAATCCGCCTCATTATTTACACGCTCCACAGGGTAAAAAAAAAAAAAAAAATCCAACTCTACATGGCACATTTGCATATTGCTATACATATCAGTCAATACATATCAGTCAATACAAATCAATCTGTCATAACCTTGGACTCAGGGGACACACGCACACGGGCTCGGGAAGATTTAATGCTTTTATTTACAGACAAGGGTGTATGAAAGCGTGAGTGGGAATGGAGATGTGGTGTGGGCGGACACCGTGCCAGGTGCGCGGAACAGCTCGCCGTTCGACCAGGTAACCCTGAGGGGAGAGCAGAGCAGGAGGTTAGATGTAGCCGACCACACCGTGGGAATAATCTGTTACATTTGCTCACGTGCAGGGGAATGCGTAGCTGGCGTTGGCTTGACAGCTGTGTCCTGGAAGACAGCGCGGCTGTGCGCCCTTGATGCGTCGGAGCCATGCAGGCGGAGATGAGGCGAGGAGGAGGAAAAGCCGCCGCCTGGGAATCCACCTGTGCACAGGGGAAGGACTGAAGAGAAGGTAAGGGAATGAAGAGTTGCTTACGTGTAGAGAGCGATGACGGTAGAGACCGGATCTGTCGCCGTGTAGAGGAGTAGATGCGAAGATGACTCCAGGCCGAAGCAGAGGGCAGAGGGGAAGATATAGCTCACCGCCGATGAGGCGCAGGTGTGCGCGCAGCTGGTGATAATGATCGGCGAGAGCCAGGTGTAACAGTACTCCCCCCCCCCGAGCAGCGCCTCCCGGTGCTGGCTTACCTGGGTGCATCCGATGGAACTCCGTGATGAGACTGTCGTCCAGCACCCAGGACAGCGGCACCCAGGACCTGTGCTCCGAGCCATATCCCTCCCAGTCCACCAGGTACTGGAGACCGCGACAACGGCGGCGGGAGTCCAGGATGGCCGTGACACTCCAAGCAGGATCTCCATCAAGCAACCTGGGGGGAGGAGGGGTCTTGGGAGGAGGACAGAGAGGGTCAGTCAGCACAGGTTTAACACGAGACACATGGAAGGTAGGATGGACCCAGAGGGAGGGGGGGAGGGCCAAGCGCACAGCCACCGGGTTAATGATCTTGGTGATGGTATACGGCCCGATGAACCGTTGTGCCAGCTTCCTCTTCTCTGCCTTCAACTTGATGTCTTTGGTTGACAGCCAAATGCGCTGACCCACCTGGTATTCAGGAGCGGCCCTCCTGTGGCGATTGGCGAAGCGAGAGTTGCGCTCCGCTGTACATAACAGAGCCTGGCGCGTACTAGTTCAAATGTGCCGGCAGCGCCTTACATGAGCCTGGACCGATGGAACCGCCACCTCCTTCTCCTCCTCCGGGAACAACAGCGGATCGTACCCCAAGGACGCCCGGAACGGGGACATGCCGGTGGCTGAGGAAAGGGTGGAGTTGTGAGCGTACTCGACCCAGGGCAGGCAGGTGCTCCAGGAGGACGGATTGGACGAGGTGACGCAGCGCAGGGTTGCCTCCAGCTCCTGGTTTGTGCGCTCACACTGGCCGTTGGTCTGGGGATGGTGGCCAGAGGACATGCTCACCGTGGCCCCCAGCGCGCTGCAGAAGGCACCCCATACCTTGGAAACAAACTGGGGACCCCGATCCGAGACCACGTCCAATGGGATCCCATGCAGCCTCACCACATGCTGAGTCAGCAGCTCGGCCGTTTCCCGTGCCGAGGGGAGCCCACGGAGAGGCACAAAGTGGGCCGCCTTGGAGAACCGGTCGACAATAGTCAAGATGGTGTCATAGGAGTTGGACTTAGGGAGGCCGGTAACAAAATCCAAGGCCACATGGGACCAAGGTCTCCCAGGAACCGGTAACGGGTGGAGAAGACCCGCTGGAGGGGAAGTGGAGGTCTTACCCACGGCGCACTGAGGACAGGCATGGACATAGTTGGAGACGTCACCTCTGAGACCCGGCCACCAGAAGGACTGCTGAATAAGCTCCACCAGCCGAGAAGTACCAGGATGGCAAGCGAACTTGGACGTGTGGGCCCAATGGATGACGTCACCCCGAACTGACGATGGGATGAACAACCTCCCGACTGGGCCGCCGCCAGGATCAGGCTCCGCTTCTTGTGCCTTTCGGACTTTGGCCTTTATTCCCCATGCAACAGCTCCCACCACACACGAGGATGGGAGGATGGTATGCTCACGGTCCGCTGGTTCCTCGGGTTCGAACTGCCTGGAGAGCGCGTCTGGTTTGCCGTTCTTAGATCCAGGCCGGTAGGTGATGGTGAACCTGAAGCAACCAAAGAACAGCGACCAACGCGCCTGGCGGGCGTTCAGGCGCTTGGCCGTCCTCAGGTACTCCAGGTTTTTGTGGTTGGTCCAGACCACGAACAGCTGAGAAGCCCCCTCCAGCCAATGGCGCCACTCCTGAAGAGCCAGCTTCACCGCTAGGAGCTCCCGATCCCCGATGTCATAGTTCCGTTCAGCGGGGGAGAGACGACGAGAGAAGAAGGCGCAGGGGCGTACCTGCCCATCCACTGACGAGCGCTGGGAAAGCACTGCTCCCGCCCCTGTGTCAGATGCGTCCACCTCGACCATGCACTGGAGAGCGGGGTCCACCTGGGTGAGGACCCGGGAGGAAGCGAACTCCGTCTTCAGGGCCCTGAAGGCCGAGGCAGCCTCTTCGTTCCACCTGAACGGCACCTTGGGGGAGGTGAGGCGGGTCAGGGGGGCGGTAATGGTGCTGTACTTGGGTACGAAGCGGCGGTAGAAATTAGCAAAGCCTAGGAACTGTTACACCTGCTTCCTAGAAGAGGGGGTAGGCCACTCCACCACCGCTTTAACCTTAGCTGGGTCGGGGAGGACCTGATTATGAGCAATTACAAACCCCAAAAAGGAAGTCTGGTTGGTGAAAAATTCACATTTCTCCGCCTTTACATACAACCTATTCTCCAGGAGACGCTGAAGGACCCACCTCACGTGGACCTGGTGTTCCTCCCTGGACCGGGAGAAGATCAGAATGTCATCCAAGTACACAAACATGAAGACCCCCAGGAAATCCCGAAGAACGTCGTTAATTAGCCGATGGAAGACGGCCGGAGCGTTGGTAAGCCCAAACGGCATAACCAGGTACTCGAAATGGCCGCTGGGCATCCGGAACCCTGTCTTCCATTCGTCGCCCTCCTGGATCCGTACAAGATGGTAGGCACTGCGCAGGTCGAGCTTGGTGAACCAGGTGGCCCCCTGGAGGGAGTCGAAGGCCGAGTCCATCAGGGGCAGCGTGTACTTGTCTCTGATGGTGATGTCATTCAGCGGCCGGAAGTCGATACACGGGCGCAGGGACCCGTCCTTCTTCCCCACAAAGAAGAACCCAGCACCAACCGGGGACGAGGATGGTCGGATAATGCCTGCGCTGAGCGACTCCTTGATGTAGACATCCATGGCCTCACGCTCTGGGGCAGACAGGCTGTAGAGGCGACCAGATGGTAACGGCGCCCCCGGGCGGAGGTTTATGGCGCAGTCGTAGGGACGGTGGGGGGGGAGAGACAGTGCTTTAGTTTTACTGAATACCTGTCCGAGATCATGGAACTCAGGAGGCACCAGGGATAAGTCTGGAGGCGGGGAGTCCGGCGTCGGGTGCGGCACCGAGGGGGCACAGGCGGCAGACTGGAGACAGGAGCTCATACAGAACGTGCTCCAGGAGAGAACGTTGCCGGACTGCCAGTCTAGGACGGGTTGTGGAGCCGCAGCCAGGGGAAACCTAAGATGACAGGAGAAGACGAGGTGGGTAGCACGATCAGGCTGAGGTCCTCCCTGTGATTGCCGGAGATGATCACCGGGACCGGTTTAGTCTTATGGGTAGCAGTCACTAAGGGCGAGTGAGCAAGGGTAACTAATTTCAAGGGAGATGACAGGGCTTGGCAGGGGATGCCCAAGCGGGTTACCAGGCCTTGTGAAATAAAATTTTGTTCCGCCCCTGAGTCCACCAGTGCGTGTGTGGCGTGCGCAGTGGAGTTGTGACAAAACCTAACCGGGAGGATGCATTTGGTGAAGGTGCTTGGCGAGGCTTGGTGAGGCGTCCGCGAGACCCCCAAGAGCGACTCGCAGAAGTTCCCCTTTTGGCCGAACCGGGCAATTCTCCACTGAGTGCTGATCCCCTCCGCAATACATGCAGAGAGACAGCTCTCGGCGGCGCTGTCGTTCCGCAGGAGAAAGCCTGGCCCTACCCACCTGCATTGCCTCCGGGGCATCGGCGGACCCAGGAACAGGAACCACCAGGGGGCGAGACTGAGGAACCCGGGCGGAAACTTCGCCAGAGCAACCGGAAGTGTGGCGCTCGGCGGCCCGCTCCCTCAGCCTGTTGTCAATACTAATGGCTAAGGATGTTAAATCAGCTAATTTGTCCGGCAGCTCCCGAGAGGCCAGCTCGTCCCGCAGGGAGGAGTTCAGACTGCGAGCGAAGAGGCCACAGAGCGCCGCTTCGCCCCAACCTACTTCTTCCGCTGCCACCCGGAAGTCGACAGCATAGTCGGTGGCAGACCGGCTACCCTGACGAAGGTTTAACAACAGGGCGCCATAGGTGTTATCGTGAGCGGAAGAGGAAGATGAGATGAGAGACACCAGACCCAACAATACAGACGAGCTGAAGGTCACTATCAAAGCAACGTGGACCTTCATAACACCTCAGCAGTGCCACAGGCTGATCACCTCCATGCCACGCCACACTGATACAGTAATTAATCCAAAAGGAGCCCCGACCAAGTATTGAGTGTGTACATGGACATACTTTTCAGTCGGTCCACATTTCTATTAAAAAACTATTTTTTAAATTAATTTTATGTAATATTCAAATTTTTTGATAAAGTGAATTTGGGGTTTTCATGGGCTGTAAGCCATAACCATCAAAATTAAAATAAACACTTGAAATATATCACACTCTGTGTAATGAATCTACACACGTGGACAAAATTGTTGGTACCCCTCTGTTAATGAAAGAAAAACCCACAATGGTCACAGAAATAACTTGAATCTGACAAAAGTGGTAATAAATAAAAATTCTATGAAAATTAACCATTGAAATTCAGACAGTGCTTTTGAATTGTGGTTCAACAGAATTATTTTAACCTCTTGCACTCCGGGATACCGTGGGCAGTCACGTCTCTGCGTCCTAGTGCGTCTCAGTGTGCACTGTGCGTCTCAGTGCGCATTGAAAAAAAAAAGGCTGCATTTCCGTTCTTCCAGTACAGACACAGCCACGAACAGAAAGCCAAAGGAGTGTTTTGATTGGTTTAGATTTGATTGACCTCTCATTTGACTAATAAGAGCCTTGAATTGGGTTTCTGAAACCTTGAAGAACCAATGACTGAAAACCTAGCAAGAAGGACCTGCCTACCAACGACTGCGAATACAACGTGCCAATTGAAGCAGAGAAGTTCGACGATTGGAACGTGTGTTTCCCATGCGTAAAATCTGTTTTGTGTAAGCCGCTGGGTGACACACATTGAGACCTGTGTGTTACGGTCGCGTTCGCCAGTCTTCTTTTATTACTACTGTTCTTATTTGTTTTGAAAAATTGTTCGCCAAAACCGCAATCATGGAAGCGCAAAACCGCAATAATGGAATCATGGTTTGACCGGGCCAGGTGAACAGAACCACGAGTCCGTAATAAGCGGACCAGCTTCATGTTCGTCTGACAATGAGGAACAGATGTTCGCCAACGACACTGCTGTTGTGGACAGGTAAGTGTTATAAGCTAAATTATTCTTTATCACTGAAAATAGTAATAAAAATGACTTTTGACCGATCGGTAATTACAACGGTGCATCATAGCCACATGACGGACCGTTTTTTGTGCGCTGAGCTCCTCTGTAGCCGGGGGGGGGGGGGTTGTTATCCTCTACATTGCAGATATTTTAGTATAATTTTTATTGCACTGTAGGTTATTTTTTCTTGTAAAAAAAAAAGGCCTATGGCGGCACATGGGGAGAGCATAATTGTGAAACATCTTAGACAAGAACAAAGAGCAGAGGTTCCCTGGTGAGATAACAGGGAGGTGTGAAGGATGAATGAAGTGAATGCAATGTGACCTTTTGTGTGTTAGAAGCTTCTAGAGGAATGCTTTGTTATTTAAGAGAAGAGTCTCTGCTGAGATGTCATTCTGTCTATGCTTCTTGTGTGAGTTGTGTAATAAATCGTCAAAGCCAAATCCGCCTCTTTATTTACACGCTCCACACTGGTGACCCAAGACGAATCATGGAACACGATTAAAGATCCCCGGAGCCAACCTCGATGGGAACCCCCAGCCACGCATGTGCTGTTGCGATCAAGCTACCGGATTTTTGGCAGCACAACCCGCGCTTCTGGTTCCACCTAGTCAAGGCGCAGTTCGCCCTCCGGGGGATATCGGCGGATGACACAAAGTTCCACTATGTGGTCGCAGTGCTCGACGCCCGCACGGCTCAGCACGTAGAGAGCCTGCTCGATCAGCCACCAACCGACGGCAAGTACGGCGCGCTGAAGGCTGCGCTCATCCAGCACTACACACTCTCGGATGGTGAGAGAGCAGAGAGACTCCTGACGCGGACCGGGTTGGGAGACGGGTCGGCCATAGACCTGATGGAGAAGATGCTGAGGTTAAAGGGCACAGACGATGACCATTTTATTTTTACCCACCTCTTCCTCCGGAACCTTCCGTCAGCTGCGAGAGCGACCCTGGCCAATTCGACGTTGCTGGCCAAGCGGGACTATCGTGCGCTAGCCCGGGAAGCAAACCGGATCATCGTCGCCACCAGGGAGTTCACGACCATTGCGGCAGCGACGGAGCTCGGTGTGACGACCGGAGGAGGCGAGGAGCCATCGACGGCAGCAGCAGAGCCACCGACGGCAGCAGCAGCGGGGGCCAAGGAACGCAGGGGAGACACGCTTTGTTTCTACCACCGCCGCTTCTCAGAGAGAGCACGCAAATGTATACCACCGTGCCAATTCAAGCGCTCGGGAAACGCCAAGACCGGGGGTCGGTAGCAGCCGCGACCCTCGGGGAGGAGAACAAGCTGCTCTACTTGACGGACGCACGCTCGGGGAGGCATTTCCTCGTGGACACCGGCGCCAGAAGAGTTTCATCCGGCCGACCTACGCTGACCGGCTGGCAGGATCTAGCGGCCCCGAGATGGCAGCAGCAAACGGCTCGGAGATTAAGACCTTTGGTGAGAGGACTCTACTCTTGTCTCTCCACGGTCGTACATTTGAGTGGACTTTTGTCATAGCAGCATTGAATTTCCATATACTGGGGGCTGATTTTCTGTGTGCACATGGTTTGTTGGTAGATGTCGCTAACAGACGCCTAGTTAATGCACTGTCCTTTGACTCTCTCCCCTGTATAGCTCGAGTGACCCGGCCAACAGCACAAGCCAACGTCACAGCTACATGCGGTAAGTTCCACACACTGCTCACTCAGTTCCCAGCACTCACTGTCCCGACGTTTTCGGCAACCATCGCTAAACATGGGGTGGAGCATTTTATCACCACCACCGGGCCGCCCGTTTTTGCAAGACCTCGGCGCTTGGACGCAGCTAAACTGGCCATAGCGCGCGAGGAGTTTGCCAACCTGGAGAGGTTAGGCATCATCAGGCGCTCAAACAGCCCATGGGCTTCCCCGCTACACATGATCCCTAAAGCTGAGGGTTCGTGGCGTCCTTGCGGGGATTTCCGCAGGTTGAACAATGCCACAGCGCACGACCGCTACCCAATTCCTCACATTCAGGATTTTTCCGTTCACCTTGCAGGAGCGCACGTTTTTTCTAAAATAGACCTGGTCTGCGGTTACCACCAAGTCCCAGTGCGTGCTGAGGACATACCCAAAACAGCGGTAATAACTCCGTTCGGTTTATTCGAGTTTTTGCGCATGCCATTTGGGCTTAAAGGGGCTGCACAGATGTTCCAACGCATGATGGATGCAGTGCTGCACGATCTCCCTTTCGTGTTCTTCTACCTGGACGATATCTTCGTAGCCAGCGCGTCCGAAGACGAAGACGAAACCCACCTCACGACGGTTTTCCGGAGGTTGGAAGAGCACGGGTTAATAATCGACCCAGCGAAATGTCAGTTCGGGGTGATGGGGATTGATTTTTTGGGGCACCGCGTCTCTCCCGAAGGAGCGGTCCCGATGCCTGACAAAGTGCGTGCAGTGGCAGATTTTCCCCAGCCGCAAACGGTCAGGGCACTACAAGAATTTTTGGAATGGTGAACTTTTATAACCGTTTCCTTCCCCGCGTAACGCAGCTCATGCAACCACTGTACGCTGCGCTCAAAAAACAGAAACCCGCGGATAGGGTCGAATGGACCCCGGAGCGAGAGCGGGCGTTGTTGGAAGTCAAAGCAGCCTGGCAAACGCCGCATTGCTGGCACATCCAGACCCAAGGGCCCATATAGTGCTCACCACTGACGCTTCAGATGTGGCCATAGGGGCTGTCGTGGAGCAGCGCGTTGCCGGGGCTTGGCAGCCGCTCGCCTTTTTCAGCAGGACTTTGCGCGACAGTGAACGTAAATACAGCGCGTTCGACAGAGAGTTGCTGGCTCTCCACCTGGCCATTCACCACTTCCAGTTCTGGCTGGAAGGGTGCAGTTTCACCGCGTTCGTTGACCACAAGCCGCTAACGTTTGCGATGGCCAAGGTTTCAGAGCCGTGGTCGGGCCGGCAGCAGAGACAGTTGGCCGCGATCTCAGAGTTTACTACCGATATTCAGCATGTGTCGGGCAAACTGAATGTAGTGGCAGACTGCCTCTCGCGCGCCGTAGTGGCCCCGGTCTGCGTGAGGATAGATTACGCAGCCATGGCCGCGGAGCAGGTTAGTGATGCGGACGTGCGCGCGCTCCAGTCTGGACCAACAGGGTTAAGGCTGGAGAGCAGGGTGCTGCAGGATGGCATGCCCCCCCCTAATCTGCGATGTCTCCACGGGTCGCCCACGTCCCGTGGTCCCGGCCGTGTGGTGCCGCCGCGTTTTTGAGTCGGTTCACTCTTTGGCACACCCAGGAGTACGCGCGTCGGTCAAAATGGTAGGAGAGAAATTTGTGTGGCCGAGCCTTCGCAAACAAGTGAAAGAGTGGGCAGCAGCCTGCGTGGCGTGCCAACAAGCCAAAGTACACAGACACACGAAGGCTCCCTTGGAGCCGTTTCGCATTCCGGCTAAGAGGTTCGACCATGTCCACGTGGACCTCGTGGGCCCCCTCCCGCCATCACAGGGGTACACGCACCTCCTGACAATGGTGGACCGCACCATGCACTGGCCAGAAGTGGTTCCGCTGGCGGCATCCACGGCCGAGGAGGTGGCGCGCGCGTTTTTAACAGCATGGGTGGCGCGTTTTGGAGTCCCGTCGGACATTATGTCTGACAGAGGCCCTCAATTTGTTAACGAACTCTGGTCAACAATGGCCCGCAGCCTGGGTGTCACAATTCACCGCACAACTGCGTACAATCCACAGGCTAATGGGTTATGCGAACATTTTCATAGATCATTGAAAGTGGCTCTCAGGGCTTCACTGACGGATGCAAATTGGGTAGACAAGCTACCGTGGGTTTTATTGGGGTTACGTTCTGCGCCTAAAGAGGATCTGGAAGCTTCCCCGGCAGAACTTGTTTTTGCGCAACCACTCTGGCTGCCCGGGGAGTTTCTGCCAGATAATCCTGCGCCGGGCAGCTCCCCGTCTCAGCTGTTGCAGCGTAGCATAGACACAAGCACGCTGCCGGGCCCTGCCCACCACAGTTTTCCGCGCGTTTTTGTGCCTAAAACTTTGAAAAACGCGGAGTTCGTGTTTGTCAGACACAACGCCCACCGCCCTCCACTGCGCCCACCCTATGATGGACCGCTCAGAGGGCTGGAAACAGGGGATAAGCATTTTTTGCTAGATTTGGGGGGTAGGAGGGAAAAGATTGGCATAGACAGACTCAAACCCGCTTTCGTGGTGGCGGACGAGCAAGTGCTGCTGGCGAGGGTCCCTCGGCGTGGAAGACCCCCACGGGTAGCTCCCCAGAGAAAAGATTCCCCAGAGCACCCACACGGACAGACAAAAAGTTTTCCCCCCCAAACATCAACCCCCCAGCATGACAGCGCCGCGGAGGCGGTGAATCCTGGTTACAGCAGATACGGGAGAAGACTGAAGCCCAAGCAGCATGTGGATTGATGTTTAATGGTTCTATCACAGCATACGGACTGTTATTCTATTGTTCTATCCAAGATGCTCGGGGGGGTGGTATGGCGGCACATGGGGAGAGCATACACTACCGTTCAAAAGTTTGGGGTTACCCAGACAATTATTTTGTGTTTTCCATGAAAAGTCACACTTATTTACCACCATGAGTTGTAAAATGAATAGAAAATATAGTCAAGACATTGACAAGGTTAGAAATAATGATTTGTATTTGAAATAATAATTTTTTCCAAATACTCAACCTGCTCAAAGGAAGGTTAGTTTTATAGCTTCTCTAACCAGCTAAACTGTTTTCAGCTGTGCTAACATGATTGCACAAGGGTTTTCTAATCATCCATTAGCCTTCTGACGCAATGAGCAAACACATTGTACCATTAGAACACTGGAGTGATAGTTGCTGGAAATGGGCCTCTATACACCTATGTAGATATTGCACCAAAAACCAGACATTTGCAGCTAGAATAGTCATTTACCACATTAGCAATGTATATTAGATATTAGAGTGTATTTCTGATTAGTTTAAAGTTATCTTCATTGAAAAAACAGTGCCAGATGCAGCAAAGCAGCCCCAGAACATAACAGAACCTCCTCCATGTTTCACAGTATGGACAGTGTTCTTTTCTTGGTATGCTTCATTTTTGCATCTGTGAACATGGAGCTGATGTGCCTTACCAAAAAGTTTCAGTTTTGTCTTGTCTGTCCATAGGGCATTCTCCCAGGAACTTTGTGGCTTGTCAACATGCAGTTTGTCAAATTCCAGTCTGGCTTTTTTATGATTTGTTTTCAACAGTGGTGTCCTCCTTGGTCGTCTCCCATGAAGTCCACTTTGGCTCAAACAACGACGGATGGTGCGATCAGACACCGATGTACCTTGACCTTGGAGTTCACCATGAATGTGTTTTGAGGTTGTTCTGGGCTCTTTTGTTACCATTCGCATTATCTGTCTCCTCCTGCGGCCACGTCCAGAGAGGTTGGCTACAGTCCCGTGGATCTTAAATTTCTGAATAATATGTACAACTGTAGTCACAGGAACATCATGCTGCTTGGAGATGGTCTTATAGCCGTCTTATAGCCTTTACCTTTAACATGCTTGTCTATAATTTTCTTTCTAATCTCTTGAGACAACGTTCTCCTTTGCTTCCTCTGGTCCATGTTTAGTGTGGTACACACCATGTCAACAAACAGCACAGTGACTACTTGTCACCCTTTAAATAGGCCGACTGACTGATTACAAGTTTGTAGACACCTGTGATGTTAATTAGAGGACACATCTTGGTTGAACATGTCCCTATGGTCACATTATTTTCAATCTTTTCTAGGGGGTACCATCATTTTTGTCCAGGCCTGTTTCATGAGTTTGTTTTTTAAAATAATTCTGTTGAACCACAATCCAAAAGCATTGTCAGATTTTCATTGGTTAATTTTCATAGAATTTTTATTACGGTATCACTTTTGTCAGATTCAAGTTATTTCTGTGACCATTGTGGGTTTTTCTTTCATTAACAGAAGGGTACTAACAATTTTGTCCACATGTATATCCACCTTACCGGAGTGGTGGCCTAGTTGGTAGAGCATCCGCCCCACACCCGGGAGGCCAGGGTTCAAATCCCGGCCGGGTCATACCAAAGACCATATAAAAATGGTACTTTCTGCCTTCTAGCGTGGTGCTCAGCATAATAGAATGGGGAAAGAAAAGTTACGCACAGAGCTACCAGAGGACTGACCCCCCACTGTAGCTTTCACTACTTACAGTAGCTGCGTGGCCTAGGGTCAGAGAAATGGAGATAGGCACCGCCCCATACACCAAAATGGTGTTCCACATGCTGTGGAAGGGAATTAACTAACTTAATATCCACCTTATTCCTGGAGGTGCCACTGTAGGAATGATTATGGGTGGAACTTCCGGTTTCAGCTGAGGTCGTGTTAAATCAGTCAGCAAGAGTGGAGTAGCAGGGGCATTTAAAATAGTGTTTTTAAAAGTTTTTCAAATTCATTTTAATGTCTAGTCCACATACGTGTTTTACACTCAAGTGGCAGCTAATTTCAGCACTTGTATTTTTTGTATTTTTTGAATGTTTTGGCATAATTCTGGTAGTTGTTGCTGGTATTCACGGTTGTGCCATAGACTGTATAAATGGAGGCTTCTCACCGGCAATGTGTAGATGTTGCACTGAAAACGAAAAAGGACTGGTGGTGTGATCGGTGGTAAAGACACACGACAGACACAAGAGCACAGCAAGTATGTTTTCACTTGTATGGATGTCACAGATCTGATGTTTATGTGTTTTATATGTCACCAGAATGAAGGCTGCATGAAGTAAAATATTAAATCAAAAATACTAACAGTTTGCTTCCTAAGGCTTAACGATTTAACGAAGGACAAGCTGCTGCGCGCAGGGGTGGACCAGCACCTGTCATCATGGATCCTGGACTACCTCACGAACCGGCCTCAGTTTGTGAGAACCCGGGACTGTGTTTCTGACACGATCATCAGTAGCACGGGGGCCCCCCAGGGAACGGTGCTGGCTCCCTTCCTGTTCACTCTTTATACTGCGGACTTCTCACACAACACAACACACTGCCATCTACAGAAGTTCTCTGATGACTCTGTGATCGTTGGTCTCATCTCCAACGGAGATGAAGCTGAGTACAGAGGGCTTATCCAGGACTTCGTGGACTGGTGCCATCGGAACTGCCTCCAGATCAACGCGAGGAAAACTAAGGAGCTGGTGGTGGACTGCCGCAGGCATGGGCAGCCCCTCACAGCACCAATAAATATACAGGGAACAGACACCGAGATGGTGACATCCTATAAGTACCTGGGTGTTCATCTGAACAATAAACTAGACTGGTCACACAATACTGACGCACTCTACAAGAAGGGACAGCGCAGGCTGTTCCTGCTGAGGAGACTCAGGTCTTTTGGTGTACAAGGGGCGCTGCTGAAGTCATTCTATGACACGGTGGTGGCATCTTTTTAAAAAAAAAAACATCAAAAAAGCATTTAGAAACTTGCACAATGCAAGTCTTAATGTTCTTCAAAAAATTTGTATTATTGATGAAAAAAAACACATTTTGTAATTTTTTCCGGACTGATAATAATGTAAATATTTATATTCCAGAAGATTTTTTTTTTAGACAGAAAATTGTTCCATCCGGATTCCAAATCCAATACAATAAATCTGTTGATGTCACGTGCTATTGCATTTGCAAAACCAGGGGTTGCCAGAGGCAGCCGTGGCCGCTTCCGAAAGTAATGGCTCATTCCGTTATCCTTCTCAAGTAAGAAGTAATAAACGAAGGGGCAAGACCAGAATAAGTATTGGCTCAGTTTTTGATCGCTGGTGCAATCTAAAGAATCATAAAAGTTTTAAAATCCATACCAAGGTTGCATATTTGCTACTCGACTGGTAAGCTAAGCTAAGCTAACTAGTGTTTGCATAGCTATCTGTAACCTACATTTTGTCTATGAGATGTTCTTGTTATTAATATGACTGTGTGACAATATCAACTGGTGTATGGCGATGGGATAGACCACAGGAATTGCTCGGTCGTCCTTTCCAAGCAGTAATTTTTCCACTCTGGTCTAATTTAGCTACAGTTAGCATTAGCTTCCGATACCGTGAAGGAAGGAACTCCATTTTTTTCTAACGAACATTATGAGTTTTTACAAATACATTGGTTTTACATTGTGTTGGATGATCTCCCACGCACTTGTGGCCATTTATCTAAAGAAGTCGTTTTTTCCTGTTATTTCAATGTGGTCTAATTTTGCCAGAATCTAAATTAGTTTATGATATGTCGAACAAAGGATCTTTTATTTACGTTATCAAACGTTTTTGAAATTTATAAAATAAATTACTTTTACATTATGTTAGATGATATTCCCTAACTGTATCCCCATTGTCTTTTGAAAGCAGAAACAGAGCCAAAACCTTTTCCGGGTCAGCTTAGTTGTCATCTTACATCTATATATAATTTTTTTAAACTTCTTGGTGTATGTGAAAAGTATTCCCAACAGTTTTATAAACATTCTTGTTCTAATTCTCATTGTAATGTATGCCAGCAAAAGGTTCTCCTATAGCCCACGTGGATATGAGGCCCGGACCCCTTTAGCTACACTGGACTATAAGCAGCACAGGGCCCATGTAAGTTTTGTACCACCAAAACATTTTACACAATCTATAAACTGTAATATTAGGATTATAAATTTACATTTTTTTGGGGGGGGGAGGTGATTTATTAATTTTAAACCTGTTTGTAAATTTTACAGAAATGATTGTTTTTGTTAATATTTAGTGAATACTCTGTTACTTCCATCCATTCATATTTATTTATCATTTTTCATAATGAATTAATTAGACTTATGACCACATTCCATCCCTTCTGGCCTGCATTCTTTGAAAGCGCCTTTCTGCAGGTGCAGTCCTGCCGCAACATAGACAACTGCACCCAGAGGACCCATGTACACTTGGCTTTGTTCCTGTAGAGCCACCATCACCAATGGAAGAGCTGACGACACAAGCTAGGATAGGCCTAGGTACAGGTACATCTCAAAAGCTTAGAATATCATGAAAAAGTTCAATATTTTTTGTCACTCATTTCAGAAATTGAAACCCATATACTGTATACATATATAGACACAGATAATTTCCAATATATATCAAGATATGTATCAATGTAAATTAACACAACAATAAAGTTCAGTTGGGGTCACAGAAAATAAATCATTATAACATGAAAGTATACATTCACTTTTTTTGTTAGACATAAGGGGTAATGAGTCCAAATATAGGTTGAATTGTACAAGAAACATATTAATATTTAGAGTGGGTTTAGAGAATTTTGATTTGTGTATATGAAACTTCCCAACTGCAATTATAAGATTTGTCATTAACTTTAAAGGTTGAACGTCAGATTCAAACGTAGTAATAATGCCCTTAAGAGTAATTGTTACAGAGTGTTGAGTTTTGCAATATACAAAATTCTCCATATCACTCCAAAATGCAGATGAGACTTGGCAGTGATAGAACAAATGTGTTATTATTTCAGGGTCAGTTCCACAGAAGGTGCAGTTGACATCAATATGACAAAACTTGGAAATAATACTGTTACAAGGATAGATGTGCAGAATTTTAAAATGAATTTCTCTTATCCTATTTGAAATACAAAATCAAAAGTGACATAACCATGCTTTCTTCCACTTTGTTATCCAATTGTGAGTTCCAAAAAATCTTTCTCTGGGTGAAATTTTATTGTGTTTAGCTAACATTTTCCTTATGTTTGTTTGTACACTTCTTACCGGTTAATTCTATTCCACTAATCGTTAAAGACGAAGTCTGAACACTAATTTTTGATAGCTTAAATGGCATTTGATCAGTTCAACTAAACCTGTGGGAATAACTTTTATGACAGAAGAACATTCTTTGTATGTGACCAGGAAAGAATTAATTCTAAGGAAATCTTCATAGTTATAAAGATTGCCGTTATCATCACACAATTCTGCGACATGGATTATTCCTCTTTCAATCCAACTCTCTTTATACAAGATTTTTTATTACAAATAATATTACAATTGCTTTTACTTTGCTTTTTAAGGTATGCTTGCTTTTCCATTCAAAATTGATAAACATATTATTAATCTCTTTACAAAGTTTATCACTGACAAAGTGACAAAGCAGGTTAAACAGATCTTGATAGTGTGATGACTGGCTCTCTGCCATTATCTTCTACAGCTGCGTGCACACCTTCTCCCCATCACTCACGGGCTATATAACCTGCTCTTGTCACAACTCGCCGCTCTCAGGTATCCACCTCAGCTGCGCGCACACCTACGCCTCGTCAGTGATGGGCTATTTATTCCACTCCGCCCTGAGCATCAGTCTGGAGCCGTCTGTTCTACTACGCGCTCAAACCCTCTGCAGGATCGTCTCTTCCATCCTGCCACTCTTCGCTACTTCACGTAAGCTGTTAATCACTTACCTGTCTATCAGCCTTCCCCTGTGCACAGGTGGATTCCCTGGTGGCGGATTCTCCCATCTTCGCCATCTTCTTCTCCCGCATCTCCACGCCTCGTCGTGTGCGCAGCAGGGCGCTGTCTCCCAGGCCGAAGATCCTAGCCAACGCCAGCCACCTTCCCTCCTGCAAGTAAGCACCACTCTGCATTACTTCCCCATGTGGTTTAGCCCAGCTAACTTCCCTGTCTCTGTGTCTCCCTTAGGGTTGCCTGGCCGCACGGCGAGCTGCTCTGTTCCCGACTCTCATCGTCCACCCACAATCCATATTCATATCTCATACACGCATCCAAACATCCCTTCACTGTTGAATAAAGCTATCAAATCTTACCTGAGCCTGCGTGCGTGTTTCCTGGGCTGAGAATTATGTCAGTACGGCTCTAGCAAAGCGGCCCAGCGGACAGCCGGCCCGCACGCCGTTTTTCCACCCTCGAGGCTCGGGTGGATATGATAGCTCATCAACAGCAGGTGATATTCAACCAATTGACTATGATTATTCACCGGTTAGACCGTCTTGACCCCCAGCAGGCGTTCCCTCAGGCTCCTCAGGGCGGACCGGCTTCGGCTACCTCCACAGCTGGCCAGCCTAGCTCGGGAGCGCCGACCCGGCTCACGCCGATTCCAACCCCTGCTTGCTTCAACGGGAAGCTCGGTGAGGCACGGGGGTTCATCTTACAGTGTGAGTCGGTGTTCTTGCGCGTTCCTGGGGATTTCCCCTCAGACCACAGCTGAATTGGCTATATGGCTAATCTCTTGGAGGGGCGAGCGTTAGCTTGGGCTTACGCCGTCATGTCGAAGCCCAGCTACGCGAGCCTCTCCTATGACCAGTTCGTGCGGGACTTTCTCGAGGTGTTTGATCACTCGCGTCGTGACAGCATCCTCGCCGATCGGCTCCTTAGCCTTCAACAGGGTAGTCGGTCAGCGGCGGATTACGCTGTTGACTTCCGGGTGGCAGCGGAGGAGGTTTGGCTGGGGAGAGGCTTCTCTCTGCAGCATTTTCCTCCGTAGCCTCAGTTCTGGTCTGCAAGATGAGTTGGCCAGCCGGGATCTTCCAGGGCGGCTGTCCGAGCTAATCTCTCTAACTATTAGTTTGGATAACAGGCTGCGGGAGCGGGCCGCCGAGCGGAAGTCTGTCAGCCGCCCGCGCGGCTTCTCCGCCTGCGTTCCTCAGTCTCACCCCCTGGCGTTACCCGCTCCGGAGTCTGCCGATGAGCCAGAGGCTATGTTGGTCGGGCGCACCAGGCTCCCTCTAGCGGAGAGACAACGCCGACGGGAGCAGGGCCTCTGCATGTACTGCGGAGGCGACCAGCATACTGTGGAGCAGTACCCGGTCAAGCCAAATGGGGGCTCCGCGAGTCACTGTAGGGGGCCTCGCGGACTCTAACCGGCCAAATCCCCTCTCCAACTGTTCTCTGCCCATCAGATTTTGCCATAACTCCACTGGGCACCTCACTCACGCACTGGTGGACTCGGGGGCAGAGCAAAACTTTATTTCCAAGAGCCTGGCAACCCGTTTGGGTTTACCCTGTCAGCCGTTGTCAGCCCCACTCAATCTTGTCACCCTTTCTCGCTCGCCCCTGGGAGTAGTGACACACCGCACCAAGCCGGTGCCAATAATAATTTCTGGAACCACCGTGAGGACCTCTGCCTGTATGTCTTGGCTTCCTCTGCGGCTCCCGTCATCCTGGGTTACCCGTGGCTGCGCCTGCACAACCCCGTCCTCGATTGGCAATCTGGCAGTGTCCTCTGATGGAGCTCCTTCTGCCTGAGCACTTGTCTCCAGTCTGCGGCATGCGCCCCATCCTCTCCTCCGCCCACTCCGGTCTCCGCTCCTCCGGACCTTACCCTGGTGCCCCAGGAGTTCCACGACTTGGGAGTTGTGTTCAGCAAGTCCAAGGCGATGTCTCTTCTTCCTCACCGCCTGTATGATTGTGCCATAAACCTCTGCCCGGGGGCGCCATTACCATCCGGCCGCCTATACAGCCTTTCTGCTCCAGAACGTGAGGCAATGGACACGTACATCAGAGAGTCGCTCAGCGCTGGGATCATTCGCCCCTCCTCGTCCCCGCTTGGTGCCGGTTTCTTCTTCGTCTCCAAGAAAGATGGGTCCCTTCGTCCGTGTATTGACTTCAGGGCCCTTAATGACATCACGGTGAAGGACCGCTACACCCTGCCTCTTATGGACACCGCTTTCCACTCCCTCCAGGGGGCGACCTGGTTCACAAAGTTAGATCTCCGCAGCGCCTACCATCTCGTCCGGATCCGGGAGGGCGATGAGTGGAAGACGGCCTTTCGGACGCCCAGCGGCCACTTCGAGTACTTAGTAATGCCGTTTGGGCTCACCAACGCTCCCACCGTCTTCCAGCGGCTCATCAATGACGTCCTACGAGATTTCCTGGGAGTCTTCGTCTTCGTATACTTGGATGACATCCTCATCTTCTCCAGGTCTCGGGAGGAGCACCAAGCTCACGTGAGGCGGGTTCTGCAGCGGTTGTTGGAGAACAGGCTTTACATCAAGGCGGAGAAATGCGAGTTTTATGCCAAGACCACCTATTTCCTGGGATTTGTTATTTCCCATAACCAGATTCTCCCCGACCCCGCCAAGGTTAAAGCGGTGGTCGAGTGGCCCACGCCTACCTCCAGGAAACAGGTGCAACAATTTATCAACTTTGCCAATTTCTACCGTCGCTTTGTCCCTAACTTTGGCGCCATCGTTACTCCCCTGACCCGCCTCACTTCCCCCAAGGTGCCCTTCCAGTGGACCGAGGAGGCAGCAACCGCATTCGAGACCCTGAAGACGGAGTTCTCTTCCTCCCGGGTCCTAACCCAGGTTGACCCTGCGCTGCAGTGTCTGGTGGAGGTGGACGCATCTGACATGGGGGTGGGGGCGGTGCTTTCCCAGCGGTCACCGATGGATGGTGTCAAGCGGCCCTGCACCTTCTTCTCCCGGCGGCTGTCAGCAGCTGAGCATAATTATGACGTCGGTGACAGGGAACTTCTTGCTGTCAAGCTCGCGCTGCAGGAGTGGCGCCACTGGCTGGAGGGGGCAGCTCAACCTTTTGTGGTTTGGACGGACCACAAGAACCTCGAGTATTTGAGGTCAGCCCGGCGTCTGAATGCCTGCCAGGCGCGCTGGTCTCTGTTTTTTGCTCGGTTCCAATTCACCATCACCTACCGTCCAGGCTCAAAGAATGGGTTGCCCAACGCCCTGTCGAGGCAGTTCGCCCCTGAGGCTCCGGAGGAGCTGGACCACACCATCTTGCCCAGCTCGTGTGTTGTGGGGGCGGTCTCCTGGTCCATCAGGGACAAGATCCGGAAGGCGCTGGAGGCTGAACCGGACCCTGGCGGCGGTCCGGAGGGGAGGCTCTTCGTTCCATCAGCTGTTCGGGGGGAGGTCATTCACTGGGCCCACACGTCCAAGCTCGCTTGTTACCCTGGCATCTCCCGACTGGTGGACCTCCTTCAACGTTCTTTCTGGTGGCCCGGTCTCCAAAAGGATGTCGCCAATTACGTCCGAGCTTGCCCCCAGTGTGCCACTGGCAAGTCCCCGAATTCCCCCCCCCGCGGGCCTACTCCAGCCCCTGCTGGTCCCGGGCAGGCCCTGGACGCACATCGCCCTCGACTTCGTCACTGGCCTCCCTGTCTCTAACACCTACGACACGGTTCTGACGACTGTGGATCAGTTCTCCAAGGCCGCCCACTTTGTGCCACTCCGGGGTCTCCCTTCGGCACGAGAGACGGCCGACCTCCTCGTCCAACATGTGGTCAGGCTGCACGGGATCCCTGTGGACGTTGTGTCTGATCGGAGGCCGCAGTTCGTGTCACAAGTGTTGAGGTGCTTTTGCAATGCCCTGGGGGCCACGGTGAGTCTTTCCTCCGGTCATCATCCCCAATCTAATGGGCAGTGTGAGCGCGCCAATCAGGAGCTGGAGGCTGCCCTGCGCTGCGTCACCTCCGCCAACCCATCCTCCTGGAGCTCTTACTTGGCCTGGGTGGAGTACGCCCACAATATGGCACGGTCATCGGCTACCGGGACGTCCCCTTCAGGGCGTCGTTGGGCTACGACCCTCCCTTGTTTCCCGAGCAGGACAGTGAGTTGACTGTTCCATCTGTCCAGGCGCATGTGAGACGCTGCCGGAGCTTGTGGACCAGGGCGCGCGAGGCGCTTTTATGCACAGCGGCGTGCAACAGCTCCACAGCTTATCGCCACAGGAGGCTGGCTCCCAGTTATCAGGTGGGCCAAAGGGTCTGGTTATAAGATAAGATAAGATAAGATAAGCCTTTATTAGTCCCACAATGGGGAAATTCCAGGATTGCAACAGCACAGGGATAGCAACACTCAGAGCAACAATCAGAAGGCAAGAAAAAACAACATCTAGTAAACATATGTCCATATTACTATAAATGTATATATATAGACACACAGTGCAGAGCATTATGGTTGGTTGGTGAATGTTCAGCAGAAAGTCTAAGCTCTCTCTCCGCGGATGCGGCGGGCCAGCTGGAAGTCTTTGGGCATGATGGTGACCCCCTTAGCGAAGAAGAGAACCACCAGGTGGGCCTCGCTGGTCTCCTGCAGAGCCATGACGGCGAAGCTCAGGAAACGCAGGACGGTCTTGAAGTCCTGAGCAATCTCCCTCACCAGGAGCTGGACGGGCAGCTTACAGATGAGCAGCTCCGTGGATTTCTGGTAGCAACGGATCTCTCTCAGACCCACGGGCCTGTGACGGCGAGGCTTCTTCACTCTGCCGGTGGCCGGAGCGCCTCTCCGAGCAGCCCTGGTGGCTAGCTGTCTCCTGGGGGGCTTCTTCCTCCAGTAGATGTTACGGGCGGTCTGCTTGGTTCTTGCCATCGCTCTTTATTATTCTGTCTTATATTTCTTGCACGCCGCCTAAACTCCAGCCCGGCACCTGCGTCGTTTTCGCTACAGCTCCCGGTATGTCGAGTTTCCCATTAACACCGGGCGGCGGCCAAGTGCTAGCTAGCACTAGCTCCTCCCCGCTGTAACGTCTCCTGCTGCAAACCGTGGCTCCGTCCGCCGACCCGGGAGACCCCCGGGGCGATCCGTGCGTCTGTGATATATATACAGAGTGAAAGGTGTAGAAAGAAGAAGGAAGATAAAAAAAAGGCTGTTGCAACGGGCAGCCTACTCGTGTGGCGCCACCGGTCCGGCGGAACCGGAACGGGGAAAAAAAAAAAAAAAAAAAAGATCATCATTATTATCATCTCAGGACATCAATCTCGAGGCCGAGAAGAGGAAGCTGGCTCCACGTTTCATTGGTCCCTTCACCATCTCCAAAATTATCAACCCGGTGGCTGTGCGTTTGGCCCTCCCCCCCTCCCTCCGCGTGTGTCCCACTTTTCATGTGTCCAGGGTCAAGCCTGTGATCTCCAACCCACTCTGTCCTCCTCCTAGGGCGCCGCCCGCTCCCATGATGATCGACGGCCACCCGGCGTGGGGAGTTGCCTCCATCCTGGACTCCCGACGTCGAGGTCGTGGGCTGCAGTACTTGGTGGATTGGGAGGGATATGGCCCAGAATGGAGATCCTGGGTGCACTCTTCTTTTGTGCTGGACAAAGATCTCATCACGGAGTTCCACCGGGCGCACCCGGATAAACCAGCGCCAGGAGGCACTGCTAAGGGGTGGAGTACTGTCACAACTTGCCGCTCTCAGGTATCCACCTCAGCTGTGCGCACACCTGCGCCTTGTCAGTGATGGGCTATTTATTCCACTCCGCCCTGAGCATCGGTCTGGAGCCGTCTGTTCTACTACATGCTCAAACCCTCTGCAGGATCGTCTCTTCCATCCTGCCACTCTTCGCTACTTCATGTAAGGTGTTAATCACTTACCTGTCTATCAGCCTTCCCCTGTGCACAGGTGGATTCCCTGGCGGCGGATTCTCCCATCTTCGCCATCTTCTTCTCCCGCATCTCCACGCCTCGTCGTGTGCGCAGCAGGGCGCTGTCTCTCAGGCCGAAGATCCTAGCCAACACCAGCCACCTTCCCTCCTGCAAGTAAGCACCACTCTGCATTACTTCCCCGTGTGGTTTAGCCCAGCTAACTTCCCTGTCTCTGTGTCTCCCTTAGGGTTGCCTGGCCGCACGGCGAGCTGCTCTGTTCCCGACTCTCATCGTCCACCCACAATCCATATTCATATCTCATACACGCATCCAAACATCCCTTCACTGCTGAATAAAGCTATCAAATCTTACCTGAGCCTGCGTGCGTGTTTCCTGGGCCGAGAATTATGTCAGCTCTGCCTGTAGACCGGCACAGAGCCGTCTGTCTCCCTGGCTACGTGAAGCTCTGCGCTCTTCATTCCAGCCAAACATTCAGCCCTCGTCATCCCTGCCGCTGCGGCCTCAGCCTGGAAGGATTTTCCTCACCTCCAAGTAAGCTCACCATTCTACTGACCTGTTCTGTGTTATCCCCTGTGCACAGGCGGAACTCCCAGGTGGCGGAATCTTTTCCTCCAGGCGGTGGTCATCGCCTACCTCTCTCCCTCGCACCGATCTTCGTCAGCAGCGTTGTGTGGCAGACGCTGTATTCCTGGACTGCCTTGGGGCCAACCTTTGTTCTCCACCGTAGCTGTAACAGTTAGCCTCAGTTACTTCACCTGTACATTCGAGTGTGGAACTGCGCTAACACTGTGCCTCTGCTCTGTGCCTCTGCTCTGTTCATAGGTTTGCCAGATTGCACGGCGCTCTGCTCACTCCCAGCTGTTACGAGTCTACGGATCCACGCACTCACATCCACATTCACTACACACACACGCACCCACGCACAAACACTATCACAATAAAGATCATTGAACCTACTCTTGAGCTTGTGTCTGCTCCCTGGGTCAGCCAATTATGTCAGTATGGCTCCGTCAAAACGATCCAGCGAACAGTGCCCTAACACGCCAAGTAAACAACTTAGAATCTCGAGTAGATCAAATAGCTTACCAGCAGCAAGTCATTCTTAATCAGCTGGTCCAAATTAACAGTCGATTGGATCGCCTGGCCGGACAGCAGGAGTTTCCTCCGGCTTCAAGTAGTGATCCAGTGTCCGTTAGCTCTCCGCATAGCCAAGCTAATCAGGTTCCCTTGGCCCGACTTACACCGGTTCCCACTCCCACTCGATTTAATGGTAAACTAGGGGAGGCCCAGGGGTTTCTTGTGTGAGATTGTCTTTCAGCAGGTTCCTGGGGATTTCCCAACCGATCACAGCCATATTGGCTAGGTTACTAATTTACTGGAGGGGTGGGCTCTTGCGTGAGCTTATGCAGTATTGGCTAGACCTAGCTACGCTAATCTTACTTATACCCAGTTTGTTAGCAAGTTTAACGAGGTGTTTGACCACTCTGACCGGGATAATGTGCTCACCACCCGGCTGTTAAATCTTTGACAGGGGGGCAGGCCCGTGGCGGACTATGCTGTCGATTTCCACATGGTGGCGGCGGAGGTGGGGTGGGAAGACGCCTCGTTATGCAGCATCTTTACTAGGAGTCTGAGCCCAAGTCTGCGGGATGAGCTAGCCCGCTTAGAGAAGCCGGAGAGGCTAACGGAGCTAATTTCCCTAGCTATTAGTTTAGACAACAGGCTGAGGGAGCGGGCAGCCGAGCGGAAGACGTCTGGACACTCGGGTGCTCTGTTTCGCCACTCCCCTCAGTCACCTTTATGGGCCCTGCCTTTGGTTGAGTCGGCTGAAGTATCAGAGCCTATGGTAATGGGGCAAACTAAATTACCTTTGGCAGAAAGACAGCGCCGTAGAGAGCTTGGCCTGTGTATGTACTATGGTAGTGATGAACATGAGATTACGTCCTGCCCCATTCGGCCAAAAGAGGGAATCCGTGCGTAGCAGTAGGGGGACTCACAGACGCATCCCAGTTAAATCCCCTCTCCAAGTGCCTTTTACCCATCAGGTTCATGCACAATTGAACAGAACATTGACACACGCCTTGGTGGACTCGGGAGCTGAGCAGAGTTTCATCTCGGGGGAACTGGCAACCCGGTTGGGGCTTCCCTGCCGTTCACTGAAGACACCCCTGAGGCTCATTGCTCTATCCAAAGCCCCGTTGACGGTAGTGTCTAAGCAGACTGCCCCCATCCCTGTCATCATTTCTAGGAACCATCAGGAGGACCTGAGCCATTTCGTCCTGCTGGCCGCGGCCTCCCCAGTTATTCTGGGTTATCCCTGGCTCCGGCTCCATAACCCCTCCATCGACTGGCGCACTGGTAATGTGGATGCCTGGAGCCCTTTCTGTCTAAGTGCGTGTCTGCAGTCTGCTGCATGTTCACCTTCCAAGCCCTTGGCTACTCCTGTCACCCCTCCTCCCGATCTCACTGGGGTGCCCCCGAATATCATGACCTGGGGGCGGTGTTCAGTAAATCTCAGGCGTTGTCTCTCCCTCCCCATCGGCCCTACGACTGCACCATCAACCTCCGGGCTGGAGCCCCGCTGCCGGCGAACCGCCTCGACAGCCTGTCTGCTCCGGAACGGGAGGCTATGGATTTGTACATTAAGGAGTCCCTCAGCACTGGCGTCATCCGCCCGTCATCTTCGGCAGTGGGGGCGGGGGTTTTTTTCGTCGGGAAGAAGGATGGCTCCCTGAGGCTGTGCACCGATTTCCGTGCCCTCAATGACATCACCATTAAGGATAAGTACACCCTCCCTCTGATGGACATGGCCTTTGATTCCCTTCAGGGGGCCTCCTACTTCACCAAGCTGGACCTCCGCAATGCATACCATCTGGTGTGGATCAGGGAGGGGGATGAATGGAAGACTGGGTTCCGGACCCCAAGCGGGCACTTTGAGTTTTGGATGATGCCGTTTGGACTGACCAATGCTCCGGCCATCTTCCAACGCTCGATTAACGACGTGCTACGTGATTTCCTGGGGTCATTCGTCTTCGTTTATCTTGATGACATCTTGATCTTCTCCCGATCATTGGAGAAACATCAAGTGCACGTGAGGCAGGTTCTGTAATGTCTCTTGGAAAATAAACTGTATGTGAAGGCCGAGAAATGTGAGTTTCACACTTCTAAGACATCATTCCTCGGTTTCATCATTTCTCATAACCAGGTCATCCCGGACTCCGGCAAGGTGAAGGCGGTGGTGGATTGCCCCCCCCCCTTCTAGGAAGCAGCTCCAACAGTTCCTGGGGTTCGCTAATTTCTACTGTCGCTTCATTAACAACTACAGCATCATTGCTCTCCCCCTGACCCGCCTCACCTCCCCCAAGACAGTTTTCCGGTGGACTGAGGAGGCTGCTGCTGAGTTTGCTGCCTTCAAGGAGCGGTTCTCATCCTCCCCCATCCTGACGCAGGTGGATCCCGCTCTTCAGTGTCTGGTGGAGGTGGACGCTTCGGACTCAGGGGTGGGGGCTGTGCTTTTCCAGCACTCTCTGGTGGATGGGGTGGTCCAGCCGTGTGCATTTTTTTCCCACTGATTGTTGCCGGCGGAGAGGAACTATGATATCGGTGACAGGGAGCTTCTGTCAGTGAAACTCGCACTGGAGGAGTGGTGTCACTGGCTGGAGGGGGCCGCCCAGCTGTTTGTCGTCTGGACGGACCATAAGAACTTGGAGTACCTGAGGACGGCCAGACGCCTTAACGCCCGCCAGGCCCGCTGGTCCCTGATTTTTGGGCACTTTAATTTCACCATCACCTACCGGCCTGTGTCGAAGAACACCAAGCCAGACGCTCTTTCCAGGCAGTTCGCTTCGGACACGATGGAGGCGCCCAATCAGCCCATCCTCCCGTCGTCTTGCATTGTGGGCGCCCTCTCGTGGGACGTTAAGGAAAAGGTCTTGAGGGCGCAGGAGGCCGAACCGGACCTGGGTGGGGGGCCAGCAGGTAAATTGCATGTTCCCTGTTCTGTTCGGGGCGAGGTGATTCACTGGGCTCATTCCTCCAGGCTGACTTGTCACCCAGGGGGTCCCGCACAATCAGGACCTCCTTCAGAGGTCGTTCTGGTGGCCATCTCTCCGGAGGGACGTTGCCGACTACGTCCGCGCCTGTCCTCAGTGCGCTACCGGTAAGACACCATCCTCTCCTCCTGCGGGGTTGCTCCACCCTCTCCCTACTCCCGGCAGACCCCGGTCTCACATCGTACTAGATTTTGTTACTGGTCTTCCTTCATCTAATCATCACACTGTTGTTCTCACTATAGTGGACCGTTTCTCCAAGGCCGCCCACTTCGTCCCCCTGCAGGGGCTGCTCACGGCGAAGGATACAGCGGATCTGCTGGTGTAACATATGGTAAGGCTACACGGGATACCCACAGACATCGTCTCCGACCGTGGTCCCCAATTTGTGTCTCGAATTTGGAAATCGTTCTGTAATGCTCTGGGGGCCACGGTGAGCCTATCCTCCGGCTACCACCCACAGAGCAATGGACAGTGTGAGAGAGCCAACCAATAACTGGAGGCTGCGCTGCGCTGCGTCATCTCCTCCAACCCTGCGTCATGGAGCAAGAACCTCCCGTGGCTCGAGTACGCCCACAACTCCACAGTGTCATCGGCGATCGGCATGTCACCTTTTGAAGCCTCCTTGGGTTACAATCCCCTGCTTTTTCCCCGAGGAGGAAGGGGACATCGCCCTACCATCGCCGGGACATCTGGACCACCATGGAGGACGGTCCGGGCGGTGCTCCAACACATGGCAGAGTGCAACTCCAGGGTAGCTAATCGCCGCAGGAGACCGGCTCCACCCTACCAGGTGGGTCAACAAGTTTGGCTTTCTACACAGCATATTAACCTCAAGGCTGAGAATAAGAAACTATCTCAGCGCTTCATTGGGCCATTTCCCACTGAGCGGATTATCAATCCTGTGGCTGTGTGCCTCCCTCCGCATCTGTCCTACGTTTTATGTGTCACAGGTTAAACCTTTTTTCTCCACCCCTCTCTGTCCCCCTCCCAGGTCTCCACCTCCACCAGTGGTGATTGACGGCGACCCAGTGTGGAGGGTCAATTCCATCCTGGACGTCTGCCCCTGGGGTCGCGGCCTGCGGTATCTGGTGGACTGGGAGGGGTATGGGCCTGAGTGGCACTCCTGGGTTTCGTCCATCCTTCGTGTTGGATAGTCAACTCATCAGGGATTTCCATCGGATGCACCCAGGTAGGCTGGATCAGGTACCAGGAGGCACCTCTCGGGGGGGGGGGGGGCGTACTGTGATGACTCGCTCTCTGCCATTATCTTCTACAGCTGCGTGCACACCTGCTCCCCATCACTCATGGGCTATATAACCTGCTCTGCCTGTAGACCGGCACAGAGCCGTCTGTCTCCCTGGCTACGTGAAGCTCTGCGCTCTTCATTCCAGCCAAACATTCAGCCCTCGTCATCCCTGCCGCTGCGGCCTCAGCCTGGAAGGATTTTCCTCACCTCCAAGTAAGCTCGCCATTCTACTGACCTGTTCTGCTTTATCCCCTGTGCACAGGCGGAACTCCCAGGTGGCGGAATCTTTTCCTCCAGGCGGCGCTCATCGCCTACCTCTCTCCCTCGCACTGACCTTCATCAGCAGTATTGTGTGGCAGACGCTGTCTTCCTGGATTGCCTTGGGGCCAACCTTTGTTCGCCACCGTAGCTGTAACAGTAAGCCTCAGTTACTTCACCTGTACACTCGAGTGTGGAACTGCGCTAACACTGTGCCTCTGCTCTGTTCATAGGATTGCCAGAGTGCATGGCGCTCTGCTCACTCCCAGCTGTTACGAGTCTATGGATCCACGCACTCACATCCGCATTCACTACACACACACGCACCCACGCACAAACACTATTACAATAAAGATCATTGAACCTACTCTTGAGCTTGTGTCTGTTCCCTGGGTCAGCCAGTTATGTCAGATAGACCTTCAGCCTTGGATAATAACACTCTTCCATAAATGGAAAGGTCTCTTTGAAGCCACAGGTTGAGAACTGAATGAGTCCTTTTAATTTTAGAAATAAGGTTTAATTGCTGTCTGATAGTTATATCTTTGGAGATATGTATTCCCAGATATTTAACACATTGCTTAATAGGAATATTAAACAGATTTTTACCCTTAATCTCATATAAACACAAAATGTCACTTTTGTTGATAGTATAGGTTATATAAGGACGTATGCACAAGGTGATTACGTGGCTTAAAATAAAAATAATAAAAATAGGCTTAAAATAAAATCGAATAATGAAAAATAAAGTAAAACAATCACCTCTGTATAGCAGCTCAAAATGAAAAAAGAAAATAAATAATAAATTAAAAAATAATTCAATAATTAGTTATTATAGTAAATTATTTAAAAATTTAAAATAATTTACTATAACAAAATAAATCTGAAACTAATAAAATCTAAGAAATACAAATAAACACACTGATATAGATAGATAGATAGATAGATAGATGTACTTTATTGATCCCAAACTGGGAAATTACAGTGTAACAGCAGCATGACAGTTGACAGCCAAACAACAGAAACACACACGACAGACAAAGGGATTACCCATGGAAAGTAAAAAAGAAACTAACACGACTATAGAACCTATATACATCATAGCTTAATATATGATGATGACCCGTATAAACACATGAATCATCCCATTGCACAAAGAAGGACTATCAGGAGCAGAGTGAAATGTGAGGTACCAGTTAGTCTGTAAGGTGCAGTGTGGCAGCATAGCTATGACCAGAATACAACATCATAGTGAGCTATTGTACAGTGAAATTGCATGTGGCAGGAAAGATTTCCTGTACCTGGCCATTCGACAACGAAGCTGTAGTAGTCTACTGGAGAAAGTGCTTCGCTGCCTATCTAGTGTGTGGTGGAGGGGGTGATCAGGATTGTTCATGATGGATCGCAGTTTATTTAGTGTTCTCCTCTCCACCACTGTCTCAAAGGTCTCCGGTCTGAGACCAATTACAGAGCCAGCCCTCTTGATAATCTTGTCAAGTCTGTTGGTATCTCTGGCCCTGATACTGCTACCCCAACAGACCGCAGCAAAGAAGATGGCGCTGGCGACAACAGTCTGGTAGAAAAGTTCCAGCATCCTGCTGCACACGTTGAAGGATCTCAGTTTTCTCAGGAAATAGAGTCTGCTCATCCCCTTCTTGTGCGCAGCATCGGTGTTGGATCTCCAGTCCAACCCGCTGCTGATCCTGACACCCAGATATTTGTAGTCTTCAACCACTCCCACATCCTCCCCCCTAATCTGCAGTGGCTGAGAAGGAGCCTTCCTCTTCCTGAAGTCAATCACCATCTCCCTGGTCTTGCTGACATTCAACCTCAGGTGATTCTGTTCCGTCCACTACACAAATCTGTCTACCAGTGCCCTGTACTCCCCCTCCTCTCCTCCTCTTATACACCCCACAACAGCCGAGTCATCAGAGAATTTTTGCAGGTGACATGACTCAGTGTTATACTGAAAGTCCGTGGTGTATAAGGTAAAAAGAAAAGGAGAGAGCACAGTCCCCTGTGGCGCTCCCGTATCACTAGCCACCACTCCAGACAAGACACTGCCCAGCCTGACAAACTGTGGTCTGCCTGTCAGGTAGTCGGTAATCCAGGAGATCACAGAGCTGTCAACTCCCATCCCCCGCAGCTTCTTGCCCAGCAGCAGTGGCTGGATGGTGTTAAAGGCACTGGAGAAATCAAAAAAAGTGATTCTCACAGTATCTCCTCCGCCATCCAGGTGCTGATGGGCTCGTTGCAGCAGGTAGATGACAGCATCTTCAACTCCTAAATGGGGCTGATATGCAAACTGCAGAGGGTCCAGCCACGTCTCCACCTGCGGCCTCAGGTGGGCTAAGACCAGTCTCTCCAGGACCTTCATCACATGAGATGTGAGGGCAACTGGTCGATAGTCATTCAGATCCGATGGAGATGACTTCTTGGGGACAGGAACCAGGCAGGATGTCTTCCACAGCACCGGTACTCTCTCCAGACTCAGGCTCAGGTTGTACAGGTGTTTCAGTACTGGAGCTAGTTGGTTGGCACAGGTCCTCAGGATCCTAGCGGAGATGCCATCCGGGCCCGAAGCCTTCCGCTGATGGAGTCTCTTCAGCTGTTTCTCCACTTGATTTGTAGTCACCGTGAAGTGAGGCGGGGTCCTGGTGCCCCCTGAGGAGGAGGAGGAGGGAGATGGAGAGAGGTTCTGCACGGGATCGTGGGTAGGGAGGGGTGTGTGGGGGTCTGGTTGTGTTGCTTGGGTGACAGACTGTGAGTTGAACCTATTAAAAAACAGATTCAGTTCCTCTGCTCTCTCCTGGCTCCCAGATGGCTGCCTGACTCTCCCCTTGTACCCAGTTATTTGTTTCATTCCCTCCCACACATCATTAGTGTTATTTTGCCCGAGTTTCTCTTCCAGCTTCCTCCTATAATTGTCCTTGCACCTCCTCAGCATCTCTCTCAGCTCATGCTGCACTCCCCTCAGCTTCGCCTTGTCTTCAGCCCTAAAAGCTCTCTTCTTTTTGTTCAGAAGTGCTTTCAGGTCACTGGTAACCCATGGTCTGTTGTTGGAGAAGCAGTGTACAGTCTGAGCTGGCATGGTCCTGTCTTCACAGAATCTAATGTATTCTGTGATGCAGCTGGTCATATTGTCTATGTCCACCCCATGTGGTTCACGGAGTACGCTCCAGTCTGTCATCTCGAAGCAGTCCTGCAGTGCATCAGCAGCCTCCTGTGTCCACCTCCTCACAGTTTGTGTATAAGCAGGCTGCCTTTGCACAAGGTATTGATATTTATATTAACTTAATGATAATGGATCATGTTAAAAAGCCAAGGCAATAAATGAATGAATGAATAAATAAATAAATAAATAAGAAAAAAGGCAAAGAAAGATATTTCTGAATTTACATTCTAATTTTTCAAGGTAATTTTAAAGCTTTGAACTATTTCACATTCTTTACCATATCATTTGCTGAAATTTCCCCATTGTGGGACTAAAAAGGCTTATCTTATCTTATATCAGTCCTGTTGATTTGATATTTCCTGTGATCACGTGTGGATCCAGTTGTCCAACATGTGGCTCCTTTGGTTTTGGGGTTTTTTAAACCCAACAGCATTTTCCTGTTTTCTGACTGAAATGATTCAGTAGTGAAGGAGTAAATGTTTTATTGCAAAGCTGCCGTGTGTCCACTCTAATTTCCTCCATCAGACTCTAATAGCCTTTTATCACTTAATGCTTCACTAATCTGCTGCTGCTGCTGAGGTCTCATTTTATCACTCTGGTGATGCAAACACACAGCAGTACACACACTCATACACACTGAGCAATAACACACAGTAACACACTGTAATACACTAACATAGACAGTAGTATCACAACAGCACACAGATGTTGGGCCAATGAGAGCAACTCTGCAACGGCATAACGCGGCTGTCTAGCCGACATCTAGCCAATGTGCAAACAACCTCTGTAAGATGTATTCCCGATGTAAACTTTGTAGGTTCGGTAGATGTAGGCCAGACATATGTGTGCTGTTGAGGATAACATGTAGACTGAATCAGTTTGAGTCAACTATAAAAACAGACAAAAAAAAAATCAAGACTGAACATAGAAAGTTATATCAACTAATGGTGTCAATATAAGGCCCGGGGGCCACATGCTGGGCCGCTAACAAATCTGCAGTTTTTTTTACCACTCTGTAGATAAAAACAGTTTTTATTAAAATCAGTGTTTGTGTTCTGCTTTTCTCCAGTTTCATTCATTCATTTTCTTGGTGGGGGTGGGGGGGTGGAGCCTATCCCAGGGTCACCCTGGACAGATCACCAGTCCATCACAGAGAGACAGGTGACACCTTCATCCCTAATTACTATTTACTGTATCCCCAGTTGATGCCAGTTAACCTTATGAGCATGTCTTTTTTATTGTGGGAGGAAACCTGAGTACCTGATGAAAACCAATGCAGACAAAGTCCACACAGAAAGGTCCCAGCTGGGTTTGAACCCAAGACTTCTGACTGTATGGGGGTGTTAGTGATAACCACTGCTCTGCCATGCTGCCCTGCCTGCAATGGTCTCTGTGTGTGCTCTGTCTCCCTGGCTCTCTCTTTCTGATTAAGCTCACGCCCTGCAGCCTTGTTCATCACCTGCTGTTAATCAGAGGAGGCGCTATGAATTGGGTGCTCTCCCCTCACTCTGCCTGGTGACATGATCCTGCACACAGCCATATCCTCTCTGAGCTCAGAATCTATTTTTGATCCTGTTTTGCTGTGCTTTTGACCTTTGCTTGTCCTAGACCCAGAGACTGCCTTCTAGATTGGAATTGTCTGCCTGCCATTATCTATCTGATGTCCTCTAACCCTGGCCTTCCTCTGGTTTTTGGAAACCCTCATTTTTGCCTCATTTTTTCCCCATGTTTTCCTATATTTTCCCCTCTTTTCACCCATCTTTCCCATTTCCCCCCATTCTTCTATTGTTTTTCAGCTGTTTTCCCCGATTTTTCCCATTTCTCCTTCCTGTTTTTCCTGTTGTTTTTTCCATTCCCTCTTTTATTTCCTATTTTTTCCATGTTTTCCCCCCATTGTCCCCTATTTTTCTATTGTGTTTCCACTGTTTTCCCCATTTCACCCCTTAAAACCTAGTTTTAAAATGGTGGCACATTCACATGCTGCGGCTAGATGCTCTGGACTACTGCGCTTGTGTTTTTCCTGCCTTTTTTGTCCTCCTTCTGTGACAAACTAATTATCTAAATGTGGTGTACAAACCAGTGGATCATCTGGAGTGGAACGCGGCCTGCAGCTGACATCACCACTAATACATATTGGGTGGTCCACCATCTCACTGGGGGTTGTTCATGAGAGTTACAGCTAGAGTGCAGGTGTATATGTTGAGACCACTAAGTGTACATGTGCTTTACTACTCAGTCTTTTTTGTAATAAAGTTCAGTTTGACTACAACATCCTCGTCCGTCTTCATTCCAGGTTTGGTGACATAACATTTGGCGACGAGACTTTCGAACCATGGAAGCATGCTTGAGACCACTATGGCCCTTCCTCGAGTCCCCGGGTGAACCAACCATCCCCTGGCCATGATGTTGGATGCGTTTGAAACCTATGTTGCGGTGTTGGTGTCAGGAATGCCCCTTTGAGGCAGAAAGACAGACCCACGCGCTGAACTGTAGTTGTGACATTTAAAAACAGAAGAGAACAAAGATTCCAAAAGTTGTGCAGATGATACAAAAATACACATAAGGGTAACTTACAGAGATTGGCACTCCAGAGTGGGAATGGCTCTGGAGGAGGACAGGAGAATATACGGAGGAATAAAGTCCATTCATCTCCAGACAATGCAAACAAAGCATCAATACTGCTGCAATGAAACAGTGCACAGACAGTGCTTAAATAATAGGCAAACAAATGAGCGGCAGGTGCGGGCAGCTGAGTTGACAGTTAATTTAATTACATGACTGCTGAGATGACAGGAGAGCAGACTGTGAGCAGTGAGTGGGAGTGTCTCTAGAGAGGAGAGCACATAAGACAAAACCCAAAGTATATACATAAACTGACAAAATAATAATGACAGATACATAATACTCAAAAATAAGTTAACCCTCTGAGTGTGAGAATTTTGCGTGCTCCTAGTGGCAGAGTGTGGCACTGTGCCTGTCTTCTCACTCTGACATGATTGCCTGCAGTGGAGATTTGTACTGAATTGTACTGATTTGCCATTTTCAGAAGGTGGCAGACTTCTGTTGGAGGACTCAGTGGATGACACGTAATACACCAAAGAAGAAGAACTCCTCATTTCCTTTTCCTGTTTTTAGCATTTAGCCCAGAAAGCTAATATGACCACGATTGGTCACTGTCACTTTTTTGGCTTTGTACGCGGAAAATAGCTGTGGGATACAAGCGAAATTTATGTGGGATAATCATAAGACTTCATAGATGTGGTACAGACTTTAAATGACCGATGGAATGCTAAATATGGACCATGATTGGTGAAAAAGCAGCAACCATGCCTGCCAGCCCCCCTTTGTCAACAGTAAGTGACTTATTTCTGTTTTTTTTTAAATGTATTGATTTCTTGTTCATATACTTTGAAGATAAGATAATGAGGTACCTCTGTACAAAAAACGGTGTCAAGACTGAACCATTCTTTGTTTAAATACGTCCAAAGTCCGGTTTTGACTGAGTTATGGAATTTAAAGAGGTGTTGTGACATTATGCAAATTAGATGCATAAATTTATTCCTATCTGAAACTTTGGATCATATTTTACATCTTTCTAATTGACAGTAAGCCATTATCTTTTACCACTTTCAAGTTATAGCCTTGGAAATCTGAACCGTTTTATTGACAAAAAATATTTACCACTCTTGATCACTGGGGGTTATGTCGCAATTCGGCGACAGACACACTCAAAAGGTTAAGAGTCTGGGCTCTGTGGAAACACTGTGCCCAGACTCATGACAGAGCCCCCCTCCCCCAAAAAGGGGTGGATTCCAGACACCCTCAAGTAACCCCGCCCCCCCCAGGAGAAAAAGGTACAGCAAAAAAACCCCAGGGTGAGAGGTGGGGGAAACAGGTTAGGGGGGAGCAAAAATGTGAAGCCCACTCAGGACCAGAACTCATGCTACACCAGGCCCCTGGGCCCCCTAGGCCAAAGAACGTGGCTGTTCAGGTGGCCAGCCAAAGTCCCAAGCCAGACAGACGGCAAGGTGGAATGAATCGGGTGGCCTGCCGGAGAATATGGGCCACCCAACCCAGCGGCTCAGTCTGTTGGGTGGCCAGCCTGAGTTCTTCAGCCACCAAAACCGAAGGGGTGACCCAGGAGGTGGTTCCCCCACGGGAGCCCAATGAGGGGATGAGGGCCTAAGGGGGGGAACCACGACGGTGTTTGGTGGCGGGAATGGACCCACAATGGCATCTGGCAGTGGAGGGGAAACCATGACACCCTCGGTGGTCCTGAGCTGAGGACTGGTTGCACCCACAGGAGTCCAGGGCTGGGACATAGCTGGACCCTCGGCAGCTCCGGGTTGGAGCATTGCAGCACCCGCAGCGGCTCCGGGCTGGAGCATTGCAGCACCTGCGGCGGCTCCGGGCTGGGCCAGTGCTGCACCCACGGTGGACCCTGGGCTGGGGAGTAGTACCCATGGCGGACCCATACTGGAATGCAGCACCCACATTGGATTTATGCTGGGGTGCAGCACCCACGAGGGTCCCCGACTGGGATGCAGCACCCATGGAGACTCAGACTGTGGAGAAGGAACCCACACGATGACCTCGGGCAGAGGGCAAGCTGCACCCATGGAGATCCTGGGCTGGGACAGAACTCCTGGGACAACTTCCACAGCAGGGGAAGCTGGGCCTGTGGTGACCTTGGGTGGTGACCCCGTATCCACGGAGACCTCTTGCTGTGCTTGAACATCTCCGGTGACCCTGGGAGAAAGCTCAGAGGAAACAGACAGAGGAACAGGGTCAGGGTCACCGGCAGCGGCGGAGCCCGGCGAGGCGAGCTCAGGTGCAGAGGGCGGCTGCACCCGGCTCTCCTTACCAAGAGCCAGGCAAGACCTCTCAAAAACTGATAAGAGAAAAACAAGAGATAGCACTTGCTTGAGCTCGAGCTCCACTGCCGTCCAGGACTTCGTCGATCCAGATGATGACGATGTCTCAGGCCTGGTCTTTTGGAGGTCAAGCTCAGCCTCGAACTCTGCTGTAGTGGCCTCTGCAGCAGGCATGATGGTGGTTGCAGTCTTGGCTTCCCCAGACGATGGGGCCCATACTGGTGGCTCGTTCGGCGTGGCAGCTGGGGGTTGGCTCCACGCTGGCACTGGAATGGGGTCCTCCAGGGCCACAGGCTCCTCCATTGTCCAAGTTCCGGGGCCTGTCGGACACTCAGGAATAAACAGAGGAGACACGGAGAGGGCAGGTGAGGATTTTTTAATTGCAGCAGGTGGAAAGAGCTCAGGGGACTGCACACCCTGAGTCTCTCTACCGGGAATAAGGCAAGGCATGCCATCATAAATCGACATAGAATGAAATGAAACTTGCCTGTTTTCCCAGTGTGCGATGTTATCTGCTACAACAGGTGGAAAGTCATCCCTCTCTGTGGCTATGGGTGTGATGGGCCCCTTGGAGGATCGTGGAGGAGCCTCCCCTGTCATCACGGAGAGGGACGGAACCGGGGAACAAAGGGAGGACCTCTCAGCAGTAGGAGAGGACGCCGAAGTGGAGTGGGGAACTGCAGCTACAGGCCCAGAGCAAGCTGAATATTCAGCCGGAGAAGAGAGGGAGGAAGGCTGTACTGCAGAGGAGGGCTTCAGTTTCGGCGTCGAGGAAATGGCTGTCGGAGAGGCAGGAGGATTCCTCCGGTGGTCCGGACAGGGATGACGTTGTCGTGGAGTGGATGTAGCACAAACAGGCGTCAGAGGCTGGTGCGGAGTGGAGACAGAGATCCTGGACTGCCTCCCCTTCGGCGTACGCCCAGGCTTCTCCGGGGAATTTCTCACCACGCCGCCGTTCTCACGTTGCAGCACTGCCACCAGAGAGATCCTCTCCTTTCCCTCAGCGTGCTCCGAAAGCTGAGGGCACCGGTGAACAGCTGCTTCAGTGAGGCTGGGGTACCACAGTGCGTCCTTCGGGGTGGAAAACGTGCGTGCTGCGGAGATTAGCCCATCAATCTCCATGAGAGCTCGGCAACACTCCCACCCCAGGCACATTGGGTAGCCCCGTCCACCTGCTGAATCCATAATTGCTCCACAGACCGGTGAGTGAAAAAAGAAAAAACACAGAAAGGAAAAAAATGCACAACTACAGCAGTTGGACCTTAATCTGGCAGCAGTATTCTGTCAGGAACGCCCCTTTGGGGCAGAAAGACAAACCCACACACTGAACTGTAGTTGTGACATTTAATAACAGAAGAGAACAAAAATTCCAAAAGTTGTGCAGACGACACAAAAGTACAAATAAGGGTAACTTACAGAGATTGGCACTCCAGAGCGGGAATGGCTCTGGAGGAGGACAGGAGAATATACGGAGGAATAAACTCCATTCATCTCCCAACAATGCAAACAAAGCATCAATACTGCCGCAACGAAACCGTGCACAGACAGTGCTTAAATAATAGGCAAACAAATGAGTGGTAGGTGCGGGCAGCTGAGAATGCAGGTGACCTAATGACTTAACTGCTCACAGCTGAGATGACAGGAGAGCAGACTGAGCAGCGAGTGGGAGTGTCTGGAGAGGGGAGGGCACATAAGACAAAACCCAAAGTATATACATAAACTGGCAAAACAATAATGACAGATATACAATACTCAGAAATAAGTTAAGAGTTTGGGCTCTGTGGAAACACTGCACCCAAACTGACAGTTGGGCGTGGGAAAACTGGATAAAGTAAGGCAACAAGCACTTCTTGTCCACAACCTCGGCGTAGAAGGTCAGAATTTTCCACATGCTAGGTCCGACAGAGTCATACGTGGATGCTGTCCAACTACTTGCTAGCTACCTTGCTACACCAGACAACGTAATAGCACAACGAATTCAGTTCCGCCAGAGGCGACAGGGAGTTGGTGAGTCCATACAACAATTCGTTGCCAACCTGAGACATTTGGTTAGCATGTGCTGTTTTGGACTGTTGGAAGATGAGATGGTGCAGGACCAGTTAGCTGAGCAAACGTGTAACCCAGGGCTAAGAGCTAAGATGCTAACGGCACCAAATGACATGACGCTAGCTAGCACGTTAGAGCTCGCATTCCAGCTTGAGTCAGCAGAGAGGTTAGCAATGGAGCTAAGTAGGCACCAACTACAGAAGCTACCAGGACAGATGACGCTAGCTAATGCGGTGGGCACAGAGGAATATGAGGACACGGCAGAAGAGCATGAGACGAATGCCGTTAACCAAAGGACCACTCTGAGAGGCCCTGTCTGTGGTAGCTGTGGGTCCCTGACGCACCAGGACAGAGCACGTTTTTGCCTGGAAAGAAGACAACGTTGTAACAAGTGTGGATGCTTAAAGGATTTCATCACAGTGTGCTGGTTGCCGGCACCGTGGAGCCTGCCAAGTAAGCCCAGCCGCACACCAACAACAGCCATTCATGCGGTAAGCCCCAACAACAACGGTTATGCATATGGGATGGTTGAATTAGACGGGGTAACTTTACTGCTACTGTTCAACACGACGGCGGCCAGGTCGATGCTAAACTGGGCCATGGTGAAAAAGTTTTCCCCAACCACAAGATTAAGAAGAACCCAACAGAACTGTACGGTTACAGTGATCAAAGACTTTGTAATGTAGGATCAGTTGAGCTAGCGGTCTACTACAAGTCTAAGATTGTGTATGACTTCACGTTCCAAGTGGCAGCACACAGTGACAACATTTTGGGATGCAACCGCTTCTGCAGACTGGGCTTCGCCATCTGAGATAGCGCTGGGTTTGAATGGTCCGGGTGCGGAAACTGGGGCACAACAGACCTCAACGATGATGACGTGGTGTGGGGCAAGGTAATTCAAAGCGGCACCAACACCAAACCATCCACCCCGCGCGCTCAGCAGGAGAGCTGCCCGGAAGGGGAGCAACAGCCAGACTCGTCTCAGTTCCTCACCCAACCGGAGCCGCAGGAGAGGGAGCCTGTGCATACAGAAAACCCCGAGGCATAGCAACAACAACCAGGCACAGACACTGTTCATGACGTGGCATAACGGAGCACATCAGACGGGAGAAAGGAGGAACCGAACTGCTTCCGTACCCACACTCAGCATCAGGCTGCGGAGGTTACAACCGAACCAACAGGTGAAGAGTTTGCTTCAAAGAACGACACAGGAGAGACACCGGACACCTTCCATACCCACAACAAGCTTCAGCCTACGGAAACAATGACGGCAACGACGGGTGAAGGGTCAGTAACAAACACGGTAACAACGGAACCACCACAGCACAACAGCAGTCCCAAACTGGACGAGATTGCAGCGCCACTGAGATCACAACGACGCATGAAACCGAGCAAGGCACCGCTCCAAGTTATGGACTGGGTTCAGGTTCGCACCAGCGAGAGACCAGGACAACGACTGACTAGGCCACAGCCAACAAGACAACGGGCGCAGCTGAGGATTGAGGCAAAACTGGGATCAGCGTGCGTTTGTCTGACAGACAGTTCAGTTTGAACACAAACCAACTATGGCGTGTCCAGGTGGCTGCTTCAGACGGTGAGGCTTTGTGGGAGTCAGCTGCCACAGTGTGGGACCCGGGCCCCAGTGTCATGAAGATTGGCTCTGGCCCTGGGGGTCTGACAGTTCCAGGGATGCATCTGCCATGGGCCTGCTACAAGGCCCCTCCGGCAGAACTGCTCTCCCCATTGAAGACTGAAAAAGAACTGTTCAGGCAGGAGCATGGCTGAGAAGGTGGCAGAATAACCCACCCACCCATCCATTGGTGGTTAACCCACAGACCCTAGTTCTAGGTTCTGAAAAAAAAAAGTTCTTTGAAAATAAGAGAAGTTAAATGTTTTGATATATAATAATGTTGAAATGTGTGTGTGTTTAGAAGATAGAAAATGTGGAATTATTGATATGCTAAATTGGATAGGGCTAATTAGCTGAAAATTTGATTGTGTTCTGCATTTTTGCAAGGTGGGGGAGAATGTGGTGTACAGACTAGTGGGTCATCTGGAGTGGAATGCAGCCTGTGGCTGACGTCACCACTAAAATATATTGGGTGGCCCGCCATCTCACTGGGGGTTGTTCATGAGAGGTACAGCTAGAGTGCAGGTGTATATGTTGAGACCTCTAAGTGTACACATGCTTTACTACTCAGTCTTTTTTGTAATAAAGTTCAGTTTGCAGCATCCTCGTCTGTCTTCATTCCAGGTTTGTGGACATAACACTACAGTCACCAGGAACTTCTAGACATTGACTGCCAACTTAACTCTGACATCTTCAGCGCTTATTCCAGTAGTCAACACCATATCCCTGAGGAGATCACCAGACCCCCATGCGCTCCGTGGATTGTTATTGGGCCCTGCAAGAGGCGCAGACGGTATTGTGAGAGGAAGCAGAAATGAGGCTGCAGGGCTGGCCTCCATGCCCAGATGCGCAAACTATGCACCAAACCACCGTTACCTTCAATTTTGCTCACCAACTCCAGATCACTCACCAACTAAATGGATGAGCTGCAATCAGCAATTGCCTACAGTCACTACATCCAGGACTGTTGTATTCTGATTGTGACTGAGTCATGCCTTCACCTGCTCATCCCAGATGCCACTGTGGAATTACCAGGCTGAACTACATTCCGTTTTGACCTAAACACCAATTCTGGTAAGGGCAGAGGTAGTGGGCTTTGTGCTTCAGTCTTGGTGTAACAACAGCAGAATAATTCACAGCCACTGTTCACTGGACTTAGAGGCCATGTCCTTTCTGTATAGGCCTTTTTCTAACGGCGGTAATTGTAACGGCTGTTTACATTCCTCCAGATGCTAGCATTAGCTTAGCACTTAGCCACCTCCAGCACATCATTAGCAAGCAACAGAAAGATCACTCCAATGCAGTTCACATTATTACAGGGGATTTTAACAAAGCATGCTTAAAGACTGTACTCCCCAAATTCCACCAACATGCTAAGTGTCCCACAAGAGGGGAAAGAACACTGGATCATGTTTACAGCAACATAAAGCATGCCTACAGAGCCAACCCCTCCCTCACCTTGGATAATCAGACCATCTCTCCCTGCTTCTAATACCTGCCCCCCCCCCCCCCCAGGAAGAGTTCCCCCAACCAAACAATTAAAACCTGGCCTGAAAATGCTCTTCTTCAGCTACAAGACTGCTTTAGCTGCACAGATTGGAGCATCTTTGAACAGAAGGACCTGGACTCCTACACAGAGTCTGTCCTCTTCTACATTAAATACTCTGTAGAAAATGTGAGTGTCACCAAACACATCCGAGTCTTTCCAAACCAGAAACCCTGGATGACCAGTGAGATCCAGTCACTGATCAGAGCCTGCAACTCAGCCTTCAAGCACAGGGACAGCTCTCTGTACAGCACTGCCAGAGCCAGCCTCAGAAGAGGCATCAAACACGCCAAGAACGCCTATGGAGAATGGACATTGATTTCATGCTGCGCTGCATTCTGGGCTGTCGTCACCATTTTCGAGGTCTGGCTTCTTTGTTTACCTGTAGTCTATGGCAACTGCTAACGTGAACAGACGATGGAATGCAGCAGACAGAAAATTAAAATTCCTTATTCAGAGAAGCTGAATAAGGAAGTAAAGGAGCCCTACCTCTAAAAAATTAAAGAAATAAACAGGATCAATCCATGAGCGCAAGAAATGGACCACGGATCTCGACCAAATGCCTGGAGTCACGCTGTCAGATGTGTTTGCCTACCTGGTTTGAGGGGTGAGCGCATAAACCCATGAGCAATTTAAAAACTATAAATCATTAGAGGCTGATGTTCAGTTAACCAATGGATGGTCCCGCTGCCTCAAATGTTCCGGGTAAACGACCAGAAAACCGTTATTTGCACAACAGTAAGCCGTCATTGTTTCTACACAGTTTTCTGCACTAGCATGTGTCTCTGCAGCTACAGATATTTCTAAGTCCCAGCGGTGAAATGTTGGATTTATGTTCAACTTAGTCATATGATCCTTGATAAGTATATACACATTACCAACAGGACATGAAATACTAATCCAGTAATGTGATTTAATAAGCCCGACGGTCCCACCGGTGCACTGAAAAAATTACCCGCTATAAAAACATCCTAAACCAGGACAGTGAGGATTTTATAATCACCTGAAAGGAGAATCTGCTGAGTGTAATGATACCAAACATTCTATGGACTTCAGTCCCCAGCTGATATTAAATCCATACCTAATGAAGGTGGTGCAGCTTCAGTCATCTCTGACCGCTCAGTGTGCGTTTTTTTTTTTTCACTTCATGACTGAGATGTAATGATGCCACGCAGTCGTGATGGCAATCAAACATTTCATAGGCCTGTTTGCCTGTACAAAAAATGACTTTGATTGGATATGTAGATATGCAGCTGGCTTGTTAAGAGTCAGCAACAACTTCACGCGCATACAAGTAATCTTTAAATGTTTAAATCACAACTTACCTTGGTGAAAATGCTGTGAATACAACCATGTGCGCAGGAATATTGTCGAAGCTAATGTCTTTCCTTCTGACAGCTACAATCCATTCTATCCCATGTGTCTTTTTTAGCTTGGAGACCCGATTCTCTCCACTTTTCTTCCAAATCGGGAAGTTAAAAAAGCATAAGCTGTTATCAGTCTTTTCCTCACGCCAATCGTGAGAGTGGTTGTTGCATTTGATGATGCAGCAAAACTTCCCCATTCTAATGTTGTGTGGTATTTGGATGAATAACAACAACACACTGAAGCAACCCTCTCAAAAACTTCAGCTTAACAGCGTTCGTTGCTCACTACTAAGCAAAGACAGGCAGAACACTTTTCCCACAATTCCTTGCAGTTTTTCTATCAGGTGATGTCACATGCCCATTCTCTGTAGGAGGAAGGTGGAGAGCCTCCTCACAGACAACCCCCGTCAGATGTGGAGAGGCATCCAGGACCTCACCAACTACAGGCGCCAGGGCCCCACAACATCAGACAGCAGCCCCACTCTGGCAGAGGAGTTTAACAGCTTCTATGCCCAGTTTGAGCTCACCCCTCCAACTCGTCACCCCCCTCCTCGCCTCTCTGTCCCCCACCCTCCCCTCTCTCTCTCTCTCCACAGGTGCACAAGGTGAGGAGGAAACTGAAAGCAGTGAACTCCGGCTGAGTTGCTGGTCCTGATGGCATCCCAGGAGCGGTTGTCAAAACATGTGCAGACCAGCTGGAAGAGATCCTCACCAAGCTGTTCAACCTCTCCCTGACACATGCCACCATCGCCTCCTGCCTCAAGGCCTCCACCATCATCCCCATCCCCTAAAAGTCCACAATTGACAGCCTGAATGACTACAGACCAATAGCACTCACGTCTGTAATCATGAAGTGTTTTGAGTGACTGGTGTCCCAGCACATCAGGGACTGTCTTCCCCCCTCCTTCGACCTACATCAGTTCGCCTACAGGGAGAACCGGTCTACAGAAGACGCCATCGCCACCACTCTCCATAGAGTGCTGAGCCACCTGGAGAACCCCAGGAGCTACATGAGGATGCCCTTTGTGGACTACAGCTCAGCTTTTAACACCATCATTCCAGACATCCTGATCAATAAACTGCCCCTCCTCCACATATCCACCGGAGTGGTGGCTCAGTTGGTAGAGCATCCGCCCCACACCCGGGAGGCAGGGGTTCAAATCCCGGCCAGGTCATACCAAAGACCATATAAAAATGGTACTTTCCGCCTTCTAGCATGGTGCTCAGCATAATAGAATGAGGAAAGGAAAGTTACACACAGAGCTACCAGAGGACTGACCCCCCCACTGTAGCTTTCACTACTTACAGTAGCTGTGTGGCCTAGGGTCAGAGAAACGGAGATAGGCGCCGGCCCATACACCAGAAATGGTGTTCCACATGCTGTGGAAGGGAATTAACTAACTAACCTCCACATATCCCCCTCCCACCTGCTCCTGGATAAAAAAAAAAACAACAAAACCTCTCACCAACCGCCCACAAACAGTCAGACTTGGCCTCCACCACTCCTCCACACTGTCTCTCAGCACTGGCTCTCCCCAGGGCTGCATGCTAAGCCCTCTACTGTACTCTCTGTACACCTTTGACTGTATTCCAACCACTGTCATCGTGAAGTATGCGGACGACACCACCTTGGTTGGGCTCATCACCAATGATGATGAGAAGGCATATAGGGTGGAGGGAGAGAATCTGCTGCTGTGCTGCCAAGTAAAAAGTACATTCACTAACTAGATACATGTAGTGATGAGGAAAAAGAGCTCTTCATGGGTGTTGTTCACACAAACAAAATGGACAGAAAAGAGATGACTGGATGGAAGGCAGATGTAAAAATTGAAAACAAAGCTGTCAACTTTAAACTGGACACAGGAGCTCAGGCGAATGTGATATTCAGCCTGTTGAAGAAACTATGAAAAGCACACAGACTAAAACAGACAAAATTAGCTATTTATACAGGTCAAAACATACCAATTAAAGGCAAGTGCTGTCTGCAAGTGAAGCATAAGAAAAAAGTACAGATGCTGATGTTCATTGTAGTAAAAAAGAATGTCATGCCAATATTGGGTCTGAAAACACGTGAAGAAATGAATCTGATCAACAAAGTAAATGCAGTTAATGCTGAAAAAAAAAGTGGAAAACACAATTGATTTACTTGCTGAACATTAAGATGTATTTCAGGGATTAGAATTCCCTGAGGGAGAAGACACAACACTAAAAGAGATGGCAACTCCAAAAATACATCCTCCAAGAAAGATTCTTGTGCTGCTGATGGACAAACTTAAAAAGGAACTTCACCGGATGGAAAAAATGGGAGTGCTGAAGAAGACTGATGAACCTACAGACTGGGTAGATGTAGTAGTTGTTGTGGGTAAACCAAATGGAAATCTCAGAATCTGTCTTGATCCACAAGACTTAAATTCAGCAATAAAAGAAGAACATTATCAACTCCCAACTGTGGATGAAATCATGAGCAAATTAGCAAATGCTACTTCTCAGTCCTAGATGCCAACTCAGGACTTTGGCAAATCAGACTTGATGAAAACAGTTCTCGTCTCTGCTCCTTTAACACCCCATTTGGCCTCTATCGATTCCTGAGACTGCCCTTTGGAATTAACTCTGCCTCAGAAGTTTTTCACAGGACAATGAAACAAGTTTTTGAAGGAACGGATGGTGAGGAAATGTACATTGATGACATCTTGGTGCGGGGCGACACTAAAGAACAACATAACATGAGGCTGAAGCAAGTTCTGGAAAGACCTAGAGCAAACAACTTGAAACTAAATCAAGAGAAATGTAAAATAGGACTCCAAGAAATGAAATACCTGGGACACATTTTGTCCAAAGATGGACTAAATCCAGACAAACCCAAAGTGGAGGCAATACAGAAAATGCCAACCCCAGAGTGCAAAAAAGACCTGGAGTGGTAAGTTATTTGGGAAAATTCATTCCAAATTTATCAGACCAAACAGCACCACTAAGAGAACTTATACAAGAAGATGTTCCATGGGACTGGAAGAGTCACCACCAAGAAGCTTATAATAACTTGAAAACAGCTCACACATGCACCCATATTGAAGTATTATGATGTAGCTCTGCCAGTAAAACTCTCAGTAGATGCTTCAAAAAGTGGATTGGGAGCAGTTCTATTTCAAAAAGAAAACCCAGTCACATATGCTTCTAGAGCCTGAAGTGAAACTGAACAACGCTGTGCACAAATCGAAAAAGAAATGTTGGCAATAGTCTTTGGATTAGAAAGATTTCATCAATCTGTCTATGGAAAAGAGGTTGAGATTGAATCTGACCACAAACCACTTGAAGTCATTTTGAGAAAACCACTAAGTCAGGGGTGTCCAGTCATGTGCCATGGAGGGCCAAGACCCTGCAGGCTTTACCTCCAGTGTCTTCAACAGCAGATTCCACTGAACTTCTTCCTACTGATTGTTGACAAGTGAAAACATCTGCTGAAGAGACTGGGTAGAAGAGAAAATCTGCAGAGCCTTGGCCGTCCATGGCACATGATTGGACACCCCTGCACTAAGTAGTGACTAGAGACTGTTGTTAATAACACAAAATTACCAAATGAATGTGAAGTCTGGTCCTGGTGAGGAAATATTGTGGCTGATTTGCTATCAAGAGCCTACTACAGATACTGTAACAGATGATCAAGAAATTGAAACATGTAAATATGGGGGTAGCAGCAATATCTGTAAGTACTGAGAAAATGGGTAAAATACGAGAAGAAACAGCCAATGATGACATACTCCAAATTTTAAAAAGAACTGTATATATTGGCTGGCCTGAAAAGAAAAACTCCAAGAGACATCCAAGATTATTGGAACTACAGGGAAGAGATAAGCTGTGATGGAATTTTCTTCAGGAGACAAAAATCATCATAAGGCAAACACAAAGACAAGAAATGCTTGATCGCATTCATGAAGGTCATTTTCACATTGAGAAGTGCCAAAGAGCAAGAGCTCTTCTATTCTGGCCAGGTATGTCAAAACAAATAACAGACATAGTTAATAACTGTTCACTGTGCAACACGTACAGAAAAGCACAATCCCAACAGCCTCTGCAACCACACAGTGTACCAGAAAGACCATGGGAAAGATAGGTGTGGACCTTTTCACATTTAACAAAAATGAATACATAATCATTTTGGACTATTACTCAAAGTTCATAGAAGTGGAGTTTTGAAAAAAAAAATGACACAAGAAGCACAAGTGTGATCACACACCTAAAAAAAAAAAAAAAATCACAACTTGCAAGATATGGCACACCTGACGTGATTATATCAGACAATGCACCCCAATTCAGCTCAGACACTTCCAAAAGATTCTCTGTAGAGTGGGGATTTCAGCACACAACATCAAGCCCTCACTTTCCCCCAAATCTAATGGACTGGCAGAAGAAAGTGTTCAAACCATAAAATCCACGTTAAAGAAAACATAAGCAAGTGGTGGAGATGCTTATCTCGCTTTATTAATTAAACCTCAGAAACACACCACTGGATGACATTGGAGCATCACCAGCTCAACTGCTGATGGGAAGGCATTTGAGAAGAAAAATCCCAGCAACAGAAAAACAGCTAATGTCAAATACAGTTGCAAAACCAGTCAAACAAATTCTGGAAAACCGACCTTTTTGAATATGATACCACAACTTGCCATGTCTATCTTTGTGCAGTTTGATGTGAACAAGCCATCCACTATTCACGTTAACTATCTCCTAAGATGTACATTAAAAGTGTGTGTGTGAGTGTTGGTTTGGGTGTGTAACTAATGTAATAGACCTGACTAAAAGAAGGGAAAGAGAGAGAAAGAGGGCTCTATAGCTCTGCCTAATTCCTGTTTATCAGATGGTGGTTGCTTAACACTTCAGATTCTAGTTTAACACTTAACATATTTGTTCATAAGAATGTAAACAGAATATGTATAGAATATGTGTAGAGCATAATGGGAGATGACCTACAGAATTATTATTTTGGCACTCTAACTTTTCATAACCCTTTCAGTATTTTCCACAAATAGTAGATATTTATTGTAACTGAGATAATGGCATAGCGTTAAAGCATCTGCTCTACAAGTGGGAGGCTGGGGTTTGAATCCCAGCTGGGTTGTTCTTGTAATTTTATATTTATTTTCAAGGTGAGTGTTTGTTGTTTCAAAGAGCTTGGATCATTATTATGCATCATTATGCTGAGGAACTATTGCCATTGTGCCCTGCATGAGAATAAGAACAGAACTGAATATACTGGGAAAGACAGTATAAGACTGTTGAAAATTTATTAGCTCTTAATAAAAATGGATAAGTAGTACAAGCACACCAAGTGACACAGGCACACACAGTTTTATTTCTTTTTTCCCTTATGATCATTGATATTTCTTAAATATTAACTCCCTCTGGATATTTAAACTGTCATAACCCCAGAGGTTCTGGTTGTGGTGGTGGAGTGGCGGCAATTTTCCATTCTAAATTACTAGTTAATGTTAAGCAAAAATTATGTTTTAATTCCTTTGAAGGTTTGGTCCTCAGTGTGGGGCTTGTTGGCAGTCTTGGCTTGAACCCAATTCTCTTTGCCATAGTTTATCGTCTTCCCTCGGCCTATTCAGAGTTTCTATCTGAATTTGCCAAATTTTTAGCTGATTTAGTGCTGAAAACCGATAGAATAATTATTGTAGGGGACTTTAATATACATGTTGATGTAGAGAGTGACTGTCTTAATAAGGCATTCAATTCAATTTTAGACTCAATGGGGTTTTCCCAGAAAGTAAAAAATTCTACCCATCATTTCCACCATACATTGGACCTTGTTTTGACTTATGGTAGATATCGAAAATCTGGTAGTGTCTCCTCATAATCCTGTACTGTCTGACCATTGTCTGTTAATTTTTGATTTCATTATCTCTGATCACTTGTTTCCTAAAGAAAAATACTACTACAGCAGATGTCTTTCTGATGACGTTGCCAAGTTTTTGCAGATTGTCTCCTCTATGCCATGGGTCAACACAACAGAAACAACAGAAATAAAAGATGGAGAATCTGCTCCATTCATGATTGATAGCATGGTTGATAGCATTACAGCCTCTCTGCATAGGACTCTAGATTTGGTAGCCCCTTTAAAAAAGAAAAAGTCTAACCAGAGATTTCTAACCCCTTGGTTTAACTCAGAAACTTGTGGCTTAAAACAGAAAACTCATCAATTGGAAAGGAAATGGCGTTCAACTAATTCAGATGAATTCTACTTAGCGTGGAGAAATCATTTCTTAATCTATAAAAAAAATGTCTTAGAAAAGCTAGATCAAGCTATTATTCTGCATTAATAGAAGCGAACAAGAATAACCCCAGGTTTCTCTTCAACACTATAGCCAAGCTTACAAAGAGCCAGGACTCAGTCAATCCTCGCATCCCCCCTGAGCTTTCTAGTCAGGACTTTCTGAACTTTTTCAATCATAAAATTTTATCTATTAGAGATGAAATCAGTCAGATTCTTCCTACCGTAAACTCAAGTACATTAACTACTACAGCTCCCTCAATTGATATCTCCTTAGATAAGTTTACTCCAATCGACCTCTTAGAGTTGGATAAAATAATTTCCTCATCTAAGTCTTCATCTTGCCTTTTAGACCCTATTCCTTCCAGGTTATTTAAAATTATCTTCCCAATTATTGGTAGTCGTATTCTTCTTATAATTAATTCTTCTTTAACTCTGGGCTATGTACCACTGGCTTTTAAAACTGCTGTAATTAAACCCTTACTCAAAAAACCGACGCTCGATCCTGGAGTTTTGGTCAATTATCGACCAATCTCTAATTTGCCTTTCATTTCAAAAATCTTGGAAAGAGTTGTTGCTGCGCAATTATTTGACCATTTGCAGGGAGTTGGTTTGTTTGAGGTGTTTCAATCTGGGTTCAGAGCTCATCACAGCACTGAAACTGCCTTAGTGAAGGTCACTAATGACCTCCTGATTGCATCTGATAATGGACTTGTCTCTGTTCTTGTTCTTTTAGATCTCAGTGCAGCCTTTGACACTATCGATCATGCCATTCTACTTGATAGATTAGAACACTTTGTTGGACTAAATGGAACTCCGTTGCAGTGGTTTAGATCTTATTTGTCCGATAGATTTCAGTTTGTTCACATCAACGATGAATTTTCTTCCAACTCTAAGCTCAGTCACGGAGTTCCACAGAGATCTGTGTTAGGCCCTACTCTTCTTAGTTTATATATGCTCCCATTAGGCAATATCATCAGAAAGTACTGTTTATATTTTCACTGTTACGCAGACGACACACAACTATACCTGTCAATGAAGCCCGATGATTGTAATCAATTAGTCAAGTTAGATGCCTGTCTTAAGGACATCAACGCTTGGATGACTTGTAATTTTCTACTATTAAACTCTGATAAGACTGAAGTCATTCTTGTTGGCCCAAAACATCTTAGAAATTCCTTCTCAAATTATGCCCTTAATTTAGTTGCCGCCACTCTCACTCTGAACAGTTCTGTGAGGAACCTTGGAGTTATTTTTGATCAAGATTTGTCCTTTAATTCACATATTAAAATTGTTTCTAAGACTGCCTTCTATCATCTACGCAATATTATCAGGAACATCTTGTCTCTGAATGATGCTGAGAAACTGATTCACGCCTTTGTCAGCTCTTAGTTAGATTATTCTAATTCATTATTATCTGGTTGTCCTAAAGTATCCTTAAAAAATCTTCAGTTGATTCAAATTGCTGCTGCTAGAGTTTTAACTGGTTCTAGAAAAAGAGATCATATCTCCCCGGTTCTGTCCTCCCTTTACTGGCTTCCCATAGAATTTAGAATCAAGTTTAAAATCCTCTTCTTACTTTCAAAGCTCTTAATAATCAGGCCCCCTAATATATAAAAGATCTGATATTACCTTACCATCCTAATAGAGCATTACGCTCCCAAAATGCTGGCTTACTTGCGGTGCCCAGAATCTCCAAAAGTGCAGTGGGAGGCAGAGCCTTCTGCTACCAAGCTCCTTCTCTCTGGAACCAGTTACCACTCTGGGTCCGGGAGTCAGACTCGGTCTCTGTTTTTAAGAATAGGGTAAAATCCTTCCTTTTTAATATTGCTTACGTTTAAGGAGGGATTTTGTGTCTCTTAACCCCACTTTTGTTCCGTTGTTATTTGATCCATACTGCTGGTTGACCTCCAATAATGTACTTGGCATCTTACTGTTATGCTCTTTATGTCTGTCCTCTCCATCCTCCCTATCCCCTCACCCCCAGCCAGTCGCAGCAGATGACTGCCCCTCCCTGAGCCTGGTTCTGCTAGAGGTTTCTTCCTGCCAAAAGGGAGTTTTTCCTCTCCACTGTCACTAAGTGCTTGCTCACAGGGGATCATCTAATTGCTGGGTTTTTCTGAGACTGTGTTTTTTTTTTTTTTGTTTTGTTTTTTTGCACTGTGGCACCACGAGATGGCTTCTGTTGTGATGTGGCGCAGTATAAATAAAGCTGAATTAAAAAATTGAATTAAAAGACAGCACATTTATTGAAATTGAAAAAATACACATTAAACCAAAAATGCCGGTATAAAAAGCTGCATGCTGTATACTTTTTGTCGACTACATGGCCTAGTATTGTTCGTCCTTTGTAGTCGAAGGTGACCATGAAATCATCAGATGTTGAAAGAGCTGCTTTGATGTGTCCGGAGGTTGCTGATGAGCCCAATCCGGGCATGGAATCCTCTCCCATAACTGGGACACATGTAGGTAGGAGTGGAGTGCTGGATGCTTGCAGCTCTGGCCTTGCGTGTCTCACGTTTCTTCTCTGCAGCATTGGTTCTATTGTCTTCAGCTGAACGAAATCCACTGTGAATAAGGCTGTACCATGTGGGTCGGTCTGCAGCGATGTTCTCCCAGGCCAATGTGTCTATAGAGCAGTCTCTCAGGCAAACCTTCAGGCTGTCCTTATATCGTTTGCACTGCTCTCCAACAGAGCGTTTGCCTTGGTGGAGTTCCCCGTAGAACAGCTTCTTGGGGATGCGATTTTCGGGCATGTGGATGTCATGATCTACCCATCTGAGTTGAGCCTTATGTATGAGAGTGATCATGCTGGGAATATTGGCTTGCTCTGATTCTGTGTTGCCATCAGATATTAAAGAGATTCCAAAGGCATCTCAGATGGAAATGGTTCAGCTGTTTTTCATGTTGTCTGTGTGTGGTCCAGGCTTCACAATCATACAGGAGAGTAGTAAGGACTACTGCTCTATAAACTTTGAGCTTGGTAACAAGACAGATCCCTCTTTTCTCCCAAACCATCTTCCTGAGCCTTCCAAATGCACTGCTGGCTTTGGAGATTCTGTTGTTGATTTTAGCATCTATGTTGGCTGGACGGGAGAGAGTACTACCAAGGTAAGCAAAATTTTCAACAGCCTGAAGTGTCTTTCCATTAACCGTGATGCTTGGGTCCTGGTATGGGTTGTTTGGAACATCACTTTGGTCTTCTTGGTACTAGTGGTATGGCCAAAGTTGTTGCATGCTGTAGAGAAACTGTCCATCTCCAGTTGCATCTCTTGCTGACTACTAGCATTGAAGGCACAGTCATCCGCAAAGAGGAAGTCTCGGATGACAGTTTCCTTCACATTGGTGACAGCCTGTAGATGTCTTGGATTGAATAGTCTCCCATCATACTTGTATCTAATTTTAATACCAGCCTCGCAGTCTCTGAATGTATCAGTCAGCATGGCACTGAACATCATGCTGAAAGTGTTAGGGCAAGAATACAGCCTTGGTTGATGCCATTGGCCACAGGAAAGGAGTCTGATGGCTCACCATCATCTAGAACACGTGCAGTCATGCTCTCATGGAACTGGCGGACGATGGCGAAGAACCTGTCGGGGCAGCCAAACTTGCTCATGATTTTCCACAGTCCTTCTCTGCTGACGGTGTCAAAGGCCTTAGTCAGGTCCACAGATGTGGTATAGAGGTCACGGTGCTGCTCTATGCACTTCTCCTGAAGCTGACTGGCTAAATATCATGTCAACTGTTCCTTGTCCTGCTCAGAAGCCACACTGGCTCTCGGGGAGGAGACCCTGCTCCAGGTGTTGTAAGAGGCGGTTGAGCAGCACACGAGCCAAGACCTTGCTGGCTATGGAGAGAAGGGAGATTCCTCGGTGGTTATCACAGGACTGGTGGTTGTCTTTGTGCTTGTAAATGTGAACAACTGTGACATCTCTAAAATCTTGGGGTAACTGTTTTTTGTCCCACATGGACTGAAAGAGGCGGGTGAGCTGGTCAAACAAGATTGGACTGCCTGCTTTGTAAACCTCAGCAGGGATGGTGTCCGCTTCTGAGGATTTCCCGTTGGAGATTTGCTTGAGAGCTTTCCTCACCTCTTCAGCTGTTGGATGATTGTCAAGTTCCAGGTTCACCGGAACTTGAGGAAGATGTGCAATTCAAAGTCAAAAAGTCAAAGTGCCTTTATTGTCATTCCATTGCTAATAAACAATGCAACGAAATTGAGATACTTCTCCCTAAAAACAAACTATCACACTCACAGTTCACTCATGCATTTAACATTCTCATAATTACAACAATAAATAATGCTTGAAACAATATTACCTAAAAGTTGAATACAATATGTACATAGCAATAATGAAAACATACTGAGCGATAAATATATAAGACCAGCTTATACACACAGGGTTATTGCCACAAAATAACCTAAAATAATATAAAATAATATCAGCAGTCTGTACGTGTTACATAAATCCGTTCAAAATACGTACTACTGCTGGGAAAAAACTATGATTTAACCTGGTAGTCTGGGTTTTATGGGATCTGTACCACTTTCCCTAGGGGAGTAAGTGAAAGAAATCATGGCCTGGATGAGTGCAGTCTTTAATGATGGCAGTAGCTCTGTTGAGGTACCGAGACCTGGAAATCTCTTCCAGAGAAGGGAGAGAACAGCCAGTGATTTTTGCGCAGTCTCGATCACTCTCTGGAAGGCTTTGCGGTCTGTGGCTGAACAGCCTCATACCAAACTGTGATGCCATATGCAAAATGCTCTCAATAGCAGAGCGATAAAATAAAACCAGCGACTGTGCATTCAGGCCATTCTTCTTGAGGAGCCTCAGAAAGTGTAGACGTTGTTGAGCCTTTTTTATCGTAGCTATGGTGGTTAACTGCCCAGGTAAGGTTGTGAGAAATATGAACACCCAGAAACTTAAAAGCCTCCACCCTCTCCACACACTCCTTGCCTATATATAGAGGAGGTGGCTCACTGCTATGCTTCCCTAAAATCAATAATGAGTTCTTTTGTTTTTTTGTGTTCAATAGTAGATTATTATCTGAGTACCATCACACCAGTTTCTGGACCTCATCGCTGTATGCGGACTCATCTCCTCCTGATATGAGCCCCACTACTGTTGTGTCATCTGCAAACTTCACTATAATGTTTGTGGGATGAACAGGTACAGTATGCAGTCATATGTGTACAATGAATACAAAGTGGGGCTCAACACACAGCCCTGTGGTGAGCCTGTGTTAAGCATGACTGTAGAGGAGGAATGGGGTCCAAGTCTAACAGTCTGTGTTCTGTTTGTTAGGAAGTCCTTAATCCAGCTGCAAGTGTGAGTAGGCCAGACAAAGCTAAGCAATTTGGTGATGAGAATGTTGGGAATAATTGTATTAAATGCCGAGCTATAGTCCACAAACAACATTCTTATATAGCTCCCCTTGTCTTCTAAATGGCTGAATGCCGAGTGGAGAGCTATAGCAATTGCTTTATCATGATAGTGGAGGGGTGGTTGAGTACACTATCAAAGTGCTCGGCCCATCTCTTCAGTATCTGCTTCTTCTCAATGAGGAGGGTTGTTCCATCAGGTCCGAGGATGGGGGATGACCCCACACAACCTGAAGTCCATAGGACAGCTTTTAGAGCATCATAGAATCTTTTGGTATCATGCTTGTCTGCGTAGCCTTGGATCTTGTCTGATTGTAGTCACCCCAGTTTTATTTCTTTTTTTCCCTTATGATCATTGATATTCTTAAAAGACAGCACATTTATGGAAATTGAAAAAATACACATTAAGCAAGTAATACCCTTGTAAAAAGTTGCATGCAGTATACTTTTTGTTGACTACATGGCCTAGTAGCAGCAATGAAGTTTCACATGAGGCTTTGTCTATGTGAACCATTTTGATGGAAAGGCTCAAGTCTTCAAGAAAGCCTTATCTGGCCATCACTAAGTGGTAGCCTAGTGGTGAAATGTCTGTCTTGCATCTCAAGAGCTGGGGTTCAAGTCTCAGTGGAATCGTTCTTATTTATTTTTATATTTTAATTTTTATTTGCAAGGTGAAGTGTCTGTTGTGTTTCAAAAAACTTGGATACAGCAATAACACATCACTTACCTTTTGTTCTTATTAAGACAAAATAGAAGGAGATGTCTTTACCTTCTTAACATGTTTCAACTGTGCACTGCAGCCTTCGTCAGAAGAGTCAGCTGATTGCTGCCAGGTGACATTTTATCAGCTGACTTTTGTAGGCGGGGCCAGCCCAGCAGACCCTGTCAGATCCACCGAGCCGGCCCGCTTTCCACCGTCAGATGGTCTCTGGAGAATGTGGTCCCAGGTGTGGGAAAGCATAAAGGCCCCTCATCTCGGTTTCATGGTATACTTTTCCCCGCTTCCTGATTTCTATGGCCTCTTTGATCCAGCATTTGTGTCTGTTGCTCTCTGATCCAATAATTTTTGCATTGTCCCAGTCCCATGATGTGATTATTTCTTTTGCAGTGATCTGATATTGCTGATTTAATGTTTCCTTGTTCTGCCTTTTCTTTTTGTGATCTTGTGAGTCATCCTTGCGTTTCCTTCTCATGTTCCTTCTGGTGTTCTTTTTCCTTTTGGTGTTCTTTTTTGTGTGAATTTTATACTTCCAGTGCTGTCCGTGCTATTCAGGTGCTACTGAATAGCATGGACAATAAGGAAAGGACACACACAAGAACTCACTGACCACCTGAATAGCACGGACAGCACTGGAAATATAAAATTCACACACGAAGAGGAGGGAAAATGGCCACCATAGTCTTTCTGGACATAAAAATCCACCACAACGATGACGGCAGCATAAAAATCACAGTCTACAGGAAACCAACCCACACAGATCAATACCTACTATGGACATCAGAACACCCCAGAGCACACAAACTATCAGTTGTCAGGACGTTATATGAACTGGCCACCATCATCACAGACCAAGAAGACAGACAGGAGGAGGAAAACCATATAAAACATGCACTTATACGCTGCCAATATCCAGTATGGGCCATAAACAAAGGGAAACAGCAAGTCAAAAACAAAGAAAGCAAACAGGAAACAAAGACACAGAAAAAAAAGCCGAAATCAAAAACAAGGACACCATAACTATACCATACATCTGAGGGATCACGGAACCAATCAAAGGATCATGAAAAAATACTAATAAACACAGCAGTAAAACCACACAAAAAATTAAAGACAGTTATTTAGTAACACGCGAGGACAGAATAGAAACAAGACAAAAAATGCAATGTAAATATATGAAAAATCATGCAGATCTACAACAAAACCTACATTGGAGACACTGGAAGATCATTCACCACAAGGAAAAAAGAACACCAGAAGGAATGTGAGAAGGAAACCAAGGACGACTCACAAGATCACAAAAAGAAAAGGCAGAACAAGAAACATTAAAATCAGCAATATCAGATCACTGCAAAAGAAATAATCACATCATGGACTGGGACAATGCAAAAATTATTGGATCAGAGAGCAACAGACACAAATGCTGGACCAAGGAGGCCATAGAAATCAGGAAGCGGGAAAAAGATACCATGAACCGAGATGAGGGGGCCTTTATGCTTTCCCACACCTGGGACCACATTCTCCAGAGACCATCTGACGGCGGAAAGCGGGGCCGGCTCAGTGGATCTGACAGGTCTGCTGGGCTGGCCCCGCCTACGAAAGTCAGCTGATAAAACGTCACCTGGCAGCAATCAGCTGACTCTTCTGACGAAGGCTGCAGTGCACAGTCGAAACATGTTAAGAAAGTAAAGACATCTTTCTATTTTTGTCTTTAATAAGAACAAAAGTTAAATAATTAAAAGAAGGCAAAATGAACCTACTTGAACAATAACACATCATTATGCTGAGCCACTATTGTGCCCTGCATGACAATAAGGACAGAGATGAATGTAACTTGGAAAGACAGTATAAGATTGTTGAAAAGTTATTTCTTTAAAAAATAGATAAGTAGCACAAGCACATTCACTGTAATCGCTCAGTTTTATTTTTTCCCTTATGACCATGATATTTCTTAAAGACCAGTACATTTATTGAAATGAAAAAAATACACAAACCAATCACACCCTTGTAAAAATCAGCATGTTGCTCTATGTTTTGTCCACTAGATGGCCTCGTAGAGAAAATGAAGATTCCACATGAGGCCTCTCTATATGAGCCATTTTGATGAAGGCCTCAGTTCACCAGAAAGCCTCATCAGGCAATCACTAAGGACTTATTTAACAAAAACACAAAGGGACAAGTAAATAACAGCACAGGGGCAGAGAACACAAAATCACTAGGGCCAAAACTCACAGGGAGTTCCAAATACACATAACCAAACACATAATCCAAACACAAAGAGAACATCAGGATACAACAATGAGGATGCCAGACAGAGCACATACAAAAGCTGACATAAATAGAACTGATAATGAACTTGAAATGAAAGAAATATCAATGATAATAAAGGAAAAAAGAAATGGTAAAACTGAGGTGACTACAGTGAATGTGCTTGTGCTACTTATCCATTTTTAAAGAAATAATAACTTTTCAACAGTCTTATACTGTCTTTCCTAGTACATTCATCTCCGTTCTTATTGTCATGCAGGGCACAATAGTGGCTCAGCATAATGATGTGTTATTGTTGTATCCAAGCTTTTTGAAACAGACACTTCACCTTGCAAATAAAAATAACCCCCAGGGACTTGATCCCCAGCTCTTGAGATGCAAGACAGATACTATACCTCTAGGCGGCCACTTTGTGATGGCCAGATAAGGCTTTCTTGAAGACTTGAGAGCCTTTCCATCAAAATGGTTCATATAGACAAAGCCTCATGTGAAACTTCATTTGCTCTACTAGGCCATGTAGTCATCAAAAAGTATACAGCATGCAGATTTTTACAAGGGCATTATTGGTTTAATGTGTATTTTTTTCAATTTCAATAAATGTGCTGTCTTTTAAGAAATATCAATGATCATAAGGGAAAAAGAAATAAAACTGGGGTGACTACAATAAATGTGCCTGTGTTACTTGGTGTGCGTGTACCATTTTTTTTTATTAAGAAATAATACATTTTCAACAGTCTTACACTGTCTTTACCAGTATATTCAACTCTGTCCTTATTCTCATATAGGGCACAATGGCAATAGTGCCTTAGCATAATGATGCATAATAATGATCCAAGCTCTTTGAAACACAACAGACACTGCACCTTGCAAATAAAAATAAAATTACAAGAATGACACAGCTGGGATTTGGACCCCAGTCTCTCACTTGTAGAGCAGATGCTTTACTACTAAGCCATTACCTCAGGTACAATAAACATCTACTATTTGTGAAAAATACATCAATGGGAGAAATGCGCTCAAAATGTTCCCAAACGGGAGAAGTCTGTGTTTTTGGTGCTGGCTGTGAAAACTGGCTGTGACAAATCCCTTACACAGTCAAACATGACAACACAAAACTTGAGGGACGTGAATTTCCACAGTGTGTCGCTGCTCACTTTATTTCATGTTGCGTGCAAAATCATGGCTTGCCTCCTGACCCAGTCATGTGGTATGGCATTAGCAATATACGTCTCAAAACGCGCTTCGCCAAATATTTCCTGGATAAGCTCGGAGCACCCTCGGAGCTCCAGAGCCTAACGTCCCATCACTAACAATAAATAAACAGATATACACACAGACCCAGGACCAAACAGGGAATGACACAGCAGACAATAACAGAGGACTCAGGGGAACACAGAGGGCAATAAATGTGGATAATAATTATAAATAATTACAAAACCAAATCAGGGGAGCACACAGATGAACATAAATCAGGACATGATCCTAAGATCTTGTCCTGATTCTTAACACCTTCAGATTCCTGGGCACCAACATCTCCTCTGACCTCTCCTGGACTGTCAACACCAAGGCCCCAGTGAAGAAAGCCCAGCAGTGGCTGCAATTCCTCCGTGTCCTGAGGAAGCACAACCTGGACCAGGGGCTGCTGCTGGGCTTCTACCACTGGTCAGTGGAGAACGTACTCACCTACTGTCTGGGTGTGTGGTACACCGGCTCCATGGCCGAGAACAGGAAGGCTGTGTAGAGAGTCATCAACACCACCCAAAAAAAACATCAGTGTCCCTTTGCCCTCACTGGAGGACCTGTTTGACCTGCTTCCCTCTGGATGACAGTTCAGATTGATCAGGTCCCACACCTCCAGACTAAGAAACAGTTTGTTCCCCTGTGCCATCCGAACTGCAAACAGTCAGAGGCCCCACCTCCTTCCCTCTGAATGCTCACATGCACAGAACTGAAGACCTTTAAATTACACTAGTCAGCACCAACAGTGATCTGTGTGGAGTCTGTATGTTCTCTCCGTGTCTGCGTAGGTTTACTCCGGGATTTCTCCGGTTTCCTCCCATATGCCAAAAACATGCAAGTTAGGTTAATTGGCATCAAACTGGGGATTTTAAATTGTCTTTAGGTATGACTGTGAGAGTGAATGGTTGTCTGTCTCTCTGTGTTGGCCCTGCGATGGACTGGCTATTTGTCCAGGGTGTACCCTGCCTCTCGCCCAAAGATGCTGGGATAGGCTCTAGCGCCCCCGCGACCCGAAAAGGATTAAGCGGAAGAAGATGGATGGATGGTCAACACCAAATTTATTGTCTAAGTTTTTTTTTTTTTTTTTTTAGCTGATTTAGGACAGTTTTGATGTGCTGAATCCAAAAATCACATTGGTTTTGCTCAATCAGGTCAACTTTTTGAATTATGGCCACATGTTGTTTTATAAGTTTTTGTTTACATGTATGGGTATTTTCGCTTTATATGATGCAAAATTCTTTTTTATGTCTTGAAATTCTCTGAATTTTGAACAATGATGACCTAACATTCAATTTACATGTACTTACCTTTATATAAAGGTAAGTACATGCACAGTACTAAGTACAGGATTTTACTTAGCACCTGATCGAGAGAAATGGATGTCATTTTCTGATTCAGCTGTGCAAAATTGTCTTAAATCAATTGAAAAAAACAGACAATTTACAAAAAAAATATTTTTGTAACCCTGTGTTATCACTATAACTCACGTCTTTGCACTTTTCACTTTCATGTTCATTGATCCACCAGTGAAGCCACTACTGTACCTGTGTATATTTCCATAATCCTCGGCCGTTTTTATTTCAGTTGTGTGTTTAATGGTGTGCTCTGTAACAGTGTTTTACCTAATCCTTCTCTCATACTAAATTGCGCAGTAGCCTGGTGGAGCACCCACAATTCGGATGTGCTGTACAACTGTACAATGACAAAAAAGCCTATTCTATTTTTCCCACTTTTTTCCCTTTCCCCCATTTATTTCCTGTTTTGCCCGTGTTTTCTGCTGAAGTCAGCGCGGTCGGTGAACTGGTGTTTTTGCGGCTGAGCCTCTCTATCTAGGTCATGTGATCCCATCAGCAGGATTATTAGGGAATCGTTTAGGGATTTGTGCGGCTATAATTCGGCATGTTAGGATCATAATTGATGGAAGATTCCACTTTCATCTTGTAAGACGGCTGGCCTCTGCATGGATTAGACATCTGGACTGAGCTGCCTTATTTCTGAGCCTTATTAGGCTGTGGCTGATTTATCTGTGATTCATGTGTGGCTGCAGCTGAAAAATCCACTGACCTGTATGGCAGAATGGATCAGAACCATCTTTATTTAGAGACGAGCTGCTCGCATACAAACATGGAACCACATGAATTGTACCAGTAATGAATAAATGTTTCTATTTATTCTGTTTTCATCCAGTTTTTTATCTTACATAGAAATATGTATGTAATATGAATCATAATCATCTTTATTTAGAGATAAGATCAGCAAACATTCAAAACAGGATCAAATACAAACACAAAGCCAGGGGGAGAAAACAGGGAAAATACAGGGAGAAAAACTCTGTAAAAATGGGGAAAAACATGAAAAACAAGGAAGCACATTGGGAAAACTAAATCTTTATAAATGTCAACCATAACAGAACAGGCCTGATTTGTGGGAATCAATTTTCACGCCTGAAGGTCTACACAAAGGTTCATGTTTGTGTTTCATCATCTACATCTGGTCCAGATAGGGTTGGTTTCACACCGCTGCTCTTCCAAGAGAACTTATCAGCTTTACTGTGACACCACTTCATTGTCATGACATCGTTTGTATTGTTAGCATGAAGTGGTAACTAGCAAACATGCTACTCACCCTCCAAGATGTTTCCTGCAGCTCACATGTTGGGCCAACACTGGCAGGTTTACATCGGGAGTACATCTTATAGAGATTGTTTGGTCATTGGCAAGACGTTATAACGCCAATGTCTAGCCAACGTCTTGCCAATGACCAAACAACCTCTATAAGACCTCTATAAAACATATTGTATTCCCTTGTGAATATGAACCAGCCTGTAGAGGAGCTGAAATGACGAGGCGATTTTTGTATTAAAAACAGGGTTTTTAATGAATAGCTCTTCTATCGAGTCTCATCAGGTGTAGAGCTTTGCAGAAGGCAAGAGGATGATCTCTGCTCCGCTCGCTGGTTAAATACAAGCACACATAGAGCCACACATTGAAAAAGCTGACATCAGAGCCACACATTGAAAAAGCTGACATCAGAGCCACTCATTGAAAAAGCTGACATCCCCCCGTTATCTTAACCCCCCATTGTTCTGCTATCTCCTCTCCTTGTCTTGGGAGGTGATGGGAACTCCTCCTCTCGCCTTAGGGGGTAAAGGTGTCAAGTCCGTCTCCACCGCCGCGTCTTGGGAGGTCCATTGTCTTTAACCTGGCGGGGGAGATCCTTTGTCCTTTCTAGGTGTGAAGTTCCTTACATATGCTGTCACAAAACATTTCCACTTGTTCTAACATATGTAGATATGGGATATAAGAGTCATATATACCACAGGCCCCCCAAACACTAGGAAAGGACACAGAAAGAATCACAGTCTAAGATAATAACTATGAAATACTACGTGTTACAACTGTTGCCACAGGAGAAGTTTTCCAGCAGCCATGCTCCTAAGAAAGTTCAGTGGTAAACATAACAGCATAGTGAAATCATAAGTAGCCTTAAACTGTTGTAGCACAATTAGTGAATAATTGTGGGGTGGTTGGTATCAGTCCCTGTGCTGTCTGGGCTTTATTCTTCTCCCAAAACTGCTGTAGGTTGGCTTAGGTGTCCCGCTGGGACCTTCTCGTGGTGAATCTGCATTGTGGGAAGGAAAGAGATTATTTGTTCCCTGCCTGGGGGCTGAGACTTTTCCTCTGGGGGGTCTACCACGCCGAGGTGCTCGTGCCAACTGTGCAGGTTCGTCTCTCAGCAAGAAGGCAGGTTTGAGTCTGTCAACACTGACCACTTCCTTTCTGTCCCCATAATCAAGCACAAAGTGTTTGTCACCATTTTCCAGCACTCTGAACGGGCCATCGTAAACTGGGTGTAATGTTGGTTTAATTGCTTCATGCTTAACAAAAACGAACTCAGCGTTTTTTAAAGTTTGAGGAACAAAAACTCGTGGAAAAGAGTGATGAGCTGGACCGTGGAGGGAGTCCGGTCCACTGCTGCCTAAAAACCTTGGGACTGGAAGGTGTCCTGGTTCTGGGTTCTCTGGTAAAAATTCTCCTGGGAGTCTGATAGGCTGGGCAAAAACTAATTCTGCAGGAGAAGCGTCTAAATCCTCTTTAGGTGCTGCACACAACCCCAATAAAACCCAGGGAAGTTTATTTACCCAATTTGTGTCCGTTAGTGAGGCCCTGAGGGCAGCCTTTAAGGACCTGTGAAAACGCTCGCATAACCTATTAGCCTGAGGGTGATAAGCGGTGGTGCGATGAATTGTTGCCCCTAAACTGTTAGACATGGCTGACCAGAGCTCTGAGATAAATTGAGGCCCTCTGTCTGACGTGATGTCCGATGGAACGCCGAAACGTGCCACCCAGTTTGCTAGAAAAACGCGAGCGACTTCCTCCGCTGTGGTTGACGCTAGAGGGACTGCCTCTGGCCAGCGCGTGGTGCGGTCTATCATTGTTAACAGGTGTGTGAAACCTTGGGAGGAAGGTAGCGGCCCCACGAGGTCGACGTGAATGTGGTCAAATCTTCTAGCAGGAATTGGAAAGGGTTCCAGAGGGGCTTTTGTGTGTCTGTGTATTTTGGCGCGTTGACAAGGAATGCAAGTTTTTGCCCATTCTTTTACGTTTTTGTGCAGGCCTGGCCACACAAACTTTTCAGCAACCATTTTGACCGAGGCGCGCACACCTGGGTGCACGAGGGAGTGAATTGCGTCGAAAATACGGCGGCGCCAAGCAGCTGGTACTAACGGGCGAGGTCGGCCGGTTGAAACGTCGCATATTAGGGGGGGCACGCCGTCGCGCAACCCTTTTTTTCTCCAGCCTTAACCCTGTTGGTCCGGACAGGAGCGCGCGCACGTCTGCATCACTGCTTTGTTCTTCCGCCATGGCTGCATAATCTATTCCATCCTGGATAGGTGCTGCGTATGTGTGTGCGTTAGTGAAGAGTTCCGCTGCTGAGGCGGCGTAATCTGTCTCCTCGTGCTCTGGCGGTGTCACAGCGCGAGAGAGACAGTCAGCTACAACGTTAAATTTGCCTGCTACGTGTCGAATGTCTGTGGTGAACTCTGAAATCGCAGCTAGCTGTCTTTGTTGTCTGCCCGACCATGGTTCTGAAATTTTAGCCATAGCAAAAGTGAGCGGCTTATGGTCCACAAAGACCGTGAAACTCCGCCCTTCTAACCAAAACTGGAAGTGGCGGATGGACAAATGAAGTGCTAGCAGCTCTCTGTCGAAAGTGCTGTACTTGCGTTCCGTTGGGTTTAGCGATTTTCTAAAGAATGCCAAAGGTTCCCAGACTCCGCTGACAAGTTGTTCTACAACTGCCCCTATAGCCAGGTCTGAAGCATCTGTGGTCAGAGCAATGCGGGCTGAGGGATCTGGGTGGACTAACATTGTGGCGTTAGCTAAGGCGTTTTTTACTTCCGCGAAAGCGCGTTCGCGCTCCGGGGTCCATTCGACCGCGTTGGAAGCCTTCTTTTTTCTGAGCGCGTCATATAGGGGTTGCATGAGCTGAGCTGCGTGGGGGAGGAAATGGTTGTAAAAATTAACCATCCCCAAAAATTCCTGTAGTGATTTAACCGTTTGAGGCCGTGGAAAACCTTCTATCGCACGAACTTTGTCTGGAAGCGGAAATGCCCCTGTCGGGGAGACCCTATGTCCCAAAAAATCAATTTGCGATACGCCGAATTTGCATTTGGCTGGATTGATTATAAGTCCGTGCTCTTCCAGCCTCTGAAAAACGGTAGTGAGGTGCTGCTCGTGTTCTTCCTCGGATGAGCTGGCTACCAGCATGTCATCGAGGTAGACAAAAACAAAGGGTAGGTCGCGTAGGACTGCGTCCATCATCTGTTGAAAAGTTTGAGCAGCGCCTTTGAGGCCGAACGGCATTCTTAGGAATTCAAAAAGGCCGAAAGGGGTTATAACCGCTGTTTTAGGAATATCTTCAGCTCGGACTGGGACTTGGTGATAACCGCGGACTAAGTCTATTTTTGAAAAAATGCGCGCACCTGCTAAATGTAGTGAGAAATCCCGAATGTGAGGAATGGGGTAGCGGTCATGCGCTGTAGCGTTGTTTAGCCTGCGGTAATCTCCGCACGGTCTCCAAGAACCGTCAGATTTCGGAACCATGTGAAGTGGTGAAGCCCAGGGGCTCTTCGAGCGTCTAACAATGCCCAATTTTTCGAGAGCTGCAAATTCATCCTTTGCTATGTTGAGGTTGGCCGCGTCTAAGCGGCGAGCTTTGGCAAAAACAGGAGGTCCTGTTGTCGGAATGAAGTGTTTAACTCCGTGTTTGGCTACAGTGGCTGAGAATTTGGGGGTTGTGAGTGCTGGAAATTGGGTGAGGAGTTGTTCAAACTTACCTCCCGCTGTGGTGACGCTGGCCTGCACAGGTGGTGGGGAAACTCGAGCTGAACATGGGATAGAAGCAAAAGATAGTGCATTAACCAGGCGCCTATTTGCAAGATCCACTAATAACCCGTGTGCACACAGAAAATCTGCGCCTAACAAGTTAAAGCTCACCGCTGCTACAACAAATGTCCATCTGTAGCTGCGGCCGTGGATGAGGAGGTGCAGGCTCTTTTCCCCGAACGTGTCGATGTCAGAGCCGTTGGCTGCCACTGCTCCGTTGCCCCGGGTGCCCATGGTTCGATCTGCGTGGGAGGGCATGACGAAACTCAGCTGAGCTCCCGTGTCGATGAGGAACTGCTTGCCTGTGTATCCATCCGTCACGTATAACAGCTTATTCTTCTCGCCGAGAACCGCTGCTGTTAATGGCCCTCGGCTTTGGCGTTTCCACGACATCGTAAACTTGCAGGGGGGAATGCATTTGCGGGCTTTCTCTGTGAAGCGGTGGTGATAATAGCAGACATCGTTCTGCTCGTTGCGCTTGGGCCGCGCCGCTGTCACCGTGGGTTGAGTCTCTCCAAGGCTCGGGGTGTCCGTTTTCAGATCTGCAGATGCCGCTGTGGGTGTCCGTTCTCTGCAGGCGTTGACGAGCCGGTAAGCCTCGTTGGCCAGTGTGCGGAAATCCTGATGATTATTGCACTTCATACTGGCGAGTGTCCCTCTCGACTGCGGTGGTAGCGTGCTGAGGAAAATGAATTGGAAAAGGAAATTATCATTATCCTCCTCCTTGAGTTGTAGCAAATCCTCCATGAGGGTCCTTGGATTGCTCCCTCTGTGGCCGTAAACTGCCAGGATCCTCTCGGCTCTTTCCTCCGCTGATGGGACATAATTCGCCACGATGGTCGCCTTGAGTGTCTCATATTTGTCCCGGGCTGGTGGTCGCCGGACCAAGCTCCGCACACACTTCGAAGTGGCGGAGTCGAGTTTGGAGACGATATGGTAAAACTTAATATCGTCTGCTGTGATGCCCGCCAGTATAAACTGGGCTTCAGCTTGCTGAAACCAAGAGGCGGGGTCCTCTCGCCAGAAGTCTGGCAGGTTGACAGCAACGGCGTTCGTGCACACCATCACTGTTGTGCCCGCCGGGTGAGAGTGCCTTGCCTCGGCACTCGCGGCGGTGCTGGAGCTCGGTTGAGCTCTCTCAGTGCCCTCTGCCGTGGGGAACAGCTGTCTGTTTGTTCCCTCGTCTGCGTCGTCGCTGGCGTATGCCCGAGTCACCATGGATGAGCAGCTTGAAGAACGCCTCCGGTCCATATTCTCGTGTCAAGGTCACCAGTGTAGAGGAGCTGAAATGACAAGGCGATTTTTGTATTAAAAACAGGGTTTTTAATGAATAGCTCTTCTATCGAGTCTCATCAGGTGTAGAGCTTGGCAGAAGGCAAGAGGATGATCTCTGCTCCGCTCGCTGGTTAAATACAAGCACACATAGAGCCACACATTGAAAAAGCTGACATCAGAGCCACACATTGAAAAAGCTGACATCAGAGCCACTCATTGAAAAAGCTGACATCCCCCCGTTATCTTAACCCCCCATTGTTCTGCTATCTCCTCTCCTTGTCTTGGGAGGTGATGGGAACTCCTCCTCTCGCCTTAGGGGGTAAAGGTGTCAAGCCGCGTCTTGGGAGGTCCATTGTCTTTAACCCGGCGGGGGAGATCCATTGTCCTTTCTAGGTGTGAAGTTCCTTACATATGCTGTCACAAAACATTTCCACTTGTTCTAACATATGTAGATATGGGATATAAGAGTCATATATACCACACAGCCCATCAGGGTTTGTCATCTAGAACATTGTGATGAACTGGTGGTCAGGTTGGTGTGTTATAGTTTTATGAGGACATTCCCAGTGTAATTTCCCTGTGTTAATAGCATCTCCATGTTTGTGTGGTTCCAGATGAAGGATGGCCGAGTAAATTGGGGTCATGATGATGACGGCGGCGGCTAAAACCATCAGAGCTTCAATAAAGAAGAAGAGCACTGCTGTGTTTTCAGCTTTTATTGGATTATTTACATTCAACATGATTGAGCCACAGAAATGAAATTAAAGTGTGTGTGCCCAACCAGATTTTCCAGGAAAAAAAAGCAAAAAAATGCTGCTGCGGCGGTAATAAGGAGCGACTAATTCTGCCAAAGTCGATTAGACACCATCTCATCCTGCAGGATTAGACAAAGATTAGCGTGTTTTCATCCATTCTTTTATCATTATTCACCGTGTCTCCTTTGTCACGGCTTACACACACACACACACACACACACACACACACATACATGCACACACGTGCACCACACACACGCACACAAAATACACAGAACATAAATCACGAACACACAACAAAAAACACAAACACAACCACACACACAACAGAGCTACACATAAACTACAATACTCAAAACCACAACAGACAAAATACAACAGAATGGGAAGAAAAATGAAGAGGGAGAAAACGTGGAAAAAAAAAAAAAAAACCAGGGAGAAAAATGGGGTGGAAAAAATGGGGAGAAATGAACAGAAAATTTGGAGCAAAGGAGAAAATTTGAAGAAAATGTGGAGAAAATGAGAAGAAAATTTGGAGCAAATGAGGAGAAAATTTGGAGAAAATAAGGGGAAAATTTAAAGAAAATTGGAAAAAATAAAGAGAAATTTGGAGAAAGAAAATAGGGAGAAACTTTGAAGAAAGTTAGGAGAAAATTGGAGGAAAATGGGGAGAAAATTTGGAAAAAATGGTGAGGAAAATGGAGAGAAAGTGGGAAGAAGACAAGGAGAAAATGGGGGAGAAAATGAGGAGAAAATCTTGGAGAAAATGTGGAAAAAAGGAGGAGAAAAGGAGGAGAAAATTTGAAGAAAATTTGGGGGAAAATGAGAAGAAAATTTGGAGAAAATAAGGAGAAAAATTTGGAGAAAATCAGGAGAAAATGTGGGAGAAAATTTGGAAAAAAATGGTGAGAAAATGAAAAGAAAATGGAGAGGAAAATTTGGAGAAAGTGAGGAGGAAATGAGGATGACGCCAATGTCTAGCCAATGTCTTGCCAATGTGCAAATGACCTCTGTAAGATGCATTCCACATGCAAACCTTTGTACATTGGGCAGATGTAGACCCAGATGTATGTGTGTTGTTGGGGCTGAAGGCGAACCTGTTCCAGCTCAAAGCCCCTTAGAGGTATTCTGTTGTCCTGAGTTCTCCTGGCCCCTGTAGGACAGATCACTTCAAGAATCTCCGTCAAGTTTAAAAAAAATACTGCATCTCTGTCTCCTGTGCTCTGGTTTGGTGTCTGCCAGGGATCCTGTGCAAAACCATGTCATAAAACAAGTTCAGGCAAATTGATAATTGGAAAGTAAAATGTTCTAAGAGTGCGAAGTTGAAGCACTGACGTATTGGGTACCCAGACTATGAAAATCGTAGACAGAACAGGTAAGTTGAGTCTCTCCTGGATGGGAGGGAAGGGGGGGCTGTGACACAGGGTACTGTTGTGTGGCCGGACTACTGATCAGAGTGTCAGGGAGTTCAATTCCCGCTCTGTTTGCATGTTGAAGTGTCCTTGAAACAAGACACTGAATCCCCAGTGGTCCTGGTGGTTCAGGCCAGCACCTGTGCATGGCAGCTCTGCCTCCAATCAGTGTGTGAATATGTGGACAGCAGGATCTGGAAAGACCTTCAGTCATGCAGAGATGAGTAAAAGCAGTACATAAGTGAACACCATTTACCATTTGGATAAGTGGGTAGCCACAGGTTAGTCCAACCATCCAATCAGGAGTGAGAAACTCTGTTCACATTTTTTAAATTCTCACTTTTTGACTGACGACTACAGAATACAATGAACTTTTATCCTGGGTCATCTCCCCCCTCGCCCAGCCCACTGCTGCTACACTAAGCTAACTTTTTACTACCAGAGTGATTTTTCAAGACAAACTAACACTGAACCAATAAACACCCACACAGTTATAAACAAGTAGTCTAAATAAACCAGTTTGTTATGACCACAAACCTGGTACAAAAGCAGACGGACGAGGAGGTTGCACTGGAACACAGCTTTAATATAAGATGGTTACACCACAGAGATAGCACAGTCTTGCAGAGTCATCGAGGGCAAAGACAAAGCCCTGAATGGCGGACGCTCATGTTATAGGGGCGGTGTGATGATGCAACCAGAAGGCGGCGTCATCACACCGTACTTCACAATAATCCCCCATCACATTCCCCCCCTTTACAAAAATAAAAACACATCCAATTAGAAACCACCCAAATTTGAAAATACAGAACCCCAAGCAAACACATTAAATTAAAAAGCAAACATAAAATCACAAAACTTCTAAACTCTAAGACGCAAACTAAAAAGGACCTGTGGGTGTTAGTAGCTGCCACATGGCCCTCACGACAAAGTGGGTTTTTCTGCCACTTAATCTTGGAACAGCCATGCTCTCGAACTTAAAAGTTCTAAGTCTTTTATTTACAGTCCCCTACGGAAATGGTGGGTCAGGCGGGTAGGGGAAACAGTCTGAGGGGCTTGAGGCGGCCCGGTGATGGCCTCCTCCCTGGTGCTTTGAAGCAGGGCACATGGCAGCCTCCAACCGGGAGCTTTGAACGTGCTTGTGGCGGCCCTCCTCCCAGGAGCTTTGAATCGGCCCCGTGGTGCGTCCCCCATCCCCGGAGCTTTGAAGCGGACCCATGGCAGCCGCCTCCCTGGAGCCGCTCGGACTGCTGGGGTCAAATCTTCATGATGCCGGAGCCGCGGGTCCCACACCTGCAGCAGCCCAACTCCTGCGGAGCCTCACCATCTGGAGCCACCGCCCAGACATGCCGCAGTTTGTTTGCTTGCCAAACCGATCATCCGTCAGCTGAACATAGGCTGTTCTCAGCATTGCCAATGATCCTCAGCGGCACCCATTGTTTCACTGGCTGCAGCCCCCAGTCGTCGTCGTCCTGACCTCCCGCCGGCGCAGAACCGAACTCGTCCATGACTTGCAGTGGCGCCTTACTTGGTAGTTGATACGCCACTGTGCGTTCACCAGCTCTGTGCTCTCCTTCGGTCTGGCGCCTTTGTTACACTGTGGCAGTTCAGCAGTCACCGTTGTCTGCAGCGGACCCCCTCACCCGTTCGTGGCTATAAACTTGGCCTGAGCACGACTGAAGGTGTCCGGTGCCTCCTTGGTGTTGCTAGTCGGAACAGACCTCCTCGCCCACTAACTCGGACACTCCCACTGCAGCTGGACGAGCCGTGGGCAGGGGAGCCATCCTGGCCCTCCTCCACTGAGCCGTCCAAAGTCCTCTGCTGTGCTGTGTCATGCCTTTGCGTCTGTGCTCGTCTTTCTGTCGCTGTGTGTTGTGGCCCCCTGCATGCTCCGCCCCCCCCCCCCCCCCCGGGCAGCTCTTCCCTTGAAAGCGTGGAGCGGGACGCTTCGGTGTGGTGCTGTCCATAAATACCTCATTGGCATTGGGTCTTGTTACACCCCAGGCTCTGTCTCCTCCAGCTTCGGTTCTGGCTGTATGAGGAGGATGGAGGCAAGTCCACTCTCTGTTCCTTCTCCAAGTCGTCTTCACCGTCCGTGCCACATCCACTCTCTGTGCCACGTTCGCTGTCTACACTGTGCCCCTTGAATGCACTCATGCCCGCGAAGCCCTGGTGAAATGGGGCCCGGGCCGCTAACCGTCTGCCCGCCGATTGTGAGAGTAAAACCCAGCTCACTGAATAAATCCCACCCCATAACATTTCCACCCTGGCGTGTCACCTGGAACCGGAACACTGGAATCACTTTTTCGCCATACTGCAATGTAAATGTGTCATTCCTGTCAGCACTGGAGCTGCTGTCATCCGGTAGTTCCACCGCCTCAGGGCACGGGGGGGTGGGGGGGGGGGCGTCTAAACCATTCACTCACTATGGACTGCGTGGCGGCAGTGGCCACCATCATGGGCACACCCATGCCATCTAACTTCACAACACGCTACAGTCCTGACCAACCTTTAGGACCCCCGATGTTTATGCCATCTCCGTAGGGTGTGGAATTAGTTAGTTTAGCTTCTCATTTATGGCGGTGAGTTTTCGTGCACCACGCCACATTTTTGGACTTAGCAAAGTAGCTAGTTAGCATCTCGATAGCAACCTCATAACAGTCCGCCAGACCAAGCATTTGTGAAAGTCTCTGACCTTCCTTGCCTAGGTTTTGGACAAGTAGCACTCGCGTCCTCACCTCATCCGGCTTCCCCAGGTCAAAAGCCGTGATGTAGGTTTCGAAGACCTCTAACCAGTGAGGCCATGGCACTGGTGGTACGTCGGGGAGCTCCAGGAAAGGCCGAGTGGTGTAACGCACGCCTCCTGGTTTAATCCTCAGTCGCCAAGTGTTATGTCCACAAACCTGGTACAAAAGGAGATGGACGAGAAGGTTGCACTGGAACACAGCAGAGAGAGAAGGGTTATACTTTAACACACCCCAATCTCATTTTGACAGGTATCACGCCCCCTTTGACTTGACCTGACCCTGACCCCGCCCCCTGTGACCTCGCATAATGAGGTTGTCAATCAAAAGCACTTTGAAAGCATGACCTTTGACCTCGTGTAATGAGGTTGTCAATCAAGTGCTTTGATCTTCTTGTTTGAAATGATAGTTTTGTTTCTAATCTATTGTCCATATGTCACTTCGCGTAATGAGGTTGTCAATCAAGTGCTTTGAACTTCTCGTCAAACTGACATCTTTGTTTCTAATGTATTGTCCATATATCACTTGGCGTAATGAGGTTGTCAATCAAGTGCTTTGAACTTCTCGTCAAAGCGGCCAAAACAGGTGGGCTCTTTGATCTTATCGCGAAAGCACGCACCCACATTAGTCAGAAAATTACAGACGCAGCCATTCTCTCAGTCAAAACAGATGAGTTAAGGATTAACGCAACATCTGTGGACCGCATTCCAGAGCAGGCATCCACATTAGTCAGGGTGTCTCTGTAAGACTTAAGGCAGACTTTTGTGTGACAATACCACAAATTGAGAATGAATATATTAGTAAATGAATAGTTAAGCATGGAGTTTAGGCTCCCAATTTGCCAATTTTTTTTATCAACCTACAGCCACAAAGTTAGCAGTGACCAAAAGAATAAGATTCTGGCAAAAGCATGCATCCACATTAGTCAGAAAATCAGAGACGTAGCCATTCAAAACAGATGAGTTAAGGATTAACCCTGTTTGCTGAGTCAGTAGGAGAAAAGGAGCACATTTGTATGGTTCAAAGACTTCACGCTTAACGAGCACATTTCTGTAAAACTCCCCACAACTTGTACGTGATATTTACCAACGGTTAAATTATTTTTATTCAATATTTGAAACAACCAGCACGTGTTTATATGTGTATTTGATATCACCTAGCAAATTTAACATTCCTCTGGCTGACACCCCCCCCCCCTTCTCAGGTTCAGGTTCAGGTTACTTTATTTGTACCCGTAGGTAGATTTGTTTTGCAGTCAGGTGACATCCATATTTACAAACCACAATTACATTCAACATGAACACAAACACAGGCACACATGAAGCTGACTATAAACATGATAAAAGTACTCAAGGCTTCACCAATCAGGACATAGGACAAAGAGATAAGAGAAAAAACAAAGCGATAAGAGAGAAGGGTCATATTAAAAAGTTAAAGACTAGTCAAAGAGGTTAAAAACTCAAAAGTCTAAAACCCAATAAAAGATTTAGAACCCAAATAAAAAACCTACAAAATAAGTAAATATAAAATAAAATTAATAAATAGGTAACTAAATTATGTGCAATATATTGTTACATCTTGTTCAACTCTTTAACAGCAGCAGGAGCAAAGCTGTTTTTGTAGTGCTGGGTTTTACTTTTTGGGACAGCAAACCTCCGTCTGGAGGGAAGAAGCTGAAAGTGGCAGTGCAAAGGGTGGGAGTCATCATTTAAAATGGAGGTAGCAATCCTCTGTACCTGTCTGGTGTACAGGGATGTCAGGCTCAGCTGTGACTCACCAGGCAAACTACTGGACCATCTAACAACCTCATCCAAGGATTTACTCTGTTTCAGTTTTATCTGACCAAACCATGAAACTAAAGAAAAGGATAAAACAGATTCAATAAAAGCCTGATAAAACATTGTCGTTATGGTTTGGTCAATTTGGAAACGTGCACGTTTCCTTAAACAATGCAAATGTTGCTGACCCTTTTTTCACACCCTTTCACAGTTCTCTTCAAAGTTTAAATTACTATCAATAATCGTCCCAAGATATTTGTAGGATTGTACACATTCAGTAGCCTGGCCTTTTAGTACAGTGACTTTGTGCCTGGGAGTTTTCCTCCTGAAGTCAATAATCAATATCTTTACGTCAAACAGGTTCATTTTGTCTTCTTTCAATTATTTATCCTTTTTTTTTTCCTTTGAAAGACAAAAGTAAAATAGAAAGATGTCTTTACCTTCTTTACATGTTTCAACTGCACTGCAGCCTTCATCTGCACTGCAACTGCCTTCAACTGCACTGCAGCCTTCATCAGGCTGATGAAGGCTGCAGTGCAGTTGAAACATGTAAAGAAGGTAAAGACATCTTTCTATTTTACTTTTGTCTTTCAAAGGAAAAAAAAAAAGGATAAATCAATATCTTTAGTTTTTGTTGTATTCAGCTGCAGGTAGGAATCCTCACACCAGTGAACAAAATCATCAACTACTGGGCCGTGGCCACTCTCACCATCCTGGAAGAGACTGACAACAAATGAATCATCAGCATACTTTATAATGTGGCTGTTGTCATGTCTGCTCCGACACATGTTTGTGTACAGGATGAAGAATAGTTGTGACAACACACACCCCTGAGGAGAGCCAGTAGAACACTTTTGGTCAGACAATGTACCATTGACCCTTACTCTCTGTGTCCTGTTGGTTAAAAAATCCAGAATCCAACCCATCAGATTATTACTCAAATCAAATAGTTGCAGAAGCCTTTCAACTAAAATATGAGGTTGGATTGTATTAAAGGCGGAAGAAAAGTCCACAAATAAAAGCCTGGCATGTGTCCCATTAAAATCCAGATATTTAAAAAACATGTTAAACAGAGTGACAGTGGCATCCTCCACTCCTCTGTGAGGCCTATAGGCAAACTGCAGAGGATCCAATGCATGCTCAGTCTGCTTTAGGACCTCAAATCTGACCAGTTTTTCAAAAATTTTCATTAAAATTGAAGTCAAAGCAACTGGTCTAAAGTCATTTACCATTTTAGGACAGCTGGATTTTGGAACGGGGGCAACCACGGCATCTTTCCAGATCTTAGGCACATGTTGTGTCTGTAAGGACTTATTGAAAATGTAGTGAAACACAGGACTCAGTTCATGTGCACAGGACTTTACCAAGCGCCCACATATTATCAGGGCCCTGACTTTTGTTCACTTTTACAGCACAGAACACCCTTTTAACATCCTGCACCTCAATATTAAAGTGCTGATTGTCTTTGAGTTTCTGTTTCAAATCTTGGGTTTCTGTGCTAAAATCACAGGAATCAAAACAACCATAAAAACAATTAAGAGCATTAGCCAGCTCTGTGTCTGAACTAAAACCATCTAAAAACACACGATTACTGTGCTCTGAATGCCTGCGATAGTTTTCATACTGGCCCAGGCTGAACCATGCTTCTTTGTTGCCATCTTGCTTTCCAACTCAGATTTATAATTCTGGAACAGAAAACCCAGGCTTAAATAGAGCAGTCAGGATGATTGCGTAATCAGAGTCAGCTGTGAGTCAAGTGAATGGAGAGGAGCCAGGGCTGACAGCTTGACAGGTGCACCCCCCACAAACGGAGTAAAAACCCAGAAGTGCAACTGTCAGCTGCAGCCCAGAGAGAGACAGAGAGAACTATAAACAGGAAAATAAGTTAACAATGAGATAAACCACCCAAGGATAAAACAGGAATGCAAAACTCAAACATGAAGTCAAAAAATAACACCGATGCAAGAAAATACAGAAAATAATCAGGAACAAACTGACAGGATGAGCACAGTGCGTACACTGTGCTCTGCATCACGAGAGAGCCACCCCTCCCCACCTTAAGGAGTGAATTCCAGACACCCCATCATAACACCAAAGAAAAAGGACAAGAAAACACAAAAGAGGCACACTCCCCCAACCGGAATAAAACATATAAACAACCCTGGGCGAGTGGTGGGGGAAACCAGGCTTGGAGGGACCGAATTAACAAAGAAAAAGGAAATGCTCCTGCCCCACAACACCAAACAGAATAAAGGCAGCAAGGTACAAGGGTGAGAGTAACCAGGGAGGCAGTTCAGGTGGCCTGCAGGAGTCCATAGCCCACCAGACAAGGAGCTGGACTAGATCTGGTGGCCTACCCGAGTTTCTAGACCACCCAGGCAGATGACACAGTCCACCGGGTGGCCTCCCGGCATACTGAAACCACCCCAGCAAAGAGAACAGTTCACTGGGGGGTCTACCAGAGTCCAAAAGCCACCCAACCAAATGGCACCGCCCATCAGGTGGTCTCCCACCATCTTAAGGCACCTGGGCCGTGGAACATGGCCTGGCCCCTCCTGAAGGCACTAGTTGAAACTATCATTGCTCCAAGACCGCAGGGACGGTAGCTTGGCATGGGAGAGTCAGGAGCTGGGAAGATCTGACACCCGATGATGACTGCTTAGGACCCTCGGTGATCACAGGCAACGTAGCACCCACAGTGATCTCGGACTGAGACGTAGCACCCACGAAGGCCCAGGACTGGGACGTGGCTGCACCCATGGAGGCCCCAGCTGGAAGGGAAGCAGCACCCACAATGGCTCCGGGCTGGAGCGCATTAGCACCCATGGTGGCTCCAGGCTGGGATGGAGCATCCGGGAAGACCTCAACCAGACGGGGAACCACGACTGCATCAGGCAGAGGTGGGGGAATTACGACGATGTCAGGCAGAGGAGGGGGGACCATGACGACGTCAGGCAGAGGAGGGGAAACAATGGCGACATAAGGCAGAGGAGGGGGGACCACAACGGCATCAGGCAGAAGAGAGGGGACCACGACGACGTCAGGCAGAGGAGAGGGAACCATGACACTTTCGGAATGGCCTGTAGCACCCTTGGTGACCCCGGGCTTGGACATGGCAGCACCCACGGCGACCCCGGGCTGGGGCGAAGCAGCACCCATGAAGGCTCTGGGCTGGAGTGCATCAGCACCCATGGTGGCTCCGGGCTGGAGCGTAACTGCACCCATAGTGACCTCAGCTGAAGAAGAGGGACCACCGACGGCCTCGGGCAGAGAAAAGGAACCCACAATGGCCTCGGGTGGAGGAGAGGAACCCACAACGACCATGGGTGGAGGAAAGGAACCCATGGTGACCACAGGCAGAGGTGGATGGAGTTCTTCCGAGGACTCAGACGGGGACTCGAGCAAAGAAGAAGACACAAGCACTGGGTTACTACCACCGGCAATGGTGGAGCCCAATGAGGGGAGCATAGAAGCAGTTGGCAGCTGCGACTGGCTCTCCCCACCATGAGCAGGGCAAGAAATCTCTAGATCTAATGATGTTAAAATGGAACAGAGCACTTGCCTTGTCTCAGATTCCACCACCGTCCAGGACTCAGGCAATCCAGGCAGCGGAGTCTCGAGTTCCTCCATCTGGGCACTTTCTCTCAGCACGGGTCACCTTAGTAGAGAGATACAAAGAAAACGCCAGACTGGAATCACCCGGCAGCAGTGGAGCCCGGTGAAGAAGACTCAGAGCAGAGAAGCCTCTGCAACTGATCCTCCACACCCTGAGCCAGACAAGAATTCTCTGAATATGCGGAAGAAGAAACAGAACAGAACACTGTGCCTGGACTCGAACTCCACTGCCGTCCAGGACTCCCCGGAGAACTTGCTGTGTCAACCGCGGCAGCAGGTGTGTAGGGTAAGTGCATGCCCCAGGACTTCTGGACAAAACAGAGCCGATGCAGATGGCTCATCCGATGTGCCAGCCTGGAGGTCGCTTCAACCGCTGGGGCCGATTCCCGCACAGCTTGAAGCCAAGGGACACACTGCTGTGTTGGCTCAGGCTTCAGGTCACAGGTAGCACTGGTCCCACCGATCCAGATTGTGGGCTGTTGGGCTGATATCAGGTCCTCCAGGGCCGCAGGCTCCTCTATTGGTCTGGCAGCACCATCCTGGAGACCGGCAAGACACCAGGGAAATTGGATGGCGACAGCGGGGGTAGTCAGGTGAGGTAGTGATAAGCAGCAGCTGGATGGTGAGGACTCTATAGGTGGCCCCTGTAGGCTCAGCCTCACCACTGGGAAGCAGGTAAGATAATTCATTTTATGTGATGGAGAATGAAAAAGCACTTGCCTGTGTTTTCCTGGGGCGGTGACGGTATCTGCTGCTGGTCATCCGGTTGATCTCCTCCCATGCATGACAGAAGTCCCTCTGGCAAGGAGGCGGGAGACAGTCGGCTCATGGTGAGTGGGAACCTCCTCCAGCTCCTGGGAAACGTCCGGGAGAAGCCATGGCTTATATTCAAGCAGCACTCTGTTCCACTAGGTTTAACCCTCCTGCGTTCCTCCTGCTCCTCGGCTGATGGAGTGGGCCTACTGTATGCTTGGGATGAGGAGGCGGGGCTGCTGTGTCGGGGCCAGACGGTGTCCATCTGGGACCTCCAGGGGCCTTCTGGTGGATGAGTGAGGATGTGGGCTCCGGAAGGGATGAGTGAGCCTTTTGCCCCCGGGTGCATTTCTTCTTGAGCTCCGGTGGCGCTGAAGGGGAGACTGCCATAAATATATGTTTATAGTTCCCCGATCCCATCAGCCAGTAATGAGGACGAAAGGAGGACTTTGTGGATACTGAAGGCCTGGGGAGTTATGAAAGGCTGACGTGACCACCCTTGTTTTGACCACTTTACAACAGGTAAGGTGTACTTGTAAATTATGCTTCTATTACCTTTTTCTCTTTTCGGATTAGTTTGGGCTCCACATGTTGGCTCAGTGATTACTGAGATGATGCAGGTTTCCAGCAGTTTTAATATGACTGGAGTCTCTTTGATTTTATGTGATATTTAGTGTTGATATTTACATTCTGGGTGATTCTAAGGTATTTGTACTTGATTGTCTTTTGTATTTTAATATGTCCCACTTATAAAGTGGTGTTTTTGTCTTTTCCTCCAAGTGTTACAGCTTTAAATTTTTTCTTCCATAAAACGAATTTAATATCCAAGTAATAATTTTTATACACTACCGTTCAAGAGTTTGGGGTCACTTAAAAATTTCCTTATTTTTGAAAGAAAAGCACTGTTTTTTTTCAATGAAGATAACTTTAAACTAATCAGAAATACACTCTAATATCTAATATACATTGCTAATGCGGTAAATGACTATTCTAGCTGCAAATGTCTGGTTTTTATTGTAATATCTACATACAGTGGGGTAAAAAAGTATTTAGTCAGCCACCAATTGTGCAAGTTCTCCCACTTAAAAGATGAGAGAGGTCTCCAATTTTCATCATAGGTATACCTCAACTATGAGAGACAAAATAAGAAAAAAAAAATCCAGAAAATCACATTGAAGGATTTTTAATGAATTAATTGGTAAAATTCCTCGGTAAAATAAGTATTTGGTCAATAACAAAAGTTCATCTCAATACTTTGTTATATACCCTTTGTTGGCAATGAACAGAGGTCAAACATTTTCTGTAAGTTTTCACAAGGTTTTCACACACTGTTGCTGGTATTTTGGCCCATTCCTCCATGCAGATCTTCTCTAGAGCAGTGATGTTTTGGCTGTCGCTGGGCAACACAGACTTTCAACTCCCTCCAAAGATTTTCTATGGGGTTGAATCTGGAGACTGGCTAGGCCACTCCAGGACCTTGAAATGCTTCTTACGAAGCCATCTCCTTCGTTGCCTGGGGTGGTGTGTTTGGGATCATTGTCATGCTGAAAGTCCCAGCCACGTTTCATCTGCAATGCCCTTGCTGGTGGAAGGGAGGTTTTCACTCAAATCTCACGATACATGGCCCCATGCATTCTTTCCTTTACACGGATCAGTCGTCCTGTCCCTTTGCAGAAAAACAGCCCCAAAGTATAATGTGTTCACCCCCATGCTTCACAGTAGGTAGGGTGTTCTTTCTCCTCCAAACACGACAAGTTGAGTTTTTACCAATAAGTTCTATTTTGTTTCATCTGACATATGACATTCTCCCAGTCCTCTTCTGGATCATCCAAATGCTCTCTAGCAAACTTCAGATGGCCTGGACATGTACTGCTTAAGCAGGGGGGACATGTCTGCACTACAGGATTTGAGTCCCTGGCGCATAGTGTGTTTCCGATGTAGCCTTTGTTACTTTGTCCCAGCTCTCTGCAGGTCATTCACTAGGTCCCCCCATTGGTTCTGGGATTTTGCTCACCCTTCTCGTGATCATTTTGACCCCACGAGGAGTGATCCTTGCGTGGAGCCCCAGATCAAGGGAGATTATCAGTGGTCTTGTATGTCTTCCATTGTCTATTAATTGCTCCACAGTTTGATTTCGTCACACCAAGCTGCTTACCTATGCAGATTCAGTCTCCCAGCCTGGTGCAGGGGTCTACAATTTGGTTTCTGGTGTCCTTGGACAGCGCTTTGGTCTTGGCCATAGGTGAGTTTGGAGTCTACTGTTTGAGGTTGGTGGACAGGTGTCTTTTATACTGAGAACGAGTTGAAACAGATGCCATTAATACAGGTAACGAGTGGAGACAGAGGAGCCTCTTAAAGAAGATTACAGGTCTGTGAGAGCCAGAAATCTTGCTTGTTTGTAGGTGACCAAATTACTTATTTTACTGAGGAATTTACCAATTAATTCATTAAAAAGCCTTCAATGTGATTTCTGGATTTTTTTTCTCATTTTGTCTCTCATAGTTGAGGTATACCTAGGATGAAAATTGGAGACCTCTCTCATACTATGTAAGTGTGTGGGAGAACTTGCACAATTGATGGCGGACTAAATTACTTTTTTGCCCCACTGTAGGTGTATAGAGGTCCATTTCCAGCACTATCACTCAGTGTTCTCATGGTACAATGTGTTTGCTCATTAGCGTCAGAAGGCTAATGGATGATTAGAAAACCCTTGGCCAATCATGTTAGCACAGCTGAAAACAGTTTAGCTGGTTAGAGAAACTATAAAACTGACCTTCCTTTGAGCAGGTTGAGTATCTGGAAAAAAATATTATTTCAAATACAAATCATTATTTCTAACCTTGTCAATGTCTTGACTATATTTTCTATTCATTTTACAACTCATGGTGGTAAATAAGTGTGACTTTTCATGGAAAACACAAAATAATTGTCTGGGTGACCCCAAACTTTTCAACGGTAGAGTATATCTGTCTCCACAGTACACGGCTTTATTTATTATAGTCTCTTCACAAACTTCAACATGCAAAGTAATAAACTCAGAAAAATAGACTTCATAGTGTACTATGATCTAATGTTCTATTTCTCTGTATGTCTGATAAAAGATCTTCATCATGTGGAACCTGAAGACAGTGTGGACCACTTGTCCTAGACTGATGAGAACCAGTTCATGACCCCAACCATCACAGGTGAAATTCAGTGTCTAACCCCTTGCACTCTGGTCAATTTCCCTAAAAAATGCCAAAAAATAACGTACCCAAAGTAAATCAAAAGCTGTTCTTCAACCCTTTGCAGCATCTTCATGGGGTTGGTCTCATTTAAAAGAAAACACTTTGAATTTTTTGGCAAAACAGTCATAATCTCTCTAAGTGCTCCTACCACTGAGTAACAGTCATCTAAACATACTGAACTGGAAGAAAATACATTTCGCCTGGGTGTTTTTTTTTTTTGGATACAAATGTTTGCAAATAACAACACAGCTTCAGATACTGGCTGGAAAATGCAACAGAAATGTAGAACCAAGTGTTTATCCAGCTGAGGTCAAAATTTTGTAAACAATACCACAAAAATTGAATATATTACACAGCTTTTTTCTTAGGTTGTTCCCAGACGTTTTTGAACTGTGCCAAATTGTGCCAAATGGCACAGTTTGGAAAAACGTCTGTAACTTTTTGAATGATTCAATATAGAAGCTTCACTCTTGGGCTCTAATGAAAGGTGAAGGGCTGTGGTGGGTGTGTGTGTGTGTGTTGGGGGGGTTGTTTATTCATTCATGAATGAATGAATGAACAAACAAGCCCCCCACACAAAAAAGCATGCCCACGTAAAAAATGTGTGGCTTTTTTTTTACAAGAAAAATAACCGACAGTGCACTAAAAATTATACTAAAATATCTGTAATGTAGAAGATAACAACTCCCCCCCCCGCTACAGAGGACGGACATCACCCCTCGCTACATGACGAAAGCGGTGACGGTGCAACCGCGGTCTACTACGCACAGTTGTACTAAAATATCTGCAATAGATCTGCAATCCGCTACAGAAGAGTAGCGGTGGGGGGGCGATCACAACATGACGGGGGGGCCGTTCGCAACATGACGACACTGGACCGGAGCGGTCCGGTCCGTCAGGTTGCGATAACGCACAGTTGCAATTTACCGATCGGTCACAGAGTCATTGGATTACAATTTTCAGGGATAAAGAATAATTTAGCTTATAACACTTACCTTCCACAACAGCAAAGTCGCTGGCGAACTTCTCTTCCTCATTGGTCAGACGAACATGACGCTGGTCCGCTTGTTACTGATCGTGGTTCTGGTCACGCGACCCGTCAAACCATATTCCGTTATTGCGGTTTTAGCGAACGATTTTCAAATCAAATAAGAACAGTAGTAAGAAAAAAGACTGGCGAACGCCTGTGTGTCACCCAGCCTTACACAAAACAGCTTTTCGAACTTCTGTGCTTCAATTGGCGGCTGTATTCGCAGCCGTTGGTAGGCGGGTCCTTCTTGCTAGGTTTTCAGTCATTGTTCTTCAAGGTGTCAGAACCCAATTCAAGGCTCTTATTAGTCGAATGAGAGGTCAATCACATCTAAACCAATCAAAGCACTCCTTTGGCTTTCTGTTCGCGGCTGTGTCTGTAGTGAAGAACGGAAATTCAGCTTTTTTTTTCAGTTGCACTCTAGGACGCAGCGCCCTCGTGCGCCCTCGTGCGCTCCTAGGACGCAGAGACGTGTCCGCCTGCGGTACACCGGAGTGCAAGAGGTTAAATGTTAAAGTTACAGTACAGGAAGAGTCCATGCTGTGACCAAAAATCACTTGTGTTTCCAGAGGACAGCAGAGAAGATCCCTGGTCCTTCACTTCAGCCTGTTCAGGAGGTTTCACACCAACCAGGAGTGACCAGGACTCACACTGTCATCACCACCACTGTGCACTCTTCTTCCTGTTTTAATTGTTACATATATATTTAACAGGACAGCAAAATACATTTTCTTAGTTATTTTGTTAATTTTTCTATCTACATCTTGTTTAAAAACCAGAGGTGGGTAGAGAAGCCAGAAATTGTTCTCAGTAACATTACTGTTATTGGAATTGTTTAAGTTACAAGAGTCGTTGCCAGAAAAGGTGAGGATGAAAGTATTCAATAAAAAAGTTACTGGAGTAGTAATGACGGTCTAAATTTGCAAACTTTTTCTCCTAATTTGTGAGTCTTTTCATATAATTTGTCTTTTTTGAATATACAACTTTTATCCTATAAATCAGAGTTCTTCCACATAAATTAGATTTTTGCAACATACATTTTGACTTCTTACTTAAAAAAATAGCAGTTCTACATTTCAGACATTTTTTCTTATCACTTTGTCAAATTTGTGACTGTTTTATATGATTTTTTAAAAACATGAATTTGTAACTTTTAAATCAAACTTGTTTAAATTACTTGTTCTTTGCTGCTGGAATAGAAGAACGATAATATCAACACCCATCTCACTACTGTAATAAGATTATAAATTTACTAAAATGACCAAAGATGCAGTAATTTCTAGTGAGACTAATTAGTCATTTTAAACAGGCACATTTCTAATCAGTTTTCAAATCAGTGAAATTAAAATTTAGTGACTATGGCCAAAGGCAGTTGAGTAAAAGTAGTTTTATCCTCACATGTACACTACCGTTCAAAAGTTTGGGGTCACCTCAGACAATTTTGTGTTTTCCATGAAAAGTTACACTTTTATTTACCACCATGAGTTGTAAAATGAATAGAAAATATAGTCAAGGACATTGACAAGGTTAGAAATAATATTTGTATTTGAAATAATAATTTTTCCTTCAAACTTTGCTTTCGTCAAAGAATCCTCCATTTGCAGCAATTACAGCATTGCAGACCTAACATGATTGCACAAGGGTTTTCTAATCATCCATTAGCCTTCTGACGCAATGAGCAAACACATTGTACCATTAGAACACTGGAGTGATAGTTGCTGGAAATGGGCCTCTATACACCTATGTATATATTGCACCAAAAACCAGACATTTGCAGCTAGAATAGTCATTTACCACATTAGCAATGTATAGAGTGTATTTCTGATTAGTTTAAAGTTATCTTCATTGAAAAAAAGTGCTTTTCTTTCAAAAATAAGGAAATTTCTAAGTGACCCCAAACTTTTGAACGGTAGTGTACTTGAGTAGAAAGTATCCTGCAATAAAGTTACTCATCTAAGTACTGTTTTGTCAAAGTAACTACAAGTACAAGAACCTTTTCTGGCAGCATGTTCATGCATCACTGCTAATGTCTGATTGTTCTGAACAAATATAACTTGTATTCTATGCAAACCTGCAGTGTACAGTATATTAATGATTATACTGTAAATAAGTGAATACAGATAAAGTACTTGAGATCTTTTATTTAATAATTAAAAATTTTTTGGGGGGGAAATACCAGATTTTGTCTTGTCATAAATAAATGCATAAAGAATGCATGAACTGAGGTGCAGCTCACAGTTGTGTAAACATGTGAATGACTGGTTATTTAAAAAGGTTAACAAAGTTAAATTAGACTTTTTTATGGATTTAAATTGTAAACTTGTAAAACATCAGTGTAGGTCTTAAAGAAGAAAGGAGAAGGTGCTTCCATCTCAGAACCAGTGGCTGTGGACACCATTCATACCAGACTGGTCCCCTGGTCTCTGCAGCTCTCAGCTCCACATCAGATGTAGTCGTCATGGATCACACAGACATTTGCTGGATTAAAAAAATTCACAGTGATTAACGTACATTACCTCCTCTGCTCGGTTGAATGTTTACAATAGAAAATAACCTTTACTGACTTGTGTGGCTGTTGGACAGTGAATGACTTCAAAATTTTCATTTATTGGTTAATTATTTTTTGATATTTTTTAAAATCATTGCTCATCAACAGTAGAAACGCAATTCAGTAAAGTAGTGACCGTTTTATACTAATAATAGAAAGCGCAATTTGGGTGACTAGTCAATATTCTGATGGCCCATTGGTCCTAAAGTATAATTGTTAAATATGCTTATATGCAGTTCAAACCAGCCCTCAAATAAATAAGTTTACTACAACTCAACCATCCAACATGACATCCTCCCTTCTCATCCACCACGCCTCATATGTACACACTTTGCATTTAGTGTGTTCATGTATAAATACTTAATAATGTGGTCAATAAAAGTTAAACTGTTACGTCTGTCATAAATAGCATGTTTAACTAATTTATCCCTGTGATGGGTGAGATATAAATGCAACCTTAATTTTCAAAGAAAAATAGTCTATTAATTTAGGCCTCATTAATTTGGTCCTAATTTTTGGATCAATGGACCTTAATAATAGGTACAGTAGACTTACCAGAGGTTGGTCACGTCAGCCTTTCATGACTTCCGAGGCCTTCGGTATCCATTTGTCCACAACATCCTCCTTTGTTGGCTGATGGGAATTCTATAAACATATATTTCTGGCAGTCCTTCTCATCTTTCATCAGATGGTGAAGTCTGCATAAGTCTATGCTGCAGCTTTAGTCATTTTCCAGATTTTAAAGTGAGATTTAGCTGCTAGTCTTTCAGGCTTATTTGAAAATGGCAGCACTCTGCGGCTGCTCTCACCACTTCCAGCTGTGACCGTCAAAATAAAAGGAAAACAACACCAAACAGAATCAGATCCATTATGTCGTTTTTGCTCAATTTTGATTTTATTTTGATAAGATGAGAACGATATAATGGTTATTTTTGGTAGTTCTGTTTTCGCTTCACAAAAGAAATATTAAAAGAAGGAAGAGTACACAGATTTTGGATATACAATTAAGATAACAGAAAATACTATGAACTCCCAGCATGGGGGCTGGACTTACGTTTGAGGAGTGACAGGATTGACAGGAACATCATCTCAGGAACTGAGAAGAGTTAATGACCCAACAATACTAGAACAGAAAACCCAGGCTTAAATATAGTACACTATATGGGGAAGGAGTGAGCATTTTGAACACAGCATCAGTCTCTCTCAGGGCTGACAGCTTGACAGGTGCACCGTCCACAAATGTGCAACTGTCAGCTGCAGCCCAGAGAGAGATTGATGCTGTGTTTGAAATGCTCACTCCTTCCCCATATAGTGTACTACATGTGGTGATCTGCTCTGCTTGCCTGTTCCCTTATCCCCCACAGCTGCACGCACACCTGCTCTCCTCATCAGCCTAACTATTTAAGCTGTGCTGCCCTCTGGTCTGCACGGAGTCATCTAACTCCCTCGTCTGATGAGACCGTTATACCACTTCGTCATTCTCCAGAGATTCCTTCTCTACTTCGTCGTTCTCCAGAGAATTCTTCTCTACTTCGTCGTTCTCTTGAGAATTCTTCTCTACTTTGTTGTTCTTCTGAGAGTTCTCACTCCCCAACTCCAAGTAAGCCTCCCTCATCATTATCACCACTCTACGCTCTGCTCTCCTGTGCACAGGTGGAAATCTGTGGCGGCGGACCTCCTCCTCCTGGTGGCGGACTGAGCACTCCCTGCACTTCACCAAACCCTCCTTCCATTCCCTCTGCAACCAGGCCTGAAGACACTGTCTCCCTGGCCGGAGCCTTCGGGGCCAAGCCTGAGCTGTTCACCAACTCGCTAACAGTAAGACTAAACATAACTGAACCATCTCTCCAGAATGTTGACACTAATACCCCCTGTTTCTGCTTTTCCATAGGGTTGCCAGGCTGTACGGTGCTCTGCTCGCCCTGGCTGCTATATTCATACATACACGCACACACCCATACATACACTACACAATAAAGATAATTGAGTTTGTTTCTGAGTCTGTGTCTGCTTTCTGGGTCTCGAATCATGTCAGTACGACTCCGTCAAAATGACCCAGCAGACAGTGCGCTAGCACACAAAGTTAACCTCTTAGAGGCTCGAGTAGACCAATTATCACACCAACAACAGGTCATACTTACTCAGCTAGTCCAGATAAACTCCCGCTTGGATCGTCTGTCAGGTCCTCAGCCCTTTCCCCCGGCTTCGGGTAGCACGGCCGCTCCAGCTAGCTCCGTCCCTTCTCCGTCTCCACTATCCTGGCTGACACCAGTCCCCACACCCACACGCTTCAACAGTAAGCTAGAGGAAGCTAGGGGATTCCTGTTACAATGTGGGATGGTGTTCCAGCGGGTTCCTGGGGATTTTCCTACCAGTCACAGCCTCATAGGCTATGTAGTTAATCTTCTGGAGGGGCGGGCATTAGCCAGGGCTTACGCGGTTATGGCTAGGGCTGATTACGCAACATTAACTTATGACCAGTTTGTGAGTGAGTTTAATGAGATGTTTGACCACTCAGACCGAGATAGCATGCTTACCTCCCGGCTACTCAACTTAAGGCAAGGGAACAAATCTGTAGCCGACTACGGTGTAGACTTCCGGGTGGTAGCCATGAAGGTAGGGTGGGATGATGCCTCCCTTTGTAGCATCTTTGTCCGTAGCCTTGGCCTTAGCCTGAGGGATGAGCTAGCCCATCTGGAAAAGCCCAGTAAGTTAACCAAGCTCATTTCCCTGGCCATTAGTTTGGACAATCTGTTAAGGGAACGGGCCAATGAGCATAAAGCTTCCTGTCACTCAGGCACTCAGATTCACCACTTCCCGCAGCTCCCCCTGCTGGCCCTACCTCCCTCTGATTCATTAGGCTCCCCTGAGCCAATGGTAGTAGGACAGTCCAAGTTACCACCAGCGGAGAAACAGCGCCGCCGGGAGTTGGGGCTATGTCTTTATTGTGGCAGCGATGAACATAAGCTCGCTACTTGTCCCATACAGCCAAAAGAGGGAGTCCGTGCGTCACAGTAGGGGGACTCACGGACTCACTCCAAAAGAATCCTCTCGCTAAATTCCTGTTACCCATCCGTTTTGTTCATAATCAGGTTGAGATTTCCACACATGCACTTATTGATTCAGGGGCCGAGCAGAGCTTCATCTCTGAGGAACTGGCAACCCGATTGGGACTCCCCTGCCACCAGTTAAGGACACCTCTTAAGCTCATCATTCTGTCCAAGGCTCCACTGGCCCTGGTGTTAAAACAAACTGCCCCGGTCTTGGTTATTGTATCTGGAAATCACCATGAGCAGCTCAGGTTGTTTGTGCTTCTGGTCTCCACCTCTCCGGTTATTTTAGGATATCCCTGGCTCTGGCTGCACAACCCCACCATTGACTGGCGCTACGGGAACTTAGTCTCTTGGAGTTCATTTTGTCTCAGTGCTTGTCTTCAGTCCTCTGCTTGCTCGCCCTCCGTGCCTCTTGGTGTCCCTGATACACCTCCGCCTGACCTGTCCAAGCTTCCCCTGGAATACCACACCCTGGGGGCCGCTTTTAGTAAGTCCCAAGACCTATCTCTTCCCCCCCACTGCCCATACGATTGTGCCATTAACCTCTGGTCCGGAGCTCTGTTACCATCTAGTCGGCTGTACAGCCTGTCAGTTCCGGAGCGGGAGGCCATGGAGACGTATATCAAGGAGTCCCTGGACTCAGGCATAATTCGTCCATTATCCTCGGCAGTGGGGGTGGGATTTTTCTTTGTGGGCAAGAAAGATGGTTCGCTGAGACCGTGCATCGACTTCCAGCAGCTTAATAACATTACCATCAAGGATAAATACACACTCAAGCTCATCAACACGGCGTTTGACTCCCTCTGGGGGGCCTCCTGGTTCACCAAACTGGACCTCCCCAATGCCTACCACCTGGTGCGAATTCGAGAGGGAGACAAATGGAAGACGGGGTTCCGGACCCCTAGCAGTCATTTCGAGTACCTCGTCATGCCGTTTGGGCTGACCAACGCTCCCGCTGTGTTCCAACGGCTCATTAACGACATGTTAAGGGACTTTCTAGACTTGTTTGTCTTTATTTACCTTGATGATACCCTAATTTTTTTTCAGTCCCTCGATGAACACTGGGTGCACATGAGGCGAGTGTTGCAGCGGCTGCTGGAGAACAAGCTGTTCATGAAGACGGAGAAATGCAAGTTCCACACTTCAGCCACATCATTTCTGGGCTTCATCATCTCCATCCATCCATCCATCTATCCATCCATCCATCCATCCATCCATCTTCTTCCGCTTAATCCTTTGCGGGTCGCGGGGGGGGGGAGGCTGGAGCCTATCCCAGCATCTTTTGGGCGAGGCAAGGTACACCCTGGACAGATCGCCAGTCCATCGCAGGGTCAACGCAGAGAGACAGACAACCATTCACTCTCACATTCATACCTAAGGACAATTTAGAATCCCCAGTTTGATGCCAGTTAGCCTAACTTGCATGTTTTTGGCATGTGGGAGGAAACTGGAGAAATCTTGGAGTAAACCCACGCAGACATGGGTAGAACATGCAAACTCCACACAGATCACTGCTGGTCGGGGGCTGGGATTGATCCCAGGATCCCCTGGCCAAGGGTGAGTTGCTGTGCTGCCGCAATGCTAACCACTCCGTCACTGCGCTGCCCAGCTTCATCATCTCGCACAACGAAATCATCGCGGATCCAGCCAAGGTAAAAGGGGTGGTAGAGTGGCTGACTCCCTCTTCCCGGAAGCAGCTACAGCAGTTTCTGGGATTGGCCAACTTCTACTGCCGCTTCATAAAGAACTACAGCTTCATTGCCCTTCCTCTTACTCGCCTCACCTCCTCCAAGGTGCCCTTCTGGTGGACGGAGGAGGCTGAGGCGGCCTTTGTGGAACTAAAATCTCGATTCTCCTCTCCTCCGATCTTGGCGCAGGTGGACCCCGCTCTGCAGTGCTTGGTTGAAGTAGACGCTTCGGATTCTGGTGTTGGAGCCGTGCTGTCTCAACGCTCCCCGGGGGACGACAAGATTCGCCCCTGCGCGTTCTTCTCCTGCCGTCTTTCCCCGGCAGAGAGGAACTATGACATCGGGGACAGGGAGCTCCTGGCGGTCAAGCTGGCACTGGAGGAGTGGCGCCATTGGCTGGAAGGGGCCTCCCAGCCGTTCATCATCTGGATGGACCATAAGAACTTGGAATACCTCAGGATGGCTAAGCGACTGAACGCGTGCCAGGCCCGTTGGTCCCTGTTTTTTGGCCGGTTTGACTTTACCATCACCTATCACCTGGAGTCCAAGAACACCAATCCTGATGCTTTATCTAGGCAATTCGCTTCGGATGCTGCAGAAGTACCAGCGCACCCCATCATTCCCCCATCATGCATCATTGGCAGCCTCTCATTGGGTATTAAGGAGAGGGTTCTGAGAGTGCAGGAGGCCGAGGCAGACCCAGACGGGGGACCAGTGGGGAGGTTGTATGTGCCATCTGCCATCTGGGGCGAGGTGATTAATTGGGACTCCAAGCTCCACTCCTCCAAGCTCTTGTACCATCCGGGGATGGCACGCACAGTGACTCTTCTTCAGAGGACCGTTTGGTGGCCATTGCTCCGGAAGGATGTCAGGGAGTATATCCGCCCCTGTCCCCAGTGTGCCACCAGCAAGACGTCCTCCTCTCCTCCGGCTGGCCTGCTCCATCCTCTCCCTATCCCAGGCAGGCCCTGGTCCCACATGGCCTTGGACTTCGTCACCGGCCTCCCATCCTCTGCCAACAACACCTTCATCCTCACCATTGTGGACAGATTCTCTAAGGCAGCCCACTTTGTCCCCCTGCAGGGTCTGCCCACGGTGAAGGAGACAGCCGATCTGCTCGTCCTCCCATGTGGTGAGGCTGCACAGCATTCCTCTAGACATCGTGTCCGACGTACACCCCAGTTCCTCTCACAGGTATGGAAGGCCTTTTGCAACACCACTGGGGCTACAGTGAGCCTGTCGTCGGGGTAACACCCTCAGAGCAATGGCCAATGTTGTGAGTGTGAGCATGTTGTGAGCTCCTTTTGAGGCATCTCTGGGCTACAATCCCCCGCTGTTTCCCGAGGAGGAGGGAGACATTGTAGTACCTTCGGTACGTGCCCACCTGAGACTCTGCCGCCGGTTGTGGAGGGCTACCCGGGCCATGCTGTGGTTAACTGCAGATCGCAACTCCACCATCGCCAACCATTGCAGGACCTCAGCTCCACCCTACCGGGTTGGGCAACAGGTATGGCTTTCTATGAAAAATATCAACATCAAGGCTGAGTCTAGAAAACTCTCTCAGCATTTTTTTGGTCCATTTGCTATCACCCATATTGTGAATCCTGTGGCTGTGCATCTAGCTCCCCCCCCCCCCATCTGTCCCAACTTTCACGTCTCCCAGGTGAAGCCGTTCTGCTCCAGCCCTCTGTGCCCCCTTCCCAGAATGCCACCTCCACCAGTTGTGATCGATGGCGACCCAGCGTGGAAGGTCAACGCCATTCTGGACGTCCGTCGCCGGGGTCGCGGCCTCCAGTACCTGGTGAACTGGGAGGGTTACGGCCCTGAATAAAGGTCTTGGGTGGGTCCCTCCTTCGTGCTGGATCCTCGGCTCATCAGGGACTTCCACCGAACACACCTGGGTAGGTTAGATCGGTCACCAAGAGGCGTCACGTGGGGGGGGGGAGTACTGTGGTGATCTGCTCTGCCTGCCTGTTGCCTTATCCCCCACAGCTGCACGCACACCTACTCTCCTCATCAGCCTAACTATTTAAGCCGTGCTGCCCTCTGGTCTGCACGGAGTCATCTAACTCCCTGGTCTGATGAGACCGTTACACCTCTTCATCATTCTCCAGATTCCTTCTCTACTTCATTGTTCTCCAGAGAATTCTTCTCTACTTCGTCATTTTCTTGAGAATCCTTCTCTACTTCGTCGTTCTTCTGGGAGTTCCCACTCCCCAACGCCAAGTAAGCCTCCCTCATCATTATCACCACTCTACGCTCTGCTCCCCTGTGCACAGGTGGAAATCTGTGGCGTGGACCTCTTCCTCCTGGTGGTGGACTGAGCACTCCCTGCACTTCACCAAACCCTCCTTCCATTCCCTCTGCAACCGGGCCTGAAGACACTGTCTCCCTGGCAGGAGCCTTCGGGGCCAAGCCTGAGCTGTTCACCAACTCGCCAACAGTAAGACTAAACATAACTGAACCATCTCTCCAGAGTGTTGACACTAATTTCCCCTGTCCCTGCTCTCCCATAGGGTTGCCAGGCTGTACGGTGCTCTGCTCGCACCGGCTGCTATATTCATACATACACGCACACACCCATACATACACTACACAATAAAGATAATTGAGTTTATTTCTGAGTCCGTGTCTGCTTTCTGGGTCTCGAATCATGTCACTATATAGTGAATCAGCCATTTCATAATGCTGTTCGAAATCTTAACTGAAAATTTCACTCACTATATAGTACACTCAAAATATCCCACAATGCATTTTGAAAAGTAGTGTACAATGGATGGTCACTACATTAGCCAATATATCCCATAATGCAATGCACAGCCAATGGAGCAGTGAAAGGAGACCTTCACATCACAACATAAACTACCTTAAGGTATTTACATTTGTTAATTCAGCAAAAACAATTTGATTTAATACACATTTACTACAAACTTCATGCAGGTATACATTTTTTTTTACCACTGTTAATCTGTTAGGTTTTACTGTCTCACGTGATGATGTCATTAACTGTGCCATGAAAACCAGCCAGTAGTGTCCGAAAGCTGTTAATTTTATTGTTATATTGAGTTTACTATATAGTCCACTATATCTAAATTCACTATACAGGTACATCTAAAAAAATCTGAATATCATGAAAAAGTTCAATATTTTTTCTCACTGATTTCTGAAAGTGAAACCCATATATTATATAGATTCATTACACAGAGAGTGATATATTTCAAGTGTTTATTTATTTTAATTTTGATGATTATGGCTTACAGCTCATGAAAACCCCAAATTCAGCTTCTCAAAAATTTAGAATATTACATAAAATTAATTTAAAATAATAGTTTTTTAATACAAATGTGCACCAACTGAAAAGTATGTCCATGTACACACTCAATACTTGGTCGGGGCTCCTTTTGGATTATTTACTGTATCAATGTGGTGTGGCATGGAGGTGACAAGCCTGTGTTACTGCTGAGATGTTATGAAGGTTCAGGTTGCTTTGATAGTGACCTTCAGCTCGCCTGTATTGTTGGGCCTGGTGTCTCTCATCTTCCTTTTGACAATACTCCATAGATTCTCTATGGGGTTTAGGTCAAGAGAGTTTGCTGGCCAATCAAACACAGTGACGCCATGGTCATTAAACCAGGTTTTGATACTTTTGGCAGTGTGGGGAGTGCCATGTCCTGCTGGAAAATGAAATCAACTTCTCCATAAAGCTTGTCGGCAGAGGGAAGTATGAAGTGTTCTTAAATTTCCTGGTAGACAACTGCGCTGACTTTGGTCTTGATAAAACACAGTGGACCAACACCAACAGATGACCTCTGTTCAGAAAACAGTAAATTTTGCATTTAAACTCCCATAGAGAATCTATGGAATATTATCAAGAGGAAGATGAGAGACACCAGACCCAACAATACAGACGAGCTGAAGGTCACTATCAAAGCAACTTGGACCTTCATAACACCTCAGCAGTGCCACAGGCTGATCACCTCCATGCCACGCCACACTGATACAGTAATTAATCCAAAAGGAGCCCCGACCAAGTATTGAGTGTGTACATGGACATACTTTTCAGTCGGTCCACATTTCTATTAAAAAAATATTTTTAAAAAAATTAATTTTATGTAATATTCTAATTTTTTGAGAAACTGAATTTGGGGTTTTCATGAGCTGTAAGCCATAATCATCAAAATTAAAATAAATAAACACTTGAAATATATCACTCTCTGTGTAATGAATCTATATAATATGTGAGTTTCACTTTCTGAAATGAGTGACAAATATATTGATCTTTTTCATGATATTCTGATTTTTTGAGATGTACCTGTATAGCGAGTGGGGAGGGAGGGAGTGAGTGAACATTCCGAACACAGCCAGAGAGAACTATAAATAGGAAAATAAGTTAACAATGAAATAAATCACCCAAGGATAAAACAGGAACTCAAAATCCAAACATGTCATAAGCTCCCCGTGCACTTTTCAACAGCGCATGGACGAGGAGAGTGAGTGAGTGTTCTTGTTTAGTGCCATGTCAGCATCTATGGCTATTTCATGGCAAAATTAGAACTAATAAGAAAATTGAGTTAAAAATTATATAGAGACAGTATGATAAATGAAAGAATAAATAAATACAGTGAGATACATATGTAGATACAATAAAACAGAAAAATTAAATAAGATGCTTCAGAAGCACATGTGCTAAAAACCCTAAAATTTTCTTTGGTGGTGCCTTATTAAAAATATCCTTCAGTGACTTTTGAATATAAAAACGTTGTCTTGCTGTCATGAGAGCAGGACAGTCAAATAAAATGTGCTTTATTGATAAAAAAAAAAAACCTCTGCAAAACTGACAAGATGGTGGGGCTTCACCTTTTAATAAAAAGCTGTGCGTGAGCCTTGAGTGGCCAGTACGGCATCTAGTGTACACTACCTCATCATGCTGGTTTTGAAAGTGATGCAAGCGTCTATGGTTATGGCAGGTTTAATATCATGCAGTTTATTTGCAGTACATGTGTCTCATTCAGTCTGCCACTTCTTTAAAATACAGTATAGGAGGTTATTCGAGGCCTGAGGTCTGAGGCTGGGAACTGGCATTGAGTGACTTCTTGGGTAAGGGCTCTCTTGGCAGCATTGTCTGCCTGCTTGTTACCTGACAGGCCAACATGGCTGGGGATCCAACAGAAGATGATATTAACATTATGTTTCATCTCTAAAATCCAGATAATGGGGTGATCAGTCTTTAAAAACCCTAGTGCCTGAAGACAGGATCTGGAGTCAGTAAAAATTGAGGAGCTCTGTTGTTTGGTTCTCTCAGTGTGTTCCAATGCTAGAAGCAAAGCACGAGCATTCTTCTTCCGGCTTTCAGAGAGAGCAGACGCATTTCTTCTCCTCTCCTCCCTTCACTGATCACAGCTTGCTGTGTCCTGTCTGTGTCGCTCTCCTTCTCGCTGAAATCTGGATCCAAACGGAAAATTATGGTATTGGTGAGCTGGGCTTTAAATGCAATTGACACCACTTTTTCAAACAGAAAATCGGGCCCGGGGGAGCCCAGGTGTCCTGCAGGCACTTCGGTTGCGGGTTATGTGAGAGACTCATGGGACAATTGGAAACTCGTGTCTGTGTGATCTTTCGGTTGAAGATGTGGAAGACATCTACCTGTTTGGCTTCATGTTCACAGGATTTCTGCTGTTTGGCTTGGAGTTTTCCTGGTGTATCGGAAATTAAAGAAGTTGGAAAGAGCTAATCAAAATGCGGACCCGGCGAGAGGCTCCTTCAACACTTGACCAGCTGGGGAGGGCACTGATAGCGGGCTAATGACGAACTGAATCGGAATGTGGGAAACATCTTGGAGTCGCTGGGCTGCTCTCCAGGGAATGATTTTAAAGCCTGTGAATGTTAATGTAAATTGCGATGCACAGAATCGCATAAGAGATGAAAATTCTATGCTCTAAGGTGAACTGTGCTTATCTGGGCCTTGATTCGGCGTCCTTGGGAGAACTCATTCCTCCAGGAGAAAAGATAAGGGCAGGAGGGAGTTTTGGCTTTTCTCTAACCCATAACATTCTGATGTGCAGCAATCTGAACTCTCCATGGACAGCGTCATGTGACTAGCATGGAATTTTACCATCTGACATGCACTGAAGAGAGATGAACTCTGTGACATTTATCTATTGTTTTAAATACCAAGGACATAACATCTAAGTCGTTCTCTAGGAGAGGACTTTTGTTGTTCACCATAACTGATTCTTCACACTGCATTCACACTGTATCACATGACTGACATACACACACTGGTCTCCTCAACTTGCTCTGTTAATGTGGTGGTAACTGTAACTTGTCTGCTAAGTGTGGCATTAGAGGGTTTTTTCTATTGATCATAATCTTGCTCACATTAGCTCTATTTTGATAACTATGCTTGTTTCTCTCTGCCCAATGTGTCAAACCCCCCCCCCTTACCCCCACTGTACAGGGCGCCTGTCTGCTGGCCGCGTCATTAGGGAGTGCTTAACATGAGCGGACCCTTAATGTCAAGTAAAATTCCTCGTATGTGTAAAAAGCATGCTTGGCAATAAAGTTCATTCTGATTCTGATTCTGAGCCTCTGCTGTAAAAATTGAACATTGTTTGGGAATCCGGAAACCATGCTGATTGTGCCCGGTGACAATTGCAGCAGAGACTGAGCCATCTACTTTAGATCCATCCTAGTATATGGGAATGTGGTGAGGAAAACGGCATTTTATGTCCAAGATCTGCTGCTGGTACACATTAGGGTGAGTGTCTTTCTTTTTGTTTTGGCTCAGATCCAGAATGATATTGGGTTTCCTCAAACTCCATGGAGGAATGGGACAAAACTGTGTCTGTGTTACGTTGCTCATATCAGGGTTTAATTTTACCAGGTGAGGTTCTATACGGAGTCCAAAAGGAGTGATGCTCTTAGGTCTGACCTTATGCATCTGCAAAAATCAAGGGTGAAAAACTGCAGAGTAGGCTGGATTTGTATGGTCAGCTTTAAGTTTAACCATATACTGGAGAGCTAATTTCAGGCGCCTGTTTTGAAGTGAAGGCTCGTTTGATCCAACATACAAACTTTTATCAGGTGAGGGTCTGAAAGCTCCCAAGGCAAGCCTTAGCCCCTGGTGATGGACAGTTTCTAGCGTCCTGATGTATGTTTTCCTTGCTGATCCATAAACTATGCTCCCATACTCTAACCGAGATCTTACAAGTGCTCTATAGAGACACAGCAGCACAGTAGAGTCCGCACCTCATTTAGTTTTAGCCAAAACTTTAATAATGTCAAGGGCTTTAAAACAACTGATTCATAGAAATTTTATATGTGGAATAAAAGACAGCTTATTATCAAAAACAAGTCCAAGGAATTTGGTTTCTTTTACAACCTTGACAGCTTCTCCATCTATGAAAAGCTCAGGGTCGAGGTGAAATGGCCACAGCAGGCAAAAGTGCATGCAGACAGCTTTTGTTTTGAAAATTTAAAACCATTACTGACTGACCACCTATTAATCTTGTTATGCACAGCTGTAGTTGCTTTTCAATTGCGCTCACGTCTTGTCCCCCTGTAGCAAATTACAGTAGGTCATCTACATAAAGACTACAAAAGGTCTAGAAGCACCAACTACACTATTAATCTTATGCCAAAAAGAGTAACCAAGAGGATGCTTCCCTGGGGGACTCCTTGTTCTTGCACATGGGGCTCTGAATGTCATGGTCTGAGCGCTGATGCTGTCTGCGCTCGGGCTGTGCAGTGTTTTCCCCATTCTGTTGTCATATGGCCCTTCCAGGGTTTTGTTGTGACAGGTGTCACGGCGGGACTTCAAGCTGTCAGAGCCGAGCTGCGTTGTGACAGCTGATTCACATTCCAGTGATTGTTTCGCATTGCCTTATTAATGTTGTGCTTTATTTAAGGGAGCAGCTGAGGTTACTCCTGGCTGTGACCTCACTCTATGTTGGACTTCCACAATGTTGGACTGGAATCCCTAACCCCGATTCCAGTCTTCCTTCCTCCACGTTTTCAGTGAGTGTAATTTTTCCTCAAGGGTTTGTCTCGTATCTTAGTCGTCAGTTTTGTGTCTAGTCCATGTATGTGTTTTTGCCCACGTGGGCTTATTATTTTGTCATTCGTACTTTTGTAAATAAACTTGCAAACTCATCGGCTGCCTACAGCGTGTCAATAATGGCCCGCGAGGGCCACCCATGACAGTAGGTCGCAGCCAAATGAGGCACCGGTTGCCGTGAGTTTGTTTTTTTGGGGCTTGAAGTTTTTTTCTTTTCTGCATACCAGTGTGCTGGGAGACGGCATCGCCAAGCAAGGGCTATGCTATGAGCTTGGGCTACGAGCTAGTCATGGCCCTAATCGAGATAGATGGAATCCTCTCGCATGCTTGTAGAGACCCCACTCCTGGCAGTCCGTGCTGGTACCTGGACCTCGCAGAGGCAGCTATTAACCACCATCCTTGCTATGTGGACAACACCAAATTAAGAAGAGGATGGAGGAAATCTCGGCACTCCGGGGAGAAGATCCGCGGACTGGAGGGAAACTTCGGCAGGAAGCCGAACGTGAGGCATCCCCGCTCCTCGCCTCAGGATCCAGTTCCTGTCACCCGTCCAGCCCAGGAGTCTTCGTCGCCCAAGTGCCATTCCCGCTCACAGCGGAGGAGGACGTCAGCCAGGATTCCCCCGGAGGAGACTCAGTGGACAGCGGTGATCATCCAGGACCGTGTGTCTGCGGCTCGTTCTGCCTCCCATCCAACTGAAATTATGAAGCATGTGGTGGCAGCAGTCAGACTGGTGGAGGTCAGTCCCGAACTCCATGATTACCCCGAGTATGCTGACCTGCTCGCCTCTGTCTCCGTGCAGGAGCGGCGCTTCCCTGACCTCACCTTTGCCTCGCCCTCTGCCGGTAAACGTTGTCACCATGCTTGTAAGAAGCCACAGCGAGATCCCCGTCCACAACCAGTTCTGGGGAGCTGTAGGAATTCTGCCTCCCAACCAGCGGTAAGCTCCACGAGTCTAACTCCGGCTGTCCCAATTTCTGATCCTGTGCAAGCGGCTCCTCCTTGTCTTCCCGGGGGGCCCTCCATCACCATCCAGAAGGAGAAGTTCCCCGAGTTCCTTCCACCTGCTGCAGTTACTAATTGTGAACCTGCATCCTCTGTGTCTCCTTCCCCTGAGCGTTCCCTGGTGCCAGGATTACACCACCGGACGAGGAAGGAGCCTGCGGCCTTGGAGAGCCTGGTACCAGACCCACAGCCATGTCACAGGCAGAGGAGGAGAGCGGACTGCCGTTTGGAGCCTGCGCCAACAATTAAACGTCCCCAGGTATCTGTTTGGGAATGTCCCCGGGTATCCTTTGGCGTGGACCTCAGCGCCAGGGAATCCCCAGACTGTGACGACCATCACGCTGGCTGTGGAGCCCGCTGCAGTCGAGTGGGAACCAGGAGTGGACCTCCAGCTCGTTGAACCTGGATCGTTGAAGTCCTGGACGGCGGTAGAGCCCGAGATCAGGCAAGTGCTCTATTTTGTCTTCCTCTTTTCTATTCTGGAGCATTATTGCCTGTCTCTTGGGGAAACGAGCTGGGTGCAGCTGATCGCTGCATCCGAGCTTGTCTCGCTGGGCTCTGCCGCTGCTGGTGATTCTGATCCCGGTTTCCCTCTCTTCCTCTGAGCCTTTTCCCAAGGTCACCAGTGATGAGCCTGTTCTGGTCGTTGTCCTGGAGGTTCCAGGTCCGTGCTCGGAGGTCATCTCTGGTGCTGTTCAGGCCCAGTCGGGGTCCGTTGTGGGTGCTGTTCCGGCCCAGTCGGGGTCCATCATGGGCGCAACTCTGACCCAATTGGGGTCCGTCGTGGGCGCTGTTTCCGGCCCAGTCGGGGTCCATCGTCAGTGCAGCGCTGTCCCGATCGGGGTCCGGCAAGAGCGCAGCGCCGGTTCGGTTGAAGTTCGGAGAAGGAGCTGCAGATCCTCCGCCGTTTGACGCCGGACTGGCCCCTCATCTTTCCCCTTATCTTCCTCCACTGGGTGCCGCTGGGGTTCCTCGGATTCGGCTCGGCTTCCCCTCGCTGTCCCTCTCAGTAGGGAGACTGCCACCAAGTTCTCCCCTCCGGTTCTGGTGGCCTAATGACGCGGGGTGGCTGCCCGGGAAACTGATTTGCCGGTTTGGCGTTCTGGGTCGGCCACCCGACAGACTGTCTTCTCTGTTTGGCGACCTGGTCCGGCTGCCAGAGGTACTGTTTCTCCAGGCCTGGGACTGGGGTAGGCCACCCAAACTGTTTCTTTTTCCCCTGCGTGCGAGTTGGACTATGGATGTGGGTAGACCTCCAGAACTGTTTTTTCTTTGTTCGCTTTGTGCGCTACCTGCCGGCATTTTTGTAGTGATTTTTTTTTTCTCTTCCTCCTCTGTAGTTTGAGAGATGCTCGTTAGTTGTCTTTGCCTGTTATAATGGTCTTTATTTGTAGTATCGCTGCTCTGTAGCAAGTTGAGTTATTTTCCTGGTGTTATAGGGTACTGTATTCTGTTATATGCCTGTATTTTTGTTCTCTGTACTTTAAGAGATGCTCTTTTGTTTTTTCTCCTTTGCCTGTGATTTTTTTTTTTGAATGATATAGTGTGACTGCTCCACTTTGAGGCTTGAGTTTTCTTTTTTTTCTCTCCCCTGGTGTTTTTAGGGTACTGTATATTTTTGTTATGTACCTGTATTTCAGTTTTCCTGTCTCCTTTTCAGTCATAAGGCTGAGTTTATTCTTGTGGTATTTACTGTGCTCTAGGGTTATTAATGGCGTGGTAGCCTCATCATTTTGGGTTATCTTTGTTGCCTTGTTGATATTACACCGCAACAAATTTTCAGAATGGGATTTCTTTAAGCATTCACCAAAATCTAGCCAGACCTCAGTTTTTTAACATCCTTAACTGACCCTGCAATACCTGAAATTCCTTTCTGTACAGCAAAAGGGGACAGCTTAGAAAGAGACATATCTGATGAGAGCAACTCTAAAACAATAAGCCTTGGCAAATTATCACCATTTGAAAGACTCATCCTGCTAATTCCTCGATCATCCACATCGTCTTCCAACATTCGTTTTTTAAGGGTTTGTTTAGTAGCCATATTTTATAGAGTATGATTCATCATCCCTGCTCCCCACCCTCCTCGGAGCCCTACAAGGGGATGCACAGAGTCGCAAACTTCCTGCATGTTATGCACCAGGGATACAGGGATGGTATACTCGAGCAATAAAGCACAAAAGTGCAAATTACTCGACTGACCCTCCGCCACAGGCTTCTGGGATTAGGAGATGTTATACTGACAAAAGACATCCCAGAGTAGACTTTGACAAGCCGATTGATTGGACTGGGCCCTTCCAACCTCCCGTCTAAGTGAAGTAGGAGCCAAAGCACTGTGTTGGACTTGTGAAAGCCGCAGCAAGACACATTCCTCAAGAACCAGGATCTCTTCCTCCACTGACACAGGTCACAACTCATGGCAACCAAGTTGCCCCATTTGTCACCTCATATGATCAGCAAGGGGGTGCTTGGAACCACTTTAACCCTTGGTCCCCTTAGGGGATTATAACGCACAAACTTGTTGGAGAGTTTTACCGTAACTCTGGTAAGGGAGGCTAACAGGTACTAGTCCTTGCCCAAGGGACACCTGGGAGTATCAGCGAGGTTAAGAGGCACTTCATCATCCTCCTAGTCCAACAGACCCCCTCGCCTGAATGCAGTTTAACGTCATAACCCAGGAGGAGAAAAAGGATGAATGGACTTAAGTGCAGGTTACACCAAACACATGTTTATTAATACAAAAAGGAACACACAAAAGACAAGACAGCTCAGGTACACTAAGAGCCCTACAGGACGCCCAACACACACACTGGAGGGTTAACTGGGCAAACAGCCAAAGCGTAGCGGCTGTGCTGCACAGAGTGAACGCTGCAGAAAGCGTAGCAACACAGCGGCGAAAAGAAACACTACAGTTTACTCACAGTGAGGGGGGCAGTCCGAGCAATCCCAGTCTCCCAGTGAGCACATACAGACACAGTCTTTTAAGAGACGTGATGGTTAGACGGCGGAGAACAACCATCTAGCGCACATAATGGTCCAGAGGCATTTGTCAAGCAAAGAGCTGCTTTTGTACAAATGCTGCTGGCATGGCAAATCTGGAACACCTGGGCGAGGCGCAGGAAAGATGGTTACCGGGGTGAACAGCTGACTGTCAGAGAAAGAGGGGGTGTGGCTGGACAGGCCAGAGCGGCAGCTACAGGCAGGAACAGAAATGGTGCACAGACATGAAAACGACAAGAAATCAAAACACAACACCCCATAATACTCCCACTGCCTGAGCCACCAGGAACGATCAGAACTGAGCCACAGGAAACACGGGCTCGGTTCACGACAAAACATGAAGTCAAAAAATAACACCGATGTTAGAAAATACAGAAAATAATCAGGAATAAAACTGATAGGATGAGCACAGTGGCGTCACAACAAAAATATAACAATAAGAAATCGAAAAGGGTGTAGGCTGAAGCTGAGGCTTATATAACGCCTACCCCTTATACTGTACAACAAAATTTCATTAATTCATTCATCTTCTTAACTGCTCAATGCCTTATGGGTTGCAGTGGGGCTGGAGCCCATCCCAGCATCCCTGGACGGAAGGTGGGGCACACCCCAGACAGATTGCCAGTCCATCACAGACAACAAAAATTTAAACCCGCAAAATAAATCAAATCTATCTTAAATGAAAACAGAAACAAATTCCAACAAAGAAGTACCAGTCTTACAGATTCAACATAAAAATGATATCAAATTAATTAGCCACTTAAGAGCACCATTTCTCTACTCAACATGACAATACTGAGAAATTATATTTTCTTTATACATTTTTTTAAACATTTCAAATGTACTACACATTTTAATTTTGTCTGGAAAACAGTTCCATAAAATACTGCCAACAACAGAAACACAGTGCTGTTTAGTGTTTGTCCTGAACTTGGGTTTAACCAAAATACAATTGCCTCTCAAATTGTATGTACTTTTTCTAATTTTGAACAGCTTTTGAATATTTGATGGTAGTGTTTTATTAAACGTAATTTGAACTGTACTATATTCTACTAAATCTTTAAATTTTAGTGTATTTAACCTAGTAAATAGTGGATTAGTTGGCTCATGATATGGTTTTATTGCAATTATCCTAATAGCTTTTTTTTTGTTGTAAAAAAATTGGGTGTATATTTGTCTTGTAAGTATTTCCCCACACCACTGAACAGTAGGACATATAGGGAACAACAAGTGAATAATACAAAATGCATAATGATTTTTGACATAACAGATCTTTTACTTCATACAGTATTGCAATTGTTTTGGCCATTTTGGTTCTAACGTAGTTTATATGGGATTTCCAGTTTAGTTTGTTATCAACAATTACATCTAAGAATTTTGTTTCAACAACAACAATTACAATATCATTTATTTTAATTTGTCTATGATTATTCGTAGTTTGATGTCCAAATATTATACCTTTAGTTTTTCCTAAGGGAAGAGATAATTTATTTAGGTCTTTTTTAATAATTGATAATTCCCTATTCACTGTATCCAGAAGTTGCCCAAAATAATTTCCACTACAAAAAAAAGTTCTATCATTATCAAATAAAATACACCTCAGTTCCTTGGCAACCAAACACAAATCATTAATATACAATAGAAACAACAATGGTCCCAGCACTGAGTCCTGAGGCACTCCACAAGTCATTTTGAACAAGACAGAATCAACATTGTTTATGTGGACAGATTGGTGTCTATCATCTAAGTAGCTACATAACCAGTCATATGCAAGTCCTCTGATGCCATACTTTTGTATTTTCCTTATAAGTAGTTCATGATCAACAGTATCAAATGCCTTTTGTAAATCCACAAATATCCCTACTGTGTGCTCTTTCCTATCAATTGTGTCAGTAATCATTTTTATGAAACCAATTAAAGCCAGTGGTGTGTTTTTTTCTAAACCCATACTATTGTTCACAGAGTATATTGTGCTTATTGATGAAACCATTCATTCTTATGAAAAATATTTTTTCCAATATTTTTGAGAACTGGGGCAAAAATGAAACTGGTCTATAGTTAGTGACCAAGCATTTGTCATCAGATAAGATAAGCCTTTATTAGTCCCACAATGGGGAAATTCCAGGATTGCAAGAGCACAGGGACAGCAACACTCAGAGCAACAATCATAAGGCAAGAAAAAAACAAGAACAGCTAGTATACATATGTACATATTACTATAAATATATATATATATATATATATATATATATATATATATATATAGACACACAGTGCGGAGCAGTGTGGTTGGTGAATGTGCAGCAGAAAGTCTAAGCTCTCTCTCCCTCCGCGGGTGCGTCGGGCCAGCTGGATGTCTTTGGGCATGATGGTGGTGACCCTCTTGGCGTGGATGGCGCACAGGTTGGTGTCCACGAAGAGATCCACCAGGTAGGCCTCGCTGGCCTCCTGCAGAGCCATGACGGCAGAGCTCAAGAAGTGCAGGTTGGTCTTGAAGTCCTGAGCGATCTCCCTCACCAGGCGCTGGAAGGGCAGCCTACGGATGAGCAGCTCCGTGGATTTCTGGTAGCGACGGATCTCTCTCAGAGCCACGGTACCGGGCCTGTAGATTTAAACAATGGAATTATTTTAGCTACTTTCATTTGCTTAGGAAATTTTCCAACTCTCAAAGACAAATTACATATATGAGTAAAAGGCTTGACAACACAATCAATAATATTTTTTAACCAGAAACATATACTGTGACCATTACAATCTGGTGATTTTTTTGTTTTTAAATTTGTGTACAATTTCAAAAAATTCTTTTTCATCAGTATCAGCAATAAACATAGAGTGAGCATTTATATTGATGATATTGTTAACTTCATCAGCATCACGTGGAACTATAATAGAGTCAGCTATTTTCTTTCCTACATGAACAAAATATTCATTAAATTTATCAGCAATTAAATTATTGCCAGTAATATCTTCATTTCCAGAGCTAAATAGGAGATATGATTTTCACAGGATCTATCATTTTTTTGTTATTTTGTTTAATAATCTCCCTGTATCGCTAATGTTATTTATATTCTTTTCAAATAATTTACTATAATACATTTGTTTTTACTATGTCTTAAAATATAATAAAAATATAGTTTATTTTTATAGGTTTTATACTTTTGCTCAACTCTCACTGTTCTTAGCTTCAGGAACTTTTTATATACGTCATGATTGCAGGAAGAAAAAGCTCACATGCAGGCTGCTAACACCAGAGAATGCACACGATACAGAGGGGCAACGTTAAACACAACTTTATTGAAAATAACTCTCAATTGTAGAGAAAAGCGACATTCGCCAGAGGAGCACACAGCCTGTGAAGAGAGGGAGACAAGAGCGGATTAGAAATGTTAGGAGGGAGGCTGGGAGCAATGGATAAACAAAGGTAGATCTTACTGTAGGTGAGCAGAGAGCCCAGCAGAGGAACCCAGCAGAGGTGGAGGAACCAGCAGGGCAGAGCTGGCAGGAAGTGTGAGAGGAGTGGGGCTGGGAGGAGAGTCTGGCCGGGTGGAAAAGGCAGTCTGGAGCGGAGGTGATGATGGCGCAGGTGAGCGCGCAGCAACCCTGAAGATGCACCGCGGAGAAGGCAGCAACCTGAGGAGAGAGGAGGAAAAGGAGTGTTAGGCTGAGTTCCCAAAAATGCGTTCAGTTCTAGTTCTCGTTTAAGGCACCTATACCCAGCGAGCCAGCGCCGGACCATTCACAAACAGGTCCTTTTAAGGCTGGCAGAGAAGAGGCAGCAGGTGCGTCCACTCACACAGGTGCTCTGATGACCTGCAGAGACGGAAGCCTGATGGAGAAGCTCCCACAGAAAGGGAGGGGGAGCGTGCTCACCTGATCATAACAGTGCCTCCTCCTCAAGAGGCGCCTCCTGGTGACCCACTGGGCTTGTTGGGATGGGCTTGGTGAAAGGCACGGACCATCCCCCTGTCATGGAAATAGGAGCTGGGGATCCATGACCTCTCTTCTAGCCCGTAGCCCGTCCAATGGACCAGGTATTGCAACTCCCAGCCCCGATGGCGAACATCCAGAATCCTCTGAACGGTCTAGGTGGTTTGGCCATCGAGGATCCGAAGAGGAGGAGGTGGCTTCGGGGGGGGGGGGGGCAGACAGGGCTGGTGGAGAGGGGCTTGATCTTGGAAACGTGGAAAGTAGGATGGATGTAGGGTGTCGACGGCAGCTCCAGGCGGACCTTCATGCCATTAATGATCCTGGAGATGGTAAAAGGACCAAGGAAGAGAGGTGACAGTTTCCTGGACTCCATCTTCAGAGGCACCTGGTCTGCCGACAGCCACACATGCTGACTGACTGCATATTTGGGTGCCGGGACCCCCGTGCAGTCTGCATACTGGCGATTTCGCTCTGCTGAATGGAGAAGGGCAGCCCAGGTGGACATCCAATTGCGGTAACAGTGGCGAACGTGGGCCCCCACAGATGGCATGGCCACTTCCCTCTCTGCCATAGGCAATGGGACTGGGGGGGTTACCCCATGGATGCTTCAAAGGGCGTCAACCCAGTGGATGAGGAGATGGCAGAGTTGTGAGCATACTTCACCCAGGTCAAATGAGTGCTCCAGGTGGAGCATGCAGTTGCAGGAAGCCACGCATCTGAGGGCGGCCTCCAGGGACCGGTTCGCATGCTCAGCCTGCCCGTTACTCTGCGGGTGGTATCCAGAGGTGAGGCTGACCGTGGGGCCCAGGGAGAGGTAGAAGGACCAAACTTGGGAGGTGAATTGTGGACCCTGCTCAGACACAATGTCCATGGGGATGTCATGAAGGCGGATTACATGGGAGGTCAAAAGGTTGGCGGTCTCGGAGGAGGAGGGTAACTTGGGGAGGGGCACCAAATGGATGGCCTTTGAGAAGCAGTTGATGATGGTGAGGATGACTGTATTGTCCTGCGAGGGGGAAGACCTGTGACAAAGTCCAGTGCAATGTGCAACCAAGAGCGACTGGAAACCGGCAGGGGATGCAGGAGGCCAGCAGGAGATGAAGAATCTGATTTGTTCCCGACACACACTTGACAGGCCTTGACATAGTCCCGGATGTCCATCCACAGCGTGGGCCACCAGAATGCTCGCTGGACCAGGTTGATAGTTCGAGAAACTCCTAGGTGGCAGGAAAAGTGGCTGGTGTGCCCCCACCGGATGACATCACTGTGGAGGCTGGCCGGGACAAACAGGCGACCGTCGGGACCCCCCTCGGGTTTGGGCTCAGTAGACTGGGCCTGCTGGACCCTCTGCTTGATATCCCAGGACAGAGCACCAAGAATACAGGAGGAGGGCACTATGGGTTTGGGGAGTGAAGAGGAGGCTGATTGGTCGTGAGCGAAATGGCGGGAGAGAGCATCCGGTTTGATGTTATGGGAGCTGGGCCGGTAGGTGATGGTGAGATTAAATCTAAGAAAGAATAGTTGCCCAGCAGGCCTGCCTAGCATTTAATCTGCAGGCTGACCTAAGATAATCTAAATTTTTGTGGTCGGTCCACACTATGATGGGATAGACCGCCCCCTCCAGCCAGTGTCTCCACTCCTCAAGAGCCAATTTAATGGCCAGAAGCTCTCGTTCCCCTACGTCGTAGTTCCTCTCGGCCAGTGTGAGCTGCCAAGAGAAATACATGCATTGGTGGAGCTTCTGATCGAAAGCTGAGCACTGTGAGAGGACAGTGCCCACCCCCGAATCAGAAGTGTCCACCTCTACTATGAACTGGAGCTGAAGGTCGACCTGGGCTAAGATGGGTGTGTTGGAAAACCGGGCTTTCAATTTGGAGAAAGCCTGCTCCGCTGCCTCAGACCAGGCAAAAGGCACCTTGACCAAGGTCAGCTGGGTGAGAGGCTGTGCAATCCTGCTGCAATTCCTGATGAACCAGCAATAAAAATTTGCAAAACCCAAAAAGCATTGGAGCTCTTTGCGGGACTGTGGGGTAGGCCAATCGAGCACAGCCTTCACCTTGGCCCGATTGGCCCTCAGTTCCCCTTCAGCAACAATAAACCCCAGGAAGGAAGTGGAGTGGGAGGAAAATTCACACTTCTCGGCCTTCACAAATTGCTGGTTCTCCAGGAGCTGCTGTAACACGGCCCAGACGTGTACTGCGTGCTCCTCCGGCATGCAGGAAAAAAATCAAAATGTCGTTGAGGTAGACAAAAATGAATTGGTTGACCATATCACGGAGGATGCCGTTAATCATGCGCTGGAAGACGGCCGGGCCGTTAATGAGCCCAAACGGCATCACAAGATATTTGAAGTGCCCCAGGTGTGTTTTGACGGCCATATTCCACTCGTCCCCCTTGCGTATGCGGACCAGATGGTATGCGTTGCGCAAGTCTAGTTTGGTAAAAACCCACGCGCACTGAAGGAGCTCAAACATGGAATTGATCAGAGGCAGAGGGTATTTATCCTTAACTGTAATAGCGTTTAGGTCGAGGTAATCGATGCACGGGCGCAGAGATCAGTCCCTCTTCCCGACAAAAAAGAACCCTGCCCCAAGAGGAGCCGAAAAGGGCCGAATGAGACCAGTGTTCGGGGAGTCCTTAATGTAGCTTTCCATCGCCTCCCTTTCTGGCCCAGAAAGGCTGTAGAGCCGGCTGGAAGGCAGCCGTGCACCTGGGAGGAGGTTGATAGTACAGTCGTAAGAGTGGTGAGGTGGCAAAGAAAGTGCTCTTGACTTGCTAAAGACCTTCCCAAGGTCATGGTAGACCTTGGGTACAAGGCTGAGATCCAGCAGCTCCACCGGGAGGGAGAAGATGGGAAGGGATGGTGAACATGTGGCCGAACAGAGGCAGGATGCTAAGAAAAAGGGGCTCCAGGAAGAGATTGAATTTTGTGCCCAATTGATAATATGGTTGTGCTTCTGGAGCCAAGGGTACCCCAGGACCACCGGGGAGGACGAGCTAGGGAGAATAAAGAACGACAAAGTCTTCTGGTAGTTTCCGGGAAGGAGGATGGAGATCGGCACCGTGCGTTCAGTGACGGAAGCCAAACTACAGCCAGATAATGCCGCAACGTTTAATGAAGCCGGCAATTTAGTCGTGGGGATGCTTACGTCCCGCACGAGCCGCGAGGAAATGAAATTCTGTTCTCCGCCCCTGAATCAATTAGTGCTGACACTTTCCTCTCGATCCCTGGTAACTGGATGAAAGTTGAAATGTAAAAATTACCGGGGGGAGTAATAGAATTCCCGCCCATCAGACCCCCCACAGCTACTGACGGGCCGCGTCTTTTGGCATAAGATGGCAATTAAACAGTTTATGCTCTAACAAGCCGCAATACATGCACGCACCGGCTTTCCTCTGTCACTGGTGCTCCTCCAGAGTCAAACGGGCTTGGCCAAGCACCATAGCTTTGGAGGAAGAGTTGGGTTTGCCTGTGCCAATAGCCAGGGGAAGCATGCGCGAAGCGGGAGGGCCGGAGCAAGTCTTACGCTCCTTCGTGCGCTCATGGTACCAGTTGTCCAAACTGATGGCCTGATCGATAAGCCCGTCCAGAGAGGAGGGAATCGCATGAACCCCCAGGTCGTCGTGGAGGTTGGTGTTCAGACCCTGGAGGAAGGCGCTGCGTAGGGCAACGTCATTCCACCCAGAGTTCACCGTGATGACCCGGAACTCCACAGAGAAGTTGGCAGCTGACCGGCTCCCCTGACGGAGAGACATAAGGCGGCTCATAATGTTCCCCTCACTCTCTGAATGGTCAAAAGCCAGGGAAAACTCACTAATGAAACGGTCAAAGGTGTAATTAGGGCTCTTGGCACTGTCCAGAATAGACTGAGCCTAACTGAGAGCCTGGTCTCACAGCAGGAGGGTCAAAAAGTGGATTTTGGAAGTGTCATCCGGGTACTCCCCGCCCACCTGCCCCAAATAAAGCCAAACATGGAGCAAAAACCCCTTGCATTTCCCCACCTCCTCTGTGTACAGGGCCGGTGAGGGAACGGAAGTGGTTCGGCGGATGGTAGTAGCCACTGGGAAGGCAGGTGGGAAGGAAGGGCCTGGACGAGACATGTTGCAAAGATGATCGGTGACTGTGGTCAGCTGCTGAGTAATAGTCTGCAGCTGCTCCGTAAGCACGGCCACCTGTCGCTCTGTGATGTCTAAGCGGTAAAGGGCAGAGTGCTCCGCTGATGCAGTGCCTGCTGAGCTTAAATCATGGCTGGTTCATTTTGTCATCATTGCGGGAAGGAAAAGCTCACGTGCAGGCTGCTAATACCAGAGAATGCACACGACACAGAGGGGCAATGTTAAACACAACTTTATTGAAAATAACACTCAGTTGTAGAGAAAAGCAACACTCGCTAGAGGAGCACACAGCCTGTGAAGAGAGGGAGACGAGAGCGGATTAGAAATGAGGAGGGAGGCTGGGAGCAATGGATAAACAAGGGTAGATCTTTCTGTAGGTGAGCAGAGAGCCCAGCAGAGGAACCCAGTGGAGGCAGAGGAACCAGCAGGGCAGAGCTGGCAGAGAGTGGGAGAGGAGTGGAACTGGGAGGAGAGTCTGACCGGGTGGAGAAAGCAGTCTGGAGCGGAGGTGATGATGGCACAGGTGAGCGCGCAGCAACCCCGGAGATGCACTGCGGAGAAGGCAGCAACCTGAGGAGAGAGTAGGAAAAGGAGTGTTAGGCTGAGTTCCCAAAAATGCGTTCAATTCTAGTTCTCGTTTAAGGCACCTATACCCAACGAGCCAGCACCGGAGCATTCACGAACAAGTCCTTTTAAGTGCTGGCAGAGAAGAAGCAGCAGGCGCGTTCACTCACACAGGTGCTCTGATGACCTGCAGAGACGGAAGCCTGATGGAGAAGCTCCCACAGAAAGGGAGGGGGAGTCCGCTCACCTGATCATAACAATATAAAGTTGTTTTCTTTTTACAAGCATTTTGTAAAGTTCTAGTTATCCATGGCTTATGTTTATATTTATTTTTAAATACTTTTGACAACAGGGGGCAATGCAAGTCATACAAATTAGATATTATAGAAATGAATTCATCATAGGCTTGATCAATATAGTCAACATAGACATTGCTCCAATCCTGGATTTTTAAATCAGTTCTTAAATTTTCAATAGCTGTATAATTTACATATCTTGTAAAAAAAAAAAAAAAACAAAAAAACAAAAACAAAAACAAAAAATGTGGTAATTGTCTCATTAAGGGATTCCAAACCAATATCCAAAACATCAAAAACAGGCAAATGATCACTTACATCATCCATAATGAGACCACTGGTTGTCTTCTTTTCTATAAGATTTGTAAAAAATATTGTCACTGAGTGTAGTTGTTTACTGTTATCCTACTAGGATATATGATTGTTGGATAAAGACCCATACAGAACATGTAATTTATAAACTCAGTAATTTGTGTTTGGCCATAAGGATTTAGAAGATCTATGTTGAAATCACCACAGATAAAAATCTGTTTCTTATTACTAATTTCACTGTAGATTTCTAATAATTTATTTGAAAACGTATCAATGTTAGTACCCGGAGCTCTATATATACAACTCACAATGATGTTTTTAGTATATTTTGTTTTTATTTCAACTGTAACACATTCCATGACATTCTTTACGACGAAAGACATATGTTCAGCAATTTGATGTTGATAGGAGGATTGTATGTACAAAGCCACACCCCCACCCCTCATTTTTGTTCCAATAACAGTGTATAAGTCATAACCTCTCATTTGAACTGTTTTTTGCTCATCTTTTAACCAGGTCTCGGATATTGCAACAACAGAAAAATTTTGATTGTTTTATAACAAGCATTCATGGATTTTAGAAAAATTCATCTGCAGACTTCTACTATCAAAATGGATTATTGAAAATGTTTAATCAGAAATAGATGGTATTTGCTTCTCAGTAAAGTAACTACACTGATGATTTAAACTTAAAAAAAAGTTGTTTTCAGGATCAATATTTGATTCACTATCATATTGTTTATGTTCAGTGTATTCAAATAATTTCAGACAAGGTCCAATTTCTGGTGTGAATGTTTGAGTAAAGACAATGTCCTTCATCTTGGCAAATTTGTAACAAATCCATAATGTGAGGTTTCCTTTGTGATAAACCTATTTCAGTATAAAGAATATGCATCTACCTTAAATTGTCACTTAAATTTGTCCAAGTCAGAACACTCCCTTACCACAATGACTTTGGCCTTCTCTGGTGTCCCATTCAATTTAATCAGTACTTTACAATTTCTTGTCCAAGTTGCTTGTATTTTGTGTTGTTTCTTGAGAATCCTGGCCTGCTTCGAAATGTCGGAGTTCTTCTTTGTATGGTGTTCATTCACATATACATCTGTACCTCTGAGTTTTTTGTTTGTCTTAACAGTTCAGTTTTGGCTTTTCTGTTTGTAAAACAAATGATAATGTTTGGTTTTACCTTATTGTCTTTCCGTGGGAGTGTGTGGCAAGCTGAGATGGAATCTCTATCAATAGAAATGTCTCTAGAATGAAAAAAACTTGAGTACCTGCTGCTCCAGAGACTTCATCTCCCCTGGCGTCTCATCGTCCAAGTCATATCTACCTGCTTCAGCTGCAGCCCGAGCATATGAGCAGTGTCTATTCTTGTGTACTGCGCCAGTTCATCCTCACGTTTTTCCAAGAAGCTAATTTTATTTTCTTTATCCAAGATAATTTTCTTTAACGCACACACTTCATCCATTAGTTAAAGCAATTTTAACAGTTCAAGCAGTTTTAACTTGATTAAACATGAAAACTCATCAAATATTTTTCCTTTGTTGTCAAAAATGTTAAAACCTAAAACTTTATTTTTTAATGGATCAGAATAAAGCAGAATTATTTTATTCAGTTTTATTTTGATTATTTTGTGTCCTGCTGATTTCGACTTTATCATCTTCTGTGGTTCATTTCCTAGAGTGGATGGGTTATGGACGACTGTGGCTGTGGAGCCGCAGGTTGGAGAACCCTGCCATAGTCAGATAAAGATGAGACTACCCCCCACCCCCCATTACAATACAGGGACAATCCAATTTTCCTATGGTCGCTCTGCTCCTCAGAAACCACTTAGTTTCATTATATAATGTAGCAGCAGCATAATAATAATAATAATAATGGGATAATTTAATGCAATTTTCTTTGATTTGATGCTCTAATCTGGACGCTTTGCTGAGATTGAAAAATGAAGGAAGTTCAGCAGCTAATCCACTGCTGAGATCAGAGCCAGTGGACCAATCAGAGGAGAGATGCTTCCAGTTAAGCATGTCCACGATGTCTGTCCACCCTGTCCATGATGTCCACAGAAGACTCAGTCAATGGTAAACCCTTTATTCTGATTGCAACTGTGACATATTAACTTTCCCACCTTTACTGTAAAACTGCTTTGAAAAACAAATCTGTTACAGGATAAACACAAACAACAGAACAACATACTATTAGATGGTTGCATAAATATGCACACCCTTAACTTAAACTAATACTTTGTTGAAGCACCTTTTGATCTAATTAAATCATTCAGTGTTTTGGGGTAGAAGAGTGCCGTTTAGATCAACTGACATGTCACAATGAGCCAAAATGACGAGTTTAGTAACAGGAGAGCCTTTCTTTTCATTTTAACAACTCATAAGATTTTATAAAGCAGACTGAAAACTGCAGAGTAAGCACCAGAGGAAAAATGAATTAAAAAAGATATTTAAAAAAAGAAAGTAAAAACATGCTTAAAAATGGGGGGGGGGGGGAGTGTGGTAAAACAGAGAGAAATACTACAAGAACAGTAAAAAAAGGGGGGGGGGACAGGAATAACCAAGGTAAAAACAGGGTAGAAATGGGGGGAGGGGTAAGCCCTTTCCTACCCCAGTTTTACAAGCTTTTTCTATTCCAATCTTACTCTGTAATCTGTTTAAGTTTAATGTTTATTTGAAAATGGACATTACATACTAATGAGCATTAATATGAATGTAAGTATGCCAGATTTAGCAATACTGCAAATTTGCATCTGTAGTCCCCTGGCGGGTCACAAAAACACACAAACAAACAATCATATACAAGAAGAACAACTGCATTGAAACTATACAATGTGGACATGCTAAAGCGCAAGAGTTAAGGTGTTACAAAACAAAATATTCAGATGTCACACAAGTGAAGTGCTGTGTATGCGTACACACACATGCACCCAGATACCTCACAGCAACAACAGACAACAGCAGCAAACAAGAGATGGGGCTTCCGCTAGGCAGGCAACATTATTAGAAAGCACTGTATACATTTTCATTGTTATGCAGATGACACACAATTATACCTGTCAGTGAAGCCAGATGATAGTAATCAATTAGCCAAGTTAGAGGCCTGTCTTAAGGAAATCAAAGCTTGGATGACTTGTAATTTCTAGCTATTAAATTCAGATAAGACTGAAGTCATTCTAGTTGGTCCAAAAAAAACTTAGAAATACCTTTCCAAATCAAACTCTTAGTTTGTGACATGATTTGGACAAAACCCAAGCGCAGACACAGGCTCAAAATAAACACAATTATCTTTATTGAATAAGTGAGTGTATGTGGGTGTGAGTGGAAGTGTGAATGTGAATGTGTGGAGGAAGTCAAGCAGAGCAAAGACAAATCTGGCAACCCTGAAGGAGAAGAGAGACAGGAGTATGAGCTCTCTGAAAACTGATTGAATAAACAAGTAAATGAACCAGTCTTACAGAGTAGGAGAATAGTTGTGGCACTTAAGAGCATCAGAACAACACCGGTAAACCAGGGCCTCAGACAGTCGTGTGCTCGTGCAGGAAAAGATGGTGCTGGTGCTTCAGACAGGAAAAAGCCCAGTTAATGAAACCTGCACTTCTGTAGAGGTGTGAAGAACGACCCACAGCATGCATTTGAAAGTCCGATCTGCCGCCAGGAGGGGGAGGTTCGCCAAGGGGAAATCCACCTGTGCACAGGGAAGACAGAGAGGTAGGAGCAGAGAGGTTTATTTCCACAAGGTAGCTTATGTTGAGTTGGGGATATGAAACTCCCAGACGATGAAATGTCGTGGTAAAGATGAGGGAGGCGAAAAGGTTGGGGTAGACTCAAGCACAAAGTACAATTACCCAGGAGGAGTGTAGACATCTCCATGCAGATTGCAGGGCAGCACTCCTTAAGAAGGCTGCCTTATTGGAGGAGCAGGTGTGTGCACAGCTGTGGAGAAAATTAGGGCAAAGGGCACACAGCGCGGATCACCACAGTTTGGATGTGGTTACTCTTTCTCTTAATAGTTCTGTGAGGAACCTTGGAGTTATTTTTGATCAAGATCTGTTTTTTTTAATTCACATATTAAACTTGTTTCTAAGACTGCCTTCTATCATTTGCATAATATTGCCAAGATTAGAAGCATCTTGTCTCAGAGTGATGCTGCAAAACTAATCCATGCTTTTGTTAGCTCTAGATTAGATTATTGTAACTCTTTGTTATCAGGTTGTCCTAAAATATCTTTAAAAAGTCTTCAGCTGATCCAAAATGCTGCAGCAAGTTTTAACAGGTACTAGAAAGAGGGATCATATCTCTTCGGTTCTGACCTCCCTTCACTGGCTTCCCATAGAGTTTAGAATTAAGTTTAAAATCCTTCTTCTCACTTACAAAGCTCTAAATAATCACACCCCTTTTTATTTAAAAGATCTGATACTACCCTATTATCCTAACAGAGCACTACGCTCCAAAAATGCAGGATTACTTGTAATACCTAGATTCTCCGAAAGTACAATGGGAGGCAGAGCCTTCAGTTATCAAGCTCCTCTTCTTTGGAACCAGCTGCCAATCTGAATTCGGGAGTCAATCTGATGCATCCACCTCCACCACAAACTGGAACAAAGGGTCCACCTGGGAGAGGATGGGTCATGGTTAATTAAGCTGACAGCTCACATGCACGATGCAACAGCACAGGAGAAGTAACCACACGAAGGGACACATTTTAAAGTTTATTAAATTGCAAACAAGCACACAGCTGAAGAAACAGTCACTCGCCAGAGGAACCAGCCTGTGGAGAGAAGACGAAAACTATGAGCGGAGGAGCAGAGTAAGGGGAAATGGGTGAGCCAAATTCCTACTTTCTTGGGAATCCAGGGACAACCGGCAGGGCCCCAGCGGTGAATAGACGAACCAGTAGGGTATGGGGAATGAACTCGTGATGTCTGACCGGGTGGAGGTTGTAGCCAAGGAGTTATGGAGATGTGGCAGGAGAGCGTGCGCAGTCCTGGAGACACACCCGTACAATGGCAGCAACCTGAAGGAGAGAGGAGAAACAAGGTGAGTCAGCGTGTTAACACTTGTAATATACTTGCTTGTCATAAACGGGCAGTATACCCAGACAAGCCAGTGTTGACTGCGTGGTGAGAGCCTCCTTAAGTATGCTGGCTGATGAGTGGACGCAGGTGCGTCTTCTACCTCAGGTGCAGTGATCAATTCATGAAAGTAAGACAGGACGGGAGGGGTGCGCTCTCGCTGCCTATGACAGGGCCCCCCCTTCTAGGAGCACCTCCTGGCAGTCCAGGGAGCTTCTCTGGGCACTCACTTCCTGTCAGCTGTGGCCCAGGTGCACTCAGTGGAGTGGGCAAGGGTGGCCTGAGTGGCTCTCCAGATGCGCCGGCAGCGACGGGCATGGACCCCCACGGATGGAGCTGTGACTTCCCTCTCGGACATAGGAAGGAGTGGTGGCGTGTACCCCAGGGATACCTCAAATGGGGTGAGTCCGGTGGCCACGGAGACGGCCAAGTTGAGTGAATATTCCACCCAGGTCAGGTGGGTTATCGGCTGCTACGCACTGCAGGTTGGCCTCCAAGGACTGATTGGCGCACTCTGCCTGCCCATTACTCTGTGGATGATTCCCCGAGGAGAGACTCACTGTGGTTCCCAGCGTCCTGCAGAAGGCCTCCACACCTGGGATGTGAATTGCAGACCCTGGTCAGACACGATATCCATGGGAATGCCGTGGATCTTGATGACGTGGCAACCAGATGCACAGCCTTGGAGAAGCGATCCACTATGGTCAGGATAACTGTTTTACCACGGGAGGAGGGAAGTCTGGTGATGAAATCCATGGTAATGTGGGACCACGGACGACCAGGGGTGGGGAGGGGATGGAGGAGGCCTGATGGGGGGGAGGAGTCCAATTTCCCCTGGACGCAGGTCTGACATGCCTTGACATATTCACGTATGTCCTGCCGCAGCGTGGGCCACCAGAAGGCTCACTGGACGAAGTCCATAGTTTGAGTGATACCAGGATGGCATACAAAGTGACTGGTGTGGGCCCACTGGATGACATCTCTGTGGAGGGCAACCGGGACATACAGATGGTTCCGGGTCACTCTACTGGAACAGGCTCCTGGGACTGGGACTAGTGGACCCTCTGCTCGATACCCCAAGTAAGGGTTCCAAGGACACACAAAGGTGGTATGATGGTTTTTTTGGGGGGGTGCTACCTCCCCGGAATCAAACTGGCACAATAGCACGTCTGGTTTGGTGTTCCGGGCGCCAGGCCGGTAGGTGATGGTAAAATTAAATCATTGGAAAAATAGAGCCCAGCGAGCCTGCCTGGCGTTTAGTCGGTGGGCCGACCGCAAGTACTCAAGGTTCTTTTGGTCGGTCCACATGACGATGGGGTGTATAGACCCCTCTAACCAGTGCCTCCGCTCCTCCAATGCCAACTTAATGGCCAGCAGCTCTCTGTCCCCCACGTCATAATTCTTCTCGGCTGGCGTAAGCCGATGAGAGAAATATGCACACGGGTGGAGCTTCTGATCGGGGTGTGTGCGCTGCAACAGCACAGTGCTAACCCCCGAATCAGATGCATCCACCTCAAGGACAAACTGGAGCTGCGTGTTGACCTGGGCCAAGATTGGTGTTTCTGTGAACAGGCTCTTTCATTTGACAAATGCCTGTTCAGCTGCCTCGGTCCAGTGAAAGGGGTCCTTAACGGAGGTCAGCTGTGTCAAGGGCAGTGCCACCCCACTGTAGTTCCTGATAAACCTGTGATAAAAGTTTGCAAACCCGAGGAAGTGTTGAAGCTCCTTAGGGGAGTGGGGAGTTGGCCAATCCAGCACTGCCCTCACCTTGGCCGGGTCGGCAATCAGTCTCCCTTCAGCCACTATGAAGCCCAAGAAGGTGGTTGATGCTATGGAGAACTCACACTTCTCGGCTTTGACATAGAGCTGGTTCTCCAAGAGCCATTGTAAAATGGTCCTGACATGGGACTCATGTTCCTCTGGCCAGCAGGAGAAAATTAGAATGTCATCCAAGTAGACAAAAATGAATTGGTAGAGCATATCACGAAGGATGTCGTTTATTAACTGCTGGAAGACAGCGGGGGCGTTAGTGAGCCCAAAAGGCATTACTAAATATTCGAATTGCCCCTGGTGAGTTTTAAACGCCGTCTTCCATTCGTCGCCCTCGCGAATGCAGATCAGATGGTACGTATTCTTAAGGTCTAACTTGGTGAATACCCGTGAGCGCTGAAGGAGCTCGAATGCTGAATTAATCAAAGGCAGAGGGTACTTGTCTTTGATGGTAATTGCATTGAGCTCCCGGTAGTCGATACATGGGCGCAATGAGCCATTCTTCTTTCCGACGAAGAAGAATCCGGCTCCGAGTGGAGCCGATGATGGCCAAATAAGGCCAGCGTTCAAGGATTCCTTTATGTACTTCTCCATCGCCTCCCTCTCTGGGCCAGAAATACTGTATAACCAACTGGATGGCAGCCTCGCCCCAGGGATGAGGTATATAGCACAAGCATAAGAGCAATGAGGTGGCAGCGACAATGCTCTTGATTTGCTAAAGACCTCTCCCAAATCGTGATAAGCGCAGGGAACGAGGCTGAGGTCTGGTGGCTCGACCGGGGATGGGGGGGGAGGGAGACAGACAGAGATAGGGGACACTCCGCTGAACGCATACAATGAGCAATACAGAAAGGACTCCAGGAGAAGATGGTGTTTTGATCCCAATTAATTATTGGGTTATGCCTCTGGAGCCAAGGGTAACCAAGAACCACCAGAGAAGATGAAACAGGAAGAACCAGGAACGAGAGTTCCTCCCGGTGGTTCACGGAAACGAGGATGGAAATTAGCACTGTGCTCTGGGTGACCACCGCAACCTCCCATCCAGATATGGTAGTGATCATTTGATCATGCAGCAATTTACTTGTGGGAATGCCTAACGAACTCAGCAGAAAGAAAATTACCCTCTGACCCCATGTCAACCAGCGCCATAGTCCTCCTCTCAACCCCCGGCAATTGCACGAAGCCCGAAATTGAAAAATTACCAGGGGGAGTAGATTTTGTCCCACCCGCCAGGCCCCCCATGGTTACTGACGGGCTGCGTCTTTCGGCCGCTGGCAGCATTCATCCAGACTGTGGTTTGGTAAACCACAGTATGCGCATGTGCCAGCCCTTTGCCTTCGCCGGCGCTCATCATTGGTCAAATGCCAAGAGAGCTCCATTGGCTTGGGCGAAGAGCCAGCACCGCCAGTGTCAGTAGCCACGGCGGGTGCACGTTCGGCACGCGGACGAGAAGAGGACTTACGCTCCTTCGCACACTCATGGTACCAGTTGTCCAACCCAACAGTTTGATCTATGAGACCGTTGAGACTCTCCGGGACAGGGTGAACTGCCAGATCATCACGGAGTTGAGCGTTTAATCCGTGGAGGAATGCGCTGCACAAAGCAATCTCATTCCACCCTGAATCAGCCGCTACAACCCGGAACTCCACTGAGTACTCGGCTGCTGACCAAGTGCCCTAGCGGAGCGTCATCAGGCGGCTCATGACATTGCCCTGACTCTCGGTACGGCCGAATGTGCAAGAAAAAGCATCCACAAATTGACCAAACATGTACCAACGCCCCTCAGAGTTATCAATCGTGGACTGTGCCCACTCAAGGGCTTGGTCCGTGAGCAACAGTGTAAAGAACTGAATTTTGGCCACGTCCCCAGGGTACTCCTCCCCGACCTGCTCCAAATACATGAGAACCTGAATAAGGAAGTCTTTGCATTTCCCCACCTCCCCTGTGTACAGGGTAGGAGTGGGAACGGAGGTGGTATGGTGCACCGTAGTGCGGGAAGCAGGCTGAGGAGGAGGAGCCTGAGGAGGCGCATTAGTCCAAAGCCTCATCATGTTCAAAACCTGCTGAGTCAACACAGCGAGCTGGTGCTCGGTTGCCGACAAGTGATCCAGAGCAGACAGCTGCTGTGGTGAGGCATAAGCTGAGCTACCGTCCTGGCTGGCTAGTTCTGTAATGGTTAATTAAGCTGACAGCTCATGTACACGATGCAACAGCACAGAAGAAGTCACCACATGAAGGGGCACGTTTTAAAGTTTATTAAATTGCAAACAAGTGCACAGCTGAAGAAACAGTCACTCGCCAGAGGAACCAGCCTGTGCAGAGAAGACGAGAGCTGTGAGCGGAGGAGCAGAGTAAGGTGAAATGGGTGAGTCAAATTGCCACTTACTTGGGAATCCAGGGAGAACCGGCAGGGCCCCAGCGGTGAATAGACGAACCATTAGGGTGTGGGGAATGAACTGGTGGTGCCTGACCGGGTGGAGATTGTAGCCGAGGAGTTATGGAGATGTGGCAGGAGAGTGTGCGCAGTCCTGGAGACACACCCGTACGATGGCAGCAACCTGAAGGAGAGAGGAGAAACAAGGTGAGACAGCGTGTCAACACTTGTTGTAATATACTTGCTTGTCATAAACGGGCAGTATACCCAGACGAGCCAGCGCTGAATGCACAGAGAGAGCCTCCTTAAGTATGCTGGCTGATGAGTGGACGCAGGTGCGTCTTCTGCCTCAGGTGCAGTGATGAATTCATGAAAGTGAGACGGGACGGAAGGGGCACTCTCTTGCTGCCCACAACAGTCTTGAAGTAGAGCCTGTTCTCCAGCAGCTGCTGCAGCACCCTCCTGACGTGGATCCGGTGCTGCTCCAGGGAGCACAAAAACACCAAGATGTCATCTAGGTAAACAAACACAAAGACATTCAGGAAGTCACGTAGTACGTCATTGACTAGTCTCTGGAAAACTGTGGGGGCGTTAGTGAGCCTAAACAGCATGACCAGATATTCAAAGTGACCTCGAGGGGTGCGAAACCCGGTCATCCATTTGTGACCCTGCTTAATGCGGATGAGGTGGTATGCTTTCCTGAAGTCTACCTTTCTGAACCCGGTGGTGCCCTGGAGGAGGTCAAATGCTGAACTGATCAGCAGCAGGGGGTATTTGTCTTTAATAGTTATTTTATTCAGCTCCCCAAAGTCAGTGCACGGTCTTAGAGTTCCATCCTTCTTGCCGATAAAGAAGAATCCAACCCCAACTCGGGAGGAGGATGGCCTAATGATTCCAGCTTGGAGGGACTCTTTTATATATTTTTCCATGGCCTTCCTCTCGGGGCCAGACAAGCTATAAAGCTGGAGGTTGATGGCGCAATCCTATGTCCTATGTGGCAGTAATGACAGTGCTCTGGCCTTGCTAAACACGGGGGCTAAGTCATGAACCTCCCTGAGGACTAGAGAAAGGTCAGGTCAGGCTCCTCAGCGGAGGAGAATGAAGGCAGTGTGGGTGGACATGGGGCTGAGCGAAGGCAGGAGGACAGGCAGAAATTACTCCAGGAAATAACTTTACCTTGCAACCAGTCGATAGTGAGGTTGTGCAGATGTAGCCAAGCAAGCCCTAAAACCAATTGTGTGGTATTAAAAGGGCAAAATCAGGAAGATGAAGTCCTCCTGATGATTGCCCGACAGTTACTGATATTGGTACCGTCCTCTTAGTTAAAACCGCTAGTCTAGACCCTAAGAGGAAGATTACAGGGATGGGAACAGCCAAATCTTCCGTGGGAATTTGGAGTTTGGCTACCAGTCTGTTAGAAACGAGGTTTTGTTCGGCCCCAGAATCAACTCGAGCAGGTAGAGAATGTTCAGTGAAATTAACCCTAATTAGTGTGGGTAAAGTGAGCCGGTGAGGGGAGGTTGATCTTGCGAACTCGCTTGTCAGTTCCTCTACTCTGACTGACGGGTGAGGTCTTTTGGGCACTCTGAGCAGGAGGCCAAAAATTGCCTGGGAGCGCGATAGTAAATATATAAGCCTGCCACCTGCCGTCGTTGACATTCCACTGGTGACTGCCGATTGCGACCAGTCTGCATGGGCTCGGTTGTTTTCGTAGGCGGACATGGAGGGAGAGCGAGAAAATGCAAGGCGGCAATGGAGAAGGGAGCGGAAGCTGCGGAAAGAGGTGACCTGGAGGCATGTATACAAGTCCGTTTATCCAATCAGACAGCCAGGAAAATTAATGCATCTAGTGGAGAGGTTTCGTTGTGAAGCATTAATTCCTCACTAAGAGTGGAATTGAGGCCATGCATAAATGCCCCCGGAGTGTGATGTCATTCCAGCCTGACTTGGCAGCTATATGCAGAAGTGAACCAAAAAATCAGCCACCGATTGGGTGCCCTGGTGGAGATCCAAAAAGCATCTGGAAACATCTCCCTCATGGTTAGAGTTACCAAAAACCCTTTTGAACTCGAGGACAAAATGATGGTAGGAATAGCCGGGATCATTTGGACCGCTGACTAGCACCTGCGCCCATTCCAAGGCGAGGCCATCTAAGAGGGTGATTATGTAGCTAATTTTACTTTGGTCGGACGGGAAGTCAGCAGGGTTTCTCTGAAAGACCAACTGACCATGGAAAAGGAACCCTTTGCAGTCCCCCACCCTCCTGCTGTAGCAGGACAGAGAGGGGATGGAAAGGGCTCGACTGGCGGAGACAGGCTCGGGAGGTGAAGATTTGGCCGCCGTGGCTGAGCTTGACATGGCAATGGGGGTAAACTGGGCTATAAATTTGCCAATTTGGCTCTGAGTGACGGCAGTGAGATGAGATAATTGATCAATTTTCACCTCAAGGGTGGTGAGGCTTTCTAACGGGGAGGTCTGTGGGTTGGTTTTTTGGCTAAGCCAACACGGGAGACGGCAGTCACGAGTGATAAGCCCAGAGCGTATTGGCGTAAGTTTGGGCGCTACGGGTTGTCTCCGACGGTGGGAGGGATCATCGTATCTCACTAGTCAACTACCGCCCGCCTTAAGCTGGGCAGCCCCCAGCCAGTTAGGTGTTGACTCGCCACAGTCTGCCTGGTGCTTGGGGCTTAGGGCAAAACCCGAAAAGCAGACTGCAAACCTCGCACCTGGTAAACATAATATCAAGAAACCGCCAGCCCTACGGCTGGCGATCTGGAACATCAGAACAATGTGTCCTGGCCTCTGTGACGATCTCCAGTTAGTTGATGATGCCAGGAAAACCGCCATCATCGATCGCGAGCTTTCCAAGCTCAACATCGACATCGCAGCCCTTCAGGAGACACGTCTTCCCTCCAGCGGCAGGCTCAAGGAGAAGGTCCAGGTGGAGAAGGTCCAGGTGGAGAAGTCCACCTCGGGCGATATCATCACGGATCGCAGCAAGCAGATGGAGAGATGGGCCAAGCACTATCAAGAGCTGTACGCAAGAGAGAACGTCGTTACCAACATAACGATTGAGAGCATCACTTCCCTGCCCATCATGGAGGAGCTCAATACACCACCTACCATCGACAAACTCAGGAAGGCCATCGACACCCTGGCCTGTGGAAAAGCACCAGGTAACGATAGTATTCCACCAGAGGTCATCAAGGCGGGGAAGGAGAGTGCCCTCCTTGGTCACCTCCATGACCTCCTGCTACAATGCTGGGAAGAGGGCACCATTCCCCAAGACATGCAGGACGCAAAGATCATCACTCTCTACAAAAATAAAGGCGACTGTTGTGACTGCAATAACTATCGCGGAATTTCCCTCCTAAATATTGTGGGGAAAGCTTTCGCTTGTGTCATCCTCAGTCGTCTCCAATTATTGGCCGAGCGTGTGTACCCAGAGTCCCAATGCGGGTTTCGAGCAAAGCGGTCAACGATCGACATGGTGTTCTCCCTCAGGCAGTTGCAGGAGAAGTGCCGCGAACAGAGACGCCCCTTGTATCTGGCCTTCATTGACCTGACCAAGGCCTTCGACCTGGTCAGTCGGTCGGGCCTCTTCACCCTCTTACACAGGATTGGTTGCCCCCCCAAGCTCCTGAGGATGATCACTTCCTTCCATGACAACATGACTGGCACAGTTCAGCATGACGGATCATCTTCGGACCCCTTTCCAATCAAAAGCGGTGTGAAACAAGGCTGTGTCCTGGCCCCAACACTCTTTGGCATCTTCTTCTCCCTGCTCTTGTGCTACGCCTTCCGCGAGTCAGACGATGGTGTCTTCCTCCACACCCGGAGCGATGGGAACTTGTTTAACCTCGCCCGCCTCAAAGCCAAGACAAAGGTGCGTAGAGTCCTGATCAGGGAGATGCTCTTCGCAGATGATGCCGCTCTCATCGCTCACACTGAGAATGCCCTGCAGCGACTCATTACCAGCTTCGTGGAGGCATGCAATGAGTTTGGCCTCACCATCAGCCTCAAAAAGACAAACATCATGGGACAGGATGTCAGCATCATCCCTGCAATCACCATTGGTGACCACACTCTGGAGGTGGTTGAAAACTTTACTTACTTGGGCTCCACCATCTCCAGCAACCTTTCCTTGGATGCCGAACTTAACACGAGGATAGGCAAAGCAGCAACCACCATGGCTCGCCTTGCAAAGAGAGTGTGGGACAACAACTTGCTGACACTCAACACCAAGCATGTGTGCTGAGTACCTTACTGTACGGCAGTGAAGCCTGGACTCTTTACTCCCGCCAAGAGCAAAGACTGAACGTCTTTCACCTGCGCTGCCTCAGATAACTCTTGGGCATTACTTGGCGTGATCGCGTTACAAACAAAAGTGTGCTCTCCCAGGCAGAGGTGCCAAGTATGTTCGCCACTCTCACTCAGAGACACCTGCGATGGATTGGCCACGTGTGCAGGATGGATGATGATCGCATCCCCAAAGACGTTCTATATGGGGAGCTCGCCACAGGAAAGCGACCGACTGGAAGGCCGGTTCTGCGCTTCAAGGACACCTGCAAACGTGACCTGAAGGCCTGTGGCATCAATCCAGCAAACCTCAAACAAGCGACCTCAAACCGCACACAGTGGCATTCCACTATCAAGGCTGGAGTCCAGCGGGCAGAGGAGGAGAGAGAGATTCTACATGAAGAGAAGAGGACCCGCCGGCAGCAGAAGCTCCAGTCTGTCCCCACTGTCCCCATTGTCCCCGCTGCCCCCACTGCCCTCACTACCGACTACATCTGCAGCAAGCGTCAGCAAAGCTGCCGTTCCCGCATCGGACTTTATAGCCACAGCCGGCGCTGCAAAGCAACCACTGACTGACATGTGTTCAGATTCAATTGTCTCTCGAGACAAAAGGATGCCAACCAACCAACCAGTTGTACAGGAGTTGTACAGGTGTACTGTAAATTGAATAGAAGACACTGATAAAGGTAAGTACATGTAAATTGAATGTTACATCATCATTGCTCAAAATTCAGAGAATTTCAAGAAATAAAAAAGAATTTTGCATCATATAAAGTGAAAATACCCGTACATGTAAACAAAAACGTAAGAAAACATATGGCCATAGTTCAAAAAGTTGACCTGATTGAACAAAACCAATATGATTTTTGGATTCATCACATCAAAATTGTCCTAATAATAATTGTCCTGATACAATCCCACAAACTAGAATGCCACCGAGGGTGCAGCATTGCTCTGGCCCGGAGCCACCAAGGGTGCAGCGTTGCTCCAGCCCGGAGCCACCGTGGGTGCTGCAGTGCTCCAGTCTGGAACCACCAAGGGCGTCAGGGCCTCCCCAACTTTACCTGGCACCATCGTGGTTCCCCCACCGTCGCCTAACATCACCGTGGGTCCTCCCATGGAGAGGCCACCTCCTGGGTCACCTCTGCAGTCCTGGTGGCTAAAGAACTCAGGTCAGCTGCCTGATAGACTGAACTGACTGGGTTGGGTGGCCCATATTCTCCGGCAGGCCACCCGACTCATATTTTACTCAATTGTGTGTTCAATTGTGTTTCTCAGTCTTATGTACATAGTTCCTCCTGCATAGCCACTACCATACCTGTGTATATTTCTATAATACTGGGCCATTTTTATTTTTATTTCAGTCGGTTGTTTAATCATATGTTCTGTAACCGTGTTTTATCTAATCCTTTGCTCATACTTAATTGCACAGTAGCCTGGTGGAGCACCCACAATTTTGTTGTACTGTACAACTGTACAATGACAATAAAGCCTATTCTACATTTGCCTTTTTCTAAAATAAATATAAGTATACATATTAAATGTTAAATCAAAATATAAAATGTCAAATGTAAATGTTAATATAAAATTTAAATATAAATCTAATTGTTAAATGTTGAAAACCACATTTGTATTGTTGTCCAGAGTTAAATGTGGCAGAAATGTTTAGATTTAAATGCTATTAAATGTTAAATATAAATGATGCTGGCTAGACGTCGAACCAACATCTTACCAATGTCCAAACTACCTGTATAAGATGTATTCCCCATGTAAACTTGCCAAGGTTGGCCAGATGTGTGTGTGCTGTTAGGGTAAAGTCCATCAGTCATCAGTATGACTATAATCAATACTACAGTAGGGGTGAGTCCAGGCCTGTGCTGATTAAAATGGACTTCTCCATGGTGGATCACTATTAAACCGTTGGAGCAGTTTAATCCTGACAGAACGTCTCCAGCTTCATTTCCTGATAACCTGTTAATTTTATTGTTTTTCACTCACATTACATGATTACACTCAATCACTTAATATCTCATCATGGTTATTATTATTATTGTTACGATGATGGAGCCACACGACTGCTGATATTTGCTTTTTAATTTAAACCAGCCACTAGAAGACTCATTAACATGCAGCCAGATTACGACTCTTTGTTTCCAGGATTATCATCCCCGCTAACTTAGAAGACCTTCATTGTTTCATCGTCTGCAATTTGCTTAATTTGTGTTTACAGAGTCAGGGAGCCTGAAGGAGGATTATCTGTCTTTTTCACCCAGAAAATCTCCTCAGGAAACAAACAAGCTTCATTGTTGTTCCACATTATTATTCACAGTCCAAAACACGTCAGATTAGCAGCAATTTGACCAGTTTATGGACAAAAATATTCTCTGAATTATTATTGAAAATTTGCACCTTCAGTCTGTTTTTTTTTCTCATAATTTTGTGACGTTTTTGTAAATTTAAGATGTTTTTCCTGAAAATTTAGCAATTTGTTCTCATCAATTTGTGATTATTTTGCTCAGACAGTTCTTTCTGATAAATTTCATCATCCATCCATCCATCCATCTCTCCATCCATCCCTCCATCACTCCATCATCCATCATCCATACATCCCTCCGTCCCTCAGTCCCTCCATCCATCCATCCATCCATCCATCCATCCATCCATCTTCTACCACTTTTCCGGAGGTCCAGGTTGTGGAGGCAGCAGTTCAAGCAGAGAAGTTCAGACTTCCTTTTCCCCAGCCACCTGCTCCAACTCTTCAGAGAGAATATCAAGATGTTCCCAGACCAGCAGGGAGATATAATCTCTCCTTTGTGTCCTGGGTCTGCCCCAGGGTCTCCTCCCAGTGGGACGTGTCCAAAACACCTCAAGTGGGAGGTGTCCAGCTGGCATCCTAATCAGATGCCCAAACCACCTCAGCTGGCTCCTTTCAATGTGGAGGAGCAGCTGTTCTATTCTGAGCCTCTCTTGGGTGATTGAGCTCTTCAACTTATCTCAAACCCAGGATTTACACTGACTCCATATGCAGTCCGTTGCAGATGCAGTGCGGATGTTCCTTTGCATTCATCCCTACCAGCTCCGTTTGTGTTTTGCAGCGGCATGGATAAGAACAAGGTTTGAAATACCAGATCACGTGAGAATTATCCAAAATAATGTGAGATCTCGAGAAAGACCCAAGAGTAACTGAGATGAACCGATTGCAATCACATGATAACAACAAGAAAGTGTAATGTAACAGCTCTCCACCTGGATTTTTGAACTTTAAATAAAACGGAAGTAGCCTGTTAATTTTAATTCTATGAAGTGTTTGTATGCTAAGTCAACTTTTTACTTTCTGAGACACAGTGGTGGAGGAGGAGACCTCAGAAAATAACGGTCGACCAAAACATCATTTTTAATGATCAAGTGGCTATTAAATACCGCGAGATACGGTGGCATTTCCTTACAGATTGGATCCGGCATCCATCAAAACAGACTTGTTGCATTTCATTAGCAAACTGAATCTGATGAGCCGGATTCGTTCCACAGTAGTCAGGATGAGGTGGGGATTAGAACACTGACGAGAATGGGAGCTATATGCTGCGGAGGCCGGATCGCAGCTGCAATGGACTGCATCCAGAGTCAGTGTAAACCCAGGGTAAAGGTGAGTCCAGCAGTCCTACAGAGAAAGCTCATTTCAGCCACTTGTTCAGCCGAGCTCATTCTTTCGGTCATTACCCAAAGCTCACGACCAGAGGTAATGGTAAGAACGTAGATTGACTGGTAAATCGACAGCTTTGCTTTAGAGCTCAGCTCCCTCTTCACCACAACAGACTGGTAAAGTGCCCACATCACTGCAGAGGCTGCTCCAATCCATCTGTCAGTCTCTCTCTCCATTCTCCCCTCACTCGTGAATGAGACCCAGAAATACTTAAATGCCTCCACTTGGGGCAGAGGCTTGTCCTCAACCCAAAGAGGACAAGGCACTCTTTTCTGGCTGAGGACCATGGACTCATACTTGGAGGTGCTGATTCTCATCCCAGTCGCTTCACACTCAGCGGCAAACCATCCCAGTAAGACCTGAAGGTCATTGGTCGATGAAGCCAAATGGACAACATCAACTGAAAACACCAGAGATGAGATCCTGTGGTCACCAAACAGAGCACCCTCCATTCCCTGACTGTACCTAGAAATCCTGTCAATAAAAATTATGAACAGGATTGGTGACAAAGGGCAGCCCTGGTGGAGTCCAACTCTCACTGGAAACAAGTCCGCCCAAGTGTTGGCAATACGAACCAAACTCTCACAATGGTCGTATAGAGAGTGGATTGCTCGTAACAAGCCCAATACCCCATACTCCCGCAGCACCCCACACAAGAGACTATGAGGGAGGTGGTTGAATGCTTTCTGAAGTCCACAAAACACATGTGGACAGTTTGGGCAAACTCTCACAAACACTCGAGGATTCTCGAGAGGATGAAGAGTTGGTCCGATGTGCCACGGCCAGAATGAAAACCTCATTGCTCCTCCTGGATCCGAGGTTCGACCAGCGGTTGGACTCTCCTCTCCAGTACCCTGACAAAGACAGGGAGGAACTGAGGAGAGTGCAGTGTGAACTGAGAAAGATGCTGAGGAGGTGTAAAGACAATTACAGGAGGAAGTTGGAGGATAAACTCCAGCAGGAGAATAGGAGAGAGGTGTGGTCTGGAATGAAAAACATCACTGGGTGTAAGGGGAGGAACATACAGACAGTGGTGAACCATGAGAGAGCCAATGAGCTGAATCACTTTTTTAATAGGTTCAACTCGCTGTCCATCACTCTCACAACACAGCCAGACCCCCACACACCCCTCCCCCCTCACTCCCTTGTGCAGCATCTCCCTCTCCCTTCAGCCCCACTCCTCCCCACTGATGACACCAGCACCAACCCCCACATCACTGTGACTACAGGCCAGGTGAGGAAACAGCTGGAGAGACTTCACCAGAGGAAGGCTGTGGACCCTGATGGCATCTCCGCCAGGATCCTGAGGACCTGTACCAACCAGCTAGCTCTGGTACTGAAACACCTGTACAAGCTGAGCCTGAGTCTGGAGGAAGTACCAGTGCTGTGGAAGACATCCTCCCTGGATCCTGTCCTCAAAAAGTCGTCTCCATCTGACCTGAATGATTATCAATCAGTTGCTCTCACATCTCATGTGATGAAGGTCCTTGAGAGACTGGTCTTAGCCCACCTGAGGCCGCAGGTGAAGACGTGGCTGGACCCTCTGCAGTTTGCATATCAGCCCCATTTAGGAGTTGAAGGCGCCGTCATCTACCTGCTGCAACAAGCTCACTTGCACCTGGATGGAGGAGGAGACACTGTGAGAATCACATTCTTTGATTTCTCCAGTGCATTTAACATCATTCAGCCACTGCTCCTGGGTGAAAAGCTGCGGGTGATGGGGGTTGACAGCTCTGTGATCTCCTGGATCTCCTACCTCACAGGCCTGCCACAATTTGTCCGGCTGGGCAGTGTTTTGTCTGATGTGGTGGCTAGTGATACAGGAGCTCCACAGTGGACTGTGCTTTCTCCTTTTCTTTTCACCTTATACACCACTGACTTTCAGTACAACACCGAGTCAAGCCACCTGCAGAAATTCTCTTGACGACTCAGCTGTTGTCGGGTGTATAAGAGGGGGAGAGGAGGGGACGTACAGGGCACTGGTAGACAGATTTGTGGAGTGGGCTGAGCAGAATCACCTGAGGCTGAACATTAGCAAGACCAGAGAGATGGTGACTGACTTCAGGAAGAAGAGAATGCCTTCACAGCCATTGCGGATTGGGGGAGATTGTGGAGGTACTGGAGGACTACAAATTCTTTGGTGTCACGATCAGCAGTGGACTGGACTGGAAATCTAACATTGATGCTGTGTACAAGAAGGGGATGAGCAGACTCTACTTTCTGAGGAAGCTGAGATCCTCTAACGTGTGCAACAAGATGACGGAGCTTTTCTACCATGCCATTGTTGCCAACGCCATCTTCTTTGCTGCTGTCTGTTGGGGTAGCAGTATCAGAGCCAGTGACACCAACAGACTTGACAAGCTAATCAAGAAGGCTGGCACTGTAATTGGTCTCAGGCTGGAGACCTTTGAATTTGTTGTGGAGAGGAGGACACTAAACAAACTGCGATCCATCATGGACAATCCTGATCACCCCGTCCACCACACACTGGACAGACAGCAGAGCACTTTCTCCAGCAGACTGCTACAGCTTTGCTGCCAAACGACCAGGTACAGCAAATCTTTTCTGCAACATGCCATTTCACTGTACAATAACTTACTCTGATGTTGATTTTTGGTCATAACTATGCTGCCATACTGCACCTTAATTCAATTCAATTCAATTCAGCTTTATTTATATAGCACCATTTCACAACAACAGTTGTCTCATAGCTCTTTCAACTGGAGGGGAAACCCCCACAATTGCAGAAAGACCCCAGCAATCAGGCAATCCCCTGTGAGCAAGCACTTGGTGACAGTGGAGAGGGAAATACTCCCTTTTAGCAGGAAGAAACCTCCAGCAGAACCAGGCTCAGGGAGGAGGGATAGAGAAGAAGAAAGGAACAGACATGTAGGAACAGACATGTAGACAGCAAACAGCACGATGGGGACTGAGTCTATGGGAGAGAACAAACAGATGTTAATGACCAGCAAAAATATTTCACTGAGAGTGAAGAAAGGAGTGAAGCTCAGTGCATTGTTGGAGGTCCCCTGGCTGTCTAAACCTATTAGCAGCATAACTAAGGGAGGGTTCAGGGGCACCTGATCCCACCCTAATTATAAGCTATATCAAAAAGGAAGGTTTTAACCCTATTCTTAAAAACAGAGATCAAGTCTGACTCCTGAATTCAGACTGGCAGCTGGTTCCACAGGAGAGGAGCTTGATAACTGAAGGCTCTGCCTTCCATTGTACTTTTGGAGATTCTAGGTATTACAAGTAATCCTGCATTTTGGGAGCATAGTGCTCTGTTAGGATAATAGGCTAGTATCATATCTTTTAAATAAAAAGGGGTCTGATTATTTAGAGCTTTGTAAGTGAGAAGAAGGATTTTAAACTTAATTCTAAACTCTATGGGAAGCCAATGAAGGGAGGCCGGAACTGGAGAGATACAGTATGATCTCTCTTTCTAGTACCTGTTAAAATGCTTGCTGTGGCATTTTGGATCAGCTGAAGACTTTTTAAAGATATTTTAGGACAACCTGATAATAAAGAGTTACAATAATCTAATCTAGAGCAAACAGAATCAGAATCAGAATCAGAATCAGATTTGTTGCCATTGTTCATGTAGTACATAAACTAGGAATTTGTCTCGGTGCCATGCTGCAACATTAAAAACATGATGAGATAAAGAGATAAACTAAAAAACTAAAGGACTAAAAACGTGCAATAAGTGTAGAAAAATAAGTAATAATAATAATAATAATAATAATAATAATAATAGTAATAATGAGTAATACTAGTCAAGGCAGTTTTAAATAAATTAGCAAGTAGCAGATAATATGGGGTACCACAGTGCAGTTGATAATGCAACAGAAAAACAGTGATGAATGTCATGAGTCTGGTTGAGCTGCTGTACATAGTGCACGAGAGTCAATAAGTCACTTAATGTTCAGCAGTCTGATGGCAGAGGGGAAAAAGCTATTCATGTGCCGGGAGGTTTTAGTCCAAATGGACCGAAGTCTTCTACCTGAGGGGAGGGGGGCAAACAGTACGTGACCAGGGTGTGAAGGATCGGCTATGATCTGGCCAGCACGCTTCCGGGTCCTGGAGATGTACAGGTCCTGGAGAGATGGGAGCTTGCAGCCGATCACCTTCTCAGCAGTGCGCACGATGCGCTGCAGCCTTAATCTGTCCCTGGCAGTGGCTCCTGCATACCACACAGTTATGGAGGAGGTGAGGATGGACTCGATGATGGCCGTGTAGAACTGCACTAACATCTTGGTGGGTAGCTTGAGCTTCCTCAGCTGCCGCAGAAAGAACATCCTCTGCTGGGCCTTTTTGATGAGGCAGCTGATGGTTGGCTCCCATTTGAGGTCCCGGGTGATGGTGGTGCCCAAGAAGCGGAAGGAATCTGCAATGGTGATGGGAGAGCCTGTGATGGTGAGGGGGGGCAGGGGGGTTGTGACTTTCCTGAAGTCCACAATCATCTCTGCTGTCTTCAGAGTGTTCAGCTGCAGGTTGTTGTGGCTGCACCAGGACACCAGCTGGGCCACCTCTTTCCTGTAGACGGATTCGTCGCCGTTGGAGATGAGCCCGATGAGGGTGGTGTCGTCCGCAAACTTAATCAGCTTAACAGACTGGTGGGAGGAGGTGCAGGAGTTGGTATAAAGGGAGAAGAGTAGGGGGGAAAGTACACAGCCCTGGGGTGATCCGATGCTGATGCTAACAGAGTCCGAGACAGACTTCCCTAGCCGCACATGCTGCCTCCGGTCCGTCAGGAAGTCGGTGATCCACCTGCAGAGGGAGTCAGGCACATCGAGCAGGGACAGCTTGTCCTGGAGCAGAGCGGGGCGGATGGTGTTGAATGCAGAGCTGAAGTCCACAAACAGAATCCTGGTGTAGATTCCCGGGGAGTCCAGGTGCTGCAGGATGGAGTGGAGGGCCAGGTTGACTGCGTTGTCCACAGACCTGTTGGCACGGTAGGCAAACTGCAGCGGGTCCAGGAGAGGAGTGGTGATGGACTTGAGGTGAGACAGGACCAGGCGCTCAAAGGACTTCATGACTACAGAGGTGAGCGCTACAGGTCTGTAGTCGTTAAGTCCAGTAATCCGTGGCTTCTTGGGGACAGGGATGATGGTGGAGGATTTGAGGCAGGTCGGCACGTGACATTGCTTAAGGGAGGTGTTAAAAATGTCTGTGAAGACAGGAGCCAGCTCATTCGCACAGTGTCTCAGGGTGGAGGGAGACACACCGTCTGGCCCGGGGGCCTTGCGCAGGTTCAGTCTGGAGAACTGTCTGTGCACGTCCTGCTCACTGATGACAAGGGCAGGGGGGGGGGAGGAGGAGGAGGGGGGGGACCGCTTTTGATGAATTAGGGGCCGAGGAGGCAGTGGAGCTGGGTGGAGTGGGGGAGTTGGACACAGCTGACGAGGTGTCAAAACGGGCGTAATGTTGGGACAGTTTTTGACAAAGGGCTTTGTCATCCTGACCTTGAGAAGCCTGAGGCCGATAGTTGGTGATTTGCCTCAGTCCTCTCCACACAGAAGCCGAGTCATTAGCAGTGAACTGCTGCTGGAGTCTCTCAGAATACATAGATTTAGCTCTCCTCAGCTCTCTGTTAAACCGATATTTGACCTCTCTGTAGCAGTCCCTGTCTCCACTTTTCAACGCTGCTTCCTTCTCCTTCCTGATCTGTCTGAGCTTGGCAGTGAACCAGGGCTTATCATTAGAGTACCTCACCCTGGTGCGCGATGGGAGAATGCTCTCCTCACAGAAGTTGATATATGAGTTCACAGTGTCCGTGTACTCATTAAGATCATGTGTGGCTCCTTTAAACATGTCCCAGTCAGTTATTTCCATGCATGTGTTCAGATTCTCTCCAGCTTCACTGGTCAATTTCTTCGTGGTGGTCACAACAGGTTTAGTGAGTTTCAGTCTCTGTCTGTATGTGGGGATGAGGTGGACCATCACGTGATCAGATAGTCCGAGCGCAGCGCGGGGAACAGCGTGATATGCGTCCTTCACTGTAGTGTAACAGTGATCCAGCGTGTTAAATCCTCTGGTTGGACATTTAATAAACTGTTTGTATCGGGGGAGATCGTGACTCAGATTGCTCTAGTTAAAGTTGCCTACCACAATAACCAGGGAGTCTGGAAAAGTCCGCTCCATGTGTTGGATGTGATCCGTGAGCACGCGCTGAGCTTCGCGCGTGTCCGCGTCGGGAGGGACGTACACAGCGACGAGGATGAATGAGGCGAACTCCCGGGGGGAATAAAATGGCTTGCAGTTAATAAAAAGAAATTCCAGGGCGGGAGAACAGTGTTTGGAAATTACCATTACATCAGAGCACCAGCTGCTGTTGATGTAAAAGCAGACTCCTCCTCCAATAGACTTTCCGGAGAGCTCTGTGACGCGATCAGCACGAAACAGCTGAAATCCCTCGAGGCTGATCGCGCTGTCCGGTATGTTCCCTTTAAGCCAGGTCTCAGAGAAACAGATGACAGACGAGGAAGCGAGGTCCTTAAATCGCATCAGCAGTCTTAATTCTTCTACCTTGTTCAAGAGAGAATTGGCATTGGATAGAAATATGCCAGGCAAGGCTGTTCGCGTGCCTCTCCTTCGCAGCCGAGCGAGAATCCCCCCTCGCTTTCCTCTTTTACGCCGTCTTACTCTTTGAGCCAAACAATGAATCAGATCGGCGGCAGGAGCTAAAAATACTGGGAGAAGGTCCGTGGGAGTAAGAGTCCTGATATTTAATAACTCTTCACGGGTGTATGAGCTGGCAGACGCACAATCAATGAACAGAAACAAACAAATTAAAAAAATTAAAGGGCAGCGAAACACCATGGCGACCACTGTGGGCGCCATCTTGGAAAAAGATGGTGCCATGCTTAATCCATGCTTTTGAAAAACAAAAGCATGGATTAGTTTCTCAGCATCACTCTTGAGACAAGATGCTCCTAATCTTGGCAAGATTACGCAAATGATAGAAGGCAGTCTTAGAAACAAGTTTAATATGTGAATTAAAAAACAGATCTTGATCAAAAATAACTCCAAGGTTCCTCACAGAACTGTTAAGAGAAAGAGCAACCACATCCAAACTAAGAGTTTGATTTGGAAAGATACTTCTAAGGTTTTTTGGATCAACTAGAATGACTTCAGTCTTATATGAATTTAATAGCAGGAAATTACAAGTCATTCAAGCTTTGATTTCCTTAAGACAGGTCTCTAACTTGGCTAATTGATTACTATCATCTGGCTTCATTGACAGGTATAATTGTGTGCAACTGCATAACAATGAAAATGTATACAGTGCTTTCTAATAATGTTGCTAGCAGAATAGGACCTAGCACAGATCCCTGTGGAACTCCATGACTGAATGTTGAGTTGGAAGAAAACTCATTATTGACATGAAAAAACTGGAACCTATCAGATAAATAAGATCTAAACCACTGCAACGAAGTTCCATTAAGTCTAACAATGTGTTCAAATCTATCAAGTAAAATATTATGATTGATAGTATCAAAAGCTGCACTAAGGTCTAAAAGGACAAGTAAATGTTAAATTGTAAATGGTGTTCACTTATATAGTGCTTTTTCTCATCTCTGGATGACTAAAGCACTTTACAGATCCTGCGATCCACCCATTCACGCACACATTCACACAATGATGGATCAAGTACAGAAACAATGCTGTTGCTGTTTCAGTACTATGATGGATTCTAAACCCAGATTGAAACTCTTCAAATAAACCATTTCCCTGAATGTGGTCAAATAATTGCGTAGCAGCAACTCTTTCTAAGATTTTTGAAATGAAAGGCAGATTAGAGATTGGCCTATAGTTAACTAAAACTCCTGGATCCAGCGTTGGCTTTTTGAGTAAGGGTTTAATTACAGCAGTTTCATAAGCCTACGGTACATGGCCTAATGTTAATGAAGAATTGATTATTTGAAGAATAGAGCTACCAATAAATGGGAAGACTTCTTTAAATAACCTGGTACGAATAGGATCTAAAAGACAAGCTGAAGGCTTGGATGAGGAAATTATTTTTTCTAACTCTTAAAGGTCAATTGGAGTAAACTCATCCAAACAGATATCAGTTGAAGGAGTTGTAGTAGTTAATGTATTTAAGTTAACGGTGGGAAGAATCTGACTGATTTTTTCTCTGATAGATGAAATTTTATTATTGAAGAAGTTCATAAAGTCCTGATGAGAAAGCTCTAAGGGAATGCTAGGATTGACAGAATCCTGACTCTTTGTCAGCCTGGCTACAGTGCTGAAAAACCTGGGCTTATTCTTGTTCTCTTCTATTAATGTGGAATAATAACTTGTTCTAGCTTTCTGAAGAGATTTTTTTTTTTTTATAAATTAAAAGATGATTTCTCCAAACTAAATAGATTTCATCTAATTTAGTGGAGCACCATTTTCTTTCTAATTGATAATTCTTCTATTTTAAGCTATGAGTTTCTGTGTTGAACCAAGGAGTTAGAAATCTCTGATTAGACTTTTTCTTTTTTAAAGGGGCCACCATGTCTAGAGTCTGATGCAGAGAAGCTGTAACACTCTTCCGTGCTATCAATTACAGAAGGAGCAAGCTCTCCATCGCTTATCTCCGTTGTGTTGACACATGGCATAGAGGAAACAATCTGCTTAAATTTGGTAACAGCATCATCTGAGAGGCATCTACTGTTGTAATATTTTTCTTTAGGAGCCAAATAGTCAGAAATAGTAAAAATCAAAGGTTAACAGACAATAGTCTGACAGTACAGGGTTATGAGGAGACACTACCAGATTTTCTATTTCTATGCCATATGTCAGAACAAGGTCCAACGTGTAGTGGAGATAATGGGGAGAATTTCCCACTTTCTGAGAAAACCCCATTGAATCTAACATTGAATTAAATGCCATATCAAGGCAATCACTATCTACATCTACATGTATATTAATGTCTCCTACTATAATTATTCTATCTGATTTCAGCACTAAATCTGCTAAGAATTCGGCAAATTTGGATAAAAACTCTGAGTAGGCTGAGGGAGGACGATAAACTATGGCAAATAAAATTGGATTTAACCTAAAATTACTTACATGCCCAATAGTGAGGACCAGGCCCTCAAAGGAATTATAATATGTTTTTTGCTTTACATTGACGAGTATTTTGGAATGATAAATCGTTGCTACTCCTCCTCCATGACCAGAACTTGTGGGATTTTGACAGTTTAAATAACCAGTGGGAGTTGATTCATTTAAGATAAGCCTTTATTAGTCCCACAATGGGGAAATTCCAGGATTGCAACAGCACAGGGATAGCAACACTCAGAGCAATAATTTTGTCGGCCTCCGTCGGTCTATGATGACCATGGAAGAGAATCCTGAACGTCTACTCTGCTGGAACAGCACCGCCTGTGGCTGAACAGGCCGATGCGCACCGGTGTTCTACCTTCCAGCGTTGGGCGTTGGTAGGATTCAAGCCTGGGCAGGAAGATATGGAGGATAAGATGTTACCCATGCAGCATGTCCCCCCTCTCCACGTCACTGATGAATCCAAAGGAACAGCAGGGCTGCTATAGTTTGGCACCAGCGCCGTCGCAGGAGCTGCCAGAACGATGTTGAGCACAACAGAGAACTGCCTTAGGGACTCCGACTCCGGATTTTTCCTCAGGGTTGACTCCCGAAGCCTTTCCCGTGACCGGGTGTGCTGCAAGGCAGCGGAGGTTTGAAATCAGGGTTTACCATCCCCTAGATGGGCTACCTTCCCAGGTTGACGAGCCACCATCTACCCGAAGCATCTGGTTTTAAGGCGCCAGAGATCCGCCCTCGCCCCTTCTCCTATTAGTAAAAGCATTTCCGCCGGGCTTAGAGACTAAACCACACGGGCAGGCTAGGAGTTGGACTTAGTTGTCAGAGGCTTTTCGAGACGCACGCCATAAGGAGCATTTTATGAGCACTGGGAGCTTAACCCCAGTACCGCTCCTGGCTATGACAACCTTGGAACCAGAGCAAGTGAATATACATATGTACACATAAATATATAAATATATATACACAGTGCGGAGCATTGTAGCTAGATGGAATAAACAGCATAACCGTCCATTTAGTTACCCTACATAGTATGAATATGTACCTATACATATTGTCACCCTCATTAGCGACTGATATTGTCCTAGTTGTATACTGGAGGGGACCATTTATGTAAGTCTGTTGCGTCTTTTACATTCAATACTATTAGGTCATCACGTTTTATTTGCTATCTCTGCGAGCAGCCCTGCTTAGGTTATACAGTCAGACAGCCGAAGGTAGGAAGGACCTGCGAAACCTCTCGGTCGCACACCTAGGATGATGTAGTCTACTGCTAAATGAGCTCCTCAGTGTGTTCAGTATGTCCTGCATAGGGTGGGACACGGACTCCAGTAGAGATGACAGTTTAGCCACCATCCTTCTCTCTACTATCTCCTCCACTGGGTCAAGGCGTTCGCAGAGTCGTCAGAGAACTTCTGTAGATGGCAATGTGTTGTGTTGTGTGAGAAGTCCGCAGAATAAAGGGTGAATAGGAAGGGAGCCAACATAATCCTCTTGCCCTAAATAAAGTCTCTGTTAGGGATATCAAATCAATCTGATGATCAATTAACAGATCATGTACTAACAGAGACTTGGGAGTTAGAGACCTAATATTTAACAAACCACATTTAATTTTTAAATTATGAGGAGGAACAGAGGCCAAGTCATTAGATTTAGAGGCTTCATGTTTAATTTGAATTTTACCAACTTTTTATTTAATCACTTTGGGATGCTTATACATTATATTTTTATTTACTTGATCAATGATCAGTGATCAGAGTTTTTTCTTCAGTGGGTGTGTCGCTGAGCAGGGAAAAGCGATTAGAAACATGAACAGGATAAGATAAGATAAGATAAGATAAGATAAGATAAGATAAGCCTTTATTAGTTCCACAATGGGGAAATTCCAGGATTGCAACAGCACAGGGATAGCAATACTCAGAGCAACAATCAAGAAGACAAGAAAAAACAAGAGCAGCTAATATACATATGTACATATAAATATATGAACACACAATGCGGAGCATTGTAGCTAGATGGAATAAATATATAAATACATAAACACACAGTGCGGAGAATTGTAGCTATATGGAATGAACAGTATAACCGTCTACTTAGTTATCCTACATTGTATGATTATGTACCCATACATATTGTCACCCTCCGTAGCGACCGGTATTGTCCTAGTTGTATACCAGAGGGGACCATTGTGTAAGTCTATTGCGTCTTTTGCATTCAATACTATTAGGTTGTCACGTTTTTTTTGCTATTTCTGCGAGCAGCCCTGCTTAGGTTATACAGTCTGACAGCCGTAGGTAGGAAGAACCTGCGAAACCTCTCAGTTGCGCACCTAGGATGATGTAATCTGCTACTAAATGAGCTCCTCAGTGCATTCAGTATGTCCTGCATAGGGTGGGACTCGGACTCCAGCAGAGATGACAGTTTAGCCACCATCCTTCTCTCTCCTATTTCCTCCACTGGATCAAAGCATTGTCCCAGGACAGAGCTAGCTTTCTTGATCAGTTTATTCAGTCTCTTCCTATCGGCTGCTGTCACGCCACTGCCCCAGCAGACCACTCCAAAGTGATGGCTGATGCCACCACCATGTCATAGAATGTCTTCAGCAGCACTCCTTGTACACCAAAAGACCTGAGTCTCTTCAGTAGGAACAGCCTGCGCTGTCCCTTCTTGTAGAGTGCGTCAGTATTGTGTGACCAGTCTAGTTTATTGTTCAGATGAACACCCAGGTACTTGTAGGATGTCACCATCTCGATGTCTGTTCCCTGTATGTTTACTGGTGCTGTGAGGGGTTGTCCTTGCCTGCAGCAGTCCACCACCAGCTCCTTAGTTTTCCTCACGTTGAGTTGGAGGCAGTTCCAATGGCACCAGTCCACGAAGTCCTGGATAAGTCCTCTGTACTCAGCTTCATCTCCGTTGGAGATGAGGCCAACGATCGCAGAGTCGTCAGAGAGCTTCTGTAGATGGCAGTGTGTTGTGTTGTGTGAGAAGTCCACAGTATAAAGGGTGAACAGGAAGGGAGCCAAAACCGTTCCCTGGGGGGGGCCCTGTGCTACAGGATGATCGTGTCGGACACACAGTCTCGGGTTCTCACAAACTGTGGCCGGTTAGTGAGGTAGTCCAGGAGTCATGATGACAGGTGCTGGTCCACCCCTGCGCACAGCAGCTTGTCCTTCAGGATCATCGGTTGGATGGTGTTGAAAGCACTGGAGAAGTCAAAGAACATGATCCTCACCGCATTCCTGGGCTTTTCCAGGTGGGACAGAGAACGGTGAAGGAGGAAGATCACCGCATCCTCCACCCCAATGCCATGCTGGTAGGCGAACTGGAGTGGATCCATCGCTTGTCCCACCAGGGGGCGGAGGTGAGCAAGGAGCAGTCTCTCCAGGGTCTACATCATGTGGGACGTCAGGGCCACTGGTCTGTAGCTGTTCAGATCTTTGGTGTGGGAAGTCTTTGGTACAGGTACCACACAAGATGTTTTCCACAACTGTGGTACCCTCCCCAGCTTCAGGCTCAGGTTGAAGATGACATGCACAATCCCACACAACTGGTCTGCACAGGACTTGAGGAGCTTTGCGCTGATGCCGTCCAGTCCCAACGCCTTCTAACTAACTAACTAACTAACCTGCACTTATATAGCGCTTTTCTAGTCACAAAGACCACTCAAAGCGCTTTCACTAATACTAACCCTCTATTCTAAGGGCCTATAGGAAACAGATATCTAGGGACAATTTAGAACAGCCAATTAACCTAACATGCATGTCTTTGGATTGTGGGAGGAAACCGGAGCCCCCGGAGTAAACCCACGCAGCACAGGGAGAACATGCAAACTCCATACAGAAAGGTTCCAACCCCTGCCAACCTGGGGATTCGAACCAGGAACCTTCTAGCTGTAAGGCAGCAGTGCTAACCACTGCACCACTGTGCTGCCCCACAGTGCCCCACACTGCCTTCCTCACCTTGATCTTCCTCAGCTCCGTCCTCACCTGGGTCTTAGTGAGGGTCATGTTGGGGGGCTGTGTGTTGGGAGTGGGGGGGTGTTGGTGGAGTGGGGTGTGGGCAGCAGGACTTGATGTCTTCAGAGGCAGCAGTGGTTGTTGTGCAGTCGGGGGGGAGGGCGGTTGGTCAAACCTATTAAAAAACAGGTTCAGATTGTTCGCCCACTCCCTGCCCCCCGTGGCCTGGGGGGAGGTATTCTGGAGCCCAGGGATGGTTTTAAGTTTTCTCCAGACCCCACCGATGTCGCTCTGTTGCAGCTTGTCCTCCATCTTCTTCCTGAAGCTGTCCTTGCCTTCTCTGATCTTTCTCCTTAGCTCCCTCTGTACGGACTTCAGCATCTCCCTGTTCCCTGACCTGAAGATCCTCTTCTTCTCTCTCAGAAGTGTTTTTATCCCAGGGTTGATGCAGGGTTTGTTGTTCGAGCACACCGTATGATCTTGGTGGGTACTGTGTTGTCCACACAGAAGCTGATGTAGTCCGTGATGGTGTGAGTGAGGCCATCGATGTCCTCACCATGTGGATCGCAGAGCTGCTCCCAGGCAGTGGTTTCAAAACAGTCCTTTAGAGCGTCCATTGCCTCCTCAGACCATAACTTCACTGTGCGCATGACCGGAGGTTGTCTGTGCACTAGGGGTTTGTACACCGGCCGGAGATGAACCAAGTTGTGATCCGATCTCCTGAGTGGGGGGAATGGAGATGAGGTGTATGCCTCCTTAGTGTTTGCGTAGAATAAGTCCAGTGTTTTATTGTCTCTAGTGTGACATGTGACATACTGGGTGAACGTGGGTAGAATGGGAAACAGTGAAACATGGTTGAAGTCGCCTGAGATGAGGAGAAGAGCATCTGGGTGTTCTGTCTGCAGCCTGCTGGTTACTGAATGGATGACGTCACGCGCTGTCCCAGCGTTCGCCGTCGGATTTGCATAAACAACAATGCAGATCACGTGTGAGTGTTCTCTCGGGAGATATGTAGGCCTCATGCTAACAGCTAGCAACTCAATGTCTTTGCTGCAGTGTCGTTGTTTAACAGTGATATGTCCCGGTCTGCACCAGTTGTTATTAACATACATTATCAGTCCTCCGCCCCTTGTCTTCCCACTGTCTGGCGTTCGGTCTGCCCGTATTGCGTGGAAACCCTCCAGCTCAATGCTGGCATCTGTTGCTAGTTCTGTTAGCCACGTCTCCTTGAATAGCATAAGGCAGCACTCCCGGTATATGCTCTCGTAGCGGGAGATAGCTGCTAGCTCATCTGTTTTTCTTAGTATCGATCGTACATTCCCCATAACAACGGATGGGAGGGTAGGTCTGTACCTTATATTCCTCGCCCGCCGTCTTGCCCCAGCTCGACAACCATGCTGTTTCCGTCTTATCTCTCCCGGTATGTCGAGTTTTTGCGTTAGCGTCGTGGGTCGGTTAAGTGCTAACAGCATGGTGGTGAACCAGGGGCTTGTGACTATGCTTCCTTCTTACCGTCACCCACCCATTCTCTTCTGGCTGCTCAGGAGAGGTGGAAGCCGGGGGACGGCTAGCAGGCCCTATGCAAGGGTGCTCCACTGCAGCTTAGGGGAGTCCGTCATTATTTACTGGCACTGATAGTGTTTCAATGCAGTGGAGCCAGGATTCCAAATCACACAACCTCGTCTCGAGTGCCTCAAAAAGACAAGATTTACATTTCAAATCAAAATCAAATCAAATCAAACTTTATTGTCATATTGCTGTACATACAACTGTAGTGCAGGCAAGATGAAATTGCGTTTCTCTCGGCATCCATATAAATAGAAGCAGCATGATTTAAGACACACTCCCACATAGCTCCACCCCTCACCCCCACCCCCCATCCATTCACACATTCCTGAGACATACTTGGGGAAAAAAAACTAACTAACTATAATATACAAATAATATACAAAATATCCGTAGGTGCAGTAGTGTGTATGAGAGATTCCGGGTCAACTGTTCAGCATCCTGACAGCTTGTGGAAGGAAGCTGTTGATCAGTCTGGTGGTTCTGCCTCTGATGCTCCGGAATCGTTTACCAGATGGAAGAAGTTCAAAGTGTTTATGCAGAGGGTGAGAACGGTCCTTGACAATGTACAGTGCCCTGCTCCTACTACGGTTCTGAAAAAGTTCTTGGACAGAGGGGAGGGAGACTCCAATTACCCTCTCAGCCCCCTTGACTATCCTCTGCAGGGCTTTTTTGTCTGACATACTGCAGCTGGAGTACCATGTAGCAATGCAGTACGTCAGAACACTCTCCACCACACCTCTGTAGAAGGTCCTGAGGATGCAGATGGGAAGAGAGGCCTGTTTGAGTTTCCTCAGGAAGTGCATTATCACGTAAAGAGGTGGAGGTGTAGCTAAACATCTGACACAGAGAGCACACAAGAGGAAAAGGGGAAGGAGAACTAGTAGCCATAGCTAGTGGCTAACCCAAAGCTAACACAAACGTTGATGAAAGGTGAACAGAAGGCTAAAGAGGGTGATTAGGTGACACCGAGTGCACACAAAGGTGCAAGAGGCTTGTTAAACAGAAGTGAGAGGTGATGGTAGATGGGAAAAAAGCAATTAAAATACAATTAAAGGCAATAATCCTCAGGAGAGTGAGGAGAGCTAACCACAGAGCAACCCACACCGACAGCCAGCAACACAGGAAGTGGCGATATGTTACCACAGGAAGTGTTAGCCACCTAACAGTATAACTGGTACCTCGTATTTCACCCTGTGCCTTATAATGTTTCTCTGTAGTCAGTACTAATCACTGACTCTTAAGGATCATCATCTATTTAACCTAGTAGTAGCCTATGTTGTAAATAGTTATCTCAGCATTTTTACTTTACTTCCCTGGGTAATTCCTTTTCTATTATGCTGCGTGTTTTTCTGTTGGTTGGGTTGTCTGTGTCATGTTGCTGTTACACTGTAATTTCCCAGTTTGGGATCAATAAAGTACATCTATCTATCTATCTATCTATCTATCTATCTATCTATCTATCTATCTATCTATCTATCTATCTATCCCTTCCCAGGGAGGCTGAGAAGTGTGATTCCTCTAAAGTTGGAACACACCCTCGGGTCCCCCTTCTCGAAGAGAGGAACCACCACTCCAGTTTGCCATGCCAAAGGCACTGTCCTCAAGTGCCACACAATGTTGCAGAGGTGTGTCAACCATGACGGCCCTACAACATCCAGGGCCTTGAGATACTCAGGGTGAATCTCGTCCACCCCCGGGGCCCAGCCACCAATGAGTTTTTCACCACTTTGGTGACCTCAGCCTGTGATGGACGAGTCGTCCCTGTTACACCCTGGCTCAAAGGGATCAAAGTTTAATCAAACTACATTAAACTAGATTAAATTTACACAGTGAAGCCATTTCCTCTGTGGGGTACTGGTTTCATTGTTAAGGTGGCGCAGTGGTTAGCACTGCGGCAGCACAGTTTACCCTTGGCCGGGGGATTGTGGGGATCTTGGGATCGTGGGTTCGATCCCAGCCCCCGACCAACAGTGATCTGTGTGGAGTTTGCATGTTCTCCCCGTGTTGCGTGGGTTTACTCCGGGATTTCTCCGGTTTCCTCCCACATGCCAAAAACATGCATGTTAGGTTAATTGGCTGTTCTAAATTGTCCCTAGATATCTGTTTCCTATAGGCCCTTAGAATAGAGGGTTAGTATTAATGAAAGCGCTTTGAGTGGTCTTTGTGACTAGAAAAGCGCTATATAAGTGCAGGTTAGTTAGTTAGTTAAATCTTTTAGAAGTGGCCACTACTAATAAAGGCTTATCTTATCTTATCTTATCTTATCTTATCTTACAGCAAACAATTTTAATTACCCAACTAACAGCTGCTGAAATGAGCCACTGTGTTCTTTGACAGCTCATGGGCCATTTCTATTAAAATGCAGTTGCCACACCCAGAACCATGAACTGGGCACTTCCCAGCAACTCTACAAACAAAAATCTGCATGAGTGTACAGCAACCATGGGAGCCAAATGCTCTCACCAGATAACTCAAATGGACCGCCCTTATTTTTTTTTTTCAAATCATGAATGCCCTTTCACATGAGGCTCTTACACACAGAACCCTCCCTACATGCAAATCATGCATACCACTCTCCCCACACACATCACACACATGAGGAGTTCTCACTATTATAAACAATATGACCAACACAAAATGGAGCAGGACAAGTTACACCCAAAAGGATTACTTAACCAAACTTATCACAACTCACAGAACTGGCAACAAATGATCCAAACCCAGTGATTGTTGTCCCCAGACATCACAAGAGGTCACAACAAAAGCACTATAACCTCACCTCATAATCTTAGAGGCACTCAAATTGTGATGTAAAAAAAAACCCCAATGGGTCTGTCCACACATGGCTGATACACAGAATGTCAATTCATCCAGCTACGCTTCCAAAGGAGCCTCAAAACTTTTTGCACACAGACCAGGTGTAGACACCATCCCTGTGAATGTATAACATGAGGCTCAGCTGTGGCCGTATGGCAATTAGAAACCAAATTACCCTTAAGGGTAGTGGTCCTGAGGAGGACAAACACACTATACACCAGGACTACAAGACACCAAAAAATTAACTCCCATCCTCTCTTCAACAAGCTCAGAACTTGCACACTAAAATCTTACCACTGAGTACACAGTCCTATTAAGATTATCCCAAACATATCAGTCGAACACTTGCTAAACCTACATATCTTCAGGAAGTTGCCGGGCTTGAGGTGGCTCTAAAAGCAAACATCAGCAACATTAGCCAGATTAATGGACGAGCCCCCTGTCATGAACTCTCTGTGCGCTTCTCAACAGCGCACGGAAGAGGGGAAAAAGGACAAATGGATTTAAGCGCTGGGTTACACCACACACACATTTATTAACACAAAAATACACATACAGACGCAAGACAGCTCGGATACACTTAGAGTCCTTTAGGATGCCCAACACACACACTGGAGGAATAAGATAAGATAAGATAAGATAAGATAAGCCTTTATTAGTCCCACAATGGGGAAATTCCAGGATTGCAACAGCACAGGGATAGCAACACTCAGAGCAACAATCAGAAGGCAAGAAAAAAACAAGAACAGCTAGTATACATATGTACATATTACTATCAATATATATATATATATATATATATATATATATATTTCCTCCAGTAGATTTACGGGCGGTCTGCTTCGTTCTTGCCATCGCTCTTTATTATTCTGTCTTATATTTCTTGCACGCCGCCTAAACTCCAGCCTGGCACCCGCGTCGTTTTCGCCACAGTTCCTCGGCATGTCGAGCTTCTCCCTTAGCACCGGGTGGCGGTTGGAGCTAGCTAGCCAGCTAGCTAGCTCTTCCCTGCTGTATCGTCCCCCACTGCAAACAGTAGCTCCGTCCGCCGACTCGGGAGACCCTTGGGGCGATCTGTGTGTCCGTGATATATATATAGAGTGAAAGGTGTAGAAAGAAGAAGGAAGATAAGAAAAAGGCAGTTGCAAAAGGCAGCCAACTCGTGTGGCGCCGCCGGTCCGGAGGAACCGGAACTGAAAAAAAAAAAATACAGCGGTGAACAGGACACAGGCAGTTATTCACAGTGTGGGGGCAGTCTGAGTAGTCACAGTGAAATCAACGAGCATACACAGATACAGTCCTTTAGTGACTTGACTGTTAGACTGGGAAGAAACGACCATCCAACGCGTACAATGATCCAGCGGCGTTTGTCCAGCAAAACGCTGCTTATGAACAAACACCACTGGCGTGGCAAATTGAGAACACCTGGGTGAGGCGCGGAAAGGATGATTAACGGGGCTGGAAACAGCTGATGGAGTCAGAGGGAGAGCGAGAGGGCTTGACTCGACCGACAGACTTTCAGCAGCGTGAGAGAAAGTAGGTCACCATGCTGACTAACAGCTGCTGGTCAGGCAGTGGCTAAGGATATGGAAATACACAAAGTGCATATAGACAGAGGAGCCAAAACCCACAGAGAGATCATACACCCTCAGTATGTTACATCCTTGCTCAAAGGGAGCAACATCATCATCATCATTGTCATCATCATCATCATCATCATAGAAGTTTGTCAGGGGCGACAATGACTGTTTCATTTAGGTCTGATCAGATTCCTCCACGCAGCTCTGTCCTTCGCCTTACACTGCCAGGAACTCCTGTATATATCCAACTTCTTCAGTTTTCTTTTTACAGTGTCTTTAAATCTGAGCCTTGGTCTACCTTGATTGTGTTTGCCCTCACATAACTGTGAGTAGAGCAACTGCCGAGGGAGCCGCTGGTGATCCATCCTCTCAACATGTCCGAGCCATATCAGATTCATCTGTATGAGCATGTCCTCCATTGATGGTAGACCAGCTTGTTTCAGCACTTCTGTGTTGGTTATCTTGTCTTTTCATGAGATATTCATCATGGCTCAAAGGTGTCTCATCATGTACGCATAGAGTTTCTTTACCTGCATCCTGTAGACAGTTCAAGATTCAGCACCATACAATAGAGTAGCCAGTACTGCCGCTCTATACACTTTGCATTTCACATGGATAGACACAGCACTCGCTCTTCCCATTCTGAGAGATAGTTCATCCTCCAGCCTAGAATTGTCTGAAACAGTACTCCCGAGATACTTGAAAGTCTTACACTATACTAGCGGCTCTGTACCAATGCTGATCTCTTCTAGTAGTGATGGTGATAACTGGAACTTTGGCGGTTGATAGAGGCACTCTGTCTTCTTGTTTTTGATTTTGAGGCTGAATTGGCTAGCTGCTCTTGCAAATTTCTCCACTGAAGATTGCATAACTTCTGCACTGTGTGCAACTAGAGCACTGTCGTCGGCAAAGAGCATTTCTCTTACTACCTTTATTGATGTCTTACTCTTGGCTATAAACTGTGCCACATTGAACAAGTCTGCTTCTTTCCTTGTTTGAATGTATACTCCTTCTGAAGTGTCTTTGAAGGCCACCTCAAGCATGGCTGACAGATATAGCGAGAAGAGTGTAGGCGCCAGCACACACCCTTGTTTCACCCTGTTGCTTACTGAAAAGTCTTTAGACACTGAACCACTCGTTGCCACCTTTGCTTGCATACCTGTATGGAGTGCCTCGCTCAGGTTGACAAACTTCTCTGTACAGCCATATTTCTTGAGTACCTGCCAAAGTCCTTGTCGCGATACAGTATCGAAGGCTTTACTGAAGTCAATGAAGACTACATAAAGTGGCATGTTCTGTTTGATACACTTTTCTTGAACCTGTTTCAAGCAGAAAATCATGTCCATTGTGCTTCTTCCACTTCTAAAGCCGCACTGGGTTTCCGGTAGTACATTCTGTGAGATGTGTTCATTGAGTCTGTTCAGTAGTACACGTGAGAGAATTTTACCAACAGTGGATGGCAGTGACATACCTCTGTAATTTCCACAATCTTTCCTGTCACCATTCTTGAACAAAAGCACAATGCTTGCATCCTTCCAGTCTTGGGATACTTTCTGGGGATCCCTTATCTCTTGGATGAGCTTGGGCAGGCAGTTGGTCAGCTGAACACCATCAAATTTCTACACTTCTTCTGGAATTCCATCCCTTCCTGGAGCTTTACCATCCTGTGTTGTCCTGATAGCTGCCATTAGTTCATCAAGATTTGGTGGTTCATCCAGACTTGATACAGCTGGTCACTGCACTAGAGCTTCTTTAACCTTTTCAGCGAGATCTCCAGGGTTGTTTAGTAGTTTGCCAAAAAGTGGTCTGCAAATCTGCCAGGATCTTGTCTTTCTCCTGCAAAACCGTTTCACTATCCGTAGCCTTTAGTTGGATCAATCCTCTTGGTTTAGGGCCGTAGATTTCTCTCAGACCTGTGAAGAATGTTTTCATGTCCTTCATGTTTGCTGCAGTTTGAAATTCCTCCACTTTTTCATCCCACCAGTTGGACTTCATCTCTCTGGTGTACTTCTGTAGCTCACTCTGAGCCTTTGAGTATTTCTTCTTCTTTGACTTTGTGTTACACCATAGATTTTCCTGCCTAGCTGTATTCCTCGCTTCTAGTAGTTTCTTCAGGTGTTCATCATGGTCATCAAACCAATCTTGATGTTTCTTCTCAGGGTGGCCTAAAACACCACTCTCAGTCTGATGCACCATATCCTTCAGTGTTGCCCATTTCTCTTCTATGTCATTCTCTGAGTTGTTGCTGTTCCAGTCTTTCAAGTTTTCATTCATTTCCTGTGTAAGTTCTTCCTGCTTCTTTTGGCCTTTCAGTCTGCTAGTGTTTAGCTTCCGTGGTGGCTTCGCACCTGTCCTGCAGTGCTGTTTTCGTCTGCAAATCCTTAATCTAGCTCTCAGCATAGCATGATCAGTACCACAGTCCGCACCTCTCATTGCTCTGGTGTCCAATATATCCCTTATGTCTCTCTGTCTTAGTTTGATGTAGTCTAACAAGTTCCAGTGCTTGGATCTTGGGTGCATCCATGTCTTCTTGTGTGTGTCCTTGTGCTTAAATAGGGTGTTGGTTATCACAAGGTTTTACTCTGAACATAGTGCAAGTAGAAGTTCTCCATTAGCATTGCACTTGCCTACTCCATGACTGCCTAGCACTCCTTTCGATTTCTCAGTGTCCGAACCAACTCTAGCATTAAAATCTCCGAATATCAGCCTGTCATCAGTCGGTACACTCCTGATAGTCTCAAGTAAATCACTGTAGAACTCTTCCTTTGCCTCCTCTGTGTTGGTCATTGTTGGGGCATACACACTGATGAGTGTGGCATACATCTTCCGCTGTAGTGGGAGTCTCATAGTCATTATCCTGTCGTTGATTGGCACTGGTTCCTTATCAAGCATTGCTGCTATCTCCTTTCTAATTGCAAAGCCTGTTTCTCTTCTTTCTTGAGTTGATTTCCCACTCCAAAAGATGTACCCATGATCTTCCAAACTGTAATGTCCAGGCAATCTTTTTTCACTAAGTGCAGCTACAGTATCTGACAAAAGTGAGTACACCCCTCATATTTTTGTAATTATTTTATTATATCTTTTCATGGGACAACACTGAAGATATGACACTTTGATACAATGTAAAGTAGTCAGTGCACAGCTTGTATAACAGTGTAAATTTGCTGTCCCTTCAAAATAACTAAACACACAGCCATTAATGTCTAAAAACAACAAAAGTGGCAACAAAAGTGAGTACACCCCTAAATGAAAATGTCCAAATTGTGCCCAATTAGCCATTTTCCCTCCCTGGTGTCATGCGACTCATTAGTGTTACAAGGTCTCAGGTTTGAATGGGGAGCAAGTGTGCTAAATTTGGTGTTATCGCTCTCACACTCTCTCATACTGGTCACTGGAAGTTCAACATGGCACCTCATGGCAAAGAGCTCTCTGAGGATCTGGAAAAAAAAGAATTGTTGCTCCACATAAAGATGGCCTAGGCTATAAGAAGATTGCCAACACCCTGAAACTGAGCTGCAGCACAGTGGCCAAGACCATACAGAGGTTTAACAGGACAGGTTCCACTCAGAACAGGCCTCGCCATGGTCGACCAAAGATGTTGAATGCACATGCTCAGCGTCATATCCAGAGGTTGTCTTTTGAAAATAGACGCATGAGTGCTGCCAGCATCGCTACAGAGGTTGAAGGGGTGGAGGAGTCAGCCTGTCAGTGCTCAGACCATACGCCGCACACTATATCAAATTGGTCTGCATGGCTGTTGTCCCAGAAGGGAACTCCTTTTCAAGATGATGCACAAGAAAGCCCGCAAACAGTTTGCTGAAGACAAGCAGACTAAGGACATGGATTACTGGAACCATGTCCTGTGGTCTGATGAGACCAAGATAAACTTATTTGGCCCAGATGGTGTCAAGCATGTGTGGCGGCAACCAGGTGAGGAGTACAAAGACAAGTGTGTCTTGCCTACAGTCAAACATGGTGGTGGGAGTGTCATGGTTTAGGGCTGCATGAGTGCTGCTGGCACTGGGGAGCTACAGTTCATCGAGGGAATCATGAATGCCAACATGTACTGTGACAAACTGAAGCAGAGCATGATCCCTTCCCTTCGGAAACTGGGCCGCAGGGCAGTATTCCAACATGATAAAGACCCCAAACACTCCTCCAAGACGACCACTCCCTTGCAAAAGATGCTGAGGGTTAAGATGATGGACTGCCCAAGCATGTCTCCAGACCTAAACCCTATTGAGCATCTGTGGGGCATCCTCAAACAGAAGGTGAAGGAGCGCAAGATCTCTAACACTATGATGTCATCATGGAGGAGTGGAAGAGGATTCCTGTGGCAACCTGTGAAGCTCTAGTGAACTCCATGCCCAAGAGAGTTAAGGCAGTGGTGGAAAATAATGGTGGCCACACAAAATATTGACACTTTGGGCACAATTTGGACATTTTCACTTAAGGGTGTACTCACTTTTATTGCCAGTGGTTTAGACATTAATGGCTGTGTGTTGAGTTATTTAAAGGGGACAGCAAATTTACACTGTTATACAAGCTGTACACTGACTACTTTGCATTGTATCAAAGTGTCATATCTTCAGTGTTGTCCCATGAAAAGATATAATAAAATATTTACAAAAATATGAGTGGTGTACTCACTTTTGTGAGATACTGTATGTCTGCATTGCACCTGTTCATTTCCAAGGCCACAAGCACAGTCTGCCTTTCTGGGTGCTGTGATGTTGATCTGTCCATCAGAGTGTGTACATTCCATTCTGCTACACACAAGGCTGCTGTTTTCATCTTCTTCTCTCTTCCTGCTCCTAACATACTTTTCGCTGCCTGCCGGAGTGTGAACAGATCAGCGTGGACCTTGTTAACCTGGGCGACGTCTGAGCCGGTATAAGTTGCTTTCTGACTGACCATTTCATGAAACTGCTTGCAAAGTATTTGAGTACCGCTAGCTTTTGCTGGACAAGCAGCACATTCTGTGTTTATCTGCCAGGATGTCCAGTCTCACCTCGTGTAACTGGGAGTGGTCCACCACAGACCTGTGACAGATATTGTTTTTAATTCTACCAGGATGCCCTGTTTCACCCACAACACCCTCGGAAGGGCGCGGTTACCGGTTGAGTCACTGGTGGCCCGACCCATGAGACAGGTAGTACTGGTTTTCATGGTTATCTGGTAGCAAGCAAACCAATGTCTGACCTGACAGTAAAGGAGCAACATAAAATCTTCAAAACCCATAGTACACTTAAAAAAGCTTGCTAAACAACACCAGTAAGCAGCAATACTACTGTCATGGCTCCCATGTTTTAGTGAGAGAGGGTGTGATGGAGCTTGGCTGAGCTTTGATCAGCTGAAACAGGTCACATGATGTTAATAGGTGTCCTCACAGTGCCTGCAAAACTCCAAAGAAGAATTGGTACATATCAGTCTCCCTCGTTTTCAAACCCTGCTTCCTCTGTGGAAGGCGTGTCAGTGGGATTGAGGAGATCCTCAAAGTATTCCTTCCACCACCTGACGATGTCCCCAGTCAAAGTCAGTAGCACCCTATCTGCACCATACACAGTGTGGACAGGGAGCCTCTTTCCCCTCCTGAGCCGCCAGACAGTTTGCCAGAATCTCTTCAAGGCCAACCGAAAGTCTTGTTCCATGGCCTCATCAAACTTGTCCCACATCCGAGTTTTTGCTTCAGCAACCACCTGAGCTCCACTCTGCTTGGCCTGCTGGAACACCTCAGCTGCTTTGGGAGTCCCACAAGCCAACCGAGCTTGATGGGGCTCTTTCTTCAGCTTAATGGCGCCCCTCACCACTGGTGTCCACCACTTGGTTCATGGGTTGCTACTGCGAGATGTACCAACGACCTTGCGGCCACAGCTCTGGTCAGCTGCTTCAATAATGGAGGTGGAGAACATGGCCCATGAGGACTCTATGTCCCCAGACTCCCCCAGAATGTGGTTGAAGTTCTTCCGGCGGTGGGAGTTGAAGACCTCTCAGACAGAGATCTCAGCCAGATGTTCCCAGCACACCCTCACTATACGTTTAGGTCTACCGGGTCTGAGTGGTGTCCACCCCTGCCATCAGATCCAGCTCACCACCAGGTGGTGATCAGTTGACAGCTCTGTTCCTCTCTTTACCCGAGTGTCCAAGACATACGGTTGCAGGTTTGATGACATCTTCAACTTCCAGCGCCACACGAGTAGGCTGCCTTTTTGCAACAGTGGATCAATTTCTTCCTATTTCTATTTACTATCTGGCTCTCTGCTAATCTTCTGATTCAGCGACACCTTTAGCCATCACAGACACATTGATTGCCCAAATGTCTCCTGAGCCAGTGGACGGAGCCACTGTTTCTTGCAGGAGGCAGTGCAATAGGGACCAGCTGTTAGCACTTAACCGGCCCACGATGCAACACAAAAACTTGACATACCGGGAGAAATAAAACGGAAACGGCATGGGTGTCGAGCTGGAGTAAGACAGCGGGCGAGGAATATAACGTACAAACCCGCCCTCCCATCCGTTATTATGGGGAATGTACGATCGCTACTCAGTAAAACAGATGAGCTAGCGGCTATCTCCCGCTACAAGAGCATGTACAGAGAGAGTAGCTTGATGCTATTTATGGAGACGTGGCTAACAGAACTAGCAACAGATGCTAACATTGAACTGGAGGGTTTCCACGCAATACGGGAAGACCGAACACCAGACAGTGGGAAAGCAAGGGGCGGAGGAGTAATAATGTATGTCAATAACAACTGGTGCAGACCGGGACATATCACGGTTAAACAACAACACTGCAACAAAGACATGGAGTTGCTAGCTGTTAGCATGCGGCCTACATATCTCCCGAGGGAATACTCACACGTGATCTGCATTGTTATTTATGCAAATCCGAAGGTGAACGCTGGGACAGCGCGTGACGTCATCCGCTCAGTAACTGGCAGGCTGCAGACAGAATACCCAGATGTTCTCCTCCTCATTTCAGGCGATTTCAACCATATTTTACTGTCCCCCATTCTACCCACGTTCACCCAGTATGTCACATGCCACACTAGAGACAATAAAACACTGGACTTATTCTATGCAAATACTAAGGAGGCGGACACCTCATCACCACTCCCCCCACTTGGGAGATCGGATCACAACTTGGTTCATCTCCTGCCTGTGTACAAACCCCTAGTACACAGACAATCCCAAGATCTGGAAAGATGCTGTGGTTGTTCCCGTTCCAAAATCCAGCTGTCCTAAAATGATAAACGACTTTAGACCAGTTGCTTTGACTTCAATTTTAATGAAAATTTTTGAAAAACTGGTCAGATGTGAGGTCCTAAAGCAGACTGAACATGCGTTGGATCCTTCGCAGTTTGCATATAGGCCTCACAGAGGAGTGGAGGATGCCACTGTCTCTCTGTTTAACATGCTTTTTAAACATCTGGATTTTAATTGGACACATGCCAGGCTTTTATTTGTGGACTTTTCCTCCGCGTTTAATACAATCCAACCTCATATTTTAGTTGAAAGGCTCCTGCAACAATTTGATTTGAGCAATAATCTGGTGGGTTGGATCCTGGATTTCTTAACCAACAGGACGCAGAGAGTAAGGGTCAATGGTACATTGTCTGACCTAAAGTGCTCTTCTACTGGCTCTCCGCAGGGGTGTGTGTTGTCACCACTACTCTTCATCCTGTATACAAACATGTGTCGGAGCAGACATGACAACAGACACATTGTAAAGTATGCTGATGATTCAGTTATTGTCAGTCTCCTCCAGGATGGTGAGAGTGGCCACAGCCCAGTAGTTGATGATTTTGTTCACTGGTGTGAGGATTCCTACCTGCAGCTGAATACGACAAAAACTAAAGATATGATTATTGACTTTAGGAGGAAAACTCCCAGGCACAAAGTCACCGCACTAAAAGGTCAGACCACTGAATGTGTACAATCCTACAAATATCTTGGGACGATTATTGATAGTAATTTAAACTTTGAAGAGAACTGTGAAAGGGTGTGCAAAAAGGGTCAGCAACATTTGCATTGTTTGAGGAAACTTGCACGCTTCCAAATTGACCGAACCATAATGACAATGTTTTATCGAGCTTTTATTGAATCTGTTTTATCCTTTTCTTTAGTTTCATGGTTTGGTCAGATAAAACTGAAACAGAGGAAATTCTTGGATCAGGTAGTTAGATGGTCCAGTCGTTTGCTTAGTGAGTCACAGCTGAGCCTGACATCCTTGTACACCAGACAGGTACAGAGGATTGCTACCTCCATTTTAAATGATGACTCCCACCCTTTGCACTGCAACTTTCAGCTTCTTCCCTCAAGACGGAGGTTTGCTGTCCCAAAAAATAAAACCCAGCGCTACAAAAACAGCTTTGTTCCTTCTGCTGTCAGAGAGTTGAACAAGTTGTAACAATATATTGCACATAATTTAGGTACCTATTTATTAACTCCATTTAATATTTACTTATTTTTGTAGGATTTTATTTAGGTTCCAAATCTTTTATTGGGTTTTAGACCTTTGAGTTTTTAACCTCCATGAGTAGTCTTTAACTTTTTAATAGGACCCTTCTCTCTTATCTCTGGTTTTCTCACATCTCTTTGTCTTTATATCCTGATTGATGGAGCCTTGAGTATTTTTATCATGTTTATAGTCAGCTTCATGTGTGCCTGTGTTTGTGTTTATGTTGAATGTAATTGTGGCTTGTAAATGTGGATGTCACCAGACTGCAAAACAAATCTACCTACGGGTACAAATAAAGTAACCTGAACCTAAACCTGAACCTCTGGTCATGCGCACAGTGAAGTTATGGTCTGAGGAGGCAATGGACGCTCTAAAGGACTGTTTTGAAACCACTGCCTGGGAGCAGCTCTGCGATCCACATGGTGAGGACATCGATGGCCTCACTCACACCATCACGGACTACATCAGCTTCTGTGTGGACAACACTGTACCCACCAAGACCATATGGTGTTGCTCGAACAACAAACCCTGGATCAACCCTGAGATAAAAACACTTCTGAGAGAGAAGAAGAGGATCTTCAGGTTGGGGAACAGGGAGATGCTGAAGTCTGTACAGTGGGAGCTGAGGAGAAAGATCAGAGAAGGCAAGGACAGCTTCAGGAAGAAGATGGAGGATAAGCTGCCTCAGAGCGACATCAGCAGGGTCTGGAGAAACCTTAAAACCATCTCTGGGCTCCAGAATACCTCCCACCAGGCCACGGGGGGCAGGGAGTGGGCAAACAATCTGAACCTGTTTTTTAATAGGTTTGACCAACCGCCCTCCCCCCCGACTGTACAACAACCACTGCTTCCTCGAAAGACATCGAGTCCTGTTGCCCACACCCCACTCCACCAACACCCCCCACTCCCAGCACACAGCCCCCCAACATGACCCTCACTAATGGCCCTTTTCCACTAGCCCAGCACACCTCGCCACGTCTCGATTCATTTCGACACGGTTCGGCTCGGTTGTGTCTCCATTACAACCGTGTTAAGCTGGGGTGGGTGGGATTTCTATAACAGCGAGGCGGCGCCACACTCCCGTGACGTAAAACACGCGACCCAAGCAAAACATAACACATGCATCATGGCGGCTGTACAAGGCAATTCCTCGGTCTGTGGCTTTTTTCACTGTAAATGCCAAAAAGGACCACCAGACAAGGGTACAGGCAGCGAGATGAAACACTCTGGAATAGTTCTGCAGCTTCTGGGAGAGCCAAAGACGTGAGGATACAAACTAAGTCATATATGACCGTAAGCTAATGTTGCTAATGCTAGTTTGCTATAAGTACGTCGTACTGCACTGTAACGTCTGCAAGTTATCGCTGTTAGGTACTAAAATATGTATGCTGTGTGTGTTTCAGATGGCTCTGTTGTGGGGAAATTACCGCTTCAAACAGTCAGTCTGGGCGTTCAGCACAGCCTGTCACTGATGTCAACAGCCTGTCACTGACGTCAACACAGCTTCACAAACGATCAGTGGTTATAGAGCTTAAGAATGTCTGTAGAAACGTCTATTTCCTGTGCAACAAATTGCTCTGATCTGCGTGAAACTCATGGAGAGACTGTTGAGACATCATGGACATACCTGCTTCTGCAGCACTGAGTCTGAGGTGGTGTCATAGAAAAAAATGATCAGCTGACACAACTTGATCGCCATGTTAATAACTATATTAGCTACAAAATATATATTCAAAAAGTAAACAGTACTGAGTTAGGTATAATAAGATATATTTGACAGTTATGATGCATTTTAGGCCAAAACAAACTTGATCTAGGATTAAAAGCAATTGAAATAATGCAGTCACAAGGTATACATGCATTCATGTAGTTTTGCAATGGGAATTGCACTGACAATAAACCTCTGAAGTTTTTGCAGATGTCTCTTCTATATGTGAAGGTTACCACCATGTGGCATAAATTAAATACTGAAAGATTGGAAAAGCTGTCTAAGAATAATCCAGCAGTTTGAGAAATCACTTTTGGTTTGGTGTAAGTCTGTCAACAGAATTATGAACCATTAAGCAGTTTGTGTTAAAATGTTAAATCCCATTAAACCTAATCCGGGGGCTTCCAATCATGTGTCATGGGGGGGCCAAGACCCTGCAGGTTCTCTCTTCTACCCAGTCTCTTCAGCAGGTGTTCTCACTGATCAGTCAGTGGAAGAAGTTCAGTGGAATCTGCTGTTGAAGACACTGGTTGGAGGTAAAGCCTGCAGGGTCTTGGCCCTCCATGGCACATGATTAGACACCCCCGCCCAAACCCATTATGATGAAGAGCAGATGCTAATATGACCCAGAATTCCTCTGTATACTGGTACTGTCACTAAAGTATGCAGGGTCTTCTGCGGTGGCACATCCAACAATACAGTCTTCAATTAATAAAATAATTGTTTGGTTACTTTTTTCTTATAAATGAGCCATTATTTTCAAGGTCACCGATAAATCCTTTGTACAGTTGACTCTTTTCCCACCGGTGTCTTAACAGACAAAATCGAAAATCATGATGTAAACACATAAGTCGCTAAATTGTTTATTACAATCAGCAGCAAATTCCAGATTATTCAGAATGTGCAAAATTCAAACTGTAAAAAAAAAAAAAAAAAAAAAAAAACTGGAATGGGTCACACACACCAGCCACGCTGCCTCACTGAGAAGCAACTGGATCGGCCCCTCGTACTGGTCCTGGTTCAGCAGATCTTTAGCCTGCATCTCTGTAAATAGTGAGGCAAGGTCCAGTTGGGGTGGACAGTTTCCCTCTTGCCTAGACAAAAGACAAATGGGTGGTGGTTAATTAAAGCAAGTTTAAAACATATTTGGGAAATACACTTGTTGCTAAAAGCCAGTGGTGGAATGTGAATTAATGAATGAATCTTTATTTTGGATTGATTAAAAGTAAAGATTAAAAGAAAATAGAATAATATAACAATGGGGAAAAAATCTGACAAGGTCTAATTAAACAATAACTCCTCTGATTATACAGTTCAACATAGGTTATCTGAAATGGGTGATGGCTGAAGCTGCAGCTTATATTGCCCACCATATTTCATCCAAGAATTCAAAAGAAAAACAAAACAGGAGGGATTACAATTTGAATGTGACAATAAAGTACTTCGTTGTTGTATTTAACCACAATTTTCATGTAGCTGCGTTTCAGTAGATTTTACAAGGGCTGGGTTACATTTAAAATCATCTGCTTTTACTGTGGCCTCAGCAATCAGAATGAATTAATACATTCACTTGAATGGAATCTAGTACTTTAACTGAAGGTGTGCATCACCGAGTATGGAGTCGCTCAGTCAAAATATGAAGTTTTTATCAATAAAAGTTTGTCTTGTCTGTAAAAGTGTCTCTTCTTGCCCTGGCTTCATGTGTGGGCGGTGTTTTGTACTAGGATTGCTAAAATATAAAAGGAAGCACTACAATGGGTCTCAAATATTTGTAATGTGTCCTGTTACTGCATGAGTTTATTGATGATAGACTATAAACTACACATATAAAGTAAATTATATTGACGACTGAACATCTCACATTCGCCAAAACATACAGTTATGAACATAACTCACAAAGGATCACACAAGTGATCTGACAAAAAAATAAATACATTAACAAGCGGTTTATTTTACAGTTGATGTGCCATATTCACACAATCAAATAAATCTCAGTTCAGTCCCTTTTATATTAAGTGGAAATTGTGTTACTTTGGTTTTGACACTTTACCTATAAAAGCAAAGTATTTCGGTACGTTCCACAGTGGCGAGGTCCGTTGTGGGGCGGCTGCTTTCCTCTTGCCTAGACGAACGACAGAAATGGATGGTGGTTAGGTTCAAGCAAGTTCAACACTTATACAGGCACATCTCAAAAATTAGAATACCATGAAAAAATTCAATATTTTTGTCACTCATTTCAGAAAGTGAAACCCATATTAGATTCATTACAGGGACAGTGATATATTGAAAGTGTTTATTTTAATATTGATGATTACGGCTACAGCCCATATTAACCAACACCTCAGTGGCCAACATTTATATTTAAAAACTATTTTTTAAAGTTAATTTTATGTAATATTCTAATTTTTTGCCAAATTGAATTTGGGGTTTTCAGGGGCTGTAAGCCGTAATCATCAAAATTAAAATAAATAAACGCTTGGAATATATCACTGTCTGTGTAATGAATCTATACAATATACGGATTTCTCTTTCTGAAATGAGTAACAAAAAATATTGAAGTTTTTCATGACATTCTAATTTTTGGAGATGTACCTGTATTAGGGAAATGCACCTGTGAAACTCAGTGGTGGGATGTGACGAAAATGCTTCGTTTCAAACGAAGCATTTTCGTTTGACAAGCACTGACAAGCACTGCAGGATCCACAGAATAGGTGTGTGGGTCTATTCTGACGCTTTAGAAAATTATATGAATGACTTTATAAATCACTGGTTTGAAAAAGCAATTTTAATATGACGAGATTTCGGCTCCTGTGGTCCATTTCACCAGTATCCACAATATAAACACTGAGGGAAGCTAACCCCTGGCATGTGGAAACACATTCTAGCATTAAATTGCACACAATTTAATGCGCAGCACCAAAGTGCAATACGTACACAAACCAGGACTTTAACCAGGATTAACATATTTCATCGTTTTGCTCTCACAAGCGAATACTTAGGAGAAAACAAGCGTGAATCAGCAGTTGGTACTAGCTAGCTACTAGCTAAAACTCGTTAGCCAGCACAGAACAGCGCTGTATGGCTCAACAAAAGTGAGCTTACCACCAACAGGATAAATAAGCGAACAGATGCACATTATTACAAATCACTCACCATTGATGGTTCTCTCACATTCGTCTTCAGCTTGTCCGTAGTCCGGTTCTATGCTGGGCTGCATCTGTAATGGGGCGGGTCGCTCCTGTCACTGTGGATCTGCCACCAAGCAGAGAAAACTCCGCACCTCTTCGTTGGACCACGGTGTAATGTTCGGCAAAGCCTACAACGCTGTCTGTATTAATATCGTATTTACTCCGTGACTGAGTTAGTCCGTGAAATATTGCAAATGGCGGTCGTGTAGATTCATCAGAAGACGGTCGCTTTCGTGACGTTACGACCTGACCAATCAGCGGCGACCAGGCTGTTGACATCACATCACGGCATGACTCAGCACAGTTGTACCCTGCCTTCGAGCAGGCACGAAAATAGCGCCTGTTAAGCCGTGTTGGGGCTAGTGGAAAAAGTTACAAAGCGTGCTGAGCTGTGCTGCGTTGGGCTAAGCGGGGCTAGTGAAAAAGGCCCTTAAGAGCCAGGTGAGGATGGAGCTGAAGAAGATCAAGGCTAGGAAGGCCTCGGGACCGGACAGCATCAGCGCAAAGCTCCTCAAGTCCTGTGCAGACCAGCTGTGTGGGATTGCGGAGCATATCTTCAACCTGAGCCTGAAGCTGGGGATGGTACCACAGTTGTGGAAAACATCTTGTGTGGTACCTGTACCAAAGACTTCCCACCCCAAAGACCTGAACAGCTAGAGAGGATGCGGTCATCTTCCTCCTTCATCGTTCTCTGTCCCACCTGGAGAAGCCCGGGAATGCGGTGAGGATCATGTTCTTTGACTTCTCCAGTGCTTTCAACACCATCCAACCAATGATCCTGAAGGACAAACTGCTGTGCGCAGGGGTGGACCAGCACCTGTCATCATGGATCCTGGACTACCTCACTAACTGGCCACAGTTTGTGAGAACCCGGGACTGTGTGTCCGACACGATCATCGGTAGCACGGGGGCCCCCCAGGGAACGGTTTTGGCTCTCTTCTTGTTCACCCTTTATACTGCAGACTTCTCACACAACACAACACACTGCCATCTACAGAAGTTCTCTGACGACTCTGCGATCGTCGGCCTCATTCCAACGGAGATGAAGCTGAGTACAGAGGGACTTATCCAGGACTTCGTGGACTGGTGCCATCGAAACTGCCTCCAGTTCAACACGAGGAAAACTAAGGAGCTGGTGGTGGACTGCCGCAGGCAAGGACAACCCCTCACAGCACCAGTAAACATACAGGGAACAGACATTGAGATGGTGACATCCTACAAGTACCTGGGTGTTCATCTGAACAATAAACTAGACTGGTCACACAATACTGATGCACTCTACAAGAAGGGACAGCGCAGGCTGTTCCTACTGAGGAGACTCAGGTCTTTTGGTGTACAAGGGACGCTGCTGAAGACATTCTATGATGTGGTGGTGGCATCAGCCATCCCTTTTGGAGTGGTCTGCTGGGGCAGTGGCATTACAGCAGCCGATAGGAAGAGACTGAACAAACTGATCAAGAAAGCTAGCTCTGTCCTGGGGCAATGCCTTGACCCAGAGGAGGAGATAGGAGAGAGAAGGATGATGGCTAAACTGTCATCTCTGCTGGAGTCCGAGTCCCACCTTATGCAGGACATACTGAACGCACTGAGGAGCTCATTTAGCAGCAGATTACATCATCCTAGGTGCGCAACCGAGAGGTTTCGCAGGTCCTTCCTACATACGGCTGTCAGACTGTATAACCTAAGCAGGGCTGCTCGCAGAGATAGCAAAAAAACGTGACGACCTAATAGTATTGAATGCAAAAGACGCAACAGACTTACACAAATGGTCTACTCCAGTATACAACTAGGACAATATCAGTCGCTACGGAGGGTGACAATATGTATGGTACATATTCATACTATGTAGGATAACTAAGTAGACTGTTATGCTGTTTATTCCATCTAGCTACAATGCTCCGCACTGTGTGTATATATATTTATATATTTATGTGTTCATATGTATATTCGCTGCTCTTGTTTTTCTTGTCTTCTTGATTGTTGCTCTGAGTGTTGCTGTCCCAATTGATGTCGGAATTTCCCCATTGTGGGACTAATAAAGGCTTATCTTATCTTATCTTATCTTATGATAACAAACTTGATCACCGACCTGCAACCTAGGGTGTCCTGGTGCCAAGTGCACATATGGACACCCTTATGCTTGAACATGGTGTTCGTTATGGACAAACTGTGGTTAGCACAGAAGTCCAATAACTGAACACCAGTCGGGTTCAGATAGGGCAGGCCATTCCTCCCAGTCACCCCCCTACAGGTTTCACTGTCATTGCCCAAGTGCGTATTGAAGTTCCCCAGTAGAACAATGGAGTCTCCAAGAGGATCACTCTCCAGCACCCCAGTCAGAAACTCCAAAAAGGGTTGGTACTCTGAACCATCACTTGGTGCATATGGTATGGGTCTGTGAGGGAAAGTGATGATCAGAACAATTCAGATGAAATCAATCATTCTGTCAGATTATTATTGGGATTATTCCTTAGATCACTTGTTGTGGATTATAATTCAGCAGCCTTATGCTTCTCCCTGATCAGAATAATAAATAGAAATGAACAAAAAATAAGAAGCTACAGCAGCTCGTCTTTGTTGGATTTGATTGTTTGATTTGGTTCAGAGGAGATTATTAGGACTGAGATTACAGAGGAGAATGGTCACAGGAATTAGAAGTGAGGAATAAAAAACATTAAAAAAAATACCAACAATGAGACAATTTATGTGATTTTTGCTGTAAATTAAGCATTTTATTTCTGATGAAAAATTAGACAAAACCTGATTAAAAAAAAATGCAAAAATGTAACAAATTTAGGAGAAAAAAAGTTGCAAATTTATGGAAAAGAAGGTGAAACTTTGTTGCCAAAAACTGATTGATGTAAATTTGTCACTTCAGTAGGGGACACCTCATTGGACAGGACTGAGTGACTGAAAGGTCCATGAGCCTATCAGTCTGTGAGGGGGAAAAAAAAGCCAATTTAAGAGATTTTTTCATTTACAATTTTTAACATTTTAAAACTTGTGAGACCAAAGTCACACATTTATATGAGTTCTGTTGTGATTAAAGGTTTGTGATTATGTGTTTAATTAATGACTTTAGTGGTATAATTAAGGGTCATTTTCTTATGTGTCCATCAGTGTGAAAATCTGTTAAAGTGGGATTTAATATTTGTGATTTTAACCCGATTTAAAACTGAGTCACTTCAACAGAATCTCTTCTTAGCCTAGTTGTGTTAATCTGACACACTTTCCCCAACAGCACCCATACGTCCGCCCAAGGTTTACATCAGAAATATGTCTCATAGAGGTTGTTTGCACATGGCTAGATATTGGAATGAGTTTTTTTTTTTTAGTGTTGTTTTATGTTTATTTGTTTTTTATGTTTCTATCTTGTGTGCTTTCACTTTGCAGACTCAAGCTTCCTTCCACCCTGATGCCTCTAATTTAGCTACACTGACTGAAGAGTGCTAGTACCTGTGCACAGTCACTGCCTCAGAATTGAAGGTGGAGCCGCAGGAACAAGAGAAACACTGGTCAGATGGGAACTGAAGAGCACACCAGTACAAACATGTACAGAAAAACATTAAACTGAGGAGTGGCTTGACTACCCTGGCCTGGGATGAACAGCCAGAGGGCCTTTCGGACATGCAGTCAGACGGGGGGAGAGATGGAGAGCCAGTCTGGGACTGGGAGCCCCCATCAGAGGAAGAGCCGGGGCCACGGAGGAAGGAGGACAGCAGCCAGAAAATGGTAGCATGAAGGTTGCCCACCAGCCCCACGCTGCAGCCTATGGCCGACGGGGGCAGGTCAAGGAGAGCTGTCCAGGAGGGTTACAGCCAGACCAAGGGGAGCATCATAGCGCTGCAACGTTGTGGCCTCGGCGGAGACACGTGTTTGGGTGGTGCAAGTCACAATCATGAGCTCTGCCATTTTGTAAGTAGCCTGAGAAGCTAGCAGCACCCAGAGAGTTGCAGTAATGATGCGTGGGCAAAATGGCTGTGGGAGGTGGGGGGCGGGGGCGGCTTCCTTTTTGTTTTGCAGGATGACCCTGCTGTGCAGACACCTGTGCAGGTGAAGGTGGTGGATGGACCCCACTCTCCCCCTCCAGAAGGCTATTTTTTTATGCCATTGGGCGGCAGTGGCTCAGGAGGTAGAGCAGGTCGTCCAATAACCAGAGGGTTGGCAGAGGGTTGGCAGTTCCAATCCCACTCTCCCCAGTCATCCTGCCATTGTGTCCCTGGGCAAGACACTTTAACCCACCTCTCCTCCAGTGTCCATGACACTGGGTATGAATGTGTATAATTGTTGGTAGTTATTGGAGAGGCCGTTGGTGTGGATTGGCAGCCACGTTTCCGTCAGTCTGCACCAGAGCAGCTGTGGCTACAGAGGTAGCTTACCACTATCATTAGTGGTAGTGAATGAATAAAGCGCCATATAAATCTAATCCATTATTATTACTGTTTTAGGATTTTAATATTCTGGGGTTTTAGCCCATTTTTTAATGTATTTGTTTTATGGTCTTTTTTTAGGTAGTTCTGATTTTATTTAGTTTTAGCTTTAGTTTTAAATCTTAATTTACTTCATGGGTATTTGTAGCTTTTTTAAAAAAAAATGATTTTAATCAATAGCCCACTGAGGTTAAACTTTTAAATAGTTTTTGGTCCTCCTTGACTGCACCATGTTCCCCTAACATCTCCTTAAGAACATGTTCAATATAGTTGATTGAAGAACACCCTCAGCCTTGTATCAACTCAATCAGTGCAACCAGGGATTTTGTTGCACTTTGTTGTAAATTGTAGTCCCCATACCGGAGCAGCTGCTTCATTAATCTACAGTCGACTATGTATCTTGTTACATTTTTGCTCATTTTGTTCTGTTTTGGTTGTGGTAGCCTTGTAAAAGGGGCTGCTAACATTAGCTGGTCTGAGCGTCCACAACTGGGATTTCTGACCAACTTCAAGGTCATCATGTCGGGTATAAACCAAGAGACGAGTCCACTAGTCTAGCCTCTAGACATGTGTGTCTTATGTCTTCTCTCCATCCCTGCTAGACACCAGCTGGATCATCTGCCAACCAATTTAAGAACATTTTTGACCAATTTTTATCCCCCGCTAGTCCAAGACCAAAGAGGAACTATTTTATGATGAAGTCCACCTCAGACTACTTTGGGTAAATCAGTGAAATCAAAGGTAATTCAGCCCAGCCAGCATGTCCGTGTGGGCCTCACCATAGGTTAAATCAGGACTCTGTTATGGGTCAGATGTGGGTTTGTCTGCGGTTCCATGTTAGTCCCAACTGTGTTTGTCCACATGATCTTTACCTGTGGTAGAGGTAATCTGCTTACCCGCTTTACCTCAACAGCACACATACGAGAGGGGCTGAAAAGTTCATAGTGGTCAAATTTGACCAAATGTGGTTTATTTTTCAACATGGTCTCCCCTTCGGTCTACATACTGCTTCCATCAGTGTTGCAGCACTTGGATACCTGCGGCTGAAAGATAAACCACATTTGGTGAAATTTGACCACTATGAACTTTTCAGCCCCCCCCCCCCCCGTACGTTGGGTCAGTGTCAGCATGTTTACATTGGGAATGCATCTTATAACGCTGACGTCTAGTCAATGTCTTGCCAATGTTCAAACAGCCTCTATAAGATGTATTCCCGACGCAAACTTTGTATGTTGGGCAGATGTTGACATGATTTATGTGTGCTGTTGGGGTAATATTCTTCTTCTTCTTCTTCTTCTTCTTCTTCTTCTTCTTCTTCTTCTTCTTCTTCTTCTTCTTCTTCTTTTGGCTGCTCCCTTCAGGGGTCTCCACAGAAGATCATCTTCCTCCATCTCACCCTATCCCTTCATCTTCCTCTGTAACACCAACCCTCTCCATGCCCTCCTTCACTACATCCATGAATCTTCTCTGTGGTCTTCCTCTTTTCCTCCTACCTGGCAGCGCCATCTTCAACATCCTTTGTTCAACATCTCCACGATCTCTCCTCTGCACATGTCCAAACCATCTCTGCCTTGCCTCTCTTACTTTGTCTCCAAACCACTCAACCTGAGCTATCCCTCTGATATACTCATTCGTAATCTTGTCCCTCCTAGTCACTCCCAATGAAAATCTTAGCATCTTCAACTCTGTCACCTCCAGCTCCATTTCCTGTCTTTTTCTCAGTGCCACCATCTCCAAACCATGCATCATTGCAGGTCTCACTACCGTCCTTCTGTCACAAATCACCCCTAACAGTTGTCTCCACTCAATCCACCCTGCCTGCACTCTCTTCTTCACCTCTTTTGTGCATTTCCCATTGCTTTGGATGGGTGACCCCAGGTATTTAAACTCATGTTGGGGTAATAATATAATAATTCTATTATTAATTATGATTTAATATTACCTAATGGAAGCATATATAAAGTAAGAAGAATAGGACCTAACACAGAGCCCTGTGGAACTCCATGACTGAGCTTTGGAACTACTGTTGCATGCTAAGATGGGTAGCTTCATGCTATTCATATAGCTGTTGTTACTGAGAACTAAATCCTTCCTGTTAACAGTCTGACCCGCTTCGGTCCGCTGCACTCGCTTTGTTTTTTTAAATTGAAGTGTTGTAAAGAGAACAGATGTAGATCTGTAGAAGTTTTCACTGCAGTAATGCTAGCTTGTTTACTCCTGATATTTTGCCAGGCTGGTGTAAATAAGAGAAGTGAAAGTGGATACATTGATTTAATGACGAGAAATCAGCTGTCATGCAGAAAGACAAACAGGAAGAGAAGTAGCAGCAGCTCAAAACACAGAAAAGTCACGTTACAACAGGGGGTATCTTCAGGACTGATTTAAATGTCCAGCCGAGTGTTCCACATATTGTCTTTAAACAGTAATAAAGAACTAAATTTTCACATGACTGTAGATGATCCACAATAATGGGATCTTCACATGATGAATGTGAATAATGGGATCTTCACAGGGTCTTCACATGATGAAGACCCTGGATAGACTGCTCCTTGCTCACCTCCGCCCCCTGGTGGGACCAGCGATGGATCCACTCCAGTTCACCTACCAGCATGGCATTGGGGTGGAGGATGCGGTCATCTTCCTCCTTCACCGTTCTCTGTTCCACCTGGAGAAGCCCGGGAATGCTGTGAGGATCATGTTCTTTGACTTCTCCAGTGCTTTCAACACCATCCAACTGATGATCCTGAAGGACAAGCTGCTGTGTGCAAGGGTGGACCAGCACCTGTCATCATGGATCCTGGACTACCTCACAAACCGGCCACAGTTTGTGAGAACCCGGGACTGTGTGTCCGACATGATCATTGGTAGCACGGGGGGCCCCCCAGGGAACGGTTTTGGCTCCCTTCCTGTTCACCCTTTATACTGCGGACTTCTCACACAACACAACACACTGCCATCTACAGAAGTTCTCTGACGACTCTGCGATCGTTGGCCTCATTTCCAACGGAGATGAAGCTGAGTACAGAGGGCTTATCCGGGACTTTGTGAACTGGTGCCATCGGAACTGCCTCCAGATCAACGCGAGGAAAACTAAGGAGCTGGTGGTGGACTTCCGCAGGCAAGGACAACCCCTCACAGCACCAGTAAATATACAGGGAACAGACATCGAGATGGTGACATCCTACAAGTACCTGGGTGTTCATCTGAACAATAAACTAGACTGGTCACACAATACTGATGCACTCTACAAGAAGGGACAGCGCAGGCTGTTCCTACTGAGGAGACTCAGGTCTTTTGGTGTACAAGGGCTGCTGCTGAAGACATTCTACGATACGGTGGTGGCATCAGCCATCACTTCTGGAGTGGTCTGCTGGGGCAGTGGCATTACAGCAGCCGATAGGAAGAGACTGAACAAACTGATCAAGAAAGCTAGCTCTGTCCTAGGGCAGCGCCATGACCCAGTGGAGGAGATGGGAGAGAGAAGGATGGTGGCTAAACTGTCATCTCTGCTGGAGTCCGAGTTCCACCCTATGCAGGACACACTGAATGCACTAAGGAACTCATTTAGCAGCAGACTACATCATCCTAGGTGCACAACCGAGAGGTTTCGCAGGTCCTTCCTACCTACGGCTGTCAGACTGTACAACCTAAGCAGGGCTGCTCGCAGAGATAGAAAAAAGACGTGACAACCTAATAGTATTGAATGCAAAAGACGCAATAGACTTACACAATTGTCCCCTCCGGTATACAACTAGGAAAATACCGGTTGCTATGGAGGGTGACAATATGTATGGGTACATAATCATACCATGTAGGATAACTAAGTAGACAGTTATGCTGTTTCATTCCATCTAGCTACAATACTCCGCTCTGTGTGTGTTTATATATTTACATATTTATTCCATCTAGCTACAATGCTCTGCACTGTGTTTATATATTTATAAATTTATTCCATCTAGCTACAATGCTCCGCACTGTGTGTCTATATATTTATGTTTATATGTACATATGTATACTCGCTGCTCTTGTTTTTTCTTGCCTTCTGATTGTTGCTCTGAGTGTTGCTATCCCTGTGCTGTTGCAATCCTGGAATTTCCCCATTGTGGGACTAATAAAGGCTTATCTTATCTTATCTTATCTTATAAAATTCACCAAAGTCTGAATAATAAAAAATCATGAGGAAACAAAACTGAAGTTCAGTAAGTTAGAGACAACAATGGTTGGAATTTAGGAGAAAAACGTCAGATATTTAATAATAAATGAACAGTTATGAGTATATGATCCTCTGTGTGTGGTCAGACTGGAGTTAATGGGACCAATTAGAGTGGTGGCTGTAATGAAATTAACGAGGAGCTGCTGGTGGTGGAACAGTGGCGTTTCAGGGGGCAGACGGCGGTGGCTCATTGTTGCTGCTCTATTATCCACCATTGTTTACTACCGGCAACGGAAACAATGGTCTGGACACGCGTCGGCACCCCCCACTGCCCCCCACAACACATACACACACACACGCGCGCTTGCGCGCGCACACACACACACACACACACGAGTGCCCCACTAATTATTCATAAATGCACATTTATGCAAATAGATTAACCTAATTCAGTGATCTAAACAGTGCCTGGGTCAGGATTAAAGTTTTTAAATTAGACTACAGTCTGGACAATAAACTCTTACACGCACACACACACACACACACACACACACACACACACACACGTATTTCGATAATCTGCTTCTTAAAGAAGTGAGACCAAAGCCAGACAAACATCCAGAGAAAGCAACAGTCTGCCTGCTGCCATTATTAGCGCTAATGGCTAATGATTAAAATGTTTAATACTGTATGGCGGCCGTCTGACCCGGTTCTTCATCACAACACTCCTCGTGCCACATGATGCCAACGCGTGCCACATTTATGCTAATTTACAGGCTGGACCTAAATGAGTGATTAAACCTCATTTGTTTTCTTTGTGGGGACAATTAGCAGCTTCATGCTAGCTATGATGGAGGCAGAGGGTGGGTTTAAAAGTTCCATCTGTAGACGAGTGTAGGGGAGGAAAATTTTATAAATCACAGAAGAATCTAAAATCAGCTGTTCCACAGATGGAGAAGATTTACTGTAAAACAACAACATGGCAGGGTCAGGTCGTCCTAGCAGGGCCAGGTCCAACAATCCTGAAATGGCCTCATAGACCTACAGGAAGTTCTCACCACAGCTGATGTTAAAGATTATCAGTCTACCATCAGATGAAGATGGTGCAAGTGTAATTTTCATGGGAAAAAACCTGAAGATTTCCAGGGAACACCTGAATACAAACCAGGACTTCTGGAACAGTGAGGTTTGGACAGATGAATCTAACAGTGGACAGTAATGGAGGATTTGAACTAAGAATTAGAGCAAAAGAACCTCAGCTCAGCAGTGAAGCATGGGAGTGGAACTGTCATGGTTGAGGGTTGCTCCATTCCAGTAGGGCCTGACCAACTCATCATCGTAGAATAACTATGAATTCTTCTAACATGTGACACCATCTGTCTATAAACTGAAGCTGAATCAGAGGTGGACCATGAACCACAAAAATTATCCTGAATGTTTCCGTAAATCCACCAAGGAACAGCTTCTGGAATGGTGCAGACCCTAGTCCTGTTGAGATGTTAAACTCCACACAGCTCAGAGAACTTTTCAGCAGTTTCTATCAGAGCCTGGTAGACCAGTTCTGGACCTGTCTCAGTGAAGTTCTCAGCCATCACACAAACATTCATCACCACCTTCAAACATCACCAAACTTCAACCCAAACTTAAGTTAAACTTCTTAACTCTGCTCAGAAATCCCAAAGGTTCACAGCCGTGTTGGTTTCATTGACTTTCTCTGAGTGGAGGGTTGACCACACACATCTATCTATAAATGCAAAAAATCTCTGTTTGTATGTGTGTGTGTGTGTCTGTGTGTGTGGTCCTCATATACAGTATCTCTCAAACCACTCGTCAGACTGGCCTAACATTTTAAACGTGCTTTCCTGAGATTACGAGGGTGTGCATCCCCGAATATGGAGTCACTCAGTCAAAATATGTAATTTTTATCAATAAAAGTTTAGCCACCGCTCTATGACCGCTCTGTGTCTTCATGTCCTGGTTTCAAGAAGTGTAGGCGGGGTTTCGGATTGACTCTGTGCTTATTGGATAAGACGCTGCATCACGGCCACGCTGACTGGATAATACATAGCACCACAACCTGTCAGTCACCACAGCGCTTCGCAAACAAAGATTTGATTGGACAATACAGTGGGGAAAAAAGTATTTAGTTAGCCACCAATTGTGCAAGTTCTCCCACTTAAAAGATGAGAGAGGTCTCCAATTTTCATCATAGGTATACCTCAACTATGAGAGACAAAATGAGAAAAAAAAAATCCAGAAAATCACATTGAAGGATTTTTAATGAATTAATTGGTAAATTCCTCGGTAAAATAAAGTATTTGGTCAATAACAAAAGTTCATCTCAATACTTTGGTTATATACCCTTTGTTGGCAATGACAGAGGTCAAAAACATTTTCTGTAAGTTTTCACCAAGGTTTTCACACACTGTTGCTGGATTTTGGCCCATTCCTCCATGCAGATCTTCCTCTAGAGCAGTGATATTTTGGGGCTGTCGCTGGGCAACACGGACTTTCAACTCCCTCCAAAGATTTTCTATGGGGTTGAGATCTGGAGACTGGCTAGAGCCACTCCAGGACCTTGAAAGCTTCTTACGAAGCCACTCCTTCGTTGGCCCGGCAGATGTGTTTTGGGATCATTGTCAGGTGCTGAAAGGACCCAGCCACGTTTCATCTTCAATGCCCTTGCTGGATGGAAGGGAGGTTTTCACCTCAAAATCTCACGATACATGGCCCCATTCCATTCTTTCCTTTACACGGATCAGTCGTCCTGGTCCCTTTGCAGAAAAACAGCCCCAAAGTATGATGTTTTTTCAACCCCATGCTTCACAGTAGGTATGGTATCTTTCTCCTCCAAACACAACAAGTTGATGTTTTACCAAAAAGTTCTATTTGGGTTTTCATCCTGACCATATGACATTTCCCAATCCTCTTCTGGATCATCCAAATGCTCTCTAGAAAACTTCAGTTGGGCCTGGACATGTACTGGCTTAAGCAGGGGGACACGTCTGGCACTGCAGGATTGAGTCCCTGGTGGCGTAGTGTGTTACTGATGTAGCCTTTGTTACTTTGATCCCAGCTATCTGCAGGTCATTCACTAGGTCCCCCCCATGTGGTTCTGGGATTTTGCTCACTGTTCTCATGATCATTTTGACCTCACAGGGTGAGGATCTTGCGTGGAGCCCCAGATCGAGGGAGATTATCAGTGGGTCTTGTATGTCTTCCATTTTCTAATAATTGCTCCACAGTTGATTTCTTCACACCAAGCTGCTTACCTATTGCAGATTCAGTTTTCCCCAGCCTGGTGCAGGTCTACAATTTTGTTTCTGGTGTCCTTTGACAGCTCTTTGGTCTTGGCCATAGTGGAGTTTGGAGTCTGACTGTTTGAGGTTGTGGACAGGTGTCTTTTATACTGATAATGAGTTCAAACAGGTGCCAATAATACAGGTACGAGTGGAGACAGAGGAGCCTCTTACAGAAGAAGTTACAGGTCTGTGAGAGCCAGAAATCTTGCTTGTTTGTAGGTGACCAAATACTTATTTTACCAAGGAATTTACCAATTAATTAAATATTAAATTAAATATTAAATAATAAAAATATTATATTAAATATTAAAACCAATTAAAAATCCTTCAATGTTATTTTCTGGATTTTTTTTTTCTCATTTTGGTCTCTCATAGTTGAGGTATACCTATGATGAAAATTGGAGACCTCTCTCATCTTTTAAGTGGGAGAACTTGCACAATTGGTGGCTGACTAAATACTTTTTTGCCCCACTGTATGTGGCATCACGACCATGCTGATTGGATAACACACAGCATCACAACCTGTCAGTCACCACAGCACTTCGCAAACAAAGATTTTATGTGCTATCCCCGAGTATGGAGTTGCTCAGTCAAAATATATACCATCTGGGGATCAATAAAGTACGTATACAAAATAAAAAAATAAAAATAAAATAAAGTTGCTGTGATTGCATAAGACTAATGGTTAATTCAGCATCATGGAGAACACGAGGTGCGGGGGGGGGGGGGGGGGGCGTGGTGCCACAAAGGACATCACTGGAACAGGGGTAAAGCAGCAGCTGAGACTCCCATTAACCAGGTAACACCAGTGTCTGACCGGGCACTCCACGATCATTCGTGGGGAGGCATGCTCAGCCTGCCCGGTCAGTAGTAGACGACAGTCCCAACTGCTGCTTCATTGTGGAGTGGAATGACCACATCAACTGCATATTGCATGCGGACACATATGCATGCTTTGACTGAACAACAAGAAGACGCAAAAATGCCCAAATAACGAAATAAATAATCTTTATTTAAATATTTGCAGACAAATGGGCATAAGTTGCAGCTAAACGGCTCATTCTCCTCTCTCTCTCTCTCTGTGTGTGTGTGTGTGTGTGTGTGTGTGTGTGTGTGTGTGAGAGAGAGAGAGAGAGAGAGAGAGAGAGAGAGAGAGAGAGAATGGTGAAGGGATTGGCGCTGTGTATGGATGCCCTCTGGGGATCAATAAAGTATACAAGATACAAATGCAAAAAAAAAAAAATTATAATAATGTTTGCCGTTTTGTACTTAGAATATTGCTAAAGTATAAAAGGATGCACTACAATGGGTCTCAAATATTTGTAAATGTGTCCTGTTATAGTACTGCATGAGTTTATTGATGATTATTATTATTATATTGTTATTGACGACTATAAACTACACATACAAACTAAATTATAATGGTGACCAAACAACTCCCATTCCCCAAAGTGCAAGATACACTATTATGAATATAAGTCATAAAAGATCACACAAATAAGTGATCTGACAAAAAAATAAACAAGCGGTTCTTAAACAGTGGCTAATATTGGATGACCCATTCTGATAGAAAAATTCCATATTATCCATTTTATTATTATTATTATTATTTTGTATCATGTCTTTTCTATTTCATGTCTGATGTTTATATGTGCATTCCATGTAGAATAAGTTCATATATTCCTTTATATTATTCTTTCATGTCTGTGAGCAATTATTGTCTAACTGTGGCCTTCAGAGGATGTGTGCGAGACTGAGGGTCAGTACAAGCGTCTACACTGATAATCTCTTTGGTATGCTCTGCTCTTCTGTGTCCAAGGAATGTGCTGAAACTTCAAGTTCATGTAGATTAGGTTTATAGACACTCTGTCTGTCGCTGAGATGTTCCTGGATGGTTCTGCAAATAGCTCTCCCCTTTCTCCTCCTCCTCCTCCTCATCCTTGTTTACCCATACTTATAAATACCAAGCTTAGAGAATGTTTGTTCAGAGATTTCGGTGACAGTGGGCTATAGGCCATGCTCTGTAATTTCCCTCAAATGGCCATTGAGGTTATCTTTTATTTTCCTTTTATTTGTTTTAATAGTTTTATAATAAATGTACCTAAATCCAATATTCCGCCTGATTATTTGACTTTGAATAATTTAAGCTCAAAATTATTCTAACATTTTTTGCAAATTTATTAAAAATAAAAAACTAACAAATCACATGTACATAAGTATTCACAGCCTTAACTCAATACTTTGTTGATGCACCTGTGGCAACAATTACAGCCTCAGGTCTTTTTGAATATGATGCCACAAGCTTGGCACACCTATCTTTGGGCGGTTTGGGCCATTCCTCTTTGCAGCACCTCTCAAGCTCCATCAGGTTGGATGGGAAGCTTCAGTGCACAGCCATTTTCAGATCTCTCCAGAGATGTTTAATTGGATTCAAGTCTGGGCTCTGGCTGGGTCACTCAAGGACATTCAGAGTTGTCCTGAAGCCACTCCTTTGATATCTTGGCTGTGTGCTTAGGGTCGTTGTCTTGCTGAAAGATGAACCGTCGCCCCAGTCTGAGGTCAAGAGCGCTGTGGATCAGGTTTTCATCCAGGATGTCTGTGTACATTGCTGCATTCATCTTTCCCTCTATCCTGACTAGTCTCCCAGTTCCTGTCGCTAAAAAACATCCCCCCAGCATGATGCTGCCACCACCATACTTCACTGTTGGGATGGTATTGGTCTGGTGATGAGCGGTGCCTGGTTTCCTCCAAACATGACATCTGGCATTCAGGCCAAAGAGTTCAATCTTTGTCTCATCAGACCAGAGAATTTTGTTTCTCATGGTCTGAGAGTCCTTCCGGTGCCTTTTGGCAAACTCCAGGTGGGCTGCCATGTGTCTTTTACTGAGGAGTGGCTTCCGTCTGGCCACTCTACCATACAGGCCTGATTGGTTGATTGCTGCAGAGATGGTTGTCCTTCTGGAAGGTTCTTCTCTCTCGACAGAAGAACACTGGAGTTTTGACAGAGTGACCATCAGGTTCTTGGTCACCTCCCTGACTGAGGCTCTTCTCCCCCAATTGCTCAGTTTAGACGGCCGGCCAGCTCTAGCAAGGGTCCTGGTGGTTCCGAACTTCTTCCATTTATGGATGATGGAGACCATTGTACTCACTGGGACCTTCAAAGCAGCAGAAATTTTTCTGTACCCTTCCCCAGATTTGTGCCTCGAGACAATCCTGTCTTGGAGGTCTACAGACAATTCCTTTGACTTTATATGCTTGGTTTGTGCTCTGACATGCACTGTCAACTTTCCAAATCATGTCCAATCAACTGAATTTACCACAGATGGACTCCAATTAAACTGTAGAAACATCTCAAGAATGATCAGTGGAAACAGGATGCACCTGAGCTCAATTTTGAGCTTCATGGCAAAGGCTGTGAATATTTATGTACATGTGATTTCTTGTTTTTTTATTTTTTAATACATTTTGCAAAATTCTCAAAAAAAACTTTTTTCACGTTGTCATTATGGGGTATTGTGTGTAGAATTTTGAGGAAAAAATTAATTTAATCCATTTTGGAATAAGGCTGTAACACAACAAAATAAGGAAAAAGTGAAGTGCTATGAATACTTTCTGAATGACCTGTACAGTGATGTGCATATTTACATACACTAGTGCAAATTTGTGACCAGCCATGGAAAAACCAGGAACAAATCTCCCAAAGGGTATTTTAAGTTATTTACAGTTTCTAAAGGTGGGGACTCTAAGCTGTCCAATGATGTCTAACACATGGAAATCCAAAAAGATTTGAAGAAGATGTGGACATTTAAATGGTAGCACCTCTCAAACTACTTTGAGAAAATCAGGTTCAGAGTTTCCAAAGATTGTCACCTTCCAGAGGAGCCAGGTGGGGGGCGATAACAAAAGCTGGTCATTTACATGACTTAGCATGGACCCAACCCCCTTACAGTGCTTATCAAAAGGAGCTCTGCTTAAGTAGCCATGTGTTTCTACCTGAACATGCTGCTGATTGGCCGAAATGAAGTACAAAGATGTGTGTGTGGTGTTTGGACATGGTAGCTCGCCGTAGGTGACATCATCATGTGGCAAACTGGCCGTGGCGTCATAAGGTGCCACCTTTCTGTACATAGTCAGTTGTGTGTTCAATAAAGGGAGAGTTTGGTGCTGTCAGCACCTCATTTCCAGAAACAACAATGGCAACGAGGCTAAAACCACAGATATCTCAATCCGTGCAACCGTTCCTCGCTCTACCAGGTGAGCCACCAATCCCTTGGCCCCGCTGGCACAAGTTATTCCTAACTTCTATCTCCGCTGCCGGCTTAAACGATGCTAGTGATGAGAGGCTAAAGAGGATGCTAACCTACAGTCTCAGTGCTGAAGGGCAGTGTATGCTTCACTCCTTGTGCCCTGTGAATACATACGAAGACTCTGTGGCTGTGATGAGCAGGTACTTCGCTGACACACACAATTTAACAGCATAAAGATTTACTTTCAACCGACGCTGTCAGCATGGACGACGATGATCCCTACAGTTGTCACAGATCTTCGGGCCCTAGAGAGCACATGTGGCTTTTGACCACTTAGAGGATGTGCTAATATGTGACAAGCTAGCGGAGAGAATACTAGCAACAAGTGCTATAGAATAAATTGTTACTGGCAAGACATGGCCTGAAACTAGACGAGGCTGTGAGGATGGCATCCCAAATGGAAACGGCCACCCAGCTATTATCGCAGCTAACGCACGCCTAGCCAACAGCTCCTCGTCTGGCCTCACGAGCGCCAGGCCGCCGCCATTGCTGTCCAGCCGGAGCTAATCCACATGCTACATGGACCACTCCAAGAAGCGCTATCTCCCTGCAAGAGCTCAGGCGGTGTCCTGAACAGGACCCAACACTGACCCAGCTGCGCACCTTCATTTGCGAGGGCTGGCCTACCAACGTGCTGGGGGGAACTGGCACCCTTCCACAGAGTCAAAGGACAATTTATCATGCTGAACAATGTCTGCACTGGCAAGAGGGCACTCCACAGTGATTCCAGAGGCACTAAAGGGGCTGTATCCGACCATGGTACATGACGGCCACCTGGGCATCATCAGAGTCAAACAGGGGTGTAGGGGCTCAGTCTGGTGGCCAGGCATTGACAAGGATGTGGAGATCATGGTGAAAGACTGTATGCCCTGCCTAGCCAGCGGAAAAACTGGTGTGCCACCACCCCTGCCCCTGCAACCACTGCCATGGCTATTGACCCCGTGGAAACACATCCAATTGGACATCTGTGGTGAACTGCATAGCGCTCCCCCACACCAACACAATCACAACAGTCAACGGACCGCAATTCACCTCAGTGGACTTCACGGCCTTCAAGGAGGAGAGGGGCATCAAGCACATAAGAACTACCTTCTACCACCCTCAGGTGAATTGGCGGTGGGGGGGGGGGGGGGTCAACCAGACCCTCAAGAACGGTCTCAGGGCACACCTAGTGGATGGGCTCCCATTTTCATTGCACTACAGAGCACCCTGCTGCATTACAGAGCAACACCTCACTGCACTATGGGTAGCTCCCTGGCCCTACGACTACAACGTGAGATGTGCCTTCTCCTGGACCAAATATGCCCCCCATCGGATGCTACCCAGATGGAGAGGCCCTCACCTAGGGAAAGGGTGGACGAACAACAACAACGCATGAAGCAAAGGTTTGATAAGAAACGCTGGGTGAAGCAACCTGGGCTCGCAGTGCTTGATAGGGGTCAGATCCAGCACCCCAACCGCGCCCACAAGCTGCAGTCATTTTGAACAACGCCGATACAGATCACAGTGTATTTGGGCCCAGCCACCTTTCATCTCACTGATGGGTCACGATGGCATGCCAGCCACCTCAGGAAGGTGACACTGACTTCGGCTCTGGATCAGGAGACGGCTGTGGACACGACGAGATCAGGCTGGGACTGTGACAACACAAGATCCACAACCTCTGATTAACGCACACTGGAGCCAGCGGTGGTGACACAGCCTAAGCACCCCTGGGCCCGGGTTCAGCAGAGACCCTGCCACCTAAAGGACTTTGTGACTAACTTTTGAAATATTGAACTCTTAAATGTAGCCAGGATGTGACTGACAATGGTGGCAGAATAATCCACGCGGTCACATGGGCAGGGTTTCCTCTGGTAACATTTCTGTGTGGCGGCCTGCCGCCCTAAGGAAATATGCCGCCGCGCCTATGATATATTAATTTAAGAAAAATTAAATATGAAAGAAATGCTCCGCAGGTATGCACACGAACAACACACGTGACTGTCATCTGTGCAGCTGCCCGCTACACCTGAGCTCGCCTTGCCGAGCTCCACCACTGCCGGCGAACTTGACCCCATTTATTCACTATCCAAGTCCTCTTCCAGGGTCTCTGGAGAGAGTTCATCCATGCCGGACGAGTCCAAGGAGCCAGACTCGCCGCTACAGGTAACCATTGCTGCTGCTGTCCCCGGTGAGGTCGACCGGGATCCAGCTCCCCATCTGCCAGAGGCCGTAGTTTAGGTCCCGCCTCAGTCTAGGTCTCTGTGGCTGCTGCATCCCACTCAGGGACCATTGTGTGTGCTGCACCCAGTGTCAGTCCCACATGGGTGCTCCGCTCCAGCCTTGGTCCACCGTGGGCATCGTGCTTCAGCCCGAGGCTCACCGAGGGCCCAGCAGTGGCCCAGCCAGAGCCCACTGAGGGTGCAACAGTGACCCAGCCGGGTTCCATCACGGGTGCAACCATGGCCCGGTCGGGGTCCACCGCAGGTGCAGCAGGGATACAGCCGGGTTCCATCATGGGTGCAACCATGGCCCGGTCAGGGTCCTCCATGGGTGCAACACAGGCCCAGCCGGGGCTCACCGCGGGAGCAATGAGGTCCCAGGCTGGAACCACCGCTGGTACAGGCATGGCCCAGTCCGGGACCACCGAGGGTGCTGCTGGCCAGTCTGAGGACATCAAGGTCTCTTCTCCCCTTCCTGAAGCCCTCGGGGTGTCCCTTTCTCCTCCACCGGGCACCGCCATGGTCCACCTGTCCCTGCCACCAGAAGCCGCTGGGGTCCTTCTTCCCTGGTCCGGCCACCCACCTCTTAGCCTTCCAGTGGGTAGGCTGCTGCCTCGTCCACCCCTCCGGTCCTGGTGTCTTAATTGTGCGGGCCGTCCGTCCGAAGGACTGGGTTTCCTGGCAGGCCACTTGACACTGTTCTGCAGGCCGTCTGCTGGGCCTTGGACTTTGGTCGGCCCCCTGAACTTTGGGACTCTTGGGTCTTGGGGAAGGTTATTCTTTGTTTTGAGGTTGGGAGGGTTTGTTTTTCCTTGTGTTGTGTTATTGTATGATCTTTTGTTGGTTTATTCCCTCCTGACCTGTTCCCCCCACCACCCGCCGGGGTTGTGTGATAGTCCTCTTGGTGGGGGAAGCAGGTTTTCTTTTTGTTTCCTTGTGTTTGTTTTGATGGTATGGTGGGTGTCTGGCACCCACCCCTTGGGGGGGGGGCTCTGTCATGGGCTGGGTTGGGCATGTCCAGCCCCACCCATGATCTGTGGCTGTAGTTCTTGATTGCTGTTAATTATTTCCAGTTGGCAGGTTATTAGAGCCTCTGAGCCTGGCTCTCTGCCAGTCTATGGCCACGCCTCCTCCTCGCCCTCTTTCTCTCTCTCTCTATTTGCCTGGAACTCACCGGCTGTTTGCCATCACCTCTTGTGTTCCCACACATACACATGCATGCACACACACCTATATTCATGCTCACTTACTGACGCACACACTTACATGCATTCACATGCATGCTCGCACACATAAATGTGCGTGCGCACACACACACACACACACACACACATTCTCACTCATCCGCTCACATTCCAGCTGTCGCCATACACCTGTTTCCACTTGCCGCTCATTAGTCTATGGGGGTATTTATGTGTGGCAGTGGAAGCACTCAGTGTGCCGGCGTTAGTCTACATTTGATGTCTTGGCTCACTCTTTGTTGGTTTTCCCTCTCATTTGGACTTTGTTGGCGTCGTTGTTTGCAGAGCGCGGAAGTGCTCCAACCCGCATGTAAGTCTTCCTCTGTGTAGTTATTCTGCCCTTTCTCTTCGCTCCGCAGTTCCGCCCTGGGAGCGCGTGGGGCTTGCTCTCCTCCAGCCAATGGAGTTTGTAGCTGGAGCCTTGAATTATTCTCTTCCTGAACTGTATTCTTTGGACATTTTGTGTTGTGTTTCCTTTGTTAATAAACACGTTTACTTCACTTGCACTTTGGGCTCGTATCAATTCACTTGTGCGCTGCGCAATTACGGAGCGTACTTGACATAGCTGACATTTCCTTCTGAGACTGTTCTATTTCAAATACAAAGTTTAATGTTTTAAAATCTTCCACACTGTTATTTGAAGCATGGAGTAGCTTCTTCATGATTTCAACTATTATTTAAAATATTTCATATTTTACAAAAAATGAAAATCGCAAATTTTTAAAAACAAGTATTTCTGTGTTTTTAGGAATCACGTCAGGCCAGCTTGTTGCTAGTTTACTTGTGGTGGGTCACATTTTACTGTACAGTTTGGTATATTTTATTTTAATAACAATACACCCCAGCAAAAAGTCTTGCTGGGACGGTTTGCCGCTGAGTGTGAAGCGGCTGGGATGAGAATCAGCACCTCCAAGTCCGAGTCCATGGTCCTCAGCCGGAAAAAGGTGGATTGTCCTCTCGGGGTTGGGGACAGGCTCCTGCCCCAAGTGGAGGAGTTTAAGTATCTTGGGGTCTTGTTCACGAGTGAGGGGAAAATGGAGCGAGAGATCGACAGACGGATTGGAGCAGCATCTGCAGTGATGCGGACGTTGTACCGGTCTGTTGTGGTGAAGAGGGAGCTTAGTTCTAAGGCAAAGCTGTCGATTTACCAGTCAATCTACGTTCCTACTCTCACCTATGGTCACGAGCTTTGGGTAATGACCGAAAGAACGAGATCGCGGATACAAGCGGCTGAAATGAGCTTTCTCCGTAGGATTGCTGGACTCACCCTCAGAGATAGGGTGAGGAGCTCAGTCATCCGGGAGAGGTTCAGAGTAGAACCGCTGCTCCTCCACATTGAAAGGAGTCAGTTGAGGTGGTATGGGCATCTGATTAGGATGCCTCCTGGACGCCTCCCACTTGAGGTGTTTCAGGCACGTCCCACTGGGAGGAGACCCCGGGGCAGACCCAGGACTCGGTGGAGAGACTATGTCTCCCAGCTGGTCTGGGAACGCCTTGGTATCCCCTCTGAAGAGCTGGAGTAGGTGGCTGGGGAGAGGGAAGTCTGGGCTTCTCTGCTTGAACTGCTGCCTCTGCGACCTGGACCTCCGGAAAAAGGTGAAGGGGTCGTTGCTGAATTGGGCCACGGTGAGGAAGTTTTCCCCCCACTACAGGATTAGAGGTAACCCGGCACCGTTGCATGGCTAGGGAGGTGGCAGGCTGTGCACGGTTGGGACTTTGGAGTTAACAGTCCGGTACAAGTCTGCAAAGATGGTTGATTTCATGTTCCACATGACAGCACGAAGCAATAACATCATGAGCTGTGATTTGTTTTACGGACTGGGTTTCGCCATAAAAGACGGTGCTGGGAACAAATGGTCGGGTTGCTGCTGGAACCCTCTGATTCAGGTGGTCAAAGAGGATGTTGTGTGGGACGTAGAGCTAACGGACACCACGGCAGTCAAGCAGGACCAGTTTCACTCAGGTTCGACGCAGGAGAGTCTCAGTGCCGGCGCTTGCATCATGGTAGAGGGGATACCGAGCGTGGCGGCAAGGCGCCTGCGTCGATGAGTGACACCAACGTGCTAGCCCCAGATGCCTCCTGAGCTTGTTTGCAAGGGGATGGAGAGTCTGCAGCTATGATGGTAACCGCTACAATAGTTTTAGAAGAGGACGGGGCCAGACCGACGAGCACGGAGTTACTGCATGCTCAGCAGCACCACGTAAGGCCGAGCCGGGCCCCACTGAGAATTTTGGACTTGGTTCGGGTTCGGGGTGAAGAACGTCCACGGCGAAGATGGGCCAAACGACAGCCAGCAAAACACCGAGGATGTCTGCACATAGTGGCAAAATTGGATGCAGCATACTTCAGGTTGTCCGATGGCTCATCGAGGTATGCCAATCAGCTTCGGCGTGTCCGGGGAACGGCTCTGGGTGACAAAGCTGGACAGGAGTCAGTGTTGGTGGTGAAGGAGTCGGGCTCCATCATCCCGACGATCAGCTATTGTCCCAAGGGTTTGCTGCTTCCAGGGGCGTACTTGCTGAGGGGCTGCCCTGGGCCCCCCCCATGCCGGCTCTACCTCTCCCACCCAAGTGACTGTGCTGTAAAATAAAGATGTTTATAGTTCTTGTGTTTTATGCATGCATGTTATGGTATGGGGTTATTTTGTGTGTGTATTTTAGTTTAGGAGCATGGCAAGTAATTTTAGTGTAATGGACTTTTTCTTTAGATATTGGTGGCAGAATAATTCACCATGCCGTGCGGGCTGTGCAGCAGTCCACCCGCCACCACTATTCTAAGCTGTTTTGAGTGTGTGTATTAGGTCACTTTAGTACATCAGTTTTAGTTATTTTAGTGTGGAATTCAGGTCCCAAATTGGAGGTGGGGGGTTCAATTGTGTGTGTGGTTTTGGACTTTTGTGTGTGTGTGGGGGTGTAATAAATAAGAACCGGCACTTTATTGTGAAGTACAGTGTGGTGACATGCACGTCTCGTCATGTCACCGCACTGCCCTATATAAGGGATGGGTGACCATGTTGTGGTCTTTGACCGGTGTCCATCGCCAGGTGCCTGCCGTGTAACTGCCATACCAGTTACAGCAATAAAGCTGTGTTTGCCAAGTCCATCTTGCCTCATCCTTTACCCAAGTATTTTCCATACATAACATAAAGTTTGGTATCATGATTATAGTAACTACGGCTGTGACACGTCTAATAGGCATTAGTGGTATCACAGCTGTAGTTACTATAATCATGCTATCGTAATGACATCAAGTGTAATAGCAAAGATTCAAAGATTTTTATTTGCTCTGTGGAACACAGAAGTACAGGACTTACAGTAGAATTGAAATGCCATTTCTCTCTTTCTTAGTTGTGTGCGGAATATATAAGGAAAGAAGAAATAAGGATGGAAAACAACAACAATCTATAACACAGGGTTACAAAAATAATTTTTTTGTAAGTTGTCTGTGTTTTTTCAACTGATTTAAGACAATTTTGCACCGGTGAATCTGAAAATGACATCCGTTTCTCTCGATCAGGTGCTGATTAAAAACCTGCACTTACTTAGTACTTACTTAGTACTGTACATGTACTTACCTTTATATAAAGGTAAGTACATGTAAATTGAATGCTACTTCATCATTGTTCAAAATTCAGAGAATTTCAAGACATAAAAAAGAATTTTGCATCATATAAAGTGAAAATACCCATACATGTAAACAAAAATGTATAAAACAACATGTGGCCATAATTCAAAAAGTTGACCTGATTGAGCAAAACCAATGTGATTTTTGGATTCAACACATCAAAATTGTCCTAAATCAGCTAAATAAAACTTAGACAATAAATTTGGTGTTGACCAGTGTAACGCTACCCATAGTACAAATAACAGGAAAACACAGCAATCCTATGTACAGTAAACTGTAATACCGGTACATTGCAAGTTCAGTGCGGTAATGGAGGCGCAGACAGTGACAGATTGGACTGATCAGTATTGCAATAACAGACAGCAGCAGATAAGGCATTGATACAAATGGTTGCAGTAAGGTGCAGAGACATACAGCAACAGCTGTATTACTGTTGGTGTGCCAGTCGTTCTGTGCAAACAGCTGAGGTAGTTATTGTGTGGGTGAGTATGTTATGGTCCAGGGGTGGGGGGGAGTGGGCAGAGTTCAGGGTCCTGATGGCCTGGGGAACAAATATTGCTTTTAGATAACAGTTCTACAAGCACAATTTATTAAGTGACAGCAATACTGTCATGACTGATATAATAATTCAGCCCACGTGCAAGATGCGGCAACAAAGAGACAATCAAACAATAACACACGTTTGAGTTTCTTTATTAAATAGCAAAATACCCTTGCACAGCTACAGAAACAGTCACTTGCCTGAGGAAGGAGCCTGTGGAGAGAAGACGAGAACTGTAAGAGGAGGAATGGAGTGAGGGAAAATGGGCTAGCCAAATTACCACTTACGTGGGCTTTGAGGGAGCACCGGCAGGACTCCAGTGGGGAATAGACGAACCAGCAGGGTGGGGAATGAGTTGGTGGTGCCTGACCGGGTGGAGGTTGACTGTTGATGAGTGGAAATGTGGCAGGAGAGCACGCGCAGTCCCAGCGACACACCCGCATGATGGTAGCAACCTGAACAAGGAGAAAAAAGCACACAGGTTAGAAATTTTCTTTCACCAGTGTGAATACGACTTGCTGTCTGTTATGGCAGTATACCCAGATGAGCCAGCGTTGAATCACTGAAGGATGCCTCCTTAAGAACGCTGGCTGATGAGACGGCGCAGGTGTGTCCTCTCACTCAGGTGCGCTGATGAACTGAGGAGAGATGAATGGGAAGGAGGGGGCGCGCTCTCGCTGCCCATGACAGGGCCCCCCCTTCTCGGAGCGCCTCCTGGTGGTCCATAATGTTTGTTGGGATGGGCACGGTGATAGGACCGGAGCATTTCTTTGTCCAGGATTAGGGATGTGAGAACCCAGGAACATTCCTCTGAGCCGTAGCCCTCCCAATTGACCAGATACTGGAGACCCCGGCCTCGACAGTGAACATCCAGGATCCGGCGGACCGTGTGGGCAGGGTGGCCGTCAATAATCCGGGGAGGAGGAGGCAACTTGGGGGGGGGGGGGGGGCAAAGAGGACTGACCGAGAGGGGCCTAATATGGGAGACATGGAAGGTCGGGTTCACCCGTAGGGTCAGTGGAAGCTTGAGCCAGACCGAAGCGTCGTTGATGATTCTGGAGATTGGAAAGGGCCCTAAGAAGCGAGGAGACAACTTCTTCGATGTTGTCTTCAACGGGACCTGACTGGCTGCCAACCAAACCTGCTGTCCCATGCTGTACTTGAGGGCAGGCACCCGTTGTCTGTCAGCCGTAGCGCGGTTGCACCCGAAAGAGCGGGTGAAGGCGGTGCATGTGGATGTCCAGAGACGCTGGCAGCGGCGAGCATGAGCCTCCACAGAGGGAACCGTGACCTCCCTCTCGGCCATCGGTAGCAGTGGAAGCGCATATTCCAATGATGCCTCAAATGGAGTGAGACCGGTTGCTGTGGAAACAGCCGAGTTCATGGAATACTCCACCCAGGTCAGGTGAGTACTCCAGGAGGATGGGTGTTCGGCTGCTATGCATCGCAGGGTGGCCTCCAAGGACTGGTTGGCGCGCTCTGCCTGCTCGTTGCTCTGGGGGTGATTTTCAGAGGAGAGGCTCACCGTCATCCCCAGGGTGCAGCAGAAGGCCCCCCAAACCTGCGACGTAAACTGCAGGCCCCGGTCAGACACAATGTCCACAGGGATCCCATGGAGGTGGATTACGTGATCAGTCAGGAGGGTGGCTGTCTCCAAGGCCGAGGGGAGTTTGGGAAGAGCCACCAGGTGCACAGCCTTGGAGAAGCGGTCCATGATGGTCAGAATAACAGTTTTTCCATGGGAGGGGGAAGACCAGTTACAAAGTCCACAGCAGCATGAGACCATGGGCGACCGGGGATGGAGCAGTCCAGCCGGTGGGGGAGGAGTCGGACTTGCCCCAGACGCAGGTCTGGCAGGCCCGCACATACTCCCGCACATCCCGCCACAGCGTGAGCCACCAGAACACCACCAAACAAGGTCCGGAGCGCGGGTGATCCCAGGATGACAGGCGAAGCGGCTGGTGTGACCCCACTGGATGACGTCACTGCGGAGGGCACCCGGGACATACAGGCGGTTCCGGGGGCACTCTGCTGGCACAGGCTTCCGACACTGGGCCTGACGAACCCTCCGCTTGATATCCCACGTAAGGGCACCGAGGACGCAAGAAGAGGGAAGAATTTTTTTTTTTTTTTTTTTTTTGTTACTTATTTGTACCCATAGGTAGACTTGGTTTGCAGTCTGGTGACAAGCCACCGGCTGCTGGTCGCTGCGTGCGCGAGCGCCCTAAACCTACATGTTTTTGGTGTGCGGGAGGAAACCGGAGAAATCCCGGAGTAAACCCGCGCAACACGGGGAGAACATGCAAACTCCACACAGCTCACTGTTGGTCGGGGGCTGGGATCGAACCCACGATCTCATGATCCCCGCGGTCCCCCGGCCGAGGGTAAAACTGTGCTGCCACAGTGCTAAACCACTGCGCCACCGTGCAGCCCAAGGGAAGGAGGGAAGAATGGACTGGGGGTGGGAAGGGGGCGCTACATCGTTGGAATCAAACTGGCGCGATAGCGTGTCCGGTTTGGTGTTCCGAGAGCCAGGCCAGTAAGTGATAGTGAAATTGAACCGCTGAAAAAACAGGGGCCAACGAGCCTGCCTGGCGTTAAGTCAGCGAGCCGACCGCAAATACTTGAGATTTTTGTGGTCGGTCCACACAACAATGGGGTGAATAGCCCCCTTTAACCAATGTCTCCATTCCTCCAGCACCAATTTAATGGCGAGCAGCTCTCTGTTCCCCACTTCGTAATTCCTCTCGGCCAGCGTAAGCCGACAAGAGAAATATGCGCATGGGTGGAGCTTCTGGTTGGAGAATGCATGCTGCGAAAGGACAGCGCCCACCCCCGAATCAGATGCATCCACCTCGAGGACAAACTGGAGCTGCGTGTCGACCTGGGCCAAGATAGGTGTGTCAGTGAACAGGCCCTTTAATTTGGAAAAGGCCTGTTCAGCTGCCTCGGTCCACCGAAAGGGGACCTTAACGAAGGTCAGCTGTGTCAAGGGCAGTGCTTCCCCACCATAGTTCCGGATGAACTGGCGATAAGTTTGCAAACCCGAGGAAGCGCTGAAGCTCCCTACGGGAGTGGGATGTTGGCCAATCGAGCACTGCCCTCACCTTGGCCGGGTCGGCAATCAGTCTCCTTTCAGCCACTATGAAGCCCAAGAAGGTGGTAGATGTTGTGGAGAACTCACACTTCTCGGCCTTAACGTAGAGCTGGTTCTCCAAGAGCCGTTGTCGGACGGCTCTTACATGGACTTTGTGTTCCTCTGGTGAGCGGAAGAAAATCAAAATGTCATCCAAATAGACAAACACAAATTGATAAAGCATATTGCGGAGGACATCGTTAATTAACCGTTGGAAGACAGTGGGGGCGCTGGTGAGCCCAAACGGCATCACCAAATACTCAAACCCCAGGTGAGTTTTAAAAGCTGTCTTCCACTCGTCCCCCTCACTAATGCGGATTAGATGGCAAGCGTTGCTTAAGTCTAATCTGGTGAAAACCCGTGAGTGCTGAAGGAGCTCAAACGGGGAATTCATCAAGGGCAGAGGATATTTGTCCTTAACTGTAATAGCATTGAACTCACGGTAGTTGATACACAGGCGCAGCAAACCATCCTTCTTACCAATGAAGCAGAACCCGGCCCCGAGAGGGGCCGAAGATGGCCAAATAAGGCGGTGTTCAGTGACTCCTTGACATACTTCTCCGTTGCCTCCCTCTCTGGACCAGAAATGCTGTAGAGCCAGCTGGACGGCAGCTTCATGCCCGGGATGAGGTCCAGAGCACAGTCATAAGAGCAGTGCGGCGGAAGTGACAATGCTCTTGACTTACTGAAGACCTCTCCCAAATCGTGGTAAGCCCGGGGAACGAGGCTGAGGTCTGGCGGCTCGACCGGAGGGAGAGAGACAGGGAGAGAGGGAACATATTCAGCTGAACGGAGACAGTTGGCCAAACAAAATGGGCTCCAGGAGGTGATGGAATTACGTCCCCAGTTAATAATGGGGCTGTGCTTCTGGAGCCAAGGATATCCTAGAATCATCGGGGATGATGAATTTGGGAGAATTAGGAATGTGAGTTCCTCCTGATGATTCCCAGAAAAAAGGATGGTGACTGGCACCGTGCGTTCGGTGACTACCGCAACCTCACGGCGACATATTGTGGTTATATGCTGGTGTTGGGGAAATTTAAGTGTGGGAATACCCATGTCCCAAACGAACCGGGCTGACACGAAATTGCCCTCAGTCCCTGAATCCCTGAACACCATCACCCTTCTCTCGACCCCTGGCAATTGCACGAGGACCGAAATAGAGAGATTGCCGGGGGAGATAATTTGGTCTCGCCCACCAGACCCCCCATGGTTACTGACGGGCTGAATCTTTTTGGCCGCCGGTGGCATTTGTCATGACTGAGCTTCACTGAACCACAGTACATGCACGCGCCCACCCTCCTCCTTCACTGACGCTCATCATCGGTCAAATGACACCAACTGAGCTTCATTGGTTCAGGGGGAGGACCAGCCCCACCAGTGTCAGTCCCCGCGGTGGGCACCCGCTCGGCAGATGGGCTAAAGGAGGACTGTTGCTCCTTCGCGCGCTCACTTTAGCGGTAATCCAGTCCCACAGCCTGATTGACAAGACCATCGAGAGTGTCGGGAACAGCATAAACCGCCAGGTCGTCGCGGAGGTGGGTGTTTAACCTGTGGAGGAACTTTCCACATTGAGCCAGACCAATCCCACAGCAGCCTCATCTTTTTGCTCTTTTCCACTGGCTGTTCCGCCAGCCTCCTCCTCCTCTGCTGCGGTAATCTCTGTCTCCAGGCTCTCCCCAGCCATGTCCACCTTTGTTCCTACAGAAGCGGCTCCTCAACTGACCTCAGAGGGGCCCACATTCACCTTAGCCACGAGGAGGGACGACGCTCCTCCTGCTGCAGCAGACACCATCTTACACCAGGAAATCAAGCAAGTGTCATTTTTTCCCTCTTCAAATTATGACAATATGCCTTGCTTGATTCCTGGTAGGGAGGCTCAGGAAACGCTGTCCCCTGAGCTCTCCCCATCTGCTGCAGCAATTAACTGCTCTCCACCTCTCTCCGCCTCTCCTCCACCTTTTCCTGAGGGTCCATCGGCCCCAGAGCAGAACCGCTGGATGATGGAGGAGCCCAAGTCCCTGGAGGTTCCAGTTCCAGGGTTGGCGGTGAGGCAGCCCCCAGCCGCCATGCCAGATGAGTCACCAGTGTGGGGAACATCACCTGGGAGCTTTAGGACTGCTACCACCATCATGCCTGCTGCGGAGGCCACTGCAGCAAAGTCTGCAACCAAGCTGGACCTCCCTGAGACCGAGCCCAATCGTCATCTTCACCTGGATCGTCGGGATCCGTGACAGCGGTGGAGCTCGAGCTCAGGCAAGTGCTCTCTGTTGTCTTTGTATTTTCTGTCTTGGAGCAATCTTGCCTGACTCTTGGTGAGGAGAGCCAGGTGTAGCCGCCCGCTGCATCTGAGCTCGGCTCGCTGGGCTCTGCCGCTGCCGGCGACTCTCAGAATCAGAATCAGAATCAGAATCAGATTTATTGCCATTGTTCATGTAGTACACAAACTAGGAATTTGACTCTGACCCCTCTTCTCATTGTACTGTGTCTGAGCGCTCCCTCAGTGTCGCCGGAGAGGATCCTTCACCATCAGATGACTCCATAGATCCAGGTTTGCCACTGGAGGTCACCCAGGGCCCGGCTTCTCCTGTCGAGGTTGTCGTGGGCATCCCTTCCCAGCCCGGGACCTCCGTGGGTGTAGCTATGGTCCAGGCCGGGTCCTCCGTGGGTGCAGCTCATCCCCTGCTGGAGGCCGTCGTCTGGGTTCCCTCGCCGCCATCCAGGTCTCCGTGGGTGCTGCGTCCCATCCGGGGACCATCGTGGGTACTGCATCCCACCTTGGAGCCAACATGGCTGCTGCATTCTGGCAAACAGGAGGACATCAAATGCAGGCTGTGAGTTTGCAAATTCATTGAACAGAAAAACACTAACACACAAACACGGAGGCACTACAAAAACAGGTTAACGAAAAACACAGCCCTGAGGCTGGGGCGATGGATGCCAGAACAAAGAGGAAGAACTGTGGAACACACGCAAGGACACAAGCAGGTAAATGACTACTTACAACTGCTGTCAGGAGCTGGGGATACCGGACAGGAAAGGTTTTCACTGCTGTGCCCTGGAAGTGGCACAATCGGCTAAAATAAGGAGACAGAAACAGAAGAAGACTAAACTAAAACTGGAGATTGAGCATGGCCCCACCCGTGCCCAGGATCATGACAGTGCCCCCAGAAAAAATCCCCACCCTGGGCGGGGGGAGTGGGAATCCAGGCAGGAATGGGCTGAACCAAAGCAAAAGGCTGTTCACTCATGACCCTCAACACAGAAAAAACATGGTGACAATAGAGACCTGGGAACCACGAGGTGAAAAGGTAAGGCAGAGCAGGTGGCCTGCTCAAGTCCCAAGACCACCAGGTAGTGAGCAGAAATGCTTCGGGTGGCCTTTCCCAGTCCCTGAGCCACCCAAACAGAAGGTGTAGTCCATCAGGTAGTCTCCCACCATCCCTGAGCCATTGAGCCGCAAGGTATAGCGCGCGCTCCCTGGAGGTGGTAGCTGGAACCTATCGCTCACGCGGACCGCAGGGAAAGCCGACCATGATCGCTGATTGACATGAGGGCCGGACGGAGGCATAGCCCCCACGGAGGTCCCGAGCTGAGGCGTAGCACCAACAGAGACCCCGGACTGAGGCATAGCACCCACGGAGGCCCCACACTGAGGGGTAGCACCCATGGAGGCCCCGGACTGAGGTGTTGCACCCACGGTGGCCCCGGACTGAGGTGTAGAACCCAGAGTGGCCTCAGACCAAGGCGTAGCACCCACAGTGGCCTTGGACTGAGGCGTAGCACCCGCAGAGACCTCCGGTGGAGAGAGGGAACCCACAGAGACCTCTGGGGACCCCGATGAGACCAAACCACCAAAAATCCACCACCATCCAGGAGTCTGGCAATCCAGGCTGGGGTGTCTCGACTGCACGCTCCCAACGGTTCCCCTCCAACTTGGCCACCTCAGACATGGAGGAAGAGAAAAACACCGGAGAATCACCAGCAACAGTGGAGCCCGGTGAGGAGAGCTCAGGAGCAGAGGACTTCTGCAGCTGATTCTCCTCACCGTGAGCCAGAGAAGAGTTCTCTTGAACTGCAGATGTAATAACAGAACAGAGTACTTGCCTGGACTCGATCTGACAGCCGGAAATGATGCACGAGCTGTCACAGCACCTGCAAAGATCAGGATGGCAAACCAGAAACAAATATACAGAAACTAATAATGAAATAACCATACACAAGTAACAGGAAAAGGATCACCAAAGAAAGATAATCTAACACACCCCAAAAACACAATAACCCCAAGGATAAAAAATGACACAATAACCAGACAAGACTGCAAGGATAACTCATAAGCAAACAGAAACCAGATACAGCAGATAATGAAGACAGAGAAACAAACAAACAGAACAAGACTAAACTGACATAATGCACGGCCCAGGAGACACACACGCAGGCTCAGGATAGATTTAACAGCTTTATTAGCAACAAGGGAGTGTATGGCTGCGTGTCTGTGGAATAAGAATGTATTGGTGGTGGCGTCTGCGTCAGGCACGGGGGCAGGAGGCCGTACAGCCGGACAACCCTGTGGGAGAGAGCAGAGGGAGAAGGGTAACGGGCACCACACCAATACAGGGAATAATGATGGTAGCTGGCTTACTTGGTTGTGACAGGTGGCTGGCGTCGACAAGGGCGAAGCCCGGGAGACAGCGACCTGCGGTACCTGTGGCAGCAGCGTAGAGCCAACGGCGAGGTGATGAAGTCCGCCACCGGGAATGTCCACCTGTGCACAGGGGAAAGCTAGAGGAGAGAGGTAAGGGGAGCTTACCCAGGATATCTTCGCTAGTCGGTTTGAGATCCGTAGTAGCAAAGGGGCCGAAGTAGAGAGACGGCTTCAGGCCGAAGCCCAGGGCAGAGTGGATTAAATACCTTGCCGCTGACGAGGAGCAGGTGTGCACGCGGCTGGCGCCGCTGATGAGCGGCGAGTCATAACAGTACTCCCCACTCTAGCAGCGCCTCCTGGCGATGGTTTCTCCGGGTGCGCTTGATGAAACTCAGAAATGAGTGACCGATCCAACACCAGCGAGGAAGGCACCCACTGTCTCCACTCGGGTCCATAGCCCTCCCAATCCACCAGGTACTGCAATCCGCGACCCCGGCGTCGGGTGTCCAAGATGTCAGCGACGGTCCAGGCCGGATGGCCACCAATCATTCGGGGAGCGGGGTGCGCCACAGGTGGAGGGCAGAGGGGGTCAGAGACCACCGATTTGATTTTGGAGACATGGAAGGTGGGATGGATGCGGAGGGAGGAGAGAATAGCCACACGCACAGCCACCGGGTTACTGATTCTGGTTATGGGATAAGGGCCGATGAACCGTTGGGCCAGCTTTCTCCTCTCACCCTTTAGGTTTACGTCCTGTGTGAATACCCAACCTTGCTGTCCCACCTGGTAGGCAGGTGCAGGTCTCCTATGTCGGTCCGCCGTAGACTTATTGCGCTCCGCCGTGCGTAAAAGCGCATTACGCGCCGTGGACCAAAGGGAACGGCACCGCCTCAGATGTGCCTGGACAGAGGGAAGAGCCAACTCGCCCTCCTGCGCGGGGAACAGGGGTGGATCATAGCCCAAGGATGCTTTAAAGGGCGACATCCCGATGGCCGTAGAGCGAGAGGTGTTGTGGGCGTACTCCACCCAGGCGAGGTGAGAACTCCAGGACGTGGGTTTGGATGACGTGACGCAGCGGAGCGTAGCCTCCAGCTCCTGGTTAGTCCGCTCACACTGCCCGTTAGACTGGGGGTGATGGCCGGAGGAGAGGCTTACCTTGGCTCCCAGGGCGTTGCAAAATGACCTCCAGACGTCCGAAGAAAACTGGGGGCCACGGTCAGAGACCACGTCGACCGGGATTCCATGCAGTCTGACCACGTGCTGGATGAGGAGGTCCGCCGTCTCCAAGGCTGAGGGAAGTCCACGTAGGGGCACGAAGTGGGCGGCCTTGGAAAAACGGTCTACAATGGTCAGAACTGTGTCAAAGTTGTTGGAGACAGGGAGCCCGGTGACGAAGTCCAGAGCGATGTGCGACCGGGGCCTGCCAGGGACGGGCAGGGGCTGGAGCAGACCCGCAGGGGCAGCGTTACCTGACTTATTGGCAGCACAGATGGGGCAGGCCCGGGCGTAACGGGCGGCATCCTTCCGCAGGCCTGGCCACCAAAAGGATCGCTGGAGAAGGTCAATCATCCGTGAAGCTCCAGGATGGCAAGTGAGCTTGGAGGTATGGAGCCAGTGTATGACGTCCCCCCGGACGGCAGATGGCACGAAGAGTCTCCCCTCCGGTCCGCCGCCAGGGTCCGGTTCCGACTCCTGCGCCCTCCGGATCTTGTCTTCTATGTCCCATGTAACAGCCCCCAAGACGCATGACCTGGGCAAGATGGTGTGAGCAACGTCTTCTGCGGCCTCCGGGGCAAATTGCCTGGAGAGGGCGTCGGGCAGGCCGTTCTTGGAGCCAGGCCTATATGTGATGCTGAACTTAAACCTTGCAAAGAACAGGGACCAACGCGCCTGGTGGGCTTTCAGACGCTTGGCAGATCTTAGGTACTCCAGGTTCTTGTGGTCAGTGAGGACCACAAAAGGCAAGGCTGCCCCCTCCAGCCAGTGACGCCATTCTTGGAGGGCAAGCTTGATGGCAAGAAGCTCTCTGTCCCCCACGTCGTAATTTTGTTCCGCCGGGGACAGGCGCCGAGAGAAGAAGGCGCAGGGTCGCTTGACTCCATTGGCTGGGGACCGCTGGGACAACACCGCCCCCACCCCCGTGTCCGAAGCGTCCACCTCCACAATGCACTGCAGCGCGGGATCGACTTGGCTGAGGACCCGGGAGGAGGAAAACTCCGTCTTCAGCGCCTGGAAGGCCAAAGCGGCCTCTTCAGTCCACCGGAACGGGGTCTTAGGAGAGGTGAGGCGGGTCAGGGGCCGACGATGGCTCCAAAGTTCGGGACAAAGCGGCGGTAGAAATTGGCGAACCCGATGAATTGCTGAACTTGCTTTCGAGAAGTTGGTGTGGGCCAATCCACCACTGCTTTGATCTTCGCTGGGTCTGGAAGCACCTGGTCATGGGAGATGACGAACCCCAGGAAGGAAGTTGTCTTGGCGTAGAATTCACATTTTTCCGCCTTGACGTACAGACGGTGCTCCAGCAGTCTCTGCAGGACCCGCCTCACGTGGACCCGGTGTTCATCCCTGGACCTGGAGAAGATGAGAATGTCGTCCAGGTAGACGAATACGAACAGGCCGATGAAGTCCCGGAGGACGTCATTGATGAGGCGCTGAAAGACGGCTGGAGCGTTGGTCAACCCAAACGGCATCACGAGGTATTCAAAATGCCCGTTTGGGGTTTGGAAGGCGGTTTTCCACTCATCTCCCTCCCGGATCCGGACAAGGTGGTAAGCGCTGCGGAGATCCAGCTTAGTAAACCAGGTCGCCCCCTGGAGGGAGTGGAAGGCAGTGTCCATAAGGGGCAGGGTGTACTGGTCCTTCTCCGTGATATCGTTGAGAGCTCGATAGTCGATACAAGGACAAAGAGATCCGTCCTTCTTTCCAACGAAGAAGAACCCTGCACCAACAGGAGAGGAGGATTGTCGGATGATCCCAGCACTAAGCGACTCCTTCAGGTAGCTGTTCATTGCCTCCTTCTCCGGCGCTGACAGACTGTAGAGGCGTCCTGAGGGTAAGGGCGCCCCTTGGCGGATGTTAATGGCGCAGTCGTAGGGCCGGTGAGGAGGCAGAGACATCGCCTTGGACTTACTGAAAACGGCACCCAGGTTGTGGAACTCTGAGGGCACTAGGGTGAGATCCGGGGGCGCGGTGTCCTGAGCTGTGGGAGGTGAGGACGGGGCGCAGGCCGCGGATTGGAGGCAGGTACCCATGCAGAAAATGCTCCACGCAGAAACCTTCCCAGTCTTCCAGTCCAAGGCGGGGTTGTGGAGGCGGAGCCAGGGATAACCGAGGATGACAGGTGTTACTGAGGTGGGCAGGACGTAAAAGGAGATATCCTCCCGATGGTTTCCAGAGATGATCACCGGGACAGGGGATGTTTGGTGAGTTACTTTTCCCAGGGAAACTCGGGAGAGATTAACTAGGGCGAGAGGAGTATCGAGGAGGTGACAGTGGATGCCCAGTCGGGTTGCCAGGCTTTGTGAAATAAAGCTACCCTCCGTGCCTGAATCCACCAGTGCATGTGTGAGGTGCCCAGTGAGGTTGTGACAGAAGCGGATGGGCAGCGTCAAATGTGTGAGGGGACTTAACCGATTAGCGTCCGCGAGGCCCCCTACAGTGACTCGCGGACCACCTCGTTTGGCTTCTCCGGACAACGCTCCACCATGTGCTGGCTACCTCCGCAATACATGCAGAGGCCCAGGTCACGACGGCGCTGTTTCTCCGCCAGGGGGAGCTTTGTCCGGCCCGTCACCATTGGTTCCGACTCCTCGGAGACCTCCGGTGGCGGCAACGCCAGGGGGCGAGCTTGGGGCAGACGTGCAGAGGCGCCCCGCGAGCGAGAAGACTGCTTCCGCTCGGAGGCGCGCTCGCGCAGCCTGTTATCCAAACTGATGGTGAGAGAAATCAGCTCCGCCAGCGTCTCCGGGGTATCCCGTCCAGCCAACTCATCCCTCAGACCGGAATTTAGACTACGGAGGAAGATGCCGCAGAGCACACGCTCTTCCCAGCCAACTTCCTCCGCGGTAACCCGGAAGTCGATCGCGTAGTCGGCCGCCGATCGGCTCCCCTGTTGGAGTCCGAGAAGACGGTCGACCTGAACACTGTCCAAACGCGAATGATCGAACACTTCCAGAAATTGTCGCACGAACTGGCCATAGGTGAGGGTGGCGTAGCTGGGCTTCACCATAATGGCGTAAGCCCAGGTAAGCGCACGACCCTCAAGGAGATTACCTATATAGCCAATCCTGCTATGGTCTGAGGGAAAATCTCCGGGAACGCGAAGAAACACGGACTCACACTGCATAATAAAACCCCGAGCTCCACCCAGCTTACCGCTGAAGCGAGCAGGAGTGGGGATTGGTGTGAGCCGTGTTGGCGCACCCGGAGCAGGCTGGACGGCCACCGGAGCCGCAGGAGCCACGCCACCCGGGCGAGCCAATGGGAATGGCTGCTGGGGGTCCAAGCGGTCTAATCGGTTAGTAATGATGATTAATTGATTCAGTATCACCTGTTGCTGATGAGCTATTAAATCCACCCAAGCCTCGAGGGTGGAAAGACGGCGTGCGAGCCCGCTGTCTGCCGAGCCGCTCTGCTGAAGCCGTACTGACATAATGCACGGCCCAGGAGACACACACACGCAGGCTCAGGATAGATTTAACAGCTTTATTAGCAACAAGGGAGTGTATGGCTGCATGTCTGTGGAATAAGAATGTATTGGTGGTGGCGTCTGCGTCAGGCACAGGGGCAGGAGGCCGTACAGCCGGACAACCCTGTGGGAGAGAGCAGAGGGAGAAGGGTAACGGGCACCACACCAATACAGGGAATAATGATGGTAGCTGGCTTACTTCGTTGTGACAGGTGGCTGGCGTCGACAAGGGCGAAGCCCGGGAGACAGCGACCTGCGGTACCTGTGGCAGCAGCGTAGAGCCAACGGCGAGGTGATGAAGTCCGCCGCCGGGAATGTCCACCTGTGCACAGGGGAAAGCTAGAGGAGAGAGGTAAGGGGAGCTTACCCAGGATATCTTCGCTAGTCGGTTTGAGATCCATAGTAGCAAAGGGGCCGAAGTAGAGAGACGGCTTCAGGCCGAAGCCCAGGGCAGAGTGGATTAAATACCTCGCCGCTGACGAGGAGCAGGTATGCGTGCGGCTGGCGCCGCTGATGAGCGGCAAGTCATAACATAAACTAAAACTGGAGATTGGGCATGGCCCCGCCCGTGCCCAGGATCATAACAGTGCCCCCCCCCCCAGGGGTGGACCCCTGACACCCAAGGGCAACAACAAAAAAGAAAAGAAGACCCCCCCCCACAAAGGAGACCCCCCCAACCAGAAAAAATCCCCACCCCAGGCAGGAGGAGGGGGAATCCAGGCACGGAGGGAACAAACCAAAACAAAAGGCTGTTCACTCATGACCCCCAACACCAAAAAAATAAGGTGACAACAGAGACCCGGGAACAACCGGGCCAGGAGGTAAGGCAGATCAGGTGGTCTGTTCGAGTCCCAAGACCACCAGGTAGTGAGCAGAAATGTGTCGGGTGGCCTTTCCCAGTCCCCGAGCCACCCAAACAGAAGGTGTAGTGCATCAAGTGGCCTCCCACATCCCTGAGCCGTTGAGCCACAGGGCATGCCCCCCCCCCCCCCCGGAGGTGGTAGCTGGAACCTATCCTTCATGCGGACCGCAGGGACTGCCGACCATGATCGCTGATCGACATGAGGGCCGGACAGAGGCCTTCTCTTCAGGCTTTCAGAGAGAGCAGACGCTTTTTCTCTCCTCTCCTCCTTCTCCCTCCCTGACTGACTGAATCCCAGCTTGCTGTGCACTGTCTGTGTCTACGTCGCTCTTCTACTGGCTGATTCTTGATCCAAACGGAAAGTTATGGATTTGCTAAGCTGGGCTTTGAATACAATTGAGACCGTCTTTTCAACTAGGAAATCGGGCCCGGGGGAGCCCAACTGTCCTGCAGGCACTGCTGCTGCGGGTTATGTGAGGGACACATACAATTGGAAACTTATGTGTCTGTGTGACCTTTCGATCGAAGATGTGGAAGACATCTACCTGTTTGGCATCATGATCTCAGGACTACTACTGATCGGCTTTGGTGTGGTCCTGGTGTATCGAAAACTAAAGAAGATGGACAGAGCTAATCAAAATGCTGACCCAGCGAAGCTCTTTCATCAATTTGACCAGCTGGGGAGGGCTCTGATAGCGGCTAATGGCGAACTGAACAGGAAGATTGGTAACATCTCGATGTCGCTAGGAGCTCTCCAGGAAATGATTTTAAAGCCTTGTAATGTACATGGAAATTATGAAGCACTGAATCGCACGAGAGATGAAAATTCCTACTCTGAGTGAACTGTGCTTATTTGACCTTGTTTCGGCGCCCTGCAGCTCTCACTCCTCCTGGATGAAGATAAGGCAGTAGAAAGTTTTGGCTTGACTTCTCTCTAACATAAGCAACCTGGCGTACAGCAATCTGAACTCTCAAGGACAGCGCCATGTGACTGGCTTAGAAATTCCATCGGACATGCACTGAGAGTTGATCTCTGGAGGACATGCTATCTAAGTTTCGGACACTAAGACATAACATCCAACGTTGCTGAGAGAGGATTTTTGCTGTTCACCAGTCTGATACACACACTGCATACAACACCACATGACTGATACACATACACTGACTAACATACACTCACACTGCTTCTCTCAACTTGCTGTTTGTTAATGTGTGATCCATTGTCTGCTAATTGTGCATAGAGGGTTTTTTTCTGTGTAATCACAATTTGGCTCATTCGAGCTTTATATGAGCTTATACGAGCATTATTTTGATAACTATGTTTTTTCTCTCTGCCTATTGTGTTTTCCCTCCCCCGCCCCTTCCCCTCTTTATCCTCCACTGTACGACAGGCGTCTTGTCATGGCTGCCACGTCATTGGGATGAGCCTATCGTGCGCGCCCAATGTCAAGTCAAATTCCTCGTATGTTTACTTGTAAACGTGCTTGGCAATAAAGCTCATTCTGATTCTGATTCTGATTCTGATTCTAGCCCCCACGGAGGCCCCGAACTGAGGCATAGCACCAACAGAGGCCCCGGACTGAGGCGTAGCACCCACAGAGGCCCTGCACTGAGGCATAGCACCCACGGAGGCCCCAGACTGAGATGTAGCACCCACGGAGGCCCCGGACTGAGATGTAGTACGCACGGTGGCCCCGGACTGAGGCGTAGCACTCACGGTGGCCCCGGACTGAGGCGTAGCACCCACGGTGGCCTTGGACTGAAGTGTAACACCCGTGGTGGCCTCGGATTGAGGCATAGCACCTGCAGAGGCCTCTGGCGGAGAGGGGGAACCCACGGAGACCTCTGGGGACCCCAATGAGACCAAACGGCTGACCCGCGAGAAGACCAGGCACAGAGGACAATCCATCAGCGGCGGGCCAGACGATGGCAGAGCAGAAGGACCCACGGTGTCCTCAGACAGAGGCGGAGAACCCACGGTGACCTCAGATGGAGGCGGAGCACCCACAGAGACCTCCAGTGAAGGGGAAGGACCTACAGAGACCTCAGGCAAGGGCAGAGGATCCGCGGAGACCCCAGGCGATGATGGAGGACCCGTGATGACCTCAGGCAGAAATGGAGGATCCTCGGTGACCTTGGGAGAAGGCTCAGACACAGAGGGGACAAGCACCGGATCAGTGTCACTGGCAACAGTGGAGCCCGGTGAGGAGGACTCAGGCGCAACTGACGGTTGCACTTGGTTCTTCCCACCAAGAGCCAGGCAAAATTTCTCTACGACAGATAAAGTGAAAACAAAAAAGAGAACTTGCCTGAGCTCGAGCTCCACCGCCATCCAGGAGTCCAGCAATCCAGGCTGGGGCGTCTCGACTGCACACTCCCAACGGTCCACTTCCGACTTGGCCACCTCGGATATGGAGGAAGAGAAAAACACCAGAGAATCACTTGCAACAGTGGAGCCCGGTGAGGAGAACTCAGGAGCAGAGGACTTGCAAGGCCATGTTGTTTTCAGTCCAGGCCAATGTTTTGTATACTCATATTACGACTGTGAATTGTATCCAGCAGATGTTTGTATGACTGACTATGTATAAAAACTTCCTGATTGTTTTTTATTGCCAGTGCTGGATTTTTGCTGTTAAAGGTGTTGCACTCCTGCAGTAAAGAGCTCTCATGAGGAATATACTTGTGCCATGAATCTTATTTGAGGTAACAAACCAACATACGATCACTCTGAGTTTCTAGATTCTGACATACAGCTAATTCTCCTCACCATGAGCCAGAAAAGAGTTCTCTTGAACTGCAGATGTAATAACACAACAGTACTTGCCTGGACTCGAGCTCCACCACCATCTAGGACTCAGACGACTCTGCTGCGGCGACCCTGGCAGTAGGTATGATGGTAAATGGTAAATGGCATTCACTTATATAACGCTTTTATTCTCATCATTAGATGAGCAAAGCGCTTTACAGATCCTGCTATGCACCCATTCACACACACATTCACACACTGATGGTGGCCTAGCTGCCCAACATGGTGATGATGGTGGTTGCAGCTGGTGAACCCCCAGGCGTGGCGACCGACACAGGAGGCCTTCTCACCAAAGACACCAAGGACCATGCGGCTGAAACCAGGGGATACTCTCCTGTCAGCTCTGGCTTCAGGACACAGGTGGCACTCTCCTCCTGTGGCTGCGGGGCTGGAGCAGAGTCTTCCAGGGCCACAGGCCCTTCCGTCATCCAATGACCCCCTCCCAGGACCAGCAGGCACTCAGGGAACACAGAGGGAAGCACGGGAGAAGCAGGTGAGGGAAAAGGGGCAGCAGCAGGCAGTGAGGGCTCAGCTGAAATGGGTAGCTGCTGCAGATCCTCACCACTAGGAATAAGGCAAGTTAACTTATTTTTAAATGAAGAGGAATGAAAAGAAACTTGCCTTAATTCCCGGGGCGTGATGGTTACTGCTGCTGTGGGTCCAGACGAGGTCCATCCGGGAACAGCGGAGGCCATCTGGCAAGGAAGGCAAGGCTTCTGTACCCAGGACTGTTTCCTCGTAGACCCAGGCACGGACTGGACACAGTGTGGAGGGGGAGCAGACTCTGGAGGCATCTGCACCTGGGGACGTTCCCTCGGCAGCTCAGGTACAGACATTAGTGACACCCCACCCCCCACCCCCAGCCTGCGGAGCAGGCATTGAGTGTCAGTAACTGACACGAAAAGGGACGTGAGTTCCGGATAGCTCCACAGGCTGAGGTATGCTTCAGTGACATCAGCCGCACTGTTAAAAACTTGCTGAAGCTCCTCGGGGGTGTGGTCAACGCGAGCATCTGAAATAATGTCCGCAACTGTCTCCGCTGCCCAGTAATCCACCTTGTCTAGCTTAAAAGTGCTAAAGTCTGTGCGGCTGTCATACTGGCAAAAATGGACTTTAACAAAAAAAGGAGGAGAAGAGGGAAAAAACAAACTCACAGCCTGCTAGCATCTTGACTGGCAGCAGCGAACTGTCATAAACCGCCCTCTCCGAGGGCAAACAGGAGAATATCAAACGCAGGCTGTGAGTTTGCAAATTTATTAAACAGAAAAACACTAACACACAAACACGGAGGCACTACAAAAAGAGGTTAACGAAAAACACAGCTCTGAGGCTGGGGAGATGAATGCCAGGACAAAGGGGAAGAAGCGTGGAACACGCAAGAATACAGGCAGATAAATAACTACTTACAACTGCTGTCAGGAACGGGGTATACTGGACAGGAAAAGGTTTTCGCCGCTGCGCCCGGGAAGTGGCACAACCGGCTAAAATAAGGAGACATGGATTGAGAACAGTTGTGGGATCATGAGTGAGGATAATTACCGGCAGCTGTGACAGCCCGCGAACAGAATCTGACAGCCAGGAATGATGCATGAGCTGTCACAGCACCTGCAAAGATCAGGATGGCAAACCAGAAAAGAATATACAGAAACTAATAATGAAATACCCATACACAAGTAACAGGAAAAGGATCACCAAAGAAAGATAATCTAACACACCCCAAAAATACAGTAACCCCAAGGATACAAAATGACACAATAACCGGACAAGACTATAAGGATAACTCATAAGCAAACAGAAACCAAATACAGCAGATATCAAAGGCAGAGAAACAAACAAACAGAAAAAGACTAAACTGGGCATGGCCCCGCCCGTGCCCAGGAACATATGACCAAATCAACGAATGCTGCACCATTGTAGCTGCTTCACTGCTAATAAAAGAACCACAACTCCAGTGAAGCTGGAATGTTCAAGTGATGAAGGTCCTGGAGAGACTGGTCTTAGCCCACCTGAGGTCGCAGGTGAAGACGTGGCTGGAACCTCTGCAGTTTGCATATCAGCCCCATTTAGGAGTTGAAGATGCTGTCATCTACCTGCTGCAACGAGCCCATCTGCACCTGGATGGTAGAGGAGATACTGTGAGAATCACTTTTTTTGATTTCTCCAGTGCCTTTAACATCATCCAGCCACTGCTGCTGGGTGAGAAGCTGCGGGTGATGGGGGTTGACAGCTCTGTGATCTCCTGGATTACTGACTACCTGACAGGCAGACCAAAGTTTGTCCGGCTGAGCAATGTCTTGTCTGGAGTGGTGGCTAGTGTTACGGGAGCTCCACAGGGGACTGTGCTTTCTTCTTTTCTTTTTACCTTATACACCACTGACTTTCAGTACAACAATGAGTCATGTCACCTGCAGAAATTCTCTGATGACTCAGCTGTTGTGGGGTGTATAAGAGGAGGGGGAGTACAGGGCACTGGTAGACAGATTTGTGGAGTGGACGGAGCAGAATCACCTGAGGTTGAATGTCAGCAAGACCAGAGAGATGGTGATTGACTTCAGGAAGAGGAAGACACCTTCTCAGCCACTGCAAATTAGGGGGGAGGATGTGGGAATGGTTGAGGACTACAAATATCTGGGTGTCAGGAGCGGGTTGGACTGGAGATCCAACACTGATGCTGCGCACAAGAAGGGGATGAGCAGACTCTACTGCCTGAGAAAGCTGAGATCCTTTAACGTGTGCAGCAGGATGCTGGAGCTTTTCTACCAGACCGCTGTCGCCAGCGCCATCTTCTTTGCTGCTGTCTGTTGGGGTAGCAGTATTAGGGCCAGAGATACCAACAGACTTGACAAGATTATCAAGAGGGCTGGCTCTGTAATTGGTCTCAGACCAGAGACCTTTGAGACAGTGGTGGAGAGGAGAACACTAAATAAACTGCGATCCATCATGGACAATCCTGATCACCCCCTCCACCACACACTAGATAGACAGCGAAGCACTTTCTCCAGTAGATTACTACAGCTTCGCTGTCGAATGGCCAGGTACAGGAAATCTTTCCTGCCACATGCAATTTCACTGTACAATAACTCACTATGATGTTGTATTCTGGTCATAGCTATGCTACCACACTGCACCTTACAGACTAACTGGTACCTCACATTTTCACTCTGCTCCTGATAGTCCTTCTTTGTGCAATGGGATGATTCATGTGTTTATACGGGTCATCATATATTAAGCTATGATGTATATACACTACCGTTCAAAAGTTTGGGGTCACTCAGACAATTATTTTGTGTTTTCCATGAAAAGTCACACTTATTTACCACCATGAGTTGTAAAATGAATAGAAAATATAGTCAAGACATTGACAAGGTTAGAAATAATGATTTGTATTTGAAATAATAATTTTTTCCAGATACTCAACCTGCTCAAAGGAAGGTCAGTTTTATAGCTTCTCTAACCAGCTAAACTGTTTTCAGCTGTGCTAACATGATTGCACAAGGGTTTTCTAATCATCCATTAGCCTTCTGACGCAATGAGCAAACACATTGTACCATTAGAACACTGGAGTGATAGTTGCTGGAAATGGGCCTCTATACACCTATGTAGATATTGCACCAAAAACCAGACATTTGCAGCTAGAATAGTCATTTACCACATTAGCAATGTATATTAGATATTAGAATGTATTTCTGATTAGTTTAAAGTTATCTTCATTGAAAAAAACAGCGCTTTTCTTTCAAAAATAAGGAAATTTCTAAGTGACCCCAAACTTTTGAACGGTAGTGTAGGTTTTTTTTTATAGTCGTGTTAGTTGTACTTTTCATGGGTATTCCATTTGTCTGTCGTGTGTGTTTCTGTTGTTTGGTTGTCTACTGTCATGCTGCTGTTACACTGTAATTTCCCAGTTTGGGATCAATAAAGTACATCTATCTATCTATCTATCTATCTATCTATCTATCTATCTATCTATCTATCTATCTATCTATCTATCTATCTATGTTGTGTAAAACGTAAAAACAAAATATAATAATTTAAAAATCATTTCCATCCTGTATTCAGCTTAATCCACTACAAAGACAAGATATTTAAGGTTCAAACTGATAAATTTTACTGTTTTGTTGCAAATCTTCACTCATTTTGAATGTGATTCCTGTAATGCAATCCTAAGAAGCTGGACAGGGTCCTGTTCATCACTGTGTTACATCACCTTTCCTTTCAACAACACTCATTAAGCATATAAGAACTGACGATACTAACTGTTGAAGCTTTGTAGGTGAAATTCTTTCCCATTCTTGCTTGATATCCGACTTCAGTTGCTCAGCAGTCCGGGGTCTCCACTGTCATCTTTTGCTCTTCCTAATGATCCACACATTTTCAATAGGAGGCATGGCTGGACTGCATCAGGCCAGTCTAGTATTCACACTCTTTTACTATGAAGCCATGCTGTAACACCTGCAGAATGTGGCTTGGCATTGTCTTGCTGAAATAAGCAGGAAAATCCCTGAAAAAGACATTGCTTGAATGACAGCAAACTATGTGCTTGGTAATATAGTTGTTTTTGACAGAAGGTCTTGATTGATTTTGTCCCAGTAATTTGGTGCAGATCTGCGTTTGATAGTTTAAATCTCCATTCATTCATCTTTCTTCAGCCCAGTCATCTCTCTGTCTTTTCCTCAGGAATCCATTTCATACGATCTTTTCAACTTCTTTCACAGTCATTTTGCCAAGTCTGTATACTGTGCAGGAGATGGGATCTCACACATGCAGTGAGGAACTTCATTCTGGTAAACAGGTGTATACACTGATCTGTAACATGCGTTAAAGTTCCATTTTTTCATTCAGTGTTGGTTTTCAGCCTTGCTGGTTCATCATCATAGTAGTCTGTCGGGGGCGACAATGACTGTTTCATTTAGGTCTGATCAGATTCCTCTACGCAGCTCTGTCCTTTGCCTTCTGCTGCCAGGAACTCCTGACCTTGTTAACTTGGGTGACGTCCGAGCCGGTATGAGTTGCTTTCTGACTGACCATTTCATGAAACTGCTTGCAAAGTATTTGAGTACCGCTACCTTTTGCTGGACTAGCGGCACATTCTTGGCAGATGAACTGACTGCCGTATCTGTTGCAGTGACTGACCAGATGATAGGTTTGTTTATCTCTGCTCTTTGTGTAGTGCATATCACGATGCACCGACTGGCAAAAGTCCACCACAGACCTTGCGACAGATGTGCTTATCTGCCAGGATGTCCAGTCTCACCCTGTGTAACTGGGAGTGGCCCACCACAGACCTGTGACAGACATTGTTTTTAGTTCTGCCAGGATGCCCAGTTTCACCCTCCACGCCCTCGGAAGGGCGGGGTTGCCGGTTGAGTCACCGACGGCCCGACCCACGAGACAGGTAGTACCGGTTTTCATGTTTTTCCGGTTGTAAGCAAACCACTGCCTGACCTGACAATCTCGGCCATAGGACTTGCTAAAAGAGTATAGGATTGCCTATGATGTTCTTATGATCTCTACATGATGTCTACAGTATATGACCTCATATAGACACCATAGTATAGAGGGATTCAAGAAAATCTGTGTGTGTCTGTGTGTGATCAAAGGCAGGCATCACTCACAATCATAGGACTCGCTATGACATCATCAAAGATCAAAGGCAGGCATCACTCACGCTCACTCACGATCATAGGACATCAAAGATCAAACACAGGCATCACTCACGATCATAGGACTCGTTATGACATCATCAAAGATCACATGCAGGCGCCATAGGACTCTCTATACCATCAGCCTATGGTGTCTATATGATGACATCATCAAAGATCATAGGACTCGCTATGACATCTTCAAAGATCAAAGGCAGGCATCACTCACGATCATAGGACCCAGTGCCCATAACACTGGGTATGAATGTGTATAAATGTATATGAATGTGTATAAATGTATAAAATGTTTAAATGTTCGGTGGTGGCCAGAGAGGCCGTTGGCGCGGATTGGCAGCCACGTTTCCGTCAGCCTGTCCCAGGGCAGCTGTGGTTACAGTAGTAGCTTGCCACTACTATTGTCTGCCTGGAGTGAATGAATAATGTATCTACTTGTAAAGCGTCTTTGAGTGTCTATGATAAAGCGCTATATAAATCTGATGCATTATTATTAGGACTCGCTGACATCATCAAAGATCATAAGACTCCCTATGACATCATCGAAGATCATAGGACTCCCTATGACATCATCAAAGATCAAAGGCAGGCATTACTGACCGAGTGGTGACACCTGCTTTCTATGGGCATGCAGAAATACTTGCTTATACTTGGTTTCTACGGGCATGCACGGGTATGAACGGGCATGCACAAGTATACACTAGTGCTGTCAAATAGATGAAATCCTACTTAACCAACAGACAGCAATGTGTAATGGACAACAGTGTCATTATTCTTCTTCTTTTAGATTTGATTGGTGGTTGACAACCAGCTCACAGGTGCATTACCGCCACCCACTCATACAGAAATTTCTCCAGATTCTCTGAATCTTTTGATGATATTATGGACTGTAGCTGATGAAATCCCTAAGCTCCTTCAACTGTACATTGAGAAATGTTCTTAAACTGTTGAACTATTTGCCCACGCAGTTGTTCACAAAGTGGTGAACCTCACCCCATCCTTGCTTATGAACGACTGAGCCTTTCTGAGATGCTCCTGTTTCACACAGTCATGAGACTCACCTGTTTCCAATTAACCTGTTCACCTGTGGAATGTTTTTGGAGCATTCCTCTACATCCCCAGGTTTTTGTTGCACCTGTCCCAGTTTTTTTGAAACCTGTTGCAGGAATCAGATTCACAATGAGTGAATATTTGCAACACAACAATAAAGTTTATCAGTTTGAACATTAACTATTTTGTCTCTGTAGTGGATTCAGTTGAATATAGGTTGGAAAGTATTTTAATCATTGTATTCTCTTTTTATTCATGCTTTACACAACGTCTTTATTGAAATTGTGGTTGTACATAAAAACTCTTAATCCTGATTCTGGTTCAACAGGAAACCTGACCATCCTGCTGGACCTTAAAGGTTGAAAGAAAACAATGGAAATGAGGCGTGGAGCCGCTGAAAAGATCAAAGAATCAGAGATTTTAATCTGAAGATTCGATCAATCACATGGTGGTAATCCATGCTGTTTTAATGTTCAGCATAAGTTTGGATATAATCCAGCTTCAGTTTATAATCTGCAGAGAATGAAAAGGTTTGATTGTTTTAGTGGATCAGGATGTCCTGGGAAGACTTTTATATATAAAAAAAAACATTGATTAGAGTATGACAGGAAATTAAATCTGTTAGATCTGAACAGCCAAAAACTTAAACAGAAGCTCAAACCAACATGTTTAAGTTTTATATAATGTTAGAACAAACATACATATATTAATTAGTAGTAAAGACAACAAGGTTGCTACGGAGAAAGCTAAAAACAGGAGATGAAAACAGGTGTCATGATCAGGGCATGGCCAGGAACCATGCCCTTGCTTTATTACCTCCGCCAGGCCGAAAAGGCCAGGAGGAGGTTATGTTTTTGCCGGGGTTTGTTTGTCTGTCTGTCTGTTTGTCTGTTGGTTAGCAAGATAACTCAAAAACTTTTGGACGGATTTCCATGAAACTTTCAGGCGTTGTTGGAAATGGTACAAGGAAGAACTGATTAAATTTTGGGGATGATCCGCATCACCGTGTGGATACAGGAATTTTTTAAAGCATTTTTTTAACACTGTGACATACGGCCATTTTCAACATGTGCGCAGGCGCAATGGAGGGCGCTGGTCGTCGTGTCTGACCAACACAAACTCCGCGTTCTTCAACGTTTTCGGCACAAAAGCACGCGGAAAACACTGGTGGCCAGGGCCCGCCAGCGTGCCTGTGTTTGCGCGCAGCTGCAAAACCTGACACGGGCAGCTGTCCGCCGCCGGATTATTTGGCAGAAATTCCCCGGCCAGCCATAGGCGCTGCTCATTTGGCAGAAATTCACCGGCCAGCCATAGGCGCTGTGCAAAAACGAGCTCTCTGCCGGGGAAGCTTCTAAATTCTGTTTTGCCTCGGAGCGCAACCCCAATAATATAATATAAAAACCACGGCAACCTGTCTACCCAATCAGCATCCATCAGTGGAGGAGATGGACACAACAGCAACACTTCACTTTATTACCTCCGCCAAGGAGGCAATGCTTTTACTACTGAACCACTAATCCTATCACTATCAGATTGATCGTCATTGATTCATTGTCTATGTTTATTGCACTGTCCCTGTCAAGTAAACAAATAATCATTGTGAATCCAATTGCTAGTCATATGTTTTCATGGTCAAGGAATCTGAAAACGTACACACAAACACTGTATGGGGGGAACTGTTGCGCTTGGCGGAGGTCTGCGCTCTCCGAGTGCTTTTCTAGTGTTCATTTTGGTTTCATTGTTTTTTCCCCTTGACTATTATTAGTATTATTATGATGATGATGATTTAAGTGCCCCCAGTTGTTGTCTGTTGCTGTTTTTAAGGGCAGTGCAAGCTGATGAACATTGACATCAGTCAATGTAAACCTGCCAGATTGTAGCCAGTGGCTAATTTTCATCTGTTGTCCATGGCTTACAATTTTTCCTTCCCCCATTCTATTATGCTGAACACCAAGCTAGATGGCAGGAAGTACCATTTTTATATGGTCTTTGACCTGGCCGGGACTTGAACCCATGATCTTCTGGCTGAGGGGCAGGTGCTCTACCACAAGTCCACTGCTCCGGTTGCACGTAGTCCTGTCCTCATCCTCTGTTGTTGTTTTGTGATTGTCTTTTGTAATTTGATTATTTTTAGCTTTAGTATTAGTGTTTGTCCTTTGTGTCTCTAGTTATGTTGCATCATCTCCTGTTTGTCCTTAATGTCATTATTTGATATCTTTGTGTTTTCCCTACTGTGATTATTGTTATTTGTCCTCTGTGCATTGTTGTTATTATAGTTACAGTATTGTCTTCTCCATCTCCCCTGGTCTGCAGTGCTCCTCCCGTCATCATTATTGCCCTCATGTCTTCTGCTCAACCCTGATTGTCTCCCAGTTGTCCCATGTTCCCCGATTAGTTTCCTCCATATATATGTTGTCTTTTGCTTTCAGTTCATTGTTGGGTCTTTGTCATTTACAGTTGCTCCTCCTGTCGAGCTCCCCCTGCGTGTTTAGTTATTCTCTGTGAGTTTTTGGTTATCAGTTATTCCTAAGGTTATTCCAGCCCTCATGCTGTTTTTGTTCCTCATGAGCCTTTGTTAATAAATTATAATTTTTGCACCGAAGTCCTTGATACAGCTGGGTCCTTCTATTCACCATCATCTGCCTGGAGGGCAGCTTTGTGACAGAATGACCCAACCAAACTTGGACCCAGCAGGCACAGATTTTTGGAGTCTGGGACTGGATGTGGATGAGGTGTGGGCAGCACAGACTATCAAGGACTTCGTCTTGGACGCCCGCACCTCCCGCATGCCAGAGGCAGCTCTGGGAGCTTTGGACATCATGGCGGGGGTGGTGAAGGCATAACCCAGCCTGCGAAGCTACCCCAAGCTGGTGGAGCTGTTAATTTCTGTTTTAAACCTCCGGTGTATGTATCGGGAGATGATGGGAGTCATACCAGCTGCACCGAAGCCTGAGCCAACAAGGAAGTGTCCCCTGGCTCCGGTGCCTCTCTCACCACGCCGTACACCAGCTCCAGCCCCTACTTCTCCTCCCAAGCAGCAGCCCACTGCACCACAAGCTCCTTGGAAGATGTCTGCCGCCAAGAGGGAGCAATTCCAGGGATCCCGCTTGGCATTTGGCGGTCCTGATTAGAGAGAGGATTCCGGGAGATGCTACCCCTTTCGGTGTGCCGTTCCAGCTCCGGCTTACACACCTCCTCGCTGCTCTTCGGCGTATGCTCCGATGCTGCAGAGCCCACCAGCCCCAGAGCATTCTCCTACGCCGGCTCCCATGACAGCTGCTATGCCAGTAAGCAGGACAGCTGCAATGCCAGCTTCCACAGCAGCGGTAACACTCACTCCCACGACAGCTGCAACACCAAATCCCACATTGGCTGCAATGTTGGTCTCCATGCCTGCTGCCCCACCAGCAACCACAGCTTCCACTAGGGACTCATCTACGGCAGTGACAGCAGAGCAGCGGAACAGACAAATGCATTTCTTTTCACCATCTAATGATATGTCTTGCCTCGTTCCGGGTGAGGGGCCTCAACAGCAGCTCCTTTCTGCTGCTGAGCCTCCACCACCTGTTTCTGCTGTCATCCCTGTGTGTATGCTGTCACCCACCCTGCTCTCTCTGTTTCTGTTTGAGAACACCTCCGAGGTGCACACTACAGTTTCAGCTGTCCCTGTGGTGCACATCCCAGCTTCAGTTCTCCCCGAGGTGCATGCAGCAGCTCTGGCAGTCTCCGAGGTGCACGAGTGTGCTCCAGCTGCCCCTGAGGTGCGTATTCTAGTTCCAGCTGCTCCCGAGGTGCACTCCCCAGCTCCAGTTCCCCCCGAGGTGCACGCAGCAGCTCTGGCAGTCTCTGAGGTGCACATTCCAGCTCCAGCACTGTCCATGTTTGAACTCTTTCCAGCAGCTCACCCTGAGGTGGTCACCCCAGCAGCTGAGGACCAATTCGGTGGCCTAAGGACATTGGTAGGCTGCCAGATCTGCCCTGCATTCTGGTCTGGGGGTCCATGGACTGGGGTAGGCCTCCTGACCCACCTTGTTTTCCAGCCCAGTGGGTATGCAAACTCTTGGAGACCACTTGATGGACATTTTTGGGTTTTGCTTTTTGCGAGATTCCTACGCTTGTGTTCCCACCATGCCTTGTTCCCCTCTTCCTGCCTGTATTGGTGTTTATTTGTTTTCTTTTTTTAAGGGTTGTCTGGGATCCACCCCTTAAAGGGGAGACTATGTCATGATCGGGGCATGGCCAGGGACCGTGCCCACACTTTATGTTCATTTTTGTTTCCTTATTTTTCCCCTTGACTATTATTAGTATTATTTGTATTATGACGATGATGATGGTGATGATGATGATGATGATGATGATGATGATGATGATGATGATGATGATGATGATGATTTAAGTGTATCTTATGCTCCCTAGTGTAAGGGTTCCTGTCTGTCCTGCCTGTCTGCCTTTCTCTCTCTCTCTCTTCACTGATTGAGCACCTCTCCTGGCAGCTGCTATCATCACCTGCAGCCAATTAGTGGGGTAGTACAAGTCAGATGCTCTCACTCCTCTCTGCCTGGTTGCATCTGATTCCCATTCTTCCTACATCCTGCTTTGTGGTATCTTTAGCACAGTTTGTGATTTGTTCTGCCAAGTTCTGACCCTAGCCTGCCACTTGACCCTGAGCCTGTCTGTGTTATGGAATAATCTGGCTGTTCTGTCCTAACCTGCTGTGCCTTGACCCTAACCTGACTCTTGGCTCTTAGCCTGTCTGTATTATTGGAATTATCTGTCTGTTCTGCCCTAGCCTGCTGTGCCCTGACCCTAGCCTGCTTCTGAACTCAGGAAACTGCCTTGTGGATTAGATTCTGATTATCTTCATTGTGCACACAAATCCCTAACAAGTAAGTCGACTTACCATCACTGGCTCCAGCTCCTTCCTCCCGTTTCCCCAGCACTCAGGCCTGTCCAGCATCTTCCCCTTTGCCCCTCACCAGCACCTCCAAGATCCAGTCTCTGGAGAACTCCACTGTAGGATCTGCTTCTACAAACCATTGTCTCCAGCCGAAAAGAACTGTAAGCATAAACACAAATATTACCTTCCTGTCTTCTTACCATATTCTCACCATAGTTCTGCTCTCTCCCCTGCAAGGTTGCCAGATCCTCACCATCTCCCATCACAAATTTTTGTAATAAAGAGTATTGTTACACTCACCTTTAATGTTGTTCTCCGTGTCTGCTCCTGGGTCAAAGTGTAATCCCATGGCACCTAGTTGTTGTCTGTTGTATGTAGTCCTGTTGTATGTAGTCCTGTCCTCATCCTCTGCTGTTGTTTTGTGACTGTCTTTTGTAATTTGATTATTATTAGTTTTATTATTAGTGTTTGTCCTTTGTGTCTCTAGTCATGTTGCATCATCCCGTTTGTCCTTAACGTCATTATTTGATATCTTTGTGTTTTCCCCTCTGTGATTATTATTATTATTTGTTCTCTGTGTATAGGGTTAGGGTTAGGGTTAGCGCCAGAGCGTGAACCGCCTCAAACACGCGGCGGCGCCATGCGACCGGGACCACCGGATGCGGGTGTCCCGTGGAGACATCGCAGATTAGGGGGGGCATGCCGTCTTGCAGCACCCTGCTCTCCAGCCTTAACCCTGTTGGTCCAGACTGGAGCGCACGTATGTCTGCATCGCTAATCTGCTCCGCGGCCATGGCCGCGTAATCTATCCCCACATAGACCGGGGCCACCACGGCGCGTGAGAGGCAGTCCGCCACCACATTCAGTTTACCCGACACATGCTGAATATCGGTAGTAAACTCTGAGATCGCGGCCAGCTGTCTCTGCTGCCGGTCCGACCACGGTTCTGAAACCTTGGCCATCGCGAACGTTAGTGGCTTGTGGTCCACGAATGCAGTGAAGCTACGCCCCTCCAGCCAGAACTGGAAGTGGCGTATGGCCAGGTGGAGGGCCAGCAACTCCCTGTCGAACGCGTTGTATTTACGTTCACTGTCGCGCAAAGTTCTGCTGAAAAAGGTGAGTGGCTGCCAAGCCCCGACGACGCGCTGCTCCACGACAGCCCCTATGGCCACGTCTGAAGCGTCGGTGGTGAGCGCTATCCGGGCCACCGGGTCCGGATGCGCCAGCAGTGCGGCGTTTGCCAGGGCTTCTTTAACCTCCGAGAACGCCCGCTCTCGCTCCGGGGTCCATTCGACCCTATCCGCGGGTTTCTGTCTCTTGAGGGCGGCGTACAACGGTTGCATGAGCCGCGCCATGCCGGGAAGGAAACGGTTATAAAAATTCACCATCCCCAAAAATTCTTGCAGCATCCTGATTGTCTGAGGCCGGGGAAAATCCGCCACGGCGCGCACTTTGTCGGGCAATGGGATCGCTCCTTTCAGAGAGACGCGGTGCCCCAAAAAATGAATCTCCGTCACGCCGAACTGGCATTTCGCCGGGTTGATTATTAACCCGTGCTCCTCCAACCTCCGGAAAACCGTCCTGAGGTGGGTTTTGTGTTCGTCTTTGGACGGACTGGTTACCAGGATATCGTCCAGGTAGACGAACACGAACGGGAGGTCGCGCAGCACTGCATCCATCATGCGCTGGAATGTCTGTGCCGCACCTTTTAACCCAAATGGCCTGCGCAGGAACTCGAATAAGCCGAACGGAGTTATTACCGCTGTTTTGGGTACATCCTCCGCGTGCACTGGGACCTGGTGGTAACCGCGGACCAGGTCTATTTTGAAAAAAATGCGTGCTCTGGCGAGGTGAACGGAAAAATCCTGCATGTGGGGAATCGGGTAGTGGTCGTGTGCTTTGGCGTTGTTCAACCTGCGGTAATCACCGCACAGTCGCCACGATCCCTCAGCCTTAGGGACCATGTGTAGCGGGGATACCCATGGGCTGTTTGAACGCCTGATGATGCCCAACCTTTCCAGGTTGGCGAACTCCTCGCGCGCTATGGCCAGTTTAGCTGCGTCCAAGCGCTGAGGTCTTGCAAAAATGGCAGCCCGGTGGTGGTGATAAAGTGCTCCACCCCGTGCTTAGTGATGGCCGCCGAAAATGTCGGGACCGTGAGTGCTGGGAACTGAGTTAGCAGTGCGTGGAACTTACTGCCTGGAGCTGTGACGTTGGCTTGTGCTGTTGGCCGGGTCCCTTGAGCTATACAGGGGAGAGATTCAAAGGACAGTGCATTAACCAGGCATCTGTCAGCAACATCCACAAGTAAACCATGCGCACACAGAAAATCAGCGCCCAGGATCGGGCAACACAGTGCTGCTATGATAAAAGTCCACTCATACGAGCGGCCATGTAGAGATAAGGCCAGTGTTCTCTCACTGAACATCTTAATCTCCGAGCCATTTACTGCCACAAGTCCGGGGCTGCTAGGTCCTGCCAGCCGGTCAGCGTAGGACGGCAGGATGACACTCTTCTGGGCTCCGGTGTCGATGAGGGAGCGTCTCCCCGAGCGCGAGCCCATCACGTAGACGGTCGCGTAGACGGTCACGTAGACAGTCGCAGCTGCTGCCGACTGCCGGCCTTGGCGTTTCCCGAGCGCTTGAACCAGCACAGTGGCGCACATCTGCACGCATTCTCTCCGAAGCGGCGGTGGTAGAAGCAGAGCGTGTCTCTCTGGCGGTCCTTGGCCCCTGCTGCGGCTACCGTCGGTGGCTCCTCGCCTCCTCTGGTCGTCTCGCTGGGCTCCGCCGCCACCGCGTTGACAGTGATCGCCCAGGTGGTGAGGATGATCCGGTCTGCCTCCTGGGCTAGCGCACGATAGTCACGCGTGGCCAGCAATGGCGAATTGGCCAGAACCACTCTCGCCTCCGTTGGAAGGTTCCAGAGGAAAAGGTGGGCAAACAGAAAGTGCCCATCGTCCGTGCCCATTAACGCCAGCATCTTCTCCATCAGGTCGACGGCCGAACCATCTCCTAACTCGGTCCGCGCCAGGGGCCTCTCCGCTCTCTCACATTCCGAGAGCGTGTAGCGCTGGGTCAGCGCAGCCTTGAGTGCCTCGTATTTGCTGTGGGCTGGAGGCTGGTCGAGCAGGCTCGCTACCTGCTGGGCTGTGCGGGCGTCCAGCGCTGCTACCACATGGTAGAACTTGGTGTCGTCTGCCGTTACTCCCCGGAGGGTGAACTGGGCTTCGGTGTGGTGGAACCAAGAGCACGGGTTGTGCTGCCAGAAGTCCGGTAGCTTGACTGAAACCGCGCACATGTTGCTGGGGGCTCCGGTCCAGGCTGTCTGTGGGATGGCTGCTGCGTCGCTGGGGCTTCCCGACCGGGCCGGCTCCGGGGTTCTTGCCTCGTGTTCCATAATACGTCTAGGTCACCAGTGTGGAGTGTGTCAGATAAGAGGCAGATTCATGGACAGACAGTTTATTACACACTTCACATCTCACAAGCACAGAACAGAATGAATGATCTCCACAAGTTCTCCTCTCTTCACTCAAATCACTCTTCGCACGTTTCATGGCAATTTCTCATGACACAGCATGACATTTACATTACACTGCATTCAACCCCCTATGTCCCTGACTACTTCCAGCTACCTCGCCAGGAACTCCCTGGGCATTGTTCTCCCATACTTATTCACTGTCTCCCTCTGAGATGCTAAATAATCTGACTTCCCCAAGTTCCTACAAATTAAATAAATCTTAGTGCCATTGAGTCCCTTTTATATTTGTCAAAGTCTAACATGTGAGTGCCTACATATAGGCCACACCTCTTTGTATTCCACTTTCAAACATAGCCTACATTTGGGCCTGGAAAGTCTGATTGGATACCTGTTTCAGACAGGAATACTTGGTTCTACAGACATGCACTAGATATAATTAATGACAGAAAAAAAAAATCTGAGTGAGTTGGTGAAGTTTTTCTTGAATCAGCAGAAAAAAATGTGATAAAATCCTAAATTAGAGCGAAGTTTGTTTATCTGTGAAGGTGAAAATGATCAACTGGACTTAAAATTCAATTAGAGACGAATCTGCTTAACAAAGGATAATTAAAGTCAATTTGGGTCCTTCCTCTCTAAATCCGTCTCTGTTCTCCTTTCAGTTTTTTTTACTCAGATTAACTGAGCCGTTAATCCCAAACATCACAGATCACAATTGAAAAACCTTCTACTCCATAATTCATCTGTTTTTATTATTTACTAACTTTTCACACAGAAATTTGACAATTTTCCCTACAATTTTATGATTTCTCATTTGTAAATTTGCAGCTTTTAATTTTTTCCAATTTTAATTGTTTGTACTTTTCTAATTCTAGTCACTTTTTACCATTTTAAACTTTTACGTCCATAAACAATCTAATAATTATTATTACATTTAATAACTGGAATCAAAAGAACTGTGAATAAAGAGAAAACAAATTTTAGCTTCTAAAATGTTTTTTTCTCACTTTATAATTTGGATCATTTCTGTCATGAGCCGAGAGCTGGAGGGTTCTACCAGGCTCGGTCTCATGGCTTTTTCATTATATTTACATATTTGTTGTATTTTATACCTTTTGGGTTTCTGTGTTCATGTACTGTTTGCCATTTTCATGTTTGTGTTCTAGTTTTGTTACACTTTTATTTTGTATTAATTTATATTTTATTTTAGGCTGTTTGGGTTGATATTTTATTCTTTTTATCTTCACTGTTGTTCTTTTGCTGGTTGACAGTTGTCAGTGGCGTGGTGCTCCGTGTGGGCGTTGCCCTGTCAGCTGTCAGCTTCAGTTCGTTCCTCTCTCACTGCCCCCAGCTGGTCCTAATTATGTTTCATTGCTTTCTTCCTGCCCGCTCAGATAACCCACACCTGTCATTGATATTGTAAATGGTTTTTGATCCCATTTAAGGACTGTGTTTTCATTTTCTCATGGCACCAGTCTTGGTTGTATTCACCTTGTCTCCACCAGAGCCCTGCCCTGCTCTGGTGCGCTATATCTGTAAGTCGGGCATTCATGACAGAAAACTGCGGCCAGTAGAGACCCAGCTGCTGTGAGTTTGCAGTTTTTGTTTTTTTCTTTTCACTCACCTATTTTGTGGAGTTCGTAATGGTACCAGCTCGCCAACGTCCAGTGACCAAGGGGAGATCGGCAGCGGGTTCCCGGAGCATGGAAGAGGAATGGGCTGCCAAATTCATCCAGGGCTTCGTGGATGAAGCCCTCACCTCCCGCAGGCCAAAAAAGATCTGGGAAAAGGTGGATTCGGCAACCGCCATCGTCGAGGCACCTCCAGGGTTATGGATGCACGCCCAGTTCGCTGACTTGCTGGCCACGCTCTCCGTGTTACAGCAGTCTTTCCCCGGGCTGACATGTTGCCCACCTCCAGGGAGCCCGGAGCCTACACGGAGACGCGCTTCACGGAAGACACCCTGCCTCACCTCCAATGTACCCACTCCTGCTCCCACTTCAGCAGCTCCACAACGCCAGCGTCATCTAGCTTTGGACGGCCGGAGGAATGCTCCCGCCTCTCTGGCAGCAATTTCCCCTTCGCTGAGGCAGAATCCTCCCTCAGCAGTGCGCATGTTGTGTATTTCTTCTCCTGCTGAATCGTCAGCTCCTCCCCTTTCCTTTGCTGTTTCCTGCTTCTCCATGGTGCTCTCTTCCGCTGCTGAGAGGTTGACCATTTTTGCCTTGGCTCCACCCGCCTCCATGTCCACTGGGGCTGCTCCTCCATGATCCTCTGAGAGGCCTATATCTACTGTAGCCATGGAGAGGGACGACGCTACACCTCCTGCAGCAGGCAACATTGAGCCCCGGGAACACAGGTTCATTCCCCTTCATTTTATGATGATATGCCTTGCCTGATTCCCAGTAGTGAGGCTCAGGGTTTGCAATCCCCTGAGTCCTCACCGCCTGTTGCAACTATTATTTTCTCACCTGCCCTGTCCGTGTCTTCGCCTATCCTCCCTGAGGGTCCGCTGACTACAGGGTTGAGCTGCCGGACAATGGAGGAACCTGCGGCCCTGGAGGACCTGGTCCCAGCCTCGCAGCCACAGTCTGGACAGAGGGAGAGCACTTCCTGCGACCCGAAGCCTGCCCCGATGACAGAGCATCCCCTGGCTTGGGTTACATGGAATCCAGCGCCAGCGGTGAGCCAAACCCCAACTGCCATGCAAGACAAGCCACCTGCGTGAGTCACTTCGCCTGGGGGTCCCACGACTGCATCTGCCACCATGCCTGCTGCAGGGGCCACCTCAGCAGAGTTGGAGCTGGACCTCCAGAGGGCCGGGCCCGAAGTACCATCACTTGGATCAACAGAGTCCTGGACGGCGGTGAAGCTCTAGCTCAGGCAAGTGCTCTCCTTAGTCTTCATTGCTTCTGTTTTGGAAAGATCTTGTCTGGCTCTTGGTGAGGAGAGCCGGGTGCAGCTGACGACTGCACCCGAGCTAATCTCGCCAGCCTCCACTGCTGCCGGTGATCCTGACCCTGTCTCTCTGCCTGTCTTGTCCGAGCTTTCCCCCAGGGTCAGTGAGGATATTCCACCCTTGCCAGATGTCTCCATGGGTCCAGGCTCACCACCAGAGATTGCCGTGGGTCCAGCTCCCCCCGCTGATGTCATCAAGGATACTCTGTCCCAGCCCGGGACCTCCGTGGGTGCAGCTTCGGCTCAGTCTGGGTCATCTGTGGGTGCTGCTCCCCCTCCGGTTGAGGTCATCGTGGGTGCTCTGTCCCAGACCGGGACCTCTGTGGGTGCAGCTCCCCCTCAGTCCAGGCCCATCAAGGATGCAGCCTTGGCCCAGTCCGGACCCACCGAGGGTGCAGCATTGGTCCAGTCCGGACCCACTGAGGGTGCAGCTATGTCCCAGTCCAGGACCACCGAGGGTGTAGCTTTGCTCCAGTCCGGAGCCACCACGGGTGCAGCTTTGCTCCAGCCCAGAGCCACCGTGGGTGCTGCTTTGCTCCAGTCCAGAGCCTCCATGGGTGCAAATTTGTCCCAATCCGGGACCACCGAAGGTGCTGCTGGCCAGTCCAAGGGCGTCATGGTTTTCTCTCCTTCACCAGACACCGTCGTGGTTCCCCCTCCTGTGCCAGACACCGTTGTCGTTCTCCCTTCTCTGCCCGAGGTCGTTGTGGTTCCCGCTCTTCTGCCCGAGGTTGTCATGGTTCCCTCTCCTCACCCTGATGTCAGCTCAGGTTCCCCAACTTCTTCATCGTGTCCACCATTGGTTCTTCTGGTTGGGCGGCCACCTCCAAGACCACTCTTTCTGTTCGGGTGGCTTAAAAACTCTGGCAGACCACCCGACAGACTGCACCGCAGGGTTGGGTGGCCCACGTTCTCTGGTAGGCCGCCCGACTCTTTCCATCATGCCATCTGTCGTGCTTGGCACTTCGGCCGCCCCCCTGAACTGCCCAGCTCTTTGGTCCAGGGAGCCTAGATGGTGGGGGTTTTCCTGGTGTGGGTCCTGAGTGGGATTTGTTTCATTCCCTCCTAGCCTGTTCCCCCCACCACCCTCCCGGGGTGGGTTATTGTTGTGCTCCTATTGGGGGGAGGGTTCCTTTTTCTTTTGATATTACCCTGGGGTGTCTGACATCCACCCCTTGAGAGGGGGGCTCTGTCATGAGCCGAGAGCTGGAGGTTTCCGCCAGGCTCGGTCTCATGGCTTTTTCATTATATTTACATAATTGTTGTATTATGTAATGTACCACGGTGGCGCAGTGGTTAGCACTACGGCAGCACAGTTTACCCTCGGCCGGGGAATCGCGGGGATCATGAGATCGTGGGTTCGATCCCTGCCCCCTGCCAACAGTGATCTGTGTGGAGTTTGCATGTTCTCCCCGTGTATGCGTGGGTTTACCCCGGGATTTCTCCGGTTTCCTCCCACATGCCAAAAAAACATGCAGGTTAGGTTAATTGGTGACTCTAAAGTGGCCCTTGGTGTGAATGTGTGTGTGAGTGGTTAAAAAGGGATGGCGCCGTATTGTAGCGGCTTCATCCATCCAGGTGGTGGATGACCCTTAATTTCTGTAAAGCGTCTTTGAGTGTCTATGATAAAGCGCTATATAAATCTGATGTGTTGATTGATTGATTGATTGTATTTTATACCTTTTGGGTTTCTGTGTTCATGTACTGTTTGCCATTTTCCTGTTTGTGTTCTAGTTTTGTTACACTTTTATTTTGTATTAATTTATGTCTTATTTTAGGCTGTTTGGGTTAATATTTTATTTTTTATATCTTCACTGTTGATCTTTTGCTAGTTGACAGCTGTCAGTGGTGTGGTGCTTTGTGTGGGCGTTGCCCTGTCAGCTGTCAGCTTCGGTTCACTCCTCTCTCACTGCACCCAGCTGGTCCTAATTATGTTTCATCGTTTTCTCCTGCTGACTCAGATAACCCACACCTGTCATTAGCCACGGTTACATGTGTAAAATTTCTTCAATCTGATTACAATTCAGATCAGAATTTTACTGTTTATATGGATCCTGAAAAAGTTGATCCGATTAGGATGTGAGTATACATGTATCACATGTTTGAACGGACTAAATCATTTTGACATGTGCACAATTATCCAACATTCCGGAAATCGTAGAAGAAGAAGCAACTTCCAATGTAAACAAACCCCGCTTTGTGTCTTTCTCTTTTTGAAAAGGACCTGTATTGTGTTATTCAGACTGTACTTTTGCTTCTGCTGGTCTCCGCAATGAAGCTACAAGCCGGGCAGTACATACTTCTACATATAATGAACAGAGGGAGACAGTAGGATGATACAGACCAGTTTAAATATGCCACGTCGACATGTGGCTGACGTACAGACATGCGCAGTAAACATATTTTCTACCCAAACTTCGGAATAAGTGTTTGTATGCTCACCAATCGGACTAACAATCGGCATAACCCACCTGTCTCAATCGGAAGGAAATTTTGATCCGAATGAGTGTGATCAGGTCACAATATTCAGATTGGTGTGTTTACATGAAGCATTTTTATTCCGATCAGGCTTTTTACTTGTGTCCATGTAAACATGGCTATTGATTTTGTAAATGGTTTTTGATCCCATTTAAGGGCTGTATTTTCATTTTTTCATGGCCGCAGTCTTGATTGTATTTGCCTCGTTTCCACCAGAACCCTGCCCTGCTCTGGTGCACTATATCTGTAAGTTTTCTCCCTCATTTGTATGTTGTGTTAAGAGCACTTTGTTGAACTTTATGTTTTTTGCTTTTTTCAATAAATTGCCCAGACTCACAGTTCAGCATGTGGGTCTCACCTTCCTGCCCCGTAGGGCATTCATGACCCATTTCTATTATTTTTCATTATCTGTTTTCTTAGATTTGTGTTCATTTTATTGCATCATGTATTTGCTGCATGAGAAAAATAGAAAAAAGTTTCAGATTTTTTTATTCGGTGTCTTGAAAAGTTGTTTTGGTGTTTTATTATTTTTAATTTAAGAAGTCAGTTATATTTTCTTCCAACATGATTTTTAAAAAATATATAATTTGCTGTTTTAAGTTTAATAATAATAATAATAATAATAATAATAATAATGTATTAGATGTTGTGCTTTACATGTCAAGTGACAAATCAAAGTGCTGACAGTGAGTCCATTATTCAGTCACACATTGACACACATTGATAATGGTAAGCTACCTCTGTAGCCACAGCTGCCCTGGGGCAGACTGATGGAAATGTGGCTGCCAATCCACACCAACGGCCTCTCCGATCACTACCAACATTTATACACATTCAGAATTAAATAAAATTAGTCAAATAATTTAAATAGCTCTGCATGATCTTAGACTCCTCATTAACCTTTAAAAAAACACATCAAAAAAATCCCAAACATAATCAAATTCAATCTGAGAAATTTTAAAACAAATTAGAGCATCGCTGACAGTTAATGCAAACAAAATGTTTCTGCATGCAATGATCTTCTCACACATCGATTACTGTTTAACCAACTGATCACTCACTGGTGTAACCATAAACAAACCCATTGCATCTTTATACAAAAAAGCCATAAAAATCCTTGATAAGAAAGATCCCACATATCATTATTGTCACATTTACAAGAAATACAATTTTTTGTCTTGAAAATTACAAAACTCTCAAATTTGCCTGTTCAGTCTATAAAATATTAAATGGCTATGCACCACCCCCCGGGAGAATATGTTAAACTGAGGACTGTCACTGGTACAACCACCAGAGCAATCACTAGAGGAGACTGAGGTCCCCCACAGACGCATCTCATTTGCTCAATCTGTGCTATCAGTGAGGGGCACCAAGATCTGGAATAATCTACCATCTGCAATCAGAGAATGTACCACACTAAACACTTTTAAGACGCATTGTAAAAATTGGCTTTTAAACAACCAAAACTGTACCCATAACTAGTGGTTGCTCTGTGACATGCATATACAGCCATGTGAAAAAATTAGGACACCCTGTATAAGCCTCTGTGTGTGTGTTGTTGTTGTTTTTTTAAACATATTTGGACATATGGATATTTAATATCAGTGTTTAAAATACTGGGAGATTCATATAATACAACTAAACAATTAAAAATGAATTAAAGACTTTTTTCAAATTTTCTGTAAAATGTACTTCTAAACAAATAGTGGGGAATAAATTAGGACACCCCCATCTTTTTTAGGACACCCCCACATTCATTCCCACTTAAAATGGCTAAAATAAATGTAAAAAATACAAATTAAAACAAAAACAAGGTTAGACATAGATATGTGAGCATTTATTAATACAGAACTGAATATTTAATGGGGTGTCCTAATTTCAGGTTCCAAGGTTGTCATAGCCAGGAGCGGCACTGGGGTTAAGCGCCCAGTGCTCATAAAATGCTCCTTATGACGTGCGTCTCAAAAAGTCTCTGACAACGAAGTCCAACTCCTAGCCTGCCCGTGTGGTTTAGTCTCTAAGCCCGGCGGAACTGCTTTTACTAATAGGAGAAGGGGCGAGGGTGGATCTCTGGCACCTTAAAACCAGATGTTCCGGGTAGATGGTGGCTCGTCAACCTGGGAAGGTAGCCCATCTAGGGGAAGGTAAACCCTGATTTCAAACCTCCGCTGCCTTGCGGCACACCCGGTCACGGGAAAGGCCTCGGGAGTCAACCCTGAGGAAAAATCCGGAGTCAGAGCCTCTAAGGCAGTTCTCTGTTGTGCTCAACATCGTTCTGGCAGCTCCTGCGACGGCGCTGGTGCCAAACTGTAGCAGCCCTGCTGTTTCTTTGGATTCATCAGTGACGTGGAGAGGGGGGACATGCTGCATGGGCAACATCTTGTCCTCCATATTTTCCTGCCCAGGCTTGAATCCTACCAACGCCCAACGCTGGAAGGTAGAACACCGGTGCGCATCGGCCTGTTCAGCCACAGGCGGTGCTGTTCCAGCAGAGTAGACGTTTAGGATTCTCTTCCATGGTCATCATAGACCAAGGGAGACCGACAACGAATTTGTTCACATGACTGTATATATTTGCCCGTGCATCACACACATATGCCCCGCCTCTTGTTTGTTGTTGTCTGTTGTTGCTGTTGGGGACTTGTGTGTGTATGCATATACAGCACTTCACTCATGTGAAATTTGAATGTTTTGTTTTGTAGCACCTTAACTCTTGTACTTTAGCATATACAGTACACTTTGTACAGTTTCATTGCAGTTCTGCTCGTGTATGATTGTTTGTTTTTGTGACCCGCCAGGGGACTACAGATGCAAATTAGCTGTATTGCTAAATCTGGCATACTTACATTTGTATTAATGTTCATTAGTATGTAATGTCCTTTTCAAATAAACATTAAACTGAAACATACCCAGTGAACAATCTAGGTATGAATTAATCTTTTTTTTATAGAAAATATAAACCAAAACTGACACATTTCCCTTCATTTTATTGACGTCCCAACAGCAGACACACCCTAACATACAAGTTTACATCAGGAATGCATCTTATATAGGTAATTTGCACATCAGCAAGAGGTCAGCTAGATGCTGGTTTGCATTTTATTTTATTAATATTTCTTTACAAAATGGAATAATTTTGTTTAATTTCTAAAATATTTTCCTGGCCATTTTTCTCTTCTTGCATCATAATTTCCTCATTGTGGCATTAATACAGGCTTATCTTAATTTCTGTGTTTTTTGGTATTTTTGATGTTTTAATTGTTCTATAATAATTTCCCTCCATGTTTTACAGTAGTGTGAAAAACTGTTTGTCCCCTTCCTGATTTCTCTTTTTTTTTCTTTTTTTTGTATGTTTGTCACACTTAAATGTTTCAGGTCATCAAACAAATTTAAATATTAAACAAAGATAACACAAGAAAACACAAAATGCAGTTTTTAAATGAAGGTGTTTATTATTAAGGGAAAAAAAAAATCCAAACCTGCATGGCCCTGTGTGAAACAGTGATTGCCCCCTAAACCTAATAACTGGTTGGGCCACCCTTAACAGCAGCAACTGCAATCAAGTGTTTGCGATAACTGGCAATGAGTCTTTTACAGCGCTGTGGAGGAATTTTGGCCCACTCATCTTTGCAGATTTGTTGTAATTCAGCCACACTGGAGGGTTTTCAAGCATGAACTGCCTTTTTAAGGTCATGCCACAGCATCTCAATTGGATTCAGATCAGGACTTTGATTAGGCCCCTCCAAAGTCTTTATTTTGTTTTGGACTTGCTGGTGGTTTTTGGATCATTGTCCTGCTGCAGAACCCAAGTGCGTTTCAGCTTGAGGTCACAAACAGATGGTTGGACATTCTCTTTCAGGATTTTTTGGTAGACAGCAGAATCCATAGTTCCATTTACCACAGCAAGTCTTCCAGGTCCTGAAGCAGCAAAACAGCCCCAGACCATCACACTACCAACAAATTTTACTGTTGGTATGATGTTCCTTTTCCGAAATGCTGTGTTACTTTTACACCAGACGTAATGGGACACACACCTTCCACAAAGTTCAGCTTTTGTCTAGTCAGTCCACGGAGTATTTTCCCAAAAGTCTTGGGGATCATCAAGATGGTTTCTAGCAAAACTGAGACGAGGTTTTATGTTCTTTTTTCTCAACAGTGGTTTTTGTCTTGGAACTCTTCCAGGCACGCCATTTTTGCCCAGTCTCTTTCTTATGATGGAGTCATGAACACTGACCTTAACTGAGGCAAGTGAGGCCTGCAGTTCTTTGAATGTTTTTTTGTGACCTCTTGGATGAGTCGTCGCTGCACTCTTGGGGTAATTTTGGTCAGCCGGCAACTCCTGGGAAGGTTCACCACTGTTCCATGTTTTCGCCATCTGTGGATAATGACTCTCACTGTGGTTTGCTGGAGTCCCAAAGCTTTAGAAATGGCTTTATAACCTTCAGTTACTTTGTTTCTCATTTGTTCCTGAATTTCTTTGCATCACAGCATGATGTCTAGCTTTTGAGGATCTTTTGGTCTACTTCACTTTGTCAGGCAGGTCCTATTTAAGTGATTTCTTGACTGAGAACAGGTGTGGCAGTAATCAGGCCTGCGTGTGGCTGGAGAAATTGAACTCAGCTTTCCAAAGATGTGATAAACCACAGTTAATTTATGTTTTAATGTGGGGGGGGGGCACTTTTTCACGCAGAGCCATGTAGGTTTGGATTATTTTTTTTTTACCCTTAATAATAAACACCTTCATTTAAAAACTGCGTTTTGTGTTTACTTGTGTTATCTTTGTCTAATATTTAAATTTGTTTGATCTGAAACATTTAAGTGTGACAAACACATGTACACAAAAATGAGAAATCAGGAAGAGGGCAAACACTTTTTTACACCACTGTATTTTTAATTGTTCTATAATAATTTCCCTCCATGTTTTATTTTTCATTGCTCTATATTAATTTCTCTCCATGTTTTATTTTAATTGTTCTATAATATTTTTCCTCCATGTTTGTGTTTCCTGCTCTAACAAACATCAGAAATTAAACCTCCTCCTCTCTGCTCCTAAAATCCTGATCGGATTGGAGGGAAAATTGGTGGCAATTAATCCTCTGGGATTGACCCCCCACCCCCCACCCCACCCCCCATGGCTCGTGCGGTGCTCTGATTGGTTGATCCGGTGATCCCAGGCTCCGATAAAGGCGCCTCCTCCTCCTTCTCCTCTATCGTCATCATTATCATCATCCTCCATCTCCTCCAGGATGACAGGCCGGGATCTGACCGAGGACAAGCCCAGGATGAAGCTCCTCTCTCCGGGCTTTAGCATCGACAAGAGCCGCCTACACGGTTCCGGGTTCCGGTCCAAAGGGTTCGCCATCACGGACCTGCTGGGGCTGCAGGAGCAGCCGCGGGGAGGAGGAGGAGGAGGAGGAGGAGGAGGAGGAGGAGCACCGGGGTCAGGTTCTGGTCCCGGGGCGGAGCAACAGGGTCCCGGCGGTCTGGGAGGTGGGTTTCCATTCCCCGGAGGATCCATCCCGCTGGGTCTGGGATTCCTGTGCAGTTTGGCGGCCCAGCAGCCGCCCGGGGCCGCGACCGGGGCCCCCTGCTTCCTACCGGGACACCTTCCGCTGCTGCCGACCCGGACCGAGGCCCACTACCTTCACGGCCTGGACCAGCAGAAGGACGGATTCTCCGGTACGGTTCTGTCGGCTCTAGCCGCTTCCACTAGAGGAGGAATTTAGCTTTCACGTCATTTTTCCCCCCTTTTTATTTCAATTTTTCGGGTTCTGTGAAACTTCAATTTTTCTGGACTTCACACAACATTTTCTCTGATTTTTGTCTTTGGTTCAAAAAGCTAAATCGATTTTTTTAAAACATTTTTCTTCTTTTTGACTTTTCCTCTTTCTTTTCTTCTTTTTTTCTGGTTAAATTGGGGTTCTGATTAAGCCGGTTCTGGTTCTGGTGAAATGTTTGGATTTTTTTTTTGTTTATTATTCTTTATAAAAGATGATGATAATTTATAAAATGATTTGATGTAGAATTTTGATCTTCCGTTGATCGGTCACAGCCAATTTTACTTTGAATATAATTTTGTTTCATTTTTTAATTTAATTTTCGTTGTTTTTTCTCGTTATTTTTGGGGTTTGATCGTTTTGTTTTATTTCTTCTTTATCAATTTAATTAATAATTGAAAAAGTTAATTAGAAAATGTTTTATTTTCTTTATTGTAGTCCACTTTATTCTGCTTTTGATCATTAATTTAATTTATCTCAATTCCGGTTTTTTTTTACTACTATTTTTATTTTTAAATTAATTGGATGAATCCAGATTTTATTTCTGGTTTGTATCTGATGTTGGTTAATAGTGAATTATTTGTTAATGAGCTGAATTAATGTTTTGCTGCAGATGAAGATTGTTTATCAGACAGAAATGAGTCCAAAACCTCCGGAAATTCTCTGAAGAGAAAAAAGCGGCGCCACAGGTGAGACGCAGTGGTTTCAATTAAAACATCTGTGAAGATTTACAGAGTTTTAGAAATGTTGACTTTAAAATAACAATGGGGCTCAGAAGATTTAAACAGTTCTGTCATGAGTTTAAAGGTGAAAATATAAATTTTCTTTAGCGGATGTCCAAATGTTTTATTATTTATAAAAATCCATTAAAAAAAACAGAAAAGACTCTTTGATTCTGAGTTCTGCAGCAATAGGAAATAATTTTAAAAATAGATGTTAAAAATTCTTTTGAAAACGTTGTTTTCTGAGATAAATGATTAAATCTGTCATTAAACAACAGAAAAATGTTTATTTATATTCAATAAAGATGAAAAGACTTTGACTAAATGAAAAAACCTAAATCTCAGCAAAAAAAAAGTCTAATTTCAAATGAATTGGATAAAAAAAAATCTCTTCTATAATTTGTTTTCCACAGATCAGAGTCAGCTAATTTCCAGTTTGTTTGATTTTGTTTTATTTTTGTTTGTTTTAAATCTAAAATAATTTGATTATTTAGCTTTAATTTCATCAATTGCATTCAATTATATTTATTTATATTTGGTATAACGTGGCTTAAGGAAATGTGGAAGTTTGAGTTAAATCATTTGTAAATAATTATTATTTTCCTTTAATTTCCCTTCTTCCTGTTAATATTTTAATTAATTTAATGATTGATTTCAATCATTGGGGAAAAAATCAACATTTAATTGATTATTAAATTAGAAACATTTTCAACTTTTGAAAAGTAAAATATTTCATGTAGAAGCTGATCAAAATAATGATGAAAATAAAAAATGAAAACATGGAAAATGCAAGTTAAAATAAACTCCAAGCAGATTTATTATGATGAATATTTCTATGTAGATTTGTATTCATTACTGAAGGTGTGACTCATAAAACGGGTTTAATTATTTTTTAAATTGAAAGAAAAGGCTGTAAAATATGACAAAAAGGGTCACAAAAGTAAAAGATAAAAGAATTTGTGAGACTAAAGAAATAAAATTTCTTCTTCTTCTGCGTCCTCCTTCACATGTGAAGTTCAGCAGCCTGACCACACCACCACCCAAACCCGGTTCTGGCTCTTGCCTTTCCTTCTGCTGATGAACATTAGTGGTCAACCACTTTATGTTGGATTTCCAGTCTGTCTGTGGCCTTCCTCGTTTCTGTTTCGTGGTTCATGATGTGATACGTCTTGGAACAAACTAACATCCAAATGTCGTATTTGGTGCCTGAAGCGTAATAGCTTGGTGGCAATTATATGTAATTTAACTGGGGAAAAGTGAAATGTTTGTTAAGATGACGTTTTGGTGGATTTTAGGACGGTGTTCACGTCCCATCAGCTGGAGGAGCTGGAGAAGGCCTTCCAGGAGGCCCACTACCCCGACGTCTACGCCCGCGAGATGCTGGCCATGAAGACGGAGCTGCCAGAGGACCGCATACAGGTGGAGCACTTAACACACTTTTATTATACATTCGTTATCCATAAACTCACCCACAGGACAAACGACAGACACTCCTGACTGCATCGTTAATCATTTAATTATAATTTTAGATCATCACAGATCAAAATCTTCCATTATGGTTCAGCTGCAGAGGAGCGAGAACAAAAAACAGCAAAGTTATGATGAAAAATGTAAGAGAAAATATCAATATTTTGGGCAAAAGAATCACAAATTTATAAGAAAAATATTTCAGTTTTCAGCATTTTATGTATTTTAATCGAATGACAATTTTCCATCTTTGCATTTAAGATTTTTCACATAAAACTGAAGAATAAACACAAATTAATGACATAAAATAGATCATTCTGAATTTACAAAAACTGCTTTATGCATTTTTATAAATTTGTTCAATTTGTTTAAAATTCATATATGTAAATTATTCCTGATACTATTACACTTGTTTAACACAATTTGAATTATAAATAATGTTTTGGACAATAATGACACTTATCCTGATTCTAAACCATTGGAAATATATTACATTATAAATATAATAATTCAAAGGGAAAAAAAAGCCACAAATTTTAATGAAAAAATTCCAAATTAATGAAAAAAAGAGAAATTAAATTAATGCAAAAATCTAAATTTATTTGAATAAAGTGTGAAATGTAATGATGGAGGGTCCAGTTTTTCTCTAAAATGTACACATTTATGAGAAAATTTTTAGATTTATGAAATTTATGAAAATTTTTAGATTTATGAATAAATACTTTTACTTCTACTTCAGTCATTATTATTGTAAGTTAATGTTACAATTCCAGAACCTTGTACCACCTCTGATGATTTCTGAGCAAATACAAAAGTTCTGCTTCAATTGATTTACTCTTATAGAACATCTATGAAATGATGTGAATCAATCTGTCTCTATTTTAGTCCTAAAAATGATCTGAAACTAGAAATGTGATTATTATTATTATTATTATTATTGTTGTTGTTGTTGTTGTTGTTGTTGTTATTGCTGTTGTGCTCGGGTGTTTGCTGTTTGTGTTGGGGGAACCATAACAGAACATTTCATTATTACTGGCTTGTTTTCACGTGTTTACTCGTGTTTTTATAATGATGAAGAGTTGAAACCTTCAGTTCCAGCCAGTCTGTATAAATTCAGCAGTCCAAAGAAAATCCTCTTCTTTCTTCAGAGTGGCAGGAGAAAATGTGAAACGTCTCACCGGCAGAATACCAGAATTTCAAGAGGTTAAATTGAAAACATCTTTCCTCCCTACAAAAACATTAAAAAAGAGAAAACATTTAAACGTTAACATTTAACCAATGATGAAAATTTAAAAAGAAACAATTTGCAAATTTACAAAAGAATCTTTGTCATTTCTGCTTAGCATTGATGTTTTCAGGTGGTTTGATCCAGCTGTGTAATACAGAAAAGTTTCTGCTTTTTTGGCACCAACATGGCCAGTGTTCCCAGCTACATGGGAATGCATCTACGGCTAGCTAACGTATAGACGAACTCTATAAGATGTATTCCTGATGTAAATGTGCCAGCATGGCTGGACGTGTGTGTAACTGTAATGCTGCTACTAAGTCTTCTTAATTATCCTCTACATCTTTATTTACTTCATTTGGTCACTGAAGGCTTCTCCATACTTTACACAACAAACTCCATTCTACTGTCAAACTATTCAGATTTTTAGCGTTTATGCTTCCAATTTTCTTTTTTATAATTCTTAGACTTTTATTAATAAAGTTTTTTTCTTCTCAAATATGATGGATTTCAGTAGAGAACGTTTTTAGATTCTCTGTCAGCTCCTTTGATTTTTAAGCCTAAAATCTTCTGCAAACTTGCAGGGAATGAAACTCTTGTGTTTTTATTCTGTTTCTGGAAATTTCAGCTGTTCAACTTTTGTTCAGCTTTTTCATAACTTTTATAGTTTTTGGAATTTTGCCACTGAAGCTCAAGTAGTTTTTCAGCAATTCTGACTATGTTTTTGTTTTGTTTTTGAAGTAAGTCAATGTTATTTATATAGCACCTTTCACAGATATAAAATCACAAAGTGCTTCACAAAACAGTAAAAAATAAAATACATAAAATATAGACAGGGTAAATTAAAAAAACTGTAAAATACAATAAATAAATAAATTCAGTCCTCATCTAGCTAAAAGCCTGTTTAAAAAGAGAAGTCTTTAGCTGCTTTTTACTACATCCACACTATCTAGGCAGCGAAGAGAAAAGGGAAGAGCATTCCACAGCCTCGGTGCAACTATTTTAAAAGAGTGATCGCCTCGTGTCTGTAAATGGGTTTTTGGGACCATAAATAACATTTGGCCTGCTGACCTCAGACTGTGAGTAGGGGTATAGGGCTTCTTTTTTTTAAGCATTTTTCAGTTTTAAAGTATTTTGTATTTTAAGCCAACACCTTTCTTATTATTATTAGTTTGTTTTTTTTTTCTTATTTCAGACAACAGTAAAAAGGAGATGTTTTTACCTTTGCATGTCTGGACTATCCACTACAGTCTTCCTCACGTCAGAGGGAGACTGCAGTACAAAAAAAACCCCAAAAACCTCTTGGTTTTAAGAAAAAGGGGCAGCTCGGTGGATCAGTGGTTAGCACTGTGGCAGCACAGTAAGAAGGTCACGGGTTCGATCCCACCCTTGACCATCGGTGAGCCTTCTGTGTGGAGTTTGCATGTTCTACCCGTGTCTGCGTGGGTGTACTCCGGTTTCCTCCCACACGCCAAAAACATGCAGGTTAGGTTAATTGGAGACTGTAAAGTGGTGCTGGGTGTGAAGGGATTGGTGCCGCGCCATGGCTGCCTCAGCCATCCAGGTGGAAGCCCTGAATTTCCCTCTGGGATTAATAAAGTATATAAAACAAATAAAAACATTTCCTTTTTATTCTTGTCTGAAATAAGAAAAACAAAAAAACCTAATAATTTAAAAGAAGACAAAATGAACCTACTTGAGTTACTTTCTTCTTTTTGAGCGTTTCAGGAAGGCAGTTTCAGCATCCAACATTCACACTATATTTTCTTCAGGAAATCTAAATTTTCTTATGATTTATTTTTAAACAGATTTTTGAGAGTCTCAATGTGAACAAAAACACATCTCAAAAGGCAAAAAAACCCTTTTTTTTTTAAATAAAAAGAAGTTTTACAAAATGGCTACTAGAGGCAGCAGGTAAAGGACATGATAGACAGGTGCATCCAGGGCTGGACATTAACACCCACCAGCCCCCCACTGGTGGAATCCACCCACCAGTGGGGGGTAAGACAGCCACTCCCACTACTGTAGTTTTCTCAAGCCACATCTAAATGATAAGCCTATGGCAGTGTGACACTACAAAACTGCAGCTCTGATTAGCACTATCTGCGCACACACACTGTATCCTCATTGGTCCACTGTCAGCAGCAGCAGCACGGTACACAGGAGAAGATGCTCAGTAAGGCTGTGGATCTTTAAAAGTCACACGATTCAATTCTGATTTTTGGGTCACAATTCAACTCATAATCGATTTTTGATTCAAAACAATTTTCCATTCGCATTTGGCCCTCAGTTCAGTCCAAAAACCCACTAATCTCAGAAAAAAGTCCACTGCACTGCAAAAAATACTGAGGTAAGCTTGAAAGCAGAGTACAGTGTGTTGATGTTTTGGGGGGTTATATATATATTTTTTTTTAAATTACATCAACTGATTTGCAGTAAAATACTGTTAAATGAAAACGTAGGCTTAGGTTAATAACTGATTTTTTATTTCTTGAAAACTTGTGAGTTTCAACAGTGAAATTGTTCACAAGTGAAATAAATGTTGAAAATGTTCCTTTTCACCATATCACAGTTGCTAAACAGCTTTTCCACAGTGTGTAGGTTTGGTCGCCCTCCAGCATTCTAGAAATATAGGCTATTCATTAAAAACAAAAGTCAATTCTGCCACAAATACTGTGAACATCCATTTAAATAGTAGTGCTACCTGACTGTATGCAGTCAGTGTACAGTTATCTATACAGTAATGAACAAATTCAATAAGAACTGAATCAACTGATGCAGAAGATAAGTAGCATTAATTTTAAACCGGCACAAATATAAACTTAAGTATCTAAATTACTCAGAGACTTAAAAAACAAATTAAAGTTATAAAACAAAATAAAGTGCTGTTACAAGTTTTCATGGTTTTTTTGCCTGTTCAGAATTTTCTCGTGTTTGTTAAAGTGGTGCAGTGTGCGTTGTTCAGCAGGAGGACTTACAACTTTTTCCACTTCTTTAACTCTGGCTGATTATCTGGTCATGGTCCTTTGTCTGGTGAAGCTTCTCCAGTAAAAGGTAAAGGAAATGCAATCATTTAAAACAAACAAAAATAAACTTCCATCCAGTGTTAATTTCCTCAACTAAAACTATATAAGGAAGGAAGGAAGGGAGGACCTGTACTTATATAACGCTCTTCTAGTCTCAAAGACCACTCAGAGCGCTTCACTAGCACTAACCCTCTACTCTAAGGGCTTATAGGAGACAGATATCTAGGGACAATTTAGAACAACCAGTTAACCTAACATGCATGTCTTTGGATTGTGGGAGGAAACTGGAGCCCCCTTGAGTAAACCCACGCAACACAGCATATCTGTTTTTTTTTTAATCCATTAAAGTTAGAAATTAAACTAAAATGTCATTTATGCATTTTACTTTTGACACCTAATGTGAGTCCAGATTTATTGTGATGATATTATTTTTATAGTTTTATTTTAGTCTGTTCATCATCAATAGTTTTTTTCTACTTTTAGTCAATAACAAGATTTGGTTTATAGTCAATGAAAACAACACTGCTTGTTGCATCCAAAATTAGGCAAATAATGAGAAAGTGGTATCTCGGTTTACGGAGCTTTATTCAAGATACAGCTATATACAGATAAGGCTTACAGCACACGCCTGCAGGCCAGGTGGCTCCCACAACGAAAGAGGACTAACCTCTTCCACCCACCTCCTTTATACTAGGAGTGGCGTCACCACCGAAAACCGGCAGTTAACCACCCCTGTCTATCCCACGTCCAACCCGGCCGCCATCTTACTACTTACATCTTACTACCAGCCTATTTACATACACAACACACACCCCCTTCAAAAAATGTCAAGCACACAGGTAACCCACCTAAATTTGTCTCCCGACTCACACTCTAAAATAAAATATGTACAAAAGGAATAAACTGCCTATCCAAACATACAACCAAGGCTGGGGGGCCAGGGAGACTACCAGCACCCCTTACACGGCCAGACAGGTTATTCTGCCGCCAAACTTGAACAGTCCAACTCAAAATAAAGCCGTGTTTCTAAATAAAATAATCGCATAAAACAGCTCCATATGAACATGACAGACAAAATTACATCACACACATAAACTACTGGCGGCCCCTACCCCAACACCCACCCCACAGCAGGGCACACAACAAAATGAACTGTGTTGGGCATCATAACTGTAATAAATGACCAATCAAAACAAGCTCAGATATATATCAAATTACCAAGCTAATAATTCACTTTACCATGGTCACTAAAATTTCAAAATACAGTTATCCAGTGGTCCCACCAAAAATCTCATCCACATATCACATCCCTTTACCAATAATTGCTCTCATTCATATTCTTTCACTTTCTTTTTTTTTTTTTAATTTAAATCGGGGCACTAAAACAGTAGTGAAATCACACACAACAGGACCTGGGCAAAGAAAAAAAATTAAACACACACACAAAGCACCCTCAGTCCTCAGATGGATCTCTCTCCAGACGCCTCCGTCTCTTGACCTTGGGGCTCCTGCTGCGCCACCTCCTCTCCTTCAACGACAGACGCAGCTCACTCGGGTGCCTCCAGATCTGGTCAGACACGCGTCGATGTCCATCCCTCCGGGCAGCCTCCACCTGGAAACGCCTCTGGTAATCACGCTGCTCGTGTGGACTGTGATTTTCGCGTACTCGAGCCTCAACCCTGGGTCAAACTTCATCTTCAGCCTGCAGGGAAGCCCTCTTCTTCAGCTCCAGATCACTCCGTCTCTGACTAGCCCCCTCCACCGAACCGGTCGACTCGCAGGTCCAGTTCGTCCTTCTCTTGGCAGGCCGTCGTTGTGAGCGCTTTACCACCACACTCCTCGGTCTCGCTCCTTTCTCCGGCGTGGGCGCCTCATCCTTAGAGGTCACTTCGGGGGTCCTGGCATGCCGTCCAGCACCCTCATCCAGGGCAGCCTGAGAACCAGCATTGGGTCCATCCTGAGGTGGCGTCGCGTGGCACCGAACATGCTTTCCAACGGTTCCATTGTCCAGCCAGTCTGAGTCCCACACCTCCTCACCGTCCACCACCGGAGCTGGTTGGCCCCAAAGTCCACATCCCGACCACTCCTCACCCGACACGTTGGCTATGGAGAACCCTAGGCTATATAAAAGGTTGCACCCCATGATATTGACTCCCGTAGCAGAGACATTGATGCGGGCTTGGGGCATCACAACCGTTTTATATTGGGCCTCCATCTCCACAAACCCCAAAATAGCCAACCTGTTCTGTCCATAACCATAATACTCTCCTTCTTGCTTTCTAATCTGTCAGCGAGGAAACAGACTTCTCATGGTTGCCAGGTTCAAAACAGAGATAACTGCTCCATTGTCCACCAGCAGGGGAACGTCGACACCATCTAGCGTGACAGTACTCCCAATTCTCTCGTCGTCTCCAGGGAAACCATATGCACAATGGTTGGACTCTTCTGCGCAGCACCTGGCTCATCCCTCCAGTCCCTGCATTCGAAGTTTGCGCACGTCCTGGCAAAGTGGTTCAGCAAACCACACTTCCCACAATGCTTTCCTTTCGCCGGGCACATTCTGGACTTATAGTGGTGAGTAGTGGACCCACATCCATAACAACGTGGCGTACCTGGGGCGGACCTTACTTTAACTGCAGAAGCATATTCTTCCTCTCCGCTGTCACCATCACCAGGGTCCAAAAACAGTGCTTTAGCACGAGACTCATCCTGACCCAGAGTGGCCCCTTCAGTAAGGCCCCTTGCAATGGTCTCTGCCGCCTCGAACTGTTGGGTGAGCTCGATAGCTGCAGCCAACGTCAACTCTCCTGGGTGCGTTAAAAGCCTGGACCAGGCCGCCGAGCAGCGGATGTGCTCTGCCAGCTGGTCCCGAATCATCTCGTCCTCCAGGAGCCCAAACTTGCACTCCCTCACCAGCTGTCGGAGGTCCGCCAAGAATGTCTTCACTGGTCTCCCGACCGCTGGCGGCGCTGTCGAAACTGGATGCGTCAGACCGTGACGTTTTCTGGTGCGCAAAAGTAGCGCGCCATTAGCTCCATCACTTCATCAAAACTATCAGCCCCCCCCAAGGTTCTCCAGTATCCTCTGCCCCTCCATGCCTAACTTATGGACCAAGACCGCCCTCGCGCGAAGCTTCTCCAGCTCGCCGAGGGTCAAAAAGACCAAATAGTTGGTAAAAGCAGCAAACCAGTGGGGCCATGGCATAGGCGGCTCACCCGGGGCCTCCAAAAACGGCCGAAAACTGGTAACAGATCGTTCCATTACCTCTTTTACCTCGTCGCCAAATGTCGCATCCATAATTAGCCAAATAATGAGAAAGTGGTAACTCGGTTTACGGAGCTTAACCCCTTAACACGCCGTGTTAAGGGGTTAAGTGGTTGTTCCCGTTCCAAAATCCAGCTGTCCTAAAACGGTAAATGACTTTAGACCAGTTGCTTTGACTTCAATTTTAATGAAAATTTTTGAAAAACTGGTCAGATGTGAGGTCCTAAGGCAGACTGAACATGCATTGGATCCTCTGCAGTTTGCCTATAGGCCTCACAGAGGAGTGGAGGATGCCACTGTCACTCTGTTTAACATGCTTTTTAAACATCTGGATTTTAATGGGACACACGCCAGGCTTTTATTTGTGGACTTTTCTTCTGCCTTTAATACAATCCAACCTCATATTTTAGTTGACAGGCTCCTGCAACAATTTGATTTAAGCAATAATCTGGTGGGTTGGATTCTGGATTTCTTAACCAACAGGACGCAGAGAGTAAGGGTCAATGGCACATTGTCTGACCTAAAGTGCTCTTCTACTGGCTCTCCTCAGAGGTGTGTGTTGTCACCACTACTCTTCATCCTGTACACAAACATGTGTCGGAGTAGACATGACAACAGACACATTATAAAGTATGCTGATGACTCAGTCATTGTCAGTCTCCTCCAGGATGGTGAGAGTGGCCATGGCCCAGTAGTTGATGACTTTGTTCACTGGTGTGAGGATTCCTACCTGCAGCTGAATACAACAAAAACGAAAGATATGATTATTGACTTTAGGAGGAAAACTCCCAGGCACAAAGTCACCATACTAAAAGGCCAGACCACCGAATGTGTACAATCGTACAAATATCTTGGGACGATTATTGATAGTGGATTGAACTTTGAGGTGAACTGTGAAAGGGTGTGCAAAAAGGGTCAGCAAAATTTGCATTGTTTGAGGAAACTTGCACGCTTCCAAATTGACCGACCCATAATGACTATGTTTTATCGGGCTTTTATTGAATCTGTTTTATCCTTTTCTTTAATGTCATGGTTTGGTCAGATAAAACTGAAACAGAGGAAATCCTTGGATCAGGTAGTCAGATGGTCCAGTCGTTTGCTTGGTGAGCCACAGCTGAGCCTGGCATCCCTGTACGCCAAACAAGTACAGAGGATGGCCGACTCGATTTTAAATGATGACTCCCACCCTTTGCACTGCAACTTTCAGCTTCTTCCCTCCAGACGGAGGTTTGCTGTCCCAAAAAGTAGAACCCAGCGCTACAAAAACAGCTTTGTCCCTGCTGCTGTCAAAGAGTTGAACAAGCTATAAAATTATATTGTACATATTCTATATTTACCTATTTTGTAAGATGTGTGTCTGTGTTTGTGTCTATGTTGAATGTAATTAGTGGCTTGTAAATATGGATGTCACCAACTGCAAAACAAATCTACCTACGGGTACAAATAAAGTAACCTGAACCTGAACCTGAACCTAACACCTGAATTTATTTCCAATTATGAAAAAAAAAATTTCACTTGTGTTTTTGCTTTCAAGTAGATGCTAAATTAAGTTGAGAAAGTTAATTTGACTATAGCACATAAAATAGATATAATTTTAGGTATGATGCAAATTAGCGACAACAGGCATCTATGGTAAAAAAAAAGTTAAAGCACCTGTTCCCATCTCAAGTATGAAGAGTTTTTTATTTACGCAACAAAGTTATTTTCAGTATTTTCAACTCTCATGACTGCCAAACTATAACCCTAACCCTAACCCTAACCCTAACCCTAACCCTAGCAATCAGGAAATGGATGGTGCTCCGTCTCTGACCGTTCCTACGAGAAACTAATGCTTGCAAAAGGTTCCTAGGTATGTGTTGGAAGTGCTCCAACCGGAAGTGGAGGAATACAGACGGTATTTTGGTTGCATTTGGAGTGGAAGGGGTTTGATGCGAATTCGCGACGACAGGCGTCAAGGGGTTAATTTAGGATACAACTATACAGATAAGGCTTACGAACACGCCTGCAGGCCAGGTGGCTCCCACGACAAAAAGAGCACTAACCTCTTCCACCCACCTCCTTTATACTAGGAGTGGCGTCACCACTGGAAACCGGCAGTAAACCACCCCTGTCTATCCCACGTCCAACCTGGCCACTATCTTACTACTACCAGCCTATTTACATACACAACACTGCTTCCATCTGTGTCAAAAAATGTTAGAAGAAAAACCTCAACTGCAGTTGTCAGGGTTGCTAGGCAACAGGGTACCATGTGGTCACGCAAACAAATGTCATTCAAAGACTAGACTATAAACTGTTTTTTTTACTGTCTATGGACTAAACTCTCATTTTTAGATTCTTTTACTTTCGTCCTTATAAATGTGTGGCCACCGTCGGCCTGTCTACAAGGCTACAACACCTGAATCTGTGTAGGATCAGCCCAGTGCTGCTCAGCCATATTTGCACGGTCAGCTATGGCCAGCCATTTTGTGGAGTGACATAGCGTGGGGGCGTACCTTGCTGAGGGAGCGTAACTAATTGAAGGGGTGTTGATGGAGTCTGCGAGCTGCAGATGGACCTGTCTGGAATTTCTTGCTGCTTCATTTTTTTTTCTTTATTCCGACTGTTTCATCCGGCTGCTAGCTTAATAAGCTACTCTGCGTCGTTCTCCTGCGTCAGCAGCGTCAATGTGTAATTGCATATCATGAAGCGGCAATGGCGGCATGTGACGGGACTCCGGCACCACTGCAAATAATAATAATAATAATAATAATAATAATAAATCGATTTAGTTTTTGTGAATCAGTTCTGGATTGTGTAAAATGAGAATCTAGATTCTTATGTGAATTGATGTTTTCTAACAACCCTAATGCTCAGCAATCAGATCACAGGATAACTGCCCATGATTCCCCCCTTCCCCCCAGCAGTGAGAATAACCTCTGCTTTCTCCCCCCACATTAGCTCCCCTTCCTTTGTGGTTTAATATCATTATTTTTGGACCAAGAAGCTCCTGTTGTGCAAATTTAAGTTTCTGTATAACGGAGAGAAAAAGTGACTAAACTTCATGTTGCTGTAAAGAGCAAATGAAGCTTCTTCTGAGGTGAATTTTTGTTTATCTGTGATTATCTATGATATCTGGAATTTCCCCATTGTGGGACTAATAAAGGCTTATCTTATTTGTGATTTGCAGCTATTTCATGGAAGTAAAACCTCTAATTATACATTTCTAATGTGCTGGTCCAGGGGTGTCAAACATGTGGCCCGGGGGCCAAAAACGGCCCACCAGGGGGTCCAAGTTTTCTCTGAATTTCTAGTAAATTTCTGACTTTTTCTACTGATTAGAATTGTTCATGTATATCTGAGACATTTTTCTCCTTAAGATGAGACTTTTTCTCATCAGTTTTCTTTATCTTCTTTTTTCTGGTGAAAACAGGTAGCGTCCATGTAGATTAAATCCATCAGCAATTACTAATGACGTGGTGCAGCCCTGAAGGGATGTCACCATTCATAGGGGTCATTTTCAACCCCTGCCCCTTGGCCTTTGATTTCAAGGACCAAGGGGTGGGGGTAGGCAAAGGGGAAGAGGTACAAATGAGAACTGGGACTGACCCCAAATCTACCTGTACTTCACTTTCATATTGCAAATACTTTTCTCAACTGTTTTACACTATTTACTGCTGTTAATAATTAAACAGCATTTCTCTTTCTATTTTTATGTATGTATAAGGATCATTTACATTTAAAAAGGTTGTAAATTTAGTTCAAGTAAAACTTACCATACAATAATCAAATTTTCATCATATTAAACAATTTTCCAACCACAAAATTGTGGCTAGTGAAAAGGCTGAGTGGCTAGTGAGCAAAAACATTAATGTCAAGCTCTGCGTGCATCCTATCATGCCATGCAAGAAACATTACTATAGTCAGGACCTTTTCATTTTGAATCCACACTGTTGCTGCACACCAGTTTCAACAATTTCCTGCCCTTGTATTTTAACAAAACCTCACTGATGATTGTCTATACCTGTGTGCCAATAAAAGTTAATCAAATTTTTTCCAACAGCTCCATAGAGAATGGGCATTGACGTCATGCCGCGTTGCATTCTGGACCGTTGTCACCATCGTCATGGCCTGGCTTCTTTGTTTACCTGTAGTCTAGGCAGCTGCTAACAGGAACAGACATATGTTTGATGGAACTCAGTAAACAGAAAATTAAAATTCCTTATTCAAAGAAGCTGAATAAGGAAGCAAAGGAGCGCAACCTCCAAAAAATTTAAGAAATAAACGGGATTGATCCGTGTGAGCACAAGAAATGGACCATGGATCTGGACCAACTGCCTGGAGTCACGCTGTCAGATGTTTGCCTACCTGATTTGAGGCTCATGTTCAGTTAACCAATGGATGGTCCAGCCGCCTCAGATCTTCTGGGTGAACGACCAGAAAACTGTTGTTTGCACAAAGGTAAGCAGTCATTGTTTCTACACAGTTTTCTGCACTAGCATGTGTCTCTGCAGCTGCAGACATTTCTAAGTCCCAGTGGTGAAATGTTGGATTTATGTTCACATTAGTCATATGATACTTCAAAAGTATATACACATTATTACCAACTGGACATGAAATACTAATCCAGTAATTAAGCAATATTACCCAAGAGTGAGTTTGGTATCATAACGAGGGCACAAGAGTATCTCAGCTGTAGTTACTATATTCATGATACCATAATGATGTTGAGTGTAATATTGTTTTTATACAGCAGTTCCACAACCACAGTGTATTAAATGACAGCAGTACTGGACAAAATATTATGATTTGATTGTTTAAGCAGTTATTTTGCACAGGTGAGAAAAAATAGTCCCTTCTAAGTGTAGCCAGTAACTGTTGCTAAACATCTCAATCAGCATGAAGACGTCTATTGTCATTTCACACACATGTAAACACATTAAAGTTTTGAAAGCCGGAGATCACACGTGAAGGTCTCTGCCTTTGCCTGCCGCCTGATCTGCATAGCACCCGACTCCCATGGTCCCTCCTGCAGGTGGTGAGCCCACTGGAGGGTGGACCCATGCAACTCCTTTGGGCTGAGCCCAGCCGGGTGCCATGGGCAGAAACCTGGCCACCAGACGCAAACCACTGGGCCCCTTTCCCAGGCCTGGCTCCAGGATGGGTCCCCAGCAACCCCATACCAGGCGGGGTACACCAAATCCTTGATTTTTTTTTTAATCATGGGAGTCTGTTCAATCACTCAGTCTGCCTTTTGTAACTGGCTTTTGGGACGTGGAACGTCACCTCTCTGGTGGGGAAGGAGCTGGAGCTGGTGCACAAAGTTGAGAGATACCGGCTAGATATGTTTAGTTAGGTTCACCTCAATGCAAAGCTCTGGTTCTGGAACCAATTTCCTGGAGAGAGGCTGGAGCTTGACCTACTCTGGAGTTGTCCAGGGTGAGAGGCGAAGGGCAGGGGTGGGTGTTGTTGTATCCCCCCACCTTGCTGCCTCAACATTGGAGTTCTCCCCAGTGGACGAAAGGGTAGTTTCCCTACACCTTCAGGTTGGGAAATGGGTCCTGACCATCATTTGTGCCAATGCACCAAATGATGGTTCAGAGTACCCACCATTTGTGGAGTCTCTGTCTGGGGTGTTGGAGAGTGGTCCTCTTGGAGACTCCATTGTCCTACTGGGGGACTTCAATACATACGATGGCAATGACAGTGAAATCTGGAGGAGCGTGATTGGGAGCAACGGCCTTCCCGATCTGAACCCAAGTGGTGTTCAGTTATTAGACTTCTGGCCAACAACACTTTGTCCATAGCGAACACCATGTTCAAGCATAAGGGTGCCCATATGTCCACCTGGCACCAGAACACCCTAGGTTGCAGGTCGATGATTGATTTTGTTATTGTGTCATCAGACCTGTAACCACATGTCTTGGACACTCAGGTAAAGAGAGGAGCAGAGCTATCAACTGATCACCACCTGGTGGTGAGTTTGATCCGATGGCAGGGGCAGATGCCACTCAGACCCGGCAGACCTAAACGTATAGTGAGGGTGTGGTGGGAATGTCTGGCTGAGGCCCCTGTCCGGGAGATTTTCAACTCTCACCTCCAGAAGAACTTCAACCACATTCTGAGGGGGTCTGGAGACATGGAGTCTGAATGGGCCATGTTCTCCACCTCCATTGTTGAAGCAGCTGCCCAGAGCTGTGGCCGCAAGGTTGTTGGTGCATCTTGTGGTGGCAACCCCCAAACCAAGTGGTGGGCGCCAGTGGTGAGGGGGGCCATCAAGCTGAAGGAGTCCTATCGAGCTTAGTTGGCTTGTGGGACTCCTGAAGCAGCTGAGATGTACTGGCAGGCCAAGTGGAGTGCAGCTCAGGTGGTTGCTGAAGCAAAAACTCAGGTGTGGGAGGAATTTGGTGAGGCCATGAAACATGACTTTCGGTCAATCTCCAAGAGATTCTGGCAAACTGTCCGGCGACTCAGGAGGGGGAAGCAGCTCCCTGGTCACAGTGTGTATGGTACGGATGGGGTGCTGCTGACTTCAACTGGGGGCATCGTCAGGCAGTGGAAGGAATACTTCAAGGATCTCCTCAATCCCACTGACACGCCTTCCATAGACGAAGCAGGGCTTGAGGACGAGGGGGACAACTCGCCCATCACAGGGACTGAGGTCGCCAAAGTGGTTAAAAAACTCTTTGGTGGCCGGACCCCGGGGGTGGACAAGATTCGCCATGAGTACCTCAAAGCCTTGGATGTTGTAGGGCTGTCATGGTTGACACGCCTCTACAATGTTGCATGGAGGTTGGGGACAGTGCCTTTGGCATGGTAAACTGGGGTGGTGGTTCCTCATTTTAAAAAGGGGGACTGGAGGGTGTATTCCAACTTTAGGGGGATCACACTTCTCGGCCTCCCTGGGAAGGTCTATGCCAGGGTACTGGAGAGGAGAGTCCGACTGCTGGTCAAACCTCAGATCCAGGAGGAGCAATGTGGTTTTCGTCCTGGCCATGGCACATCAGACCAACTCTTTACCCTCCAGAGAATACTCGCGGGTTCGTGGGAGTTTGCCCAACTAGTCCACGTGTTCTGTGGACTTGAAGAAAGCATTTGACCGTGTCCCTCATGGTCTCTTGTGGGGGGTGCTGCGGAAGTATGGGGTATCGGGCTCACTGTTATGAGCTATCCAGTCCCTATATGACCATTGCAAGAGTTTGGTTTGTATTGCCAACACTCAGTCAAAGTTGTTTCCAGTGAGAGTTGGACTCCACCAGGGCTGCCCTTTGTCACCGATCCTGTTCATAGTTTTTAATGGACAGGATTTCTAGGCACAGCCGGGGAATGGAGGGTGTCATGCTTGGTGACCACAGGATTTCATTGCTGCTGTTTGCAGATTATGTTGTCCTGTTGGCTTCATCAGCCAATGATCTACAGGCCTTGCTGGGATGGTTTGCTACTGAGTGTGAATCAGCTGGGATGAGAATCAGCACCTCCAAGTTCGAGTCCATGGTTCTCAGCCGAAAAAAGATGGATTGTCCTCTTCGGGTTGGGGACAGGCTCCTGCCCCAAGTGGAGGAATTTAAGTATCTCGGGATCTCATTCATGAGTCAGGGGAGAATGGAGCGAGAGATTGACAGACGGATCAGAGCAGCCTCTTCAGTGATGCGAATGTTGTACCAGTCTGTTGTAGTGAACAGGGAGTTGAGCTCTAAAGCAAAGTTCTCGATTTACCGATCAGTCTACGTTCCTACCCTCACCTATAGTCATGAGCTTTGGGTAATGAACGAAAGAATGAGTTCACGGATACAAGCGGCTGAAATGAGCTTTCCCTGTAGGATTGCTGGACTCACCCTTAGAGATAGGGTGAGGAGCTCAGTCATGTGGGAGAGGCTCAGAGGTAGAACTGCTGCTCCCCCACATTGAAAGGAGCCAGTTGAAGTGGTTTGGGTATCTGATCAGGATTGCTCCTGGACACCTCCCACTTGAGGTGTTTCGAGCATGTCCCACTGGAGGAGACCTCAGGGCAGACCCAGGACACACTGGCGAGGCTATGTCTCCCAGCTTCCCAGGAACGTCTTGGTATCCTCTCTGAAGAGCTGGAGCAGGTGGCCAGGGAGAGGGAAGTCTGGGCTTCTCTGCTTGAGCTGCTACCTCCGCAACCCAGATCTCTGGAAAAGCGGTAGAAGATTGATGGATGGTAAACAAATTAATTATTGACAAGTGAAAAGTAATAAGTGTTTATAAACATATACTGGTTGAGTCAGTACTGCAGTAGACCCCAGAGCTGCGAAGGGGGTGCTTTCCGTGGCAGATATGGTTTTCTCAGGATGACACCTGTTGCCAGAACACCGTAGCTAGCCGGTAGCTACTAGTTAGCATGCTAGCGATTTAGCGCATACTAGCAATTTAGCACATGCTAGCGATTTAGGACACTTTGCTCAATTTTCTTCCCATTTTCCGATGAAACAAAGAGTCTATCACCACAAAGGTATTGTGGTTTGTTAACTGAGACAATAAATGAGACTCTAGCACTGCCTACTTTTTTTAAACAGACGTGAAATGGCTTAATGACGGGCAGAAGGAAACGGCTGTTTTCAAAAGAGTCAGACTTACGGGTCATGGATGTATAATTTCTTTTCAAACCGTGCCTCACTGTGGAAATTAAGGTATCCAAAACAGTACTGCCATTGTCAGAGATTCGTCGGCCTCCGTCGGTCTATGATGACCATGGAAGAGAATCCTAAACGTCTACTCTGCTGGAACAGCACCGCCTGTGGCTGAACAGGCCGATGTGCGAATGGCAGTCCCTGTCACACAGGTCGCACTTGTGGGTGGTCTCCGTGCTGCTGGAGCTGTGGCGGTTCTTCCTGCGGGTCCTTTTTTCATCTGCTGCAGCAGTCAGTCTCTCTTCACCCGCCTTGAGCTGTCTGGTCAGGGTGCCTCTCCATTTGGAGCGGTCCGTTGCAAGGTCCTCCCAGCGCTCTGTGTTGATTTCCAGGGCCTTCATATCTCTCTTGCAGACGTCTCTAAAGCGCAGCTGTGGGCAGCCAACGTCTCTCCTGCCAGTCGCCAGTTCTCCGTAGAGGACGTCTTTGGGGATTCTGCCATCCTCCATACGGTGAACGTGGCCTAGCCAGCGGAGCCTGCGCTGCCTGAGTAGAGTGAACATGGAGGGAAGGCCGGCGCGGGACAGAACTTCTGTGTTGGACACTTTGTCCTGCCAGGATATGTCCAGGATGCGACGAATGCAGCGCAAGTGGAAGGAGTTCAGTCTCTTTTCCTGCTGGGCGTATATTGTCCACGTCTCACTCCCATAGAGCAGTGTGCTGATGACGCAGGCGTTGTACACTGCCATCTTTGTCTTGACAGAGAGTTTGGGATTCTCTCACACTCATGTGGTGGGGCGAGCGAGTGTGGAGGCTGATTTTCCAATCCTCTTGTCGATCTCTGCATCAAGGGAGAGGTTGCTGCTGATTGTGGACCCCAGGTACGTGAACTGATTCACGACCTCCAGCTCGTAGTCGTTGATGGTAATGGTTGGTGGTGCTTCCGTGCCTTGCGCCAAGACGTTAGTCTTCTTCAGGCTGATGGTAAGCCCGAAGTCCTTGCATGCCTGGGAGAAGCGGTCCATCAGGGTCTGAAGCTCCTGCTGTGTGTGGGTCGCGACTGCAGCGTCATCTGCGAACAGCATGTCTCTGATTAGAGCCTCGCGTACTTTGGTTCTGGCTTTCAGGCGGGCGAGGTTGAAAAGCCTGCCGTCAGATCTTGTATGCAGGTAGATTCTCTCTGTTGCTGTGCTGAAGGCATGCCTCAGGAGCATAGCAAAGAAAATCCCAAAGAGGGTTGGCGCAAGTACACAGCCCTGTTTCACTCCGCTGCGTATGTTGAATGGCTCTGAGACGTTGCCGTCGTGCTGCACTATCCCCTGCATGTTGGTGTGAAACGATTCGATGAGGCTTTGCAACTTTGGTGGGCATCCTATCTTTGGCAGGATCTTGAAAAGGTCCTCTCTGCTGACCAGATCGAATGCTTTGGTGAGGTCGATGAAGGCGACGTACAGGGGCATGTTCTGTTCTCTGCATTTCTCCTGGAGTTGGCGAATGGAGAATATCATGTCTACCGTTGATCGCTCAGCGCGGAAGCCACACTGAGACTCAGGGTAGACACATTCGGCAAGCTTCTGTAGACGAACGAGAACAACTCGTGCGTAGACTTTGCCAACAACGCTGAGGACGGAGATGCCCCTGTAGTTGTTGCAGTCATTTCTCTTCCCTTTGTTTTTGTAGAGGGTGATGATCTTGGCGTCCCTCATGTCCTGTGGTACGGCACCTTCCTTCCAGCACTGGCAGAGAACGTCATGCAATGGCAGCAGTAGGGCAGTCTTGCAGTGCTTGATCAGGTCGGGGGGTATGCCGTCGTTGCCGGGTGCCTTGCCAGCGGCCAAGCTATCAATGGCCTTGCTGAGTTCATCGATGGTTGGCTTGGCGTCAAGTTCGTCCATGGATGGCAGGCAATCGATGGCATCAAGGGCTGACGGTGTCACGGTGTTCTGTCTGGAGTAGAGGTCAGAGTAGTGCTCCACCCATCTCTCCATCTGCTTGTTCTTTTCTGTGATCATCTCCCCAGTGGAGGATTTGAGGGGGGCCATCTTGCTCTGAGCCGGACCAAGTGCTTTCTTGATGCCATCGTACATACCACGGATGTTCCCTGTTATGGCAGCGGTTTGAATGTCTTGGCTGAGCTGAGTCCAGTACTCGTTGGCACAGCGCCGAGCAGTCTGCTGAACTTTGCTTCTCGCAGCCCTGAGAATCTGGAGATTCTTCTTGTTTGGGTACTTCTTGTACTCGGCAAGAGCTGAGCACTTGGCTTCAATGACGGGGGTCATCTCGGTCAACTTGGCATCAAACCAGTCCTGTGACTTCGAGGTCTTCCTCCCAAAGGTAGCCAAGGCTGTGCGGTGGATGGTGTTTCGCAGCTCTTCCCACTTCTGCTTTGCTGATTCTCCTTCTTGTGGTACACCAAGTTCCTTCTCAAAGGTGGAGGCAAACCGCTCAACAAGTTCTGGTTGGGCCATCTTGCTGGTGTCAATCCGTGCCTTTCCAGGCTGTCTAGCATGATGGAATTTCTTCAGCTGCAGCTTGACCTTGCAACACACCAATGAATGGTCTGTGTCGCAATCTGCACTCTGGACCGAACGGGTGATTAGCACGTTCTTCAGTGAGGTGCGCCTGGTCAGGATCAAGTCCAGCTGGTGCCAGTGCTTTGAGCGCGGATGTCGCCAGGAAACCTTGTGTTGGGGCTTGGTCTTGAAGAACGAGTTTGTGATGCACAGATCGTGATAAGTGCAGAACTCGAGCAGCCGCTGTCCGTTATCGTTCATTCTGCCCACGCCAAATGGTCCAAGACAGGAGGGCCAGGAGTCGTGGTCAGCACCCACTCTGGCATTGAAGTCTCCAAGGAGAATGAGTTGTTCAGAGTTGGGGATGATCCTGACAGTTGTTGCGAGATTCTTGTAGAACTCGTCTTTTGCCCCTGGTGTGGCTGTCAGTGTTGGGGCATACACACTGACGAGGGTGACTGGGCCTTGAGTGGTGTTGAGGCGGAGGGTGAGGAGTCATACAGAGCCATTGCTGCCCGGTTCCACCATCTTCAGCAAGGTGTTCTTCACTGCGAAGCCCACTCCGTGTTCCCTGTGTTCGTCACTGCCCTTTCCCTGCCAGTAGAACGTGTAGTCCTTTTCTCTCAGTGTGCCTGCGTCAGCCAACCGTGTTTCCTGGAGAGTGGCGATATCCACTTCCAGTCTCTTCAGCTCATTATTGATGATGGCAGTCTTCCTGGTGTCGTTGATGTCCTTGAGGTTAGCAGCGAGTCCTGTCATCATAGTGCGGACGTTCCAAGTTCCCAGTTTTAGAGTTGGTCTCTTTTGTTTTTTTGTCTTGCCTGGTGCGAAAGTTCTCAGCCTGCCGTTCAGACTTCTCCTCATCCCCATGCACCCAATGAGGAAAGCAGGCTGTGGTGGGACAACACCTTATTGGCTGGGGGCTGCCCAGCTTGAGGCGGGCGGTAGCTGTCCAGTGAGAGCTGATGATCCCTCCCACCGTCGGGAACAACCCCTGGCGCCGCGCTCTATGCCAATTGAGTGGTGGCTTATAACCGGTAACTGTCATTCCCCGTGTTTTGTCTACGCCAAAGGCGAAGCTGGAGTGTCCTCTCCAGTGATCCGGTGTTCTACCTTCCAGCGTTGGGCGTTGGTAGGATTCAAGCCTGGGCAGGAAGATATGGAGGACAAGATGTTGCCCATGCAGCATGTCCCCCCTCTCCACGTCACTGATGAATCCAAAGGAACAGCAGGGCTGCTACAGTTTGGCACCAGCGCCGTCGCAGGAGCTGCCAGAACGATGTTGAGCACAACAGAGAACTGCCTTAGGGACTCCGACTCCGGATTTTTCCTCAGGGTTGACTCCCGAATCCTTTCCCGTGACCGGGTGTGCCGCAAGGCAGCAGAGGTTTGAAATCAGGGTTTACCTTCCCCTAGATGGGCTACCTTCCCAGGTTGACGAGCCACCATCTACCTGAAGCATCTGGTTTTAAGGTGCCAGAAATCTGCCCTCGCCCCTTCTCCTATTAGCAAAAGCAGTTCCGCCGGGCTTAGAGACTAAACCACACGGGCAGGCTTGGAGTTGGACTTAGTTGTCAGAGGCTTTTCGAGACGCACGCCATAAGGAGCATTTTATAAGCACTGGGAGCTTAACCCCAGTGCCGCTCCTGGCTATGACAACCTTGGAACCAATTGTCAGAGAGTTGATAGAAAATTAGTGTTAGTAATTACTGATTACTCGAACATCTTTGAAGTGGAATGCTGCATATCCAGTGAAATTGGAGTGCAATTATCGTGGATTTTAGTAACTCCTGGAATCCCTATTGTCCAATCAAATTGCTCGGTCGGAACTAATTGTTGTATAATCTGATTTAATTAAGTCTGACGTTCCTGCTGGCGCCCTGAAAAATTACTGGCATAATTAGCTGCTTTAAAAACATAGTAAATCAGGACAGTGATTTTTTTTTTCAATTGTTGGTCAAAGTTTAGACCACAATGTTTACAAAATAAAAGCAAAAGTGTATTTTTGTGCAAAGGTTAATGTTTAGAAATGATTTTTAACCTTTTTAGGGGTTTAAACAGGATGTGGGACAAGATGAAAACAGGGATTTAATACTTCCTTTACCCAGATGTTTTTATAGTCACCTGAAAGAGGAGAATCTGCTGAATCTAATGATGCCAAACATTCTACGGACTTCAGTTCCCAGCTGATTTTAAATCCTTGCTTGATTAAGGCAATGTGCCTCTGGGAATTCCCTTCCAGTGCCACAGAAGGGGAATCCCAGTGCCGTCGTGTGTAGTGGTTTGTGTGCAGGTTTTTTGTTTTTGTTTTTGATAGTTTTCTCAGACATGTTTCTCTCCACCCTCAGACTCCACTCGTTTTCATGTCCCATATCTGGCCTGTTATGAAAAATTAGCTAATACAATCAAATTATGACATTGTTTCAAATCAGATTCTTTCACCATATAATTTTATTGGTCATTTATTTACTTTTATTGTGTTATGTTTTTATTTATTTGTTTATTTAAGTTATAGATCTTAAACTAAATGAAATGTTATGTATCTCCTAGGTGTTGAACTCTCAACGGCTAAATGAAGCTCCCCTGAAGCCGTGGGTAATACTCAGCTCCAGGGCCAAGTGGAGTTCACACAAGGGACAGGCATATATTGTTTACATTGTGTCACACCTCACAGAGCTATATTTTATATTATATTATTCTATTTTATTTCTGATGTCATTCTACTGCATTACATTCTACACCTATACACTGGAAAATGTTACATTACTATTACACAAATAAAGAGATTGAGAACTGCAATAAATGTCTTCATTTTATTTTTGTGAAATGTGGGCTACAGTAAACCTGTACAAGACCAGTCTGCTGCTACACAAACTGCTCTTCTGCAGTGTTGTCCAGTGGAGCAGAATCATCCACCTGTAACCCCTATGCATCTTCATCTGGAGGGGCAGCATCCTCCAGTGACCGCAGAGCAACCTCATCTGGTTGTGGACACTGCAAAACTGATTAGCCAAAACACCAGAAATAAACACTTTAAGGAGAAAATGACTTAATACAAGAGAAATTATCTGTTGATACAGTAAGGCAGTTTTATTTAATGAGAAATAAATAGGCTAGAAAGACAAAAGATACAAACAAATAACTTCTACACCTATATGATTATTGGCATATTTTCAAATGTAAGATTTTACATCCTGGTAGCACAGAAGATTTTGCAGCATTTCTTTATGTACCTGTGAGCTCTGTTCAGCAACAACTGGTGGTGCAGCTTCAATCATCTCTGACTGCTCAGTATGTTTTTTCACTTCCTGACTGAGATGCAACGATGGAACCCAATCGTGATGGCAATCGAACATTTCATAGGCCAAAAAATGATGACTTTGACTGGATATGTAGATGTGCAGCCGACTTGTTAAGTTAGCAACAACTCCACACGCATACAAGTAATATTTATGTGTGTTTAAAATCACAACTTCAGAAAAATCAAAAGAACAGCCACACACCGAAAAGCTCCTTTTAACTATTTATCAGTAACGTTTCGGGCCACCTGCCCTTCCTCTGAAGGAAAGGTTACTGATAAATAATAAATACTTAATGGGAGCTTTTCGGTGTGCGAATCCTCTTTGATTTTTCTGATGTTTTTTGGGGATCCATCACCCGACCAGGCGGATTGTGGGATGTGTCTATCAACTTTATTATCACTCTATAAATTCAAGAAATCTCTGTCAGTGTGTGTGTCTTGATCATAGGCCGTCTATAATGTTCCTACAATGTCTGCATGATGTCCTATGATGTTCCTATGAATCTGGCGATCATAGAACCGTCTACATGATGTCTATAAGATGTCAGATAAAGCGTAGTCTATATGACATAGGTAATCAACATAACACAGAACAGTAACAGGCAGAAGAAGTAACAAGGAGGGGAAACAGAGATGGCAGGGCATGGTTACAGAAAACGGGATGGGCAGGGCTGCACAGATAATCACACACAGGGGACCAGAGGGGAGACAAGACCAAGGCAATAATGATAATGACGATAATAATAATAATAATAATAATAATAATAATAATAATAATAATGCTGATAAACTTAAATAAAGACCAAGGAAGAAATAAATATGCAAGACAGAAAAATAATAATTACAATAATAGCAACCCAGGATAATAATAATAAGGTGAAATACAGAAAATCCCAACTTAAAGCGAGGATGTGGGCTGGGACTCATGCTCTGGAGACAAGGAATATCATCATCATATAAATATATATATATACAGTATATATATATATATATATATATATATATATATATATATATATACTGTATATATATATATATATATATATATATATATATATATATATATATATATATATATATATATATATACTGTATATATATATATATACGTATATATATAGCCATTCATCTTCTTCCGCTTAGTCCTTTTCGGGTCGCGGGGGGGCTGGAGCCTATCCCAGCATCTTTGGGTGAGAGGCAGGGTCCATCCTGGACAGATCGCCAGTCCATCGCAGGGCCAACACAGAGAGACAGACAACCATTCACTCTCACAGTCATACCTAAGGACAATTTAGAATCCCCAGTTTGATGCCAGTCAACCTAACTTGCATGTTTTTGGCATGTGGGAGGAAACCGTAGAAATCCCGGAGTAAACCCACGCAGACACGGGGAGAACATGCAAACTCCATTCTATATACAGTATATTCTATATATAATTCAAGAAATCTCTCTCTGTCACAATGTCATGATGCCACGATCATAGGACTCGCAAAAAGATCATAGGACGTGCTATGACATCAAAGGCAGGCTGCACTCATGATCATAGGACTTGCTATGACATCATCAAAAATCAAAGGCAGGCATTACTCATGATCATAGCACTCGCTATGACATTATCAAACATCAAAGCCAGCCATCACAGATCAAAGGCAGGCATCAACAAACGAGTGGCGATGTCAAAGATCCAAGGCAGGTTTCACCATGGTTGCTGTTGCCATGGTAACAGTAACTTTCTATGGCCATGCAGAAATGTTTGCTTACACTTGCTTTCTATGGGCATGCACAGGTATGCAATAGTTTTTTAAAATCACAACTTACCTTCATGAAAATGCCGTGAACACACGACCATGTGCGCAGCGGATGTTCTGACCGCTGCAGTCCATTCCATCTCTCCACTTTTCTTCCAAGTCGGGAAATTAAAAACGCTCCTTTCCCCATGCCTATCATGAGAGTGGTTGTTGTATTTGATAACGCAGCAAAACTTCCCCATTCTAATGTTGCGTGGTATTTAGATGAATAATAACAACACACTGAAGCAACCCTCTCAAAAACTTCAGCTTAACAGCGTTCATCTCTAACTGCTAAACAAAGACAGGCAGAACACTTTTCCCACAATTCCTTGAGATTTTTCCATCGGGTGATGTCATGCACCTATTCCTTGTAGTGTTGCCATGACAACATGGCAAAGATTCATATGTCACCATGAAATGTGGGATAGCAACCACTCGGACCAAATGTTATAAGATGCACACAAGTCAGACTCACTGCTCTATATTAACTATGAGGATAGACACAAGAAGTATCGTACTGTATCGTGTTATTTATTATTCCAAGTTTTATCACCAAGCCGGGCTGATATTGCACTGTTTAATCCTGCCTTTAATGCTGTTGCCATGGAGATGCATTCCTCACCATTACACCTAGGATTCTGTGTGAAGGTTTAGGAAAGATGTGACATCACTAAAAAATTCCACACGTGTCAGTGACTTTGCGCTATGGTTGTATGTGTGTCTGGGCCACATTGCTATGGAGAAGTGTGTCCTTTAGTCAATAATGTGTGGATGTTCTCTTTAATAATTCATTAATTATTCTGTCTAGGTGTGGTTCCAGAACAGACGAGCCAAGTGGCGTAAACGTGAGAAATGCTGGGGCCGCAGCAGCGTCATGGCGGAGTACGGCCTCTACGGCGCCATGGTCCGACACTCCATCCCGCTGCCAGAGTCCATCCTCAACTCCGCCAAAAATGGCATGATGGGATCATGTGCCCCCTGGCTGCTCGGTGAGCCGCAAACACGTCAGTAATTAATAATTAATATGCACCAGCAGCAATATACATGACTGTTAATTAGATAATTAGTAATTAATATTCACCAGAATCAATATGCATGACTGTTAATTAGATAATTAATAATTAATATGCAGCAGCAATATACATGACTGTTAATTAGATAATTAATAATAAATACACAGCAGCAATATACATGACTGTTAATTAGATAATTAGTAATTAATATTCACCAGAATCAATATGCATGACTGTTAATTAGATAATTAATAATTAATATGCAGCAGCAATATACATGACTGTTAATTAGATAATTAATAATAAATACACAGCAGCAATATACATGACTGTTAATTAGATAATAAATAATTAGTATTCACCAGAATCAATATACATGACTGTTAATTAGATAATTAATAATCAATATTCACCTGAATCAATATACATGACTATTAATTAGATAATATTCACCAGAATCAATATGCATGATTTAATTAGATAATTAATAGTCAGTAGAATCAATATGCATGACTGTTAATTAGATAATTAATACACACCAGCAACAGTATACATGACTGTTAATTAGATAATTAATATGCACCAGCAGCAATATACATGACTGTTGATTAGATAATTAGTAATTAATATTCACCAGCAGCAACTTACATGACTGTTAATTAGATAATTAAAATTAATATTCACCAGAATCAATATACGTGACTGTTAATTAGATAATTAATATGCACCAGCAGCAATATGCATGACTGTTAATTAGATAATTAATAATTATTATACACCAGCAGCAATATATATGACTGTTAATTAGATAATTAATAATTATTATGCACCAGCAGCAATATACATGACTGTTAATTAGATAATTAATAATTATTATGCACCAGCAGCAATAAACATGACTGTTAATTAGATAATTAATACACACCAGCAGCAATATACATGACTGTTAATTAGATAATTAAAATTCACCAGAATGAATATACATAAGGTGGCGTGTGAACACGCAGTGGCCTCTCTTCTCTCTTGGTGTTTTGTGCCACTTATTTTTGTTTAAATTACGGTGAAGTGTATATTCATGTGTATAATGGCTGTATATGATGCTGCACACAAGCTACAGTCGTCACAGCCTCCTGGAGATAAGGAATATGACCAAACATTGTCTTGGATCAGAGTGTTACAGAGGAACTCCATGGCCTAGGACTTCTCCACCAGACCTCCACACCCCCAGACTCGACTGCTGTGTTTCAACCCAAATGGAGACGCTGTAGATGGTGTGAGCGGCGACAAAAGAGAGGTAAACGTGGAGGTATCCAAACAAAGCTAGCCATTAGCCCACACAGGCCCCCGATTCCTTCCCTCATTCTGGCCAACGTACGCTCACTAGACAACAAAATAGACCACATACAGCCCCTGGGAACTATGCAGCATGATGCGCGGAACTGTTGTGTTTTTATCTTTACGGAAATGTGACTAAATGACAATATACCAGACTCTGCTATTCAGCCAGAAGGGCTAACATGCCTCCACGCCCATCAGGTGTTCATGGAAGGAGGAAAAACCTTAGGGGGAAGTGTGTGTGTTTACATCAGTGACGCTTGGTGCTGAGATTCAACTGTTGTACACAAACACTGTCCTCCGGTGGTGGAGCTTATGATCATCAAGTGCCGACCCTTCTACATACCAAGAGAAATAGGATCTATCCTGCTAGTCGCCATGTATGCCCCGCCCACCGCCATCAGCGAGAGGAATAAAGCACTGAAAGAACTGTATCAGGCTATAAGTGAGACAAACAGCGCATCCAGACAGATTCCTCATCACAGCAGAAGACTTCAACCATGCAGATTTAAAGGCCCTCCTACCAACTCTACACCAACATATGGACTTTCCAACAAGAGGAGACAACTTACTGAGCTGGTGTACACAACTCATAAGAAAGCATGCAGACCCTCCCCCCTTCCCCACCTGGGTCTCTCTGATCATGTCACCATCCTGTTAAGGCCGGCATACAGACCCAGAGTGAAAACAATCAGACCAACAAAAAACAAAAAAACAGGTACGTGTGTGGCCAGAGGGGGCCTCTGATGCTCTGAAAGACTGCTTCAGCACTACAGATTGGGACACTTTCAAGCACGCAGCCACTCACAATGGACACACAAACCTAGAGGAGTACACTGAGGTTGTTGTAGCATACATAGCTAAATGCACTGATGATGTCACTCACTGCAAAACCATCACTGTTCATGCTAACCAGAAGCCATGGATGACAGCAGAGGTCTACAGGCTACTGAGGGCTCAGGATGCAGCCTTCAGGGCTGATGACACTGCAGGACTAATGAAAGCACCAAGGTGCTGATGCCTCAGTGCCTGTGGCATGGTAGCATGGGGATCTGTAAAAAAGTCACACTGCCACTTCTAGTGGTCCAGCATAGTTATTATTACAATACCTTTTTTCACAGCTGCATTGATGGTAAAGGCGAGTTCAATTTGTGTTTATTTTGAAAACAAAGCCTTATCTGGAAATTGTGGCAAATTAAAAGTCAAGAAAATATGGTGATACAATGATACAAGCCTTTAGTTCCAGTTGATTTTGAATGGATGAGCTGAAAAGCTGCTAACAGACAGACAGACAGACAGACACATGGAGTGATTACCGTATGCCTACATTGCCTTTAATACAGAAGCACAAGAAAAAAATTAGGAGCACAAAGAAAAAAGCTGCAGTAACAGATTTTATTAAATGCATGCATGTATAGTTACATGATGGTGTGCAATAGCAGCTAAACATCAAAATTTCCAGAGGTAAAAGCATAATTATGAACATTAAATCAGAATGGTTTGGAATGTTTCACACTTATGTGCCACTAGAGGTCGGAGTGCCACTATTTTACAGGCGCCCATGCTACCATGCCACAGGCACTGAGGCAAAGCACCTTGGTGCTTTCATTTTTTTTTCAGTAACCACTATTTTATAACCGCTATTTAGCTCTCAGCTAGAGAACAACTGTGACAGGAAGTCACCCATGTGCTGTAAAAAAAAGCCACACTGCCGCCTCTAGTGGCCCAGCATAGTTATTACAATACCGTTTTCCCGGCTTCATTGACAGTAAAGGTGAGTTAAATTTGCATTTATTTCAAAAATAAAACATTGTTTTGAAATTCCGGAAAATTAAAAGTTGAGAAAATATAGTCATACAAAGATACAAGCCTTTAGCTGCACTTAATTTTGACTGGGTGAGTTGAAAACCTGGAAACAGACAGACAGACAGACACACGCACGTACGCACGCATGCATGCGTGCGCGCGCGCACACACACACACACACACACACACACACACACAACATTAACTGATTACTGTATGCCTTCATTTTCTCCAAGGCAGAACAGCTAGGACCAACTTGTCCCATGGCATCAAGGAGGCAAAACGACAGTTCAGCAAGAAAATAGCCAGTCACTTCAGCAACACCAGAGATGCATGTTTTCTCTGGTGCGGCATCCAGACCCTCACCAACTACAAGCCTCCACCTCAGACCTGTGTGAGTGACCTCACACTGCTTAACAACCTAAATGACTTCTTCGGCCACTTTGAAACACAAAACAGCACATAAGACCACTCCTCCTCCAGAAGAGCAGGCCATAAGTCTGAATCCAGCTAGCGTGAAGAGGTCCCTCTCCAGGATCAACCCACGCAAGGCAGCTGAACCAGACAACATACCAGGCCACGTTCTGAAGGACTGTGTGGAGGAGCTCAAGAATGCCCTAGCCAGCATCTTCAACATCTCCCTAAGACAAGCTGTTGTCCCCACAAGTTTCAAAACTGCTACCATAATACCAGTCCCAAAGAAGCCCACTCAATAAAGCTACAACAATTACTGACCCGTAGCACCGAAGTGCCTCGAGCGGCTGGTCATGCAGAACATCAAGTCCATCCTCCCTCCCTCCTATGACCTATCTCAGTTTGCATATAGATCCACAGAAGATGCCATCCCTGCTGCTTTCCATCCAGCCCCCACCCACTTGAATTAAAAGAACTCCTATGTGCAGATGCTGTTCTTGGACTTCAGTTCAGCATTAAACACAATCATCCCCCAGCACCTGATACAAAAACTCAGACACTTGGGACTCAAAACCTTTTTCTGTAACTGGGTGCTGGGCTTTCTCAAGGGGAGACCACAGAATGTGTGGGTCGGCAGCAACACCTCCAAGACCATCACATTGAGCACAGGGGCCCCACAAGGGTGCGTGCTCAGCCCGCTGCTCTTCACCCTGCTGATCCGTGACTGTGCACCAGCCTACAACACCAGCCACATCATCAAGTTTGCGGACAGCACGATGGTGGTGGGCCTCATCACCAACAATGAAGAGGCCAACTACAGAAGTGAGGTGAGCCAACTGGTCCAGTGGTGTAAAGACAATAACCTCTTCCTGAACGTGGAAAAAACCAAGTAGACTGTGGTCGACTTTAGGAGAGGACACACACAGCATCCTCATCTGATCATCGATGAAGCAGCTGTGGAGAGGGTGAGCAGTTCCAAGTTCCTGGGGGTGCACTTCTCTGAGGACCTCTCCTGGTCCAACAATACATCACTGGCCAAGAAGGCTGAAACTCGCCTCCATTTTCTCCGCAAACTGAGGAGAGCATGAGTCCCACCCCCATCATATGCTCATTCTGCCAGGGCACCACTGAAAGCATCCTCACCAGCGGCATCATGGTGTGGTATGGAAGCTGCACTGCCTCCGGATGGACGACACTACAATGTGCAGTGAAAGCAGCCAGCAAGATCATCAGTGCCCCTCTGCCCCCCTCAGACATCTATCTCACCCACCTCACCCGCAGAGTTATCAACATTACAGGCAACACCTCCCACCCATCACACTTCCTCTTCAGCCCCCTGCCCTCAGGGAAAAGGTACCAGAGCCTCCGGGCCCATTCCACAAGACTGCTAAACAGCTTTGTTCATCAGGCCATCAGGTCCCTGAACTCTGCCCACTACACCCCCCACCCCTGGACCGTAACACACTCACCCACACAATAACTACCTCAGCTGTTTGCACAGAAAGACTAGCACACCAACAGTAATACATTTGCTGCTGTATGTCTCTGCACCTTACTGCAACCGTTTGCACAAATGTCATATCTGCTGCTGTCTCTTTTTACAATACTGATCATGTGCAGTCCTATCTGTCACTGTCTACACCTACACTACCGCATGGAACGTGCAACTACGAGTATTACTGCTCTACCTTTCTGTATATAGGATTGCTGGTTTTATCATTTATCTTTATTTGCACTATGTGTAGCATTACTGTACATAGACTGTTGTTGTTTTTCCTCCTTATTCCTTCTTTTCTTAAATATTGTACACACCACTAATAGAGAGAGAAACAGCATTTCAGTTCTTCTGTATGTCCTGTACATATAGAAGTATTGACAAATAAAAATCTTTGAATGACTGTTAATTAGATAATTAATAATTAATACACACCAGCAACAATATACGTGACATTTATCAATACACTGTGCCAATACATTTATCATGTAATTAATAATTAATTATATTGATAAGTTGGTGTAATCAGAGACGCGCTGATGTTCGTCAGAATAAATTTATATTTGATTTCACCCTCGTGAAATTTCCTGAAAGTGGCCGAAAAATCCAAAAACGAAAATGAACAAAGTACAAATTAATTTTAAAAGTAGTGTTGATGATGAAACCAATTAAAACCATAAAATCTATAAAATGACTTGCTAAAGTAATTTATTTATTTTTGAGATTCATAATTATTATAATATTGTGAAAAAATCAATAGCTGAATACAGTAGGAGTTATTATTGGCAGTGGTAGACTTCCATATAAACCACTATTTCAATTCAAACTGATATACTAATAAATGTAAAAAAAAAATTATACAGTAACTTTTGACAAACTAAAAAGCTTAACTTGTGGAGGAACAAATAAATTCAGGCAAGATGCGACAAGCTGGAAGGTTTCAGAGTTTTATTTCCTCCATCATCATGAGACACACTGTAGCGCTGTGCGCTGTGTTGTGCTGTGTGTGCTGTGTGTGTGCGTCCTGTGTTGTGTTGCGCTACTGAGGCATGTACAGTATAGCAAGCTCTTTTATACATGTTATACCAACAGAGAGAGAATGCATGGCACATTTGCATATTGATATACATATCAGTCAATACATATCAATCGTGTGACAAACTGGCGCCCGGACTTCCTCTCCTTAATCCAGGGATGTATAACAATAGTCCCTTGTTCTGATTGTCTCCTAGGGGCTCTCTGTCCGTATGCAATTTGTCCTCTGATTCCTGCCGGCTAGCTAGCTGAGTGTGAAGTTTGAATGTCCATGTAGATTGTGGTGGGTCACCACAAACTCATGTAGTCATCATGTAGTAATCTTAACTCATGACAGTCAAGTGGTTAAGTCGCGCGATAGATGCTGTGGTCCTGTGGTAACGTATCGTCACTTCCTGTATGTCGTCCTTCCTGTATGTATAACGTCACCTCCCTGCTGGCTGTTGGTGTGATTTGCTCTGCGCTTAGCTCTCCTGAGGATTATTGCCTTTAACTGCACTTTAATCACTTTTCTTCCATCTACAGTCACCTCTCACTGCTTTTTAACAAGCCTCTTGCACCTGTGTGTGCACTCAGTGTCACCTAATCACCCTCTTTAGCCTTCTGTTCACCTTTCATCGGTGTTTGTGTTAGCTTCGGGTTAGCCACTAGCCATGACTACTAGCTCTCCTTCCCCTTCTCCTCTGGTGTGCTCTCTGTGTCAGATGTTTAGCTACACCTCTGCCTCTTTTAGTGATAATGGTAAATGTAATAAATATTGTCTTTTTGAGGCGCTCGAGGCGAGGTTGTGTGATTTGGAATCCCGGCTCCACTGCATTGAAACACCATCAGTGCCAGTTAATAATGACGGACTCCCCTTAGCTGCAGTGGAGCACCCTAGCACAGGGACTGCTAGCCATCTCCTGGCTTCCACCTCTCCTGAGCAGCCAGAAGAGAACGGGTGGGTGACGGTGAAAAGGAAACATAGTCGCAAGCCCCTGGTTCACCACCGACCTGTTCATGTTTCTAATCGTTATTCCCCGCTCAGCGACACAACTGCTGAGGAAAAAACTCTGATCATTGGTGACTCTATAGTCAGAAACGTGAACCTAGAGATTCCAGCGGCCATAGTCAAATGCATTCCCGGGGTCAGAGCAGTCAACTTCGAGTCAAATTTGAAAATGCTGGCTTAAAGTAACTGTAAATAATCCACAATTGTTATCCACGGCAGTATTAACAGCATCGAACTCCGGCAGTCGGAAGTCACAAAACTTAGTGTGGCATCAGTGTGTAACTTTGCCAAAACAATGTCTGCCTCTGTAGTATTCTCTGGGCCCCTCCCCAACCTGACCAATGATGACATGTTTAGCCGCATGTCTTCCTTCAGCCATTGGCTGTCTGTGTGGTGTCCTGCAAACAGTGTGGGCTACATAGACAATTGGAACTCATTTTGGTGAAAACCTGTTCTTATTAGGCGACACGGCATCCATCCCACTTTGGATGGTGCATCTCTTTTATCCAACAATCTGGCATCATTTTTATCCAAATTTCCAAAGCCTTGACTACTCAGAGTTAGGACCAGGAAGCAGAATCGCAGTCTTACACGCCTCTCTGCAGGTTCTTTCCATCCGCCACCCCTCAACTTAGCCCCTGTCTTCCCCACCAGAGAATCATTGTCTGCTCCCTCTAAAGTAAATAAAAATATAATGCATAAGCATCCCAAAGTGATTAAACAAAAAGTCGGTAAAACTCAAATTAAACATGAAACCTCTAAATTTAATGACTTGGCCTCTGTCCCTCTTCATAATTTAAAAATTAAATGCGGTTTGTTAAATATTAGGTCTCTAACTCCCAAGTCTCTGCTCATCTATGATCTGTTAATCGATCATCATATTGATTTACTATCCCTTACAGAGATTTGGTTAGGGCAAGAGGATTATATTGATTTAAATGAATCAACTCCCTCTGGTTACTTAAACTGTCAAAATCCCAGATGTTCTGGTCATGGAGAAGGAGTAGCAACAATTTACCATTCCAAATTTCGAGTGAATGTAAAGCAAAAAACATGTTGTAATTCCTTTGAGGGCCTGGTCCTCAGTATTGGGCATGTAAGTAATTTTAGGTTAAACCCAATTTTATTTGCCATAGTTTATCATCCTCCCTCAGCCTTCTCAGAGTTTTTATCCAAATTTGCTGAATTCTTAGCGGATTTAGTGCTGAAATCAGATAGAATAATTATAGTAGGGGACTTTAATATACATGTAGATGTAGATAGTGATTGCCTAAATATGGCATTTAATTCAATATTAGACTCGATGGGGTTTTCTCAGAAAGTAGGAAATTCTACCCATTATCTCCACCACAAGTTGGACCTTGTTCTGACATACGGCATAGAAATAGAAAATCTGGTAGTGTCTCCTCATAACCCTATACTGTCAGTCCATTATCTCTTAACTTTTAATCTTATTATTTCTGACTATTTGGCTCCTAAGGAAAAATATTGCTACAGTAGATGCCTCTCAGATGATGCTGTTACCAAATTTAAGCAGATTGTTTCTGTTATAATTAGTTAGCTGGAGGCTCACGTGCAAGGCAACTAACACCAGAGGAAGCACTCAGACAAAGGGAAGACGTTTTTACATAAATTATTGAAAACACACAAAGTAGAAAAACAGCAAACACCGAGGAACCCACAGCCTAGAGGGGGACAGAGAAAGAGAGCTTATTAGCGGCAAAGGATAATACTAGGAATGAGGAGTGTGAACTGGGGATTTCTTACAGAAATGAGCAGAGGACCCTGCAGTGAAACCCAGCGAAGGCAGGCAGAGGAGCCAGCGGGGCTGAGCTGGCAGGAGGAACTGGAGAAGGGAGAGGTGTGGGAATGGAGCTGGGGAGAGGACTGACCAGGTGGAGTTGGAGAGCTTCTGATGGAATGGTGAGAGTAAGTGAGCATGCCGCAGTCCCGGGGACACACTGCTGAGACGGCAGCAACCTGGGGAAAGAGGAAGAGAAGTTAGGCTTGGGTTTCAGTTTAAGAGCTTGACCACTATTAACGGCAGCAGCACCCAATGGTCCAGCCCTGGAGCATTCACAAACTGATCCTTTTAAGTGCTGGCAGCAAGGAGACAGCAGGTGTGTCCACTCACACAGGTGCACTGATGACCTGCAGAGACGGGAAACAGGCAAGAAACCTCCCACAGGATGGGAGGGGGACCGCGCTCACCCGATCATCACAGTCCCCCCCCCCCAAAAGGGGCCCCTCCTTGCAACCCTCCAGGCTTGTTGGGATGAGCCTGGTGAAAGGCTCGGACCATCCCCTTGTCATGGAAGTTGGAACCGGGGATTCATGATCTTTCTTCTTGTCAGTCGCCTTTCCAATGTACCAGGTACTGTAAACCCCGGCCCTGACAGTGAACATCCAGAATCCTCTGCACGGTGTAGGTGGTCTGGCCATCGAGGATCCAGGGAGGAGGAGGTGGCTTCCAGGGGTGGGGAGAGAGGGCTGGCATAGAGGGGCTTTATCTTGGAAACGTGGAAGGTAGGATGGATGCAGAGTGTCAGCGGCAACTTCAGACGAACCATCACGTCATTGATGACCCTAGTGATGGCAAAAGGGCCCAGGAAGCGGGGTGACAGTTTCCTAGATTTGGCCTTCAATGGAATCTGATCTGCCCATCTGCAGTCGGTGTACTGGCTGTTCCACTCAGTCGAGCGGAGAAGGGCAGCCCGGGTGGGCCTCCACAGCTGACGGCAGCGGCGAGCGTGAGCCTCCACTGAAGGGACACCGACCTCTCTCTCCGCCATGGGCAATGGGGGGGGTGGATATAGCCCATAGAGGCCTTTAACGGCATCAATCTGATGGCAGAGGAGATGGCTGAATTATGGGCATACTCCACCCAGGTCAGATGGGAGCTCCAGGTAGTAGGGTTGCAGGAAGCCACACATCTCAGGTTGGCCTCCAGGGATTGGTTAGCACGCTCAGCCTGCACGTTGCTGTGAGGGTGGTAACCGGAAGTGAGACTGACTGTGGTGCTGAGGGAGTGACAGAAGGATTTCCAAACTTGAGATGTGAATTGGGGTTTATAGCAGACGTGCTCGGAAACGGTGACCAACTTGTTGCGTAATTGTTTGTAACTGCTCTGTGAGCACGGCCACCTGATGCTCCATGGTGTCTAACTGGAAAAGTGCGGAGTGCTCCCCTGATGTAGCGCCCGCTGAGCCTCGATCCTGGCTGGACCGTTCTGTCATAATTAGTTAGCTGGAGACTCATGTGCAAGGCAACTAACACCAGAGGAAGGACTCAGACATGGGAAAGACGTTTTTATGTAAATTTATTGAAAACACACAAAAGTAGAAAAAACAGCACACGCCGAGGAACCCACAGCCTAGAGGGGGACAGAGAAAGAGAGCTGATTTGCGGCAGTGGATAATACTAGGAATAAGGAGTGTGAGCTGGGGATTTCTTACAGAAATGAGCAGAGGACCCGCAGTGAAATCCAACGAAGGCAGGTGCAGAGGCCAGCGGGACTGAGCTGGCAAGAGGAGCTGGAGAAGGGAGAGGTGTGGGAATGGAGCTGGGAAGAGGACTGACCGGGTGGAGTTGGAAAGCTTCTGATGGAATGGTGAGAGTAGGTGAGCACGCCGCAATCCCGAGGACACACCACTGAGACGGCAGCAACCTGGGGAAAGAGGAAGAGAAGAGAAGTTAGGCTTGGGTTTCAGTTTAAGAGCTTGACCACTATTAACGGCAACAGTACCCAATGGTCCAGCCCTGGAGCATTCACAAACTGATCCTTTTAAGCACTGGCAGTGAGGAGACAGCAGGTGCGTCCACTCACACAGGTGCACTGATGACCTGCAGAGCCGGGAAACAGACAAGGAACCTCCCACATGAGGGGAGGGGGAGCGCGCTCACCCGATCATCACAGTTTCCTCTATGCCATGTGTCAACACAATGGAGATAAGCTATGGAGGGCTTGTTCCTTCTGTAACTGATAGCATGGTAGATGGTGTGACAGCTTCTCTGCATCAGATCCTAGACATGATGGCCCCTTTACAAAAGAAAAAGTCTAATCAGAGATTTCTAACTCCTTTGTTCAACACAGAAACTCATACCTTAAAACAGAAGACATGTCAGTTAGAAAGAAAATGGTGTTCCACTAAATTAGATGAAATCTATTTAGCTTGGAGAAATCAACTTCTAATTTAAAAAAAAAAAAATCTCTTAGGAAAGCTAGAACAAGTTATTATTCCGCATTAATAGAAGAGAACAAGAATAATCCCAGGTTTCTTTTCAGCACTGCAGCCAGGCTGACAAAGAGTCAGGACTCTGTCAATCGTAGCATTCCCTTAGAGCTTACTAGTCAGGACATTATGAACTTCTTCAATAATAAAATTTCATCTATCAGAGATAAATCAGTCAGATTCTTCCCACCGTTAACTTAAATACAGTAACTACTACAACTCCTTCAACTATCTGTTTGGTTGAGTTTACTCCAACTGATCTTTGAGAGTCAGATAAAATAATTTCCTCATCCAAGCCTTTAACTTGTCTTTTTAGAACCTATTCCTACCAGGCTGTTTAAAGAAGTCTTCCCATTTATTGGTAGCTCTATTTTTCAAATAATCAGTTCTTCATTAACATTAGGCCATGTACCGCAGGCTTTTAAACCTGCTGTAATTAAACCCTTACTTAAAAAGCCAATGCTGGATTCAGGAGTTTTAGCTAACTATAGACCAATTGCTAATCTGCCTTTCATTTCAAAAATCTTAGAAAGAGTTGTTGCTACGCCATTATTTGACCACTTGCAGGGAAATGGTTTATTTGAAGAGTTTCAATCTGGGTTTAGAATCCATCATAGTACTGAAACAGCTTTAGTGAAGGTCACTAATGACCTCCTTATTACATCTGATAATGGACTTGTTTCTGTACTTGTCATTTTGGACCTTAGTGCAGCTTTTGATATTATTTATCATAATATTTTACTTGATAGTGTCACGATCTTAGCATGGGGGGATCCCGCCGTGCTCTGTTTCTTTGCCTTTTTTCTATATTTGTATGGTATTGTATTTTTGAATTCTAATTCCTGTTATTTTATCTTCAGTTGATTTTCACACATTCTGTATTGTTACCTCCGCCAAGGAGGTTATGTTTTCATCGGCGTTGGTTTGTCTGTCTGTCTGTCTGTCTGTTTGTTAGCAAGATAACTCAAAAAGTTATGGACGGATTTTCATGAAATTTTCACAGATTGTCAGAAAAGGGGTATCCTACAGATGATTAGATTTTGGTGGTGATCCGGATCACCGTCCAGAAGAAAACCGCCATTACGGAAAATGCGATTTTCGTGAATAACTACTGAACCACTAATCCTATCATTGTGAATCCAATTGCTAGTCATATGTTTTCATTGTCAAGGAATCTGAAAACGTACACACAAACACTGTATGGGGGAACTGTGGTGCTTGGCGGAGGTCTGCGCTCTCCGAGTGCTTTTCTAGTTTCTTAGTATGATTTATTTTCCTGTTTGTGTTCATTGTAGGTTTGTTATTTACATGGTTGGATTTACTTGTTTTTATTTGCCATATTATAGTTGTATCTTGTTGTGTTTTTTTCTCTTTCTCTCCTTCTTTGGGGCTGCAGCTGTCAGTGGCACTTCCGGGTTTTTTGCTCTGTTGTGGGCAGTGCTCCTGTCAGCTGTCAGTCCCATCTTCTCCCTCTCACTACTCCCAGCTGATTTCTGTTGTAATCATTGTCACCTCTTGCCCGCTCATGTGATTCACACCTGCAGTCACTTGTTATCATTTGTTTTTGGCCTTATTTAAGGACTGTTATTTTCTTCTTTCTTTGCCGGAGTCTATCCTACTAGTCTCCACTGGAACCCAGCCCCTGTTCTGATGTGCCTCACTTGTAAGTTTGTTTTTCTGTGATCAGTTTGGATTTTCTGTTTGTGCGCCATTTCGACTTTGTGTTTGGGTTTTCAATAAATACCACAAACCACAGTTCAGCGTCTGGGACTCTTCTCTCTGCTGTTCGGGCAATTCATGACAGATAGACTAGAGCACCTTGTTGGACTTAATGGAACTTCGTTGTAGTGGTTTAGATCTTGTTTATCTGATAGGTTCCAGTTTGTTCATGTCAATAATGAGCTTTCTTCCAACTCAAAGCTCAGTCATGGAGTTCCACAGGGATCTGTGCTAGGCCCTATTCTTTTTAGTTTACATATGCTTCCGCTAGGCAACATTATTATAAAGCACTGTATACATTTACATTGTTATGCAAATGACACACAATGATACTTGTCATTGAAGCCAGATGATAGTAATCAATTAGCCAAGTTAGAGGCCTGTCTTAACCCTTTAATTGTCCAGCTGTCATAAAGCATGTGCATCACCCACTGCCTGTGTCGCAGGTCTGCACCTGTCATGTGATGTGTCCAAAAAGCACAGAAAACCCAGTTGTACCAAGCATTTCACATTGCAAGATGTCAGACACGTATAGCTTACTGCTCTTCACTGGAGGACTGGGGGACTTCACCCAAATGAACCGCCTCAAACATCAGTTCTGGAAACGTGAAGAAGAGAATTTAAACAAAGGCTCCATCCCAACATATATTTCCGCACGGACGAAGCATTTGCTCCAAATTTTGCAAACTATGATTCTAAAAAGAGACTATTTAGCTTCTGAAGGGAAATATCTACCTTCTGTGATAACAAAGGATGGCCAAAGCAGGTACAGTTATGTCTGCCATCGACCAGAGCTACATATGACTGGAGAGAACAATAGTGCCAGTTCGGCAGCATTATGTAAGCGAAATTGAAGTGGAATAATTCATAACATACATGTGACAGTTTCTGGATGTGGGAGAGAAAGTGAAAATGACTGGCAGAAGATCAAATAAGGACCATGGATGACAAAATGGTCGAATGAAGACACAACGAGCAGTAGATCTGATTGGGGTTTTTTTATCGGTTTGTGTACATTCTACTGATTTTCTGGTTCATATAATCTGAAGATAAGATAAGGAAAAAAAACCAATGACAAAAAAACAAAACCATCCTTTGTGTAAATATGTCCAAAGTCCACTTTTGACTGAAAGTTATGTAATTTGATATGGCTGCTGTCACATTATGCAAATTAGATGCATAAATTTACTCCTATCTCAAACTTTGGATCATATTCTACGTCTTTCTAATTGACAGTAAGCCATTATCTCTTGCCACTTTCAAGCTACAGCCTTTGGAATTTGTCATATCTAAACTGAATATTTTCTTGAAAAAAAACTTGACTGCCAGAGGGTGGTGAACTGACGGGAGCGCTGCTGTGCTACAGACAGAAAATGGGTTAAGGAAATCAAAGCTTAGATGACTTTGAGGCGGCATGGAAAAATAAGCTGCCAGTGCTGTGGTTTTAAGCAGGTTTTATTATATCATGTCGCCTTCACGGGATCCCCTCTCCGGTGCATAGTGGAGCAGCCCGGAGCGGGATCCCTAAGCTCTCAGAGAAGGAGAGGAGGACACGTGTGTGTCTACCAGTTGCAGGATCAGAGTGAGAGAAGAAGAGTAAGAGAAAGATTGCGTTACAGAGTTGCACCTTAAATACTTGATCATAACAATACATCAAAGAGACGTACCCCACAGTTTAGAATGATCAAAGGGACAACAGAACAGGCAGGAGGTATTTGCATTTGTAAGACATACATCACAATGGGCAGATTAGCTAGACCTCGCTCCAAGTGTCAGACAAAGAGGCTAACAAGCACATCTACATATTGATCTGAGTCTCTAGGTCACAGTAAGGGCAAAATGCATGAATACAAAGGATGAAAGGCATCGATTAACATCACATAGGTGAGACAGAAGAAACTGGTCTACCTGTAGACATTAATACACCAAAGCACATCTAAGATGCTCAGAAAAAGCATAGTAAGGACAAGCCATATGCACACTATATAGAATGGCGCATTACATCACAACACATGCATGTTTGCATCACAAATACATGAATGGCACATTGCTTCTCAGTAGTGTAGCAGGAAAACAGAGAAAAGAGGGCTGAGTGTCCTTAGTCTGTTGTGGGGTTAAAACGAACCGCCACACACGCTCCCCCCCAGAGGACGCGGCAGGGGGTCGCGACCTCGATAATCCATCTGTGTGAGCGAGCTGTGGGAGAAGCTCGCTGCAGGCGGAGGGGGAGGGAGGGGAGGGGAGGGGTAGTAAGTGCCGGCAGGAGCTGTGAAATCGTCCTGAGCCGCGCAAAAATTGCTTGTGGGTCCGCAATGTCGAAGGGCTGGTCCCGTTGAACGTGCAGCGGTCCACAAGAAGAAAAATTAGTCTCTGACTCCTCTCGTGGCCATGAAGAAAAGCAGGAGCGGCTGTAAGAGAGAAAGTAAACAAAGCAGGGGGGACTGTTGGTTTTGGGTGCTGAAGCAACCCCAAAGCTCCCGGGAACAGCTGACGGCTGAAATCCCGTTGTGCCGTGGCTAAGACCATTAAAAAATCCAGTGGCGAGCTGCGTGCTTGCTTCAGGTGAACGAGCAACCCTGAAGGTTCTGAGGGCAGCGGCGGAGGACGATGGCGGTCTGTGGCGTGGCTGAGACTGTTAACAAATCCTTCCAGTATGCTGTATGCGTACCTCAGGTGAGCGAGCAGCCCTGAAAGGCAGCGGCGAAGGAGGAAGGCAGTCTGTGGAGCCGTTACTTGTCCCATGCGTGATGCGCCGTCCTTGTAACTCCCCGGTGCGTGCGCGGGGGTTCAGTGCGTGGGTGGGCCGCTGGAGTGGTGAGTCAGGGTGCAGAAACTTGGCGGAGATCAGCGCAGACGGCGCCAATAAAATCCAGGTTGAGCTGTTGCTGTAGATTTGGCCATGGTGCGTTGGAGCGTTGAGAGGAAATAGACGATCTTTAGTCCCTCAGGCCCGTGCAGAGGCGTTGGAGCGGCGGGAGGGAATAGACGATCTTTTGTTCCTCAGGCTCATGCAGCTGCGTTGGCGCGGTGTGAGGAAGTGGACGATCGTTGTCGCTCGTGCGGCCATGGTGCGTTCAGTTCCACGCGCTGCACTCCCCGTCGGCCCTGGAGGTTGCCGTCGTGGAGAGAGGACGAGGTGCGTGCGCTCTCAGTGAGAGCGGCCGGTCCAGCGTGGTTGTGCAGATCTCAGGCGACGGAGCATTCATGCCCGGGTGTTGCGTTCGCTGGCCGCTCGTTTTTTTCAGCGTCGGTTCGCCAGCGTGGCCATCCAAAACAGAAGGCTGCGTTGCACAAAACGTGTGCGTCTTCAAGGGGCCACCAACGCAGCTGTGTGGCTGTCCAGCTCGGAAGGTTGCTTTCGCACAAAACGTGTGCGTGTTGGAGGGGTCACCAGTGAGGCGGCATGGTAAAATAAGCTGCCAGTGCTGTGGTTTTAAGCAGGTTTTATTATATCATGTCGCCTTCACGGGATCCCCTCTCCGGTGCATAGTGGAGCAGCCCGGAGCGGGATCCCTAAGCTCTCAGAGAAGGAGAGGAGGACACGTGTGTGTCTACCAGTTGCAGGATCAGAGTGAGAGAAGAAGAGTAAGAGAAAGATTGCGTTACAGAGTTGCACCTTAAATACTTGATCATAACAATACATCAAAGAGACGTACCCCACAGTTTAGAATGATCAAAGGGACAACAGAACAGGCAGGAGGTATTTGCATTTGTAAGACATACATCACAATGGGCAGATTAGCTAGACCTCGCTCCAAGTGTCAGACAAAGAGGCTAACAAGCACATCTACATATTGATCTGAGTCTCTAGGTCACAGTAAGGGCAAAATGCATGAATACAAAGGATGAAAGGCATCGATTAACATCACATAGGTGAGACAGAAGAAACTGGTCTACCTGTAGACATTAATACACCAAAGCACATCTAAGATGCTCAGAAAAAGCATAGTAAGGACAAGCCATATGCACACTATATAGAATGGCGCATTACATCACAACACATGCATGTTTGCATCACAAATACATGAATGGCACATTGCTTCTCAGTAGTGTAGCAGGAAAACAGAGAAAAGAGGGCTGAGTGTCCTTAGTCTGTTGTGGGGTTAAAACGAACCGCCACAACTTGTAATTTCTTGCTATTAAATTCAGATAAGACTGAAGTCATTCCAGTTGGTCCAAAAAAACCCTTAGAAATTCCTTTCCAAATCAAACTCTTAGTTTGGATGCAGTTACCCTTTCTCTTAATAGTTCTGTGAGGAACCTTGGATTTATTTTTGATCAAGATCTGTTTTTTTTTAATTTACATATTCAACTTGTTTCTAAGACTGCCTTCTGTCATTTGCGTAATACTGCCAAGATTAGGAGCATTTTGTCTGAGTGATGCTGAGAAACTAATCCATGCTTTTGTTAGCTCTAGATTAGATTATTGTAACTCTTTATTATCAGGCTGTCCTAAAACATCTTTAAAAAGTCACCAGCTGATCCAAAATGCTGCAGCAAGAGTTTTAACAGGTACTAGAAAGAGAGATCATATCCCTCCAGTTCCGGCCTCCCTTCATTAGCTTCCCATAGAATTTAGAATTATGTTTAAAAGCCTTGTTCTCACTTACAAAGCTCTAAATAATCATGCCCTTTTTTATTTAAAAGATTTAATACTACCCTATCATCCTAACAGAGCACTACACTCCCAAAATGCAGGATTACTTGTAATACTTACAATCTTCAAAAACACTACGGGAGGCAGAGCCTTCACTTATCAAGCTCCTCTCCCTTGGAACCAGCTGCCAATCTGGATTTGGGAGTCAGACTCAATCTCTGTTTTTGAGAATAGGGTTAAAACCTTCCTTTTTGATATAGCCTATAATTAGGGTGGGATTAGGTGCCCCTGAACCCTCCTTTAGTTATGCTGCTAATAGGTTTAGACAGCCGGGGGACCTCCAACAATGCATTGAGCTTCACTCCTTTCTTCACTCTCAATGAAATATTTTTGCTGGTCATTAACCCTTACGCTGTGACATTTTGTGTGCCCCTAGTGGCAGAGCCCGGCGCTGCGCCTGTCAACTCATAATAACGTGTCAAACACTCCCCAGCTGTACTGAGGATTTGTACTGATCATGCCAGTTCACAAGGTGGCAGGCACGCGTTGGAGGAATCATGGATGACACATAATACACCAAAGAGGAAGAAATACTTCCTTCTTCTTGTACTGTGGGATTAGACCAAAACAAATATGGCCGCTACCGATCCTTGTAGAGAGGAAAATCGCTCCACTTCTGTGCAGTTTTATAAGATAAATAGCGCCAGAATAAAAGCGAAATTAAGGTGAAATAATCAATAACAGTTTGTGGATGTAGGAGAGAAAGCTAAAATGACCGGGAGAGGACAAAATAGTGACCAGAATTCAGCAAAAGGACGTCAGTAAGTGACGAATGTCTTTGTTTGTTTGTATGCAAATTAGATGCGTAAATTTACTGCTATCTCAAACTTTGGATCATATTTTACATCTTTCTAATTGATAGTAAGCCATTATCTCTTACCACTTTCAAGTTGGAAAGTTGTGACATGTGATCTGAATATTTTCTTGAAAAAAATCTTTACCACTGTTGACCACTAGGGGTTATGTCACAGTTTGGTGACATACACAGACAGAGCTCTGTTTGTTCTCTCCCATAGATTGAGTCATGCTGTTTGCTCTCTACATGTCTGGTCTTTTCTTCTTCTTATCTATCCCCTCACCCAACAGCCAGTCACAGCAGATGACTGCCCCTCCCTGAGCCTGGTTCCGCTGGAGGTTTCTTCTTGCTAAAAGGGAGTTATTCCTCTCCACTGTCACCAAGTGCTTGCTCAAAGGGGATTGCCTGACTGCTGGGGTCTTTCTGCAATTGTGGGGGTTTCCCCTACAGTTGAAAGTGCTATGAGATGATTGTTGTTATGAAATGGCGCTATATAAATACAGTTTAATTGTATTGAATAGATTAAGTCACGTAATGATAAACATCACAGTGATGTGCTGATGCTTCTGAAGATGACTGCAGGTGTTAGTCAAAACATGTTAAAATAAAAAACAAACATCTACCTTTTTGCTTGACAAAAAAGACTATATGAATTTTGGAAAAAGAAGACAAAATGAACATACATAAGTATTTTGATGTATTAAGTCATGCATGGAAAATTAAAAACAGGTTTTAAATTATTCCTTTGAGAGTGGTTCTCCATTTCATCATACTAATTTTGAATCACAAATTAAATTTGAGTAAACACTGTAGGATTGTAAGCTTCAGCATCCTCGGGCTTCCATACATGCTGACACATTCAAACATATTTAAACACACAAACAAACACATGTACACACTGAACTGAATGTGGCTCCGCTCCCACAGGAATGCACAAGAAGTCCCTGGAAATGTCGAAGAAGTCATCCAGCCCTCCGCCGGTGGATTCCTGCTGTGATGCATCAGCGCGGCACAGCAGCGGATGTGAACGGCGGGACTGCGAGGAGGAGGAGCTCATGGAGGAGGAAGAGGAGGAGGCTATAGATCTGTCCAGCTCCTCCAAACAGCAGCAGCAGGAAGAAGGCGGGGCCTCCATAAGGACTGCCTCCCCGCCACGTCGGCCCAGCAGCAGCAAATCAGAACACAGCTAAAGTTTGAGCCAAGGAGGCGGTCTTTGGACAACACTGGGATTTGATTGGCTCATCTTTTCAGGAATCATCTGTCATTATGCAGAGTTATGCTAGTTAGCTATTAGCCACTGCCAGCCGCTAAAATAAAATGAAATGAATTATTTATTATAGTTTTTAATTATTTAAATGTTTTATGTTTGTATTCTTTCTCATTTATTTGGTTATTTTAAACTGTATTTAAATTGCCCTATTTAATATTGGCATGAAAAATAAAGGGAATGTTAGAATATGAAAGTTTTAAATTTCTGTGGCCGTATTGGAACAATCATGATTTTACATCATAGCAAAACTTTAAAAACACAATAAAAGGGTTGAATTGTTGAAATAGAAAAAACAAATTACCAGTATATAATAATGATCAATAATTGTAGGATTATTTTGCTACTGTTGCAAAGTCAGTTTGCTAATAGCATGCTAACATATAACTGCTAAATATGATTTAAATGGAACCAGAAGTTAAAGAAATTTAGACAATTCAAACAGAAGCTAATTTATTTATTTATTTGTTTATTTATTTGTCCCAGACAGTAAGCAAGATAAGATTAGCTGTGCTCTTTGGAAAGAAACGCTATCATGACGTCTGATGTCAGCCTAGGGTCTGTTGTTAGTCGGAAGTTGGATGCTAGCTAGTGGCCTGATATTAATTATCAAACTGCTGTTAGCTGGCAGTTTAACATTGGCCTATGGTCAGATGTTAGCCAGCGTTCTGATGTTAGCCTACAGTCAGATGTTAACCATCAGTTTAACATTAGCTGGTGGTCCAGTGTTAACCGGCAGTGCAATGCTAACTGCTGGTCTGATGTTAACCGGCAGTTTAAGGTTAGCTGCTGGTTCGATGTTAACTGGCAGTTTAAGGTTAGCTGCTGGTCCGATGTTAAGTGGCAGTTTAATGTTAGCTGGCAGGCCGATGTTAACTAGCACTTTAACATTAGCTGGCAGTCCCATGTTAACCAACAGTTTAACGTTAGCTGCTGGTCCAATGTTAACTGGCGGTTTAACGTTAGCTGCCGATCTGATGTTACTGTAACTAGCGGTTTAACGTTAGCTGCCGGTCCAATGTTAACCGGCATTTTAGCGTTAGCTGGTGGTCTGACATCCTTTAAAGTTTGTGGATGAACTTTCTTCGTAAACAGATGGGACGATGTAAATAAGACATTTGTGTGTCATATCTGTGTCGTAGCCAGAGTTTGTTTCATGTCTCTGAGCTTTTATTTTATGTTTTAACTTCCTGTTGGTTTCTGTTTTTAATAGTCGGACCTGAATGAAAACCTGTGAATGTAATATTTAAAATTCTCTTTATTATTAAAAAGTGGATGGGGGAGATTCAGAGAGCTGAAAATAAAAATGGATTTTTGGACTTTTATGTTGTTTATTGTTACAAAAACAGTAGAACTTTTATATTACTTTTAATACTTTATTTAAATTATTTTACCCATGAAAGACCCGAGAGGAGGGGAATGGGGAGACTAGGTGTGGGGAGGGGGAAAGAAAAGGGAGAGGAACAGAAAAAAGAGAAACAAACCAACAACTAAAACGAACAGAAGACAGACTGCTTCTTACACCAAAGAAGTCTCAACATGAGTCTGGTATCCGCATCTGTTAAAGGGAAGACATTTGTGTATGCACATCCGTGTGCATGTGTATGAGCGTGCACGCAAAATAAGTGTGCATGTGAGTGGTTTGTCAGAAACCCAGAAACCCAGAGCAAGCAGGACAACGCCATTATCCCCCACAGAGCACAAATGTCAAAGGCCAACAAGCCCCAGGAGAGCCAGGCATCTGCCCCAGGAGGGATGGCTGAGGGAGGCTAGGCCGCTAGGCAGCCAGCGTGGCGGGCTCACGCCCCCAGACCAGCCAACCCCTCGCTCCACCAGCAGGGCCAACGTCAGACCCCGGGCAACAGGCACCAGGTGGCCAGCGCCCCCACCCTCCTGGCTGGAGACAAGCCCACACCCTCAGCATGAGCCCCCCCCAGGCACCTCCCACAGTGGGCCCACCCCCACCCCAGCACCACCACTGCACACCCCGGGGACCCTCACACCCAAAGAAGACACTACCTCCTCAATCCAGCACCTCCCAACCAACAAACACACCTATTCCCATGCATTCACACCCTCATGCTCTCATACGCACCCACACAGGCTCACTCACTTTTGTTCACCCTCTCCCCCACACAATCCCACACTCGCATTCCTGGACCCACCTACTCTCTCCCACTCCTGTACCCGCTCAATCTCGCTCCCACTCCCACTCGCCCTCAGAGTCACCTGCACTCACTCATATTCACCCATACACACACTCTCACTCGCACTCAGACCTACTCACAACCATTCGTGCTCTCCCCTACACACTTACCCACACTCATTCACCCTTATTACTTAGGGCGACTGCGATGCAGATGCAGCGAGCATGAACCTGCAATGGCCGGGGAGATCGTCAGCGCAGGCCAGCAGCCGCCCCCCTGCCGATCCACCCCAGGGCGGCCGCGGCCACAGAAGCAGACGACCACCCCCAATGCCCACCCGAGCGATTGATCAGTGGACCACTGCAGGCACTCCGAGATGCCACTCGACATGCGAAGCGCCACACAAAACCGCCCCACCATCATATCACTACTCATCACTCCCTCACTCTTGCTTACTCTCTTATTCAATCACTCTCTCACTCCCTTGCTCGCATCTATTCATTTGGCAGCACCCAGGGATTTTGACAACTTGACGGGCCCCAGGCCTCCCACCAGGCCTCCAGCAAAGGAAGGGAACAGGGGTGGGAGAAGACCCCCAACCCCACTTCCCCATACACGAATCATGATGGGTGTGTGTCAGTTATGTGATGTGATTGTGTGCAGGTGTGTGAACTACCAGAGTGCAGTTAAAATTGGGGGGGATGGTGGTTGGAGCACCATTAGCCACTGTGATAGGCAGCGGGGCTCCCATCCCCCCAAGCCCTCAGTATCTAAAATGCAGTTAAAATTGAGGTGAGGGTGGCCACACTGCGCAGCAGACAGAGGTATTCCCTTCACCGACACAATGCGGCACACCCCCACCCCAAAACCCTAAGTGTATTCAAGAAGATGTATATTCCACCCAGAATCGGTGAGGGGAGGGGGAGAAGTAAGACTGAGAGGGAGGTGGTCCAAAAGGGAGCCCCCCCCCCCCACACACACACACCAGAAGCCAGCTTGCAAACTGGTTCAGGAGGCCACCCACTGCCCCCAGATCCCAACCCAGGGTGAGGGCCACCAGGCCGAGCAGCCCAGGACCCACCAGCATCACGTCCTGGTGCTCCCAGCCCCACAGGCATGATGGAGCAGCCACACCCACACCCACTCCCACACATTTTGCACTCACAAACATACACAACAACAATAATCACAATAATGAACAATGAGCTGGACCCATACGGCACCCCAGACACCAAGCTACACCCCAGAGTGCCCACCGCAAGTCCACCAACCACCCATCCCGAACACACACCATCAGCAGCAGGCCACCCTGCAGCCACAGCCACCCCGGAGCAAACCGGCAGCAACACGGCTGCCAACTCGCGTCAACAGCACCCCAACCACCCCCAAGCACCCACCCACACCCAGCACCAAGGACACCAGAGGTAATGCGACAAACCGCCCTGCCCAGTGACACAACAGCAGGGCGCCGGTAAAAGCAGGGCCCGAACCGCCAAGTCCCAGGCCACCAAATGGCCAACCCTACCTCTGCCACCCAACTAGGTCCCCCCACCCACACACACATCCTCCACCCCTGCACATCCACCCACAAGTACCCGCACCTGCACACACACACACCCACCCTCATGTGCACACACACACTCACATCACACATGCCCACCTACTCCCACACACAACCCCGCATGCCCACACACAACACACACATGCGCACGCACCCACATCCACACCTGCACACACACGAACCCACACACACCCACACTCATGCACACCTGCACACACACATGTGCACACATACTCACACATGTACACACACACACACACATACACACTCTCACCCACACTCTCAGGCCCTGGAGGACAGGGGGACCCCCCGGAATGCAGGCACCAGTCCCCAGAGCGCCGCCAATGCCCCGGGGAGGGCACGACCCCATCGCACAAGGATACAGCAGGGCTGGCCTGCACCACCGGTGCACACCCGACCCCGACCCAGAGGGGGAACGCCCCCCAGCACCAGGGGCCCAGGGCAAGGCCCAGCCCCACCCAGGAGGCAAGGTCAGCCGGCCAGGGGTCACGGCCCACCCCCCCAGCCCACCCCACAGCCCCCACCAACCCTCCCAGGCCAGACACACAGCCAACCCGGAACAGGCTCCCCGGACACTGGCCCCAATGGGTAACAGAAACCCCTTGTGGTCAGGGTGCAGCCAGCCGCCAGAGGCACCAAGGAGAGCAAACCCCTGCCCCCCACCCCTCGGGTTATAGAATTAAAAAGCGGGGACCAGAGAGAATTGAATTCAGCCAATTGCTTATTTGAGGAGGCAGGTATTCTCTCCAGGTTAAATAATCTGATAGTAGGTTATTATAGTGAGTCGTGCATAAATTATTTCTTGATTTCCAACTCATGAGGATAGTTTTCTTTGTGATGCATAAGTCAGTGCAAACCATGTGTGACATCCTTGCCTCTATATTTATTTCACTTAAATCACCTAATAAGCAAATTGTGGGTGAAGATGGGATACAATACCCAAGCCATGCCGATAAGTCTTCACATGTCTTCTGCCAGAACTTTTGGACCAGTGCACAGGATCACATAGCATGCATATAACTATCTGGAACATTGCTGGTGCAGTGGGAGCAGATATTTGTGTGACTCAGGCCCATTTTGAACATCCTTTGTCCAGTGTAATGAGTTCCATGTAGAACTTTGTACTGTATGAGTTGTAAATGAGTGGTGGCTCAGTTGGTAGAGCATCCGCCCCACACCCGGGAGGCAGGGGTTCAAATCCCGGCCGGGTCATGCCGAAGACCATATAAAAGTGAAACTTTCTGCCATCCAGCTTGGTGCTCAGCAATAAATGGAATGGAGGAGGGAACTCTGTGGCGGCGCCTTGCATGGCAGCGGCCCTCTGATTCTGCACTTGGGGTGTGTGTGATTTACACTGTAGATCGGTAAAGCACAATCTCGTTCTGCTGTACATGATTGGCTGTAAGGCTGAATGACAATAAGGGTGAAAAAAAAAAAAAAATTAGAGTTTTTAGTCATTTGTGTCCAGACGCTTTCATCCTTATTGATCAGTAAGTCTGTCTCCCATTTTGATTTTGGAAGAGATACTGACTCATCCAGTTTTGATAATAGTCCATGCATTTTCAATACCAATTTAGGGGCACAAAAATTTAAGAAACTCTGTCACCTTAACTGGTACCTCTAAATCTGTCTGATTGAGTTTAAATCTTGCTTTTATTATGGATTTAAGCTGCTGGTATTCAAGAAACTTTTTATCACTGATGTCATACTGTGAAACCAGTTCCTGAAATTGGATAAAATTTCCACCTCGAATAAGATGTTCTAAGTTTTTTATTCCTTTTTCATACCATAGTGGAAAATTTAATGTCCTCTTTTGTTGCAGGATATCAGGATTATTCCAAATGGGTGTGAGTTTGCAAGTGGCAAGTGACAACCCCGTTATTTTTTAAAAATTTCCACCAGGCTGTCAGAGAGGAGCTAGTGTTAATGCTTTCAAAACAGTCATGGCGTTTGATACAGGGACTCATGAAAGGAAAGTCAGAGATTTTTAGCGACCCATTGAGAGCCTGCTCAGCAGCTAATCATGGATTTCCTTGTGGGGTTGATTGTGTCCATTTAGAAGCAAACTGCAGTCTATCGGCTTAGAAGTAATTAAAATTTTTTGGTAAACCTAAACCTCCACACTCTTTTGCTTTTTGAAGAGTTTTGAAGCTGATCCATGATGGTTTAACCTTCCATAAAAATTTACTTATATTTGAGTCTAGAGACTTAAACCAAGCCATAGATGGTTGGGTAGGAATCATTGACAATAGATAGTTAATTTTAGGAAGGACCATCATTTTAACGATTGCGACTCTTCCCATTAGTGATATTATAATTGAAGGTGTTTATTATTAAGGGTATAAAAAATCCAAACCTACATGGCCTTGTGTGAAAAAGTGATTGCCCCTCTGTTAATTTATGTTTTTACTGTGGTTTATCACATCTTTGGAAAGCTGAGTTCAATTTTCTAGCCATTTCTAAAGCTTTGGGACTCCAGCACACCACAGTGAGAGCCATTATCCACAAATGGCTAAAACATGGAACAGTGGTGAACCTTCCCAGGCGTGGCCCACTGACCAAAATTAACCCAAGAGCGTAGCGATGACTCATCCAAGAGGTCACAAAAGACCCCACAACAACATCCAAAGAACTGCAGGCCTCACTTGCCTCAGTTAAGGTCACTGTTCATGACTCCACCATAAGAAAGAGACTGGACAAAAATGGCGTGTATGGTAGAGTTCCAAGACGAAAACCACTGCTGAGCAAAAACTGACATGTTTCGGGACCCAGGAGACAGACACTGACAGGGGCAAATTAGTGAACAATAATCTTTATTAGAGTGAAAGTGTGTGTAGTGCAAGTGTGAGTGCGTGGATAGAGTTCTGGTCACTGGAGCTGAGCACCCTGGACGGAGACCCGGCAACCCTGGAACATACAAGCACAAACAATTACTTTTGTCCCACGCAAATGACAAGCTACAAGTAGTAAGGCTTACTTGGGAGAAGTGCAGGTTACGTCCTGCTGAGAACCAGCGGCCGTGCAACGTGGAGGTGAAGGCGTCCGTGAACGTGCTTCCACCTGTGACTGTGACAAGGGCAGGTTTTCCAGAGACTCCGGCTGTGACACCACAGACCGGGATGATGACAATCCAGATGATGACAAGACGAGTGATTCCACAGAACGTGGTGACGATGACAATCCAGATGATGACAAGGCGAGTGATTTCACAGAACGTGGTGACGATGACAATCCAGATGATGACGAGGTGAGTGATTCCACAGAACGTGGGGACGATGACACAACTGATGCTGATGACAAAAACTCCACCGTTAACGGTGGCCAGTACTCCTGCAACTGATATAGCAATAATTCAGGAATTTGTGGAGCAAGACGTATCAGTAGTCGTGGTGGTAGTGAACCGCTACGTGAGCGTGTTGGCGTAACCTCGTCAGCTGGGGACACAGGTCCGCCGCCAAGGGAGTCCACCTGTGCACAGGGGTAGAGGTTAGGAGTTGAATAGCAAACAGCTCTCTTACGTGCTTGACTCTGAACAGAAGTCCTTGACGAGGTGAGAGAAGTTCTTGATGAGGCCAGAGAAGTTCTTGACGAGACCAAAGAAGTTCCTGACGAGACAGTTTCTGACGAGACAGTCTTTGACGAAACAGTTTCTGACGAGACAAGAGAATACCTTGACGAGGCCAGAGAGCGGAGTTCAGGTTCTTTCTCCGACGAGGAGGACAGACGACTCTGTGCCGGGCTGTCAGCAACGCTGGCTTTTAACAGCTGTTGATTAACACCTGTGGATCTGTGCGCAGCTGGAGTTAATGACGCCAATGATGGCCCAGAGGCCGCCATGACAAAAAGAACATAAAGGCTTGTCTCAGTTTTGCCAGAAAACATCTTGATGATCCCCAAGACTTTTGGGAAAATATTCTGTGGACTGACGAGTCAAAAGTTGAATTTTCTGGAGGGTGTGTGTCCCATTACATCTGGCATAAAAATAACACAGCATTTCAGAAAAGGAACGTCATAGCAACAGTAAAATATGATGGTGGTAGTGTGATAGTCCAGCTCTGTTTTGCTGCTTCAGCACCTGGAAGACTTGCTGTGGTAAATGGAACCATGAATTCTGCTGTCTACCAAAAAATCCTGAAGGAGAATGTCTGGCCATCTGTTTGTGACCTCAAGCTGAAGCGCACTTGGGTTCTGCAGCAGGACAATGATCCAAAACACACCAGCAAGTCCTCCTCTGAATGGATTAAGAAAAACAAAATGAAGACTTTAGAGTGGCCTAGTCAAAACCCTGACCTGAATCTGATTGAAATGCTGTGGCATGACCTTAAAAAGGCAGTTCATGCTCAAAAACCCTCCAATGTGGATGAATTACAAGAATTCTGCAAAGAAGAGTGGGACAAAATTCCTCCACAGCACTGTAAAAGACTCATTGCCAGTGATCACAAATGCTTGATTGCAGTTGTTGCTGCTAAGGGTGGCCCAACCAGTTATTAGTTTTAGGGGGCAATCACTTTTTCACACAGGGCTTTGTAGGTTTGGATTTTTTTCCCCTTAATCATAAACACCTTTATTTAAAAACTGCATTTATCAATGAGCGCCACTAAAGAAGAGATCTTTGTGAGTTTTCAAGGAAAATCAATACATTGTGGAGGAACAAATAAGTGTAGGCGGACACGGCGATGCTGAAGGTTTAAGAGTTTTATTCCTCCATCATCATGAGTCACACTGCAGCATTGTGTGCTGTGTGTGAGCTCTGAGTGTGTTGTGAGTGAGCTCTTTTATACAGTGATACAGACAGAGAATGCATGGCACATTAGCATATCAGTTGTCATCCAGTACACATTGGTCAATACACATGATTAGCATGACATTGGTTGGCACAAAAGATGCATTCAGTCCCGTCTGACTGTCTCCTGTGGTTCTTTTGGTTGTATGCAAATCCCTGCTGAACGTGAATATTATCAGTCTGCATTGTGCTGGGTGCCCACATGTGTGCTGGGTGCCCACACCGCTCCCCCTAGAATGGTCAGAAGGGGTTGTGACCTCTCTTCTTCTTCCGGCTTTCAGAGAGAGCAGTCTCATTTCTCCTCCTCTCCTCCTCTGCCTCCCTGACTGATCCCAACTTGCTGCGTCCTGTCTGTGTCTGTGTCTCGCTCTCCTTCTCGCGGATCTCAATCCAAACGGAAAAACGGAAAAAATGGAATTTCGGGTTTTAAATGCAATTGACACCACCTTCAAACAGATAATCGGGCCCGGGGGAGCCCAAATGTGTGACTCATGGGACAATTGAAACTCATGTGTCTGTGTGATTCGATTGAAGATGCGGAAGACATCCATTTGTTTGGCTATGATCACAGGATTTCTACTGTTTGGCTCTGGAGTTTCCTGGTGTATCGAAAATTTAAGAAGTTTGAAGAGCTGGTCAAAATGCGGATCCCGGCGAAGCTCCTTCAACAATTCGACCAGCATGGGAGTGCACTGGTAGCGGCAAATGGTGAACTGATTGTCGAACTGAATCAGGAGGTTGAAAACATCTTGAGCCGTTGGGTGCTCTCCAGGGAATGATTTTAAAGCCTGTGTATTGAATTGAATTAATTGTGATGCACAGAATCGCATGAGAGTGGAAATTACTATGCTCTAAGTGACTGTGCTCATCAGGCCTTGATTCGGCGTCCTTGGGAACTCATTCCTCCTGGAGCAGAGATTATGCAGAAGAGAGTTTTGGCTTCTCTTTAACCCAAACAATTAACAAACAATTGCTGTTGTTCAGCAAATTGAACTCTTCAAGGACAGCGTTATCATGTGTCTAATACGGAACTTTACCATCTGGCATGCACGAAGAGAGATGGACTCTGTGGACATGCTTATCTACTGTATGTTTAGAATACATGAACATAACATCCATCCGTTGCCTAGGAGAGGCTTCTTTGTTGTGCACCAGCAACTGATACATCCACACTGCACTCATACTGATATTACATGACTGACTACACACACTGGTCTCTCTCTTTTGCTTTGTTAATGTGTGATCTGTATTTTGTCTGCTAATTGTGCAACTGAGGGTTTTTTTTCTATGTGATCACAATTTTGCTCATTCGAGCACTATTTTGAAAACTTTGTGCACTTTGTTTTTTTCTCTCTGCCCAATGTGTTCCCTCCCCCTCCCCCTTCCCCTCTTTACCCCCCACTGCATGACAGGCGCCTTGTATGGCTGCCGCGTCATTAGGAAGCACTTATCGAGCGCGCCTAATGTCAGGACAAATTCCTCGTGAGTGTAAATATGCTTGGCAATAAAGTTCATTCTGATTCTGATTCTGATTCTGATTCCCCCCGTTGTTTGGCTCCAGCTCCGGTAGAACTGTCGGAGGGCATGTCAGTCCGTGAGGGGGATGGGGCAGGGGTGGAAAGGGCAGTGTGCTCCGCTCCGAGTTCCAGAGGTGCGGGAAAAGCTCTGTGCAGGAGGAGGTTGAGGGGGTGGGAATAAGTGAGTGCCAGGGACGTGGTGTCTGGGCCGCACAAAAATTGCGTGTGGATCCGCAATGGTGAGGAACTTTTCCCGTTAAACATGGCGGAGATCCACAGCGGCTGTGAAAAAATTACATCTCTGACTTCTCTCGTGTTTTGGTCCAGCGAGGATGTGGGGAAGGTGAGCGGCCCAATTCCCCTTTGGCTGTGATAAACTGAAGCTGTGTCAGGGGCTCAGCAGTTTGGCTTTAGGTGCGGGAAACAGTCCTAAAGTCATCGGGGAAAGCAATCGGCCAAATTCCCGATGTGCGCCGCGGCTGAGAAACCCATACAAAGTCCTGTGTGGGGGCTGTACGTCTGCTCCAGGTGCGCGAGCAGCCCTGAATGTTCCGAGGGTGGCGATCGGCTGTTTAACTCGGGCATGTGCAGCGGCGGAGGACGCTGTATCAGTCTGTGGAGCCGGTTTGTCCCGTGCGTGGTGCGCACTTGGCGCAGTGACCACATAGCTGAAAGCTGCGCAGAAGGTCCGTTGTCGAGAGGTGAGTCAGGGTCAGGCAGCTTGATGGAAATCAACGCAGTCGGCGTCGATGGTCTTCCCTGTTCAGGCTGTTTCTGTGCGTTTGCTCGTGTCACTGATCAGAAGGTTGCGTGCGTCTCGGTCCCAGCGCTGCGCTCTTGGCCCTGGAGGTCGCCATCGTGGAGATAGGACAAGGCGCGTGCGCTCCCGTGTGGGTGCGAAGGATGTAGGCGATCTCTGGTCCTCTGGGATCCACAGCGCGGTGAGAGGCAGCAGACGGTCATTCTCCCTCGTCAAAGGTCACCAGTGTGGAGGAACAAAATAGTCCACAGCGCGGCACAAGGGAGAGACAGTCCATTCACGTCAGGTCACCAGTGTGGAGGAACAAATAAGTGCAGGCGGACACGGCAATGCTGAAGGTTTAAGAGTTTTATTCCTCCATCATCATGAGTCACACTGCAGCATTGTGTGCTGTGTGTGAGCTCTGAGTGTGTTGTGAGTGAGCTCTTTTATACAGTGATACAGACAGAGAATGCATGGCACATTAGCATATCAGTTGTCATCCAATACACATTGGTCAATACACATGATTAGCATGACATTGGTTGGCACAAAAGATGCATGCATTCAGTCCCATCTGACTGTCTCCTGTGGTTCTTTTGGTCATATGCAAATCCCTGCTGAGCGTGAATATTATCAGTCTGCATTGTGCTGGGTGCCCACATGTGTACTGGGTGCCCACACCATCATCGGCATAAAGACTTATCTTTTGTTCTTTTTCTCCACTTTGGATACCTCTAATATCAACATTTTGTTATATGGCTGCTGCTAATGGTTCGATAAAGATGGTAAAAAATGAGAGCAAGAGAGAGAGAGTGGACATTCCTGCCTGGTACCTCTCTGGAGATTAAAGATTCGAGAAGTTTAATCATTTGCTTGGACAGATGCAGTTGGACAGCTATATAGTGTTTTAATCCAGTTTATAAAAGATGAGCCAAACCCAAAATTGTTTAACACCATTAAAACAAATTTCCAATTAACACGGTCAAAGACTTTCTCTGCATCCAGACATAAAATTGTGGTTTCTAAGTTATTAATCTTACAGTAGTCTAATAAATTAAATAGCCTGTGTGTATTATTATCAAGGATTCCTATCCTTGGTGAAACCTGTTGGATCCAGGCGTATAATAAACGGAATTATCATTTCAGTCTTTTGGCGAGAGCTTTGCAAAATATTTTAAGATCGGCATTCATAAGTGAGATGGGACGGTAGCTGGATGGAAGCGTAGGTTCTTTTTCGGGTTTAAGCAGCAGGATAATGCTAGCCAAGTTCATATTTGGAGGGATTACATTATCTTCTTTAATTTGGTTGACCATTTTTAAGAAAGTAGGTGCCATCATAGGCCAGAATTCTTTATAAACTTCTATTGGAAAACCATCTGGTCCCAGAGCTTTGTTGTTTGGGATGTGCTTAAGTGCCTCCTGGAGTTCGGACATTAGAAGAGGTGCATCCAGAGCTGTAATCTGTTTATTATTTAATTGTGGTAAATTAACATTGTCCAGAAATTCATTTATCTCTGAGTCAGATGGATTAATCTGAGATGAATAGAGGTTTTCATAAAACTTTCTGAAGAAGTTATTTATTTCTTCAGGCTCATGGGTGATATTTCCAGTTGTATCCTTGATACCAAAAGCTAGCAGTACTCAATTACTTTGCAAGCAGTTTCATGAAATGGTCAGTCAGAAAGCAACTCATACCGGCTCGGACGTCGCCTGGGTTAACAAGGCCAGGAGTTCCTGGCAGTGGAGGGCGAAGGAGAGAGCTGCGTGGAGGAATCTGATCAGACTTAAATGAAACGGTCATTGTCGCCCCCGACAGACTGCTATGATGATGATGATGATCCTTGATTGAGTGGATAGTTGTTTTTTCTTTATTCAATCAAAGCTAGTTAGAAAAACATCTCCCCAATTTATTACTGTGTTCAAACTTGTGAAGACTTGTCAGGACGCAGTCTTTGTATTAACAGCTGTGTCCTTTTGTTTGTGATTTCTTTTAATTCCAGTTTTAATTTTCTCAGATTGTTAAGTGCCTGTTCCTGTGGAGAAATGGCACAGGTCATCTCCAATGATTTAATTTTCTGTTCTAACTCCAGTGCCAGTGCTTTTTCTTCTTTATCCTTATATGAACAGTAAGAGATTATTTTACCTTGCATGACCGCTTTTGCTGCTTCCCATAGAGCACACGGCAATATTCCTGGCACATCATTATATTCCAGGTATGATTCCCACAATTTATTAAAATAATTAATAAAATCTTTGTCTTTGAGTAGTGATGTATAAAATTCCCAGTTTCTAGTTTTCCTTTTAGATTTTTTATTTACCAATGTAGGAGATACTGGATGATGAGTGTTGATAGCTTGGTTTGAGCAAATTTCAGTGTCTGTGATATCCCTCACAATGAGCCTGTCGGTTGCAGGGTTTAATACCAGGTTGACGTCTCCTCCTATTGTGAGTGTGGTGTCCAAGTGCTCAGACAGAGAAGTGAAGAAAATGCAGAAATAGGATGGGTCATCAACATTTGGGCCATAAACGCTTGCAATACATTTTGAACCAGATTTTGAACTAAGATTTTTAATATTATAAATCTACCTTCTGGATCTGCTACAGTGTTATTCACAACAAAACATATTCTTCTGTTTACCAGTATAGGTACCCCTCCCTTCCCCATGACCCCCCCCCCCCCCCGGTCGGGTCTATCATGGGTAAAACAATTTAAATAAAGTATTAAAAGTTATTGCAAGAGGAGTTTACAACAATATACAGTACATACAGTGCATCCAGAAAGTATTCACAGTGCTTCACTTTTTCTGCATTTTATGTTACAGTCTTGTTCCAAAATGGATTAAATTCATTTTTTCCCTCAAAATTCTACACACAATACTCCATAATGACAACATGAAAAAGTTTTGTTTTTTGTTTTTTGTTTTTTTTTTATTTTTGCAAATTTATTACAAATAAAAAAACTAGGAAACCACATGTACATAAGTGTTCACAGCCTTTGCCATGAAGCTCAACATTGAGCTCAGGCGCATCCTGTTTCCACTGATCATCCTTGAGATGTTTCCATAACTTAATTGGAGTCCCCCTGTGGTAAATTCAGTTGATTGGACATGATTTGGAAAGGCACACACCTGTCTATATAAGGTCCCACAGTTGACAGTGCATGTCAGAGCACAAACCAAGCATGAAGTCAAAGGAATTGTCTGTAGACCTCTGAGACAGGATTGTCTTAAGGCACAAATCTGGGGAAGGGCACAGAAAAATTTCTGCTGCTTTGAAGGTGCCAATGAGCACAGTGGCTTCCATCATCCGTAAACGGAAGAAGTTTGGAACCACCAGGATCCTTCCTAGAGCTGGCCGGCCATCTAAACTGAGCGACTGGGGGAGAAGGGCCTTCATCTGGGAGGTGATCAAGAACCTGATGGTCACTCTGTTGGAGTTCCAGCGTTCCTCTGTGGAGACAGGAGAACCTTCCAGAAGGACAACCATCTCTGCAGCAATCAACCAATCAGGCCTGTATGGTAGAGTGGCCAGACAGAAGCCACTCCTTAGTAAAAGGCACATGGCAGCCCACCTGGAGTTTGCCAAAAGGCACCGGAAGTACTCTCAGACCATGAGAAACAAAATTCTCTGGTTTGATCAGACAAAGATTGAACTCTTTAGCGCGAATGCCAGGTGTCATGTTTGGAGGAAACCAGGCACCACTCATCACCAGGCCAATACCATCCCTACAGTGAAGCATGGTGGTGGCAGCATCATGCTGTGGGGATATTTTTCAGTGGCAAGATGAATGCAGCAATGTACAGAGACATCCTGGATGAAAAAATGCTCCACAGTGTTCTTGACCTCAGACTGGGGCAACGGTTCATCTTTCAGCAAGACAACAACCCTAAGCACACAGCCAAGATATCAAAGGAGTGGCTTCAGGACAACTCTGTGAATGTCCTTGAGTGGCCCAGCCAGAGCCCAGACTTGAATCCAATTGAACATCTCTGGAGAGATCTGAAAATGGCTGTGCACCGACACTTCCCATCCAACCTGATGGAGCTTGAGAGGTGCTGTAAAGAGGAATGGGCAAAACTGCCCAAAGATAGGTGTGCCAAGCTTGTGGCATCATATTCAAAAAGGCTTGAGACTGTAATTGCTGCCAAAGGTGCATCAACAAAGTATTGAGCAAAGGCTGTGAATACTTATGTATATATGTGATTTCGTAGTTTTTTTATTTTTAATAAATTTGCAAAAATCTCAGAAAAGCTTTTTTCATGTTGTCATTATGGGGTATTGCGTGTAGAATTTTGAGGAAAAAATGAATTTATTCCATTTTGGAATAAGCCTGTAACATAACAAAATGTGGAAAAAGTGAAGTGCTACAATATGAATACTTTCCAGATTGTGTAGAAGTGTAGAGACAATGAATACTTTCCGGATGCACTGTATATACGGTGTATATTTACTGTACAAAGCTCCTTCTGGCAAAGCAAATCTTTTTGGCACAATAAGGGTAGCAGATTTCTGTTCTGGTCCCCTAGCTGCCTGACAGGACAAGGGGGAAAAAAAAGAACTTTTATATTACAGACATTTGATAATTTAATCAAAATACAATGAAGTTATGTTTGCACTATATGAAATTAACTATTTAAAATAAAATGTAGGATTTATTCTTATAAAGCAGCAACAATAATGAAATTAACTAACTGTGAAATTGACCCAAACTGCCTTAAAAGTAAAGGTAGTAATTTTAGCTCATCTTTATAAAAATGTTTAATTTTATCAACAATTAGTTTTAATATATTGATAAACAAATAAAATCTGTGGAAAAAATTGCTTTTGACTCACTGGGCAGCAGTGGCTCAGGAGGTAGAGTGGGTCGTCCAATAACCAGAGAATAATAATGAAGGATTAGATTGATATGGAGCTTTACATGTCAAGTCACATCTCAAAGCGCTTAGTGAGTCCATTATTCATTCATTCCTCAGACATCGATAGTGTTAACTGTAGCCACAGTTGCCCTGGGGCAGACTGACAGAAACATGGCTGCCAATCCACACCAGCGGCCTCTCTGACCACTACCGAACATTTATACACATTCATACCCAGTGTCATGGACACTGGAGGCAAAGTGGGTAAAATGTCTTGCCAGGGACACAACGGCAGGATGGCTGGGGAGAGCGGAATTCGAACCATCAACCCTTATTAGTGAGAAACACAAATTATTAAAGAAATAAGTCATTAATTAATAATTAATATTTTTGATGTTTGTTTATTTATTTATTTATTTTAATGTTTATTTGAAAGGGACATTATGAGTTCATACTGATGAACATTAATATAAACGCAAGTATGCCAGACTTAGCAATACTGCTAAATTGCATCTGTAGTCCCTAGGCAGGTCACAAAAACACACAAACAGACAATGTATTGTACACAAGAGGGACATTTCTAATAAAACTGTACAAGGTGCATATAAGGGGGTGCTGAAAAGTTTATCGTGGTCAAATCTGACCAAATGTGGTTTATTTTCCAACATAGTCTCCTCTTCAGTGCACACACTTCTTCCATCAGCGTTGCAGCGCTTGGATTCCTGTGGCTGAAAAATAAACCACATTTGGTCAAATTTGATTACTATGAACTTTTCAGTCTATGAACTCTTCAGCACCCCCTTGTATGTTAAACTGCAAAAGTTAAGGTTCTGTTATTGTATAAGAGCAAACTTTAAATATCCTAAAGATAAAACAGAACATTCAGACATTATACAAGTAAAGTGCTGTGCATGTATGCACACATATGTACGAGGGTCATTCAATAAATAAGGTGAATTTTTCGGTATAAGGACTTCTAATACAGATAGAAGCTTACTTTTTTTTTTATTTTTCAACGTAGTCTCCCAGCAATGTCACACACTTTTCCCATCTGTACACAAGCTTCCGTATTCCCTCAGCGTAAAAATCTTTGGACTGATGTCTCAGCCAGTCGCTCACAACACTTTTGACTTCAGAATCAGAATCAGAATCAGATTTATTGCCATTGTTCATGTAGTACACAAACTAGGAATTTGTCTCTTTTCATCGTCACTTTCAAACTTCGTGCCTCTCGTGAACGCTTTCAAGGGACCAAACAGGTGAAAGTCTGAAGGGGCAACTCATCACCATCCTTCTCATAGCGGGAGAGACACTGCTGAGACAACTCGACCCTCCTCTGTTTGTGCTCTGCAGTAAGCATCTTTGGCACCCACCGGCAGCTGACCTTCGAGTAGCCAAGGTCGTCATGGACAATTTTGTGTGCTGTCCCAACAGATAAGCTCAAAGTCCTTGCAATGTCATCCACTGTTCTTCTTCTGTCAGACTGAATGTGACATGTTTCAGGACCCAGGAGACAGACACTGACACGGGTAGATAGTGACAATAATCCCTTTATTGTAGAGTGAGAGTGTGTAGTGCGTGAGTGAGTGCAAGTATAGAATCCTGGTCGCTGGAACTGAGCAGTCCAGATGGAGACCTGGCAACCCTGTAACACACAAGCAGATACAATTACCGCTGTTCAGCACTCGTGAGTAATTGTAGGTGAAGGGGCTTACTTGGGTGATCCGCAGGTAGCGTCCTGCTGACTTCCAGCAGCCGTGCAACGTGGAGGTGAATGTGCTTGTGGCCGTAGTAGTGAATCCACCTGTTGCTGTGACGATGGCAGTTCCTGTGATGATGACGGCAGTAATTCCACTGACCGTGACGATGACAGTTCTGATGGTGGTGATGACAGGGATTCCACTGATCGTGGCGATGACAGTTCTGATGGTGGTGATGACAGGGATTCCACTGATCGTGGCGATGACAGTTCCTGTAACTGAGACAATAGCAGCTCTTGCAGCTGAGGAGTGAGACGTACCCGTAGCAGAGGTGGTAGCGAGGAGCTACGTGGCTGAAGTGGCAACGCCCCGTCGGCTGGGGAAGTTGGTCCGCCGCCTGGGAGGTCCACCTGTGCACAGGGGTAAAGGCAAGGAGTTGAGTAACAAATAGTTCTCTTCCGTGGCAGTTCCTGACGAGACGTTCTTGACGAAGCTTGAGAACGAAGCTCTGGTTCATGCTCCGATGAGGAGGACAGACGACTCCGTGACGGGCTGTCAGCAACACTGGCTTTTAACAGCCGCTGATTGGCACCTGTTGGTCTGTGCGCAGCTGGGACTGATGAAGCCAATGACGGCCCAGAGGCCTCCATGACAGTACTCCCCCCTCTAGCAGTGCCTCCAGGCACCTGCCCAATTCTACCTGGATTCGCCCGATGGAAGTCGCGGATCAGCTGTTTATCCAGGATCAACGCTGGGCGAATCCAAGAACGATCCTCCGGTCCAAAGCCCTCCCAGTCCACCAAATACTGAAGACCACGACCTCGCCTGCGAACGTCCAGGATGGCAGTCACCCCCCAGGCCGGATGGCCATCGATCATCCTCGGGGGGGCGGGGGCCGCGGGAGGCGGGCACAGGGGGTCAGAGATGTACGGTTTGACCTGGGAGACATGAAAGGTGGGGCAGATGCGCATCGAAGAGGGGAGTGACAGGCGCATAGACACAGGATTAATAATACGAGTGATGGTGTAAGGACCAATGAAGCGCTTGGTAAGCTTACGCTTCTCAGCCGGTACACCAATATTCCGGGTTGACAACCAAACCTTCTGACCCACCTTGTAGTCCGGGGCGGGTCTCCTATGTCGGTTGGCCACCTGGATGTTGCGTTTTGTGGTCTTTAACAGGGCCTGGCGGGCGATGAGCCAAACTCGCCAAGAGCGCTTGATGTGGGCTTGGACCGAGGGAACCGCTACCTCCCTCTCTTCCTCCGGGAACAGCGGTGGATCGAAACCAGATGACGCCTTGAAAGGGGAGACGCCCGTAGCCGTAGAGACCGTGGTGTTATGGGCGTACTCAATCCAAGGAAGATACTTGCTCCAGGAGGATGAGCAGGAGGAGATGACACAGCGCAATGCGGCCTCAAGCTCCTGGTTAGCCCGCTCACACTGGCCATTGCTCTGGGGATGATAACCAGAGGAGAGGCTGGCTGTGGCTCCCAGCGCCGCACAGAAGGCCTTCCAGACCTGCGAGACAAACTGTGGTCCCCGGTCCGACACTATGTCGGCGGGGATACCGTGGAGGCGGACCACATGTTGAACGAGGAGATCCGCTGTTTCCTGGGCTGAAGGCAAACCCCGAAGAGGCACAAAATGGGCTGCCTTCGAGAAACAGTCCACAATGGTTAAAACTGTAGTGAAGTTATCCGAGGTGGGCAAACCAGTCACAAAATCCATAGCAACGTGGGACCAGGGGCGAGAAGGGACCGGCAATGGATGTAACAGGCCCGCCGGGGGGGATGATGTCGTCTTCCCGGTGGCGCACTGAGCGCAAGCCCAGATGTAACCTACAACGTCCTTCCGTAGCCCTGGCCACCAGAAGGTCCTCTGGAGAAGGTCCACAGTCCGACCCACCCCTGGGTGACAAGCCAACTTGGAGGCGTGACCCCACTCAATCACTTGGCCCCGGATGGCACGTGGAACAAACAGGCGGCCCGGGGGACACCCCCCCCCCGCCCCGGGTCCGGCTCAGTCCTCTGAGCCCAGCGAACCGTCTTGCAAATACCCCAGGACAGAGCGCCCACGACGCAGGAGGGCGGCAGGATAGGAGTTTCCTGGTCCTCAGAGGATGGTGCGTCAAACTGCCGCGAGAGGGCATCCGGCTTACCGTTCTTGCTTCCCGGCCAGTAAGTGATGGAAAAATTGAACCGGCCGAAGAAGAGGGACCAACGAGCCTGGCGTGCATTCAGGCGCTTCGCCGTCCTGAGGTACTCCAGGTTACGATGATCAGTCCATACCACGAACGGCTGAGCAGCCCCCTCCAGCCAGTGTCTCCACTCCTCCAAAGCGAGCTTCACCGCCAGCAGCTCCCTGTCTCCTATGCTGTAATTTCTCTCTGCCGGGGATAGACGATGAGAGAAGTAAGCACATGGGCGAATCTTACCATCCTCGGGAGAGCGTTGGAAGAGTACCGCTCCCACCCCCGAGTCAGAGGCGTCCACTTCCACCAAGCACTGCAGCTTCGGGTCCACCTGAGTTAGGACCCGGGCCGAAGCAAACTCCTTCGTCAGTTTCTCAAAAGCTCAGGCTGCCTCCTCAGTCCAGCAAAACGGGGTCTTAGGGGAGGTGAGCGCAGTCAGAGGGCGAGCAATATTACCAAAGTTGGGCACAAACCTCCTATAGAAATGAGCAAAACCCAAGAATCCTTGAAGCTGCTTCCTAGAGGTGGGTGCAGGCCAATCCACTACTGCCTTGACCTTGGCCGGGTCAGGGAGCACCCGGTTCTGGGCTATTATGAACACTAGGAAGGAGGTTTGGTCAGTATGGAACTCACATTTCTCGGCCTTGACGAACAGTTGATTCTCCAGGAGGCGCTGAAGTACTTTGCGGACATGCACCTGGTGCTCTTCTAGTGTGCGAGAGAAGATCAGTATGTCATCAAGATATACAAACACAAACGAGTTCAGGAAGTCCCGCAAAACGTCATTTATTAAACGCTGGAAGACGGCCGGAGCGTTGGTTAACCCAAACGGCATTGCAAGGTACTCAAAATGCCCGCTTGGGGTCCGGAAAGCCGTCTTCCACTCGTCACCTTCTCTTATGCGCACTAGGTGATAAGCATTCCTGAGGTCTAACTTAGTAAACCAGGATGCCCCCTGGAGGGAGTCAAAGGCAGTGTTCATCAAGGGCAGAGTGTATTTGTCTTTTACCGTAATCTCGTTGAGACCCCGGAAGTCGATGCAGGGGCGTAATGAGCCGTCCTTCTTCCCGACGAAGAAGAACCCGGCTCCCACAGCCGAAGACGACGGGCGGATGATTCCAGAGGCCAAGGACTCCTTGATGTATGTGTCCATAGCCTCGTGCTCCGGGGCTGATAGGCTGTACAGGCAGCTAGCAGGAAGAGGGGCCCCAGCCTTCAGATTAATTGCGCAGTCATAAGGGCGATGGGGGGGGGGGGTAGAGACAACGCCCGAGACTTGCTAAAAACTAACCCCAGGTCATGGTAAACCTCTGGTACTTTGGACAGGTCCGGTGGTGACGAAGGGGGTGGAGGTACCTTGACAAAAGGGGCGCACGCCACAGATTGGAGACAGGCACTCAGGCAGAACGTACTCCACGCTGAAATGCTCCCTGCTTGCCAGTCAATGGTGGGGTTATGCAATCAAAGCCAGGGGTACCCCAGGATGATGGGCGAAGAAGAGACGGGCAGGACTAGGAACCTAATCTCCTCCCTGTGATTTCCTGACACAATTATAGAAACTGGGGCCGTCTGATGGGCGACGGTGGTCAGGGGCGCCTTGGACAGGGTGATGAGTTTGACAGGGGGATCTAGAGTCTGACAGCTAAGGCCCATCCGGGTTGCCAGGTCTCTAGAAACAAAATTCTGCTCAGCTCCTGAGTCTATTAATGCCAATGTGGAGTGTTCTGTATGTGCATGGATCAGTCTGATGGGTAAACGGCAACTAGTAAGGGGTTCATCTAAATTCTTGCCCGTGAATCCCCCTACTGCGATCCACAGGCCTTCCCTTTTAACCTACTGGGACACTCGAAAACCCCATGTGACTCTTTCCCACAGTAGAAACAAAGGCCCAGATCCCTGCGGCGCTGTCTCTCAGCTGCTGACACTTTAGACTGACCTACAACCATAGCCTCTTGATCCGGGGATTCCTCTGACGCGGGTAGAGCGAGAAGAGGAGAGTTAGTGACGCGAGGGCGGGGTTTAACCGAACGGGAAGTAGCTCGCCGTTCGGCCGCCCGCTCCCTTAATCTGCTATCCAGGCTAACCGTTAGGGCAATCAAATCACGCAAGTTGTCCGGTTTATCCCATGCCGCTAATTCATCCTTCAACTCATCATTAAGACTGCGCAGGAAAATACCACACAGTGATGGCTTCCCCCACCCAATCTCTGCGGCTAGGACCCGGAAGTCAATAGCGTAGTCAGCAGCTGATCTCTTTCCCTGCTGTAGGCTCAACAGCCGTTCTGTCAACACCTCACCCCTATCAGTATGATCAAACACGGACATGAATTCTGTCACAAACTCCTGGTAAGTCAGCATGGAGTAGCTTGGTTTAGCCATGATGGAATATGCCCAATCTAAAGCTCTACCCGCCAACAAATTAATGACATAACCAATCCTGTTTGAGTCTAAGGCGAAATCTCCCGGGACGCGGAGAAAAACTGATTCACATTGTAAGATGAATCCTCGGGCTTCCCCGAGTTTTCCGCTGAACCGGGCAGGCGTGGGAACAGGGGTGAGGCGAGGGGTCGATGAGGTGTTAGCTTGACCTGACGCTAAGCCCGCAGGGGCTGAAATAGTTGCGGTCGGGGAGAACATCTGGTGTCCTTCCAGACGATCCAGCCGACTGTTAATTAAGGTTAACTGATTGAGGATTACTGTCTGCTGGTGTGCTAACAAATCTACCCGAGCGCTAAGTGTGTTGAGTTTGCGTGACAGTGAGCTGTCCGCTGGGTCAACGTGACGGAGTCGTACTGACATGTTTCAGGACCCAGGAGACAGACACTGACACGGGTAGATAGTGACAATAATCCTTTTATTGTAGAGTGAGAGTGTGTAGTGCGTGAGTGAGTGCAAGTATAGAATCCTGGTCGCTGGAACTGAGCAGTCCGGATGGAGACCTGGCAACCCTGTAACACACAAGCAGATACAATTACCGCTGTTCAGCACTCGTGAGTAATTGTAGGTGAAGGGGCTTACTTGGGTGATCCGCAGGTAGTGTCCTGCTGACTTCCAGCGGCCGTGCAACGTGGAGGTGAATGTGCTCGTGGCCGTAGTAGTGAATCCACCTGTTGCTGTGATGATGGCAGTTCCTGTGATGATGACAGCAGTGATTCCACTGACCGTGACGATGACAGTTCTGATGGTGGTGATGACAGGGATTCCACTGATCGTGGCGATGACAGTTCTGATGGTGGTGATGACAGGGATTCCACTGATCATGGCGATGACAGTTCCTGTAACTGAGACAATAGCAGCTCTTGCAGCTGAGGAGTGAGACGTACCCGTAGCAGAGGTGGTAGCGAGGAGCTACGTGGCTGAAGTGGCAACGCCCCGTTGGCTGGGGAAGTTGGTCCACCGCCTGGGAGGTCCACCTGTGCACAGGGGTAAAGACAAGGAGTTGAGTAACAAATAGTTCTCTTCCGTGGCAGTTCCTGACGAGACGTTCTTGACGAAGCTTGAGAATGAAGCTCTGGTTCATGCTCCGATGAGGAGGACAGACGACTCCGTGACGGGCTGTCAGCAACACTGGTTTTTAACAGCCGCTGATTGGCACCTGTTGGTCTGTGCGCAGCTGGGACTAATGAAGCCAATGACGGCCCAGAGGCCGCCATGACAGAATGAGGTCATTGACTGATTCGATCACCTCAGGAGACCTCACTTCTGTAGGCCTCCCAGGCCTGTCTTCATCCTCAACACTTCTCCGTCCTTCTTTAAACAATTTAGCCCACTTGTAGACATTTTTTCGGCTGAAACATGTGGCACCAGACACAGTTGACATTCTCCTATGAATTTCAACTGGTTTGCACCCTTCAGCAACCAAAAACTTGATAACTGACCGCTGTTCAATCCTGGAGCATGCTTCTTGGTTGGCCATCTTTGTTAATCGCCAAAACTCTCAAAGTTTTTCTTGAATCTGCAAAAGAAAGTAAATCCATGTGAAAAAGAAGTAAAACAAACAAAAAAAAAAAGTAAGCTTAAATCTGTATTAGAAGTCCTTATACCAAAAATTCACCTTATTTATTGAATGACCCTCGTACCCAAGCACTTCACAACAGCAAACACGATGACAACATCACCAACAACAATAAACACAACAACAAACATGACAATAATAATAATAATAATAATAATAATAATAATAATAATAAACACAACAACAACTATAAACACAACAACAACATTGTGCAAAAAACAAGAGGTGGGGCATATGTGTGTGACACATGGACACACACACACAGATATATATATATATATATATATATATATATAGTGGAGAGAGGAATAACCAGGCAGAGCGGTCCAGAACAAAGCAGGCTTTATTATTTCTGAAAATTTTTTCATTAAGTTCCAAAAGCTGTTAAGCCAGGGGTGGGAGTGGGAATAAGCTCCTACTTTCTACAGAATGCCCCTACGGCGCGCGTCTCAAAGAGCCTCTGACAGCCAAGCCCAACTCCTGGCCTTCTTGTATGGCATACACCCTATGCCGGGCGGAACTGTTACTACTGACAGGAGAAGGGGCGAGGGTGAGTTACTGGCGCCCCAAAACCAGTACTTCGGGTAGATGGGACTCGTTAGCCGAGGAGGCAACCCATCTAGGAGAAGGAAAACTCTGATCTCAAACCTCCACTGCCTTGTGGCAAGACCCAATATGGGAAGGGCTTGGGGAGATAACCCTGAAGAGAAATCCGGAGTTGGAGTCCCGAAGGCAGTTTGACGTTGTGCTCGACCTCAATCTGGCAACTCCTGCGACACACCGATACCAAGCAGTACTGGCCTTTGCCTTTCCCTTGGACCCTACCGGTGTTGTGGAGAGGAGAGACCTGCTGCATGGGCAACCGCGAGTCCTCCATACACATTGCCCAGGCCTGCGCCCTGGAGAGGACACTCCAGCGTCATGTCACGTGACAGAAAAACACGGGAAACAACAGTTCACCGGTTATAAGCCTCCGCTCAATTGGTGTAGAGCTGGGTGTCAGGGGTTGTTTTCGACGGCGGGAGAGGTCATAGTATTTCACTAGACAGCTACCGCTCACCTCAAGCTGGGCAGCCCCCAGCCAGTTAGGTGCTGTTCCGCCACAGTCTGTCCGCCCTACTGGGTGTGTGGGGCTCAGGAATACTTATGTTCTGAATCATGGACTGTAAACCCAGCACCAAACCAAAAACAAAGTATCAAATAACAAAAAAACAGCACTCAAATTCGGCTGCTGGAATGTCAGAACCCTACTTCCGGGCTTCTCAAATGATCACCGAGAGATAGAGGACACACACAAGACAGCGGTAATAAACATCGAACTGCTGAAGCTCAAGGTGGACATCGCCACACTCCAAGAAACGCACCTACCAGAAAGAGGCTCATCACGTGATGTGATTATACCTTTTACTGGCAGGGTAAGAGTGCAGAAGAGACAAGGGCGCACGGAGTTGGCTTTGCAGTGAAAAACTCTCTGCTGAAGATGGTGGATCTTGCCGAGGGAGGAACAGAAAGGATGCTCTCTCTTCGACTGCACACCTCAGACGGTCCAGTCAACCTAATCAGAATCAGAATCAGAATCAGAATCAGGTTTATTGCCATTGTTCATGTAGTACACAAACTAGGAATTTGTCTCGGTACAATGCTGCAACATTAAACATGATAAGATAAGAGAAATAAACTATACATGTAATAAAGTGTAGGATAAGATTAAGTGATACTGGTCAACAGTTAAAATATATATTAGCCAGCAGCAGATACTGTGGAGAACTATATAGTGCAGTCGGTAATGCAGGAAGAAAACAGTGATGATTGACATGAGTCTGGTTGAGCTGCTGTACATGGTGCACGAGAGTCACTTAGTGTTCAGCAGTCTAATGGCAGAGGGGAAGAAGCTGTTCATGTGACGGGAGGTTTTAGTCTGGATGGACCGAAGTCTTCTACCAGAGGGGAGGGGGGCAAACAGTACATGACCAGGGTGTGAGGGATCGGCTATGATCCGGCCAGCACGCCTCCGGGTCCTGGAGATGTACAGATCCTGGAGAGATGGGAGCTTGCAGCCGATCACCTTCTCAGCAGTGCGCACGACGCGCTGCAGCCTTAGTCTGTCCCTGGCAGTGGCTCCTGCGTACCACACGGTTATGGAGGTGGTGAGGATGGACTCGATGATGGCTGTGTAGAACTGCACTAACATCTTGGTGGGTAGCTTGAGCTTCCTCAGCTGCCGCAGGAAGAACATCCTCTGCTGGGCTTTTTTGATGAGTGAGCTGATGGTCAGCTCCCATTTGAGGTCCCTGGTGATGGTAGTGCCTAGGAAGCGGAAGGAATCAGCAGTGGTGATGGGAGAGCCTGAGAGGGTGAGGGGGGGCAGAGGAGTAGTGACTTTCCTGAAGTCTACAATCATCTCCACTGTCTTCAGAGCGTTCAGCTGCAGGTTGTTATTGCTGCACCAGGACGCCAGCTGGGCCACCTCTCTCCTGTAGGCGGACTCGTCGCCGTTGGAGATGAGCCCGATGAGGGTGGTGTCGTCCGCAAACTTGATCAACTTGACAGACTGGTGGCTGGAGGTGCAGGAGTTGGTGTAAAGGGAGAAGAGTAGGGGGGAAAGTACACAGCCCTGGGGTGATCCGGTGCTGATGCTAGTATAGTCTGAGACAGTCTTTCCCAGCCGCACATGCTGCCTCCGGTCCGTCAGGAAGTCGATGATCCACCTGCAGAGGGAGTCAGGCACGTTGAGCAGGGACAGCTTGTCCCGGAGCAGAGCGGGGCGGATGGTGTTGAATGCGGAGCTGAAGTCCACAAACAGGATCCTGGCGTAGGTTCCCGGGGAGTCCAGGTGCTGCAGGATGGAGTGGAGGGCCAGGTTGACTGCATCGTCTACAGACCTGTTGGCTCGGTAGGCAAACTGCAGCGGGTCCAGGAGAGGGGTGGTGATGGACTTGAGGTGGGACAGGACCAGGCGCTCAAAGGACTTCATGACTACAGAGGTGAGCGCTACAGGTCTGTAGTCATTAAGTCCAGTGATCCGTGGCTTCTTGGGGACAGGGATGATGGTGGAGGATTTGAGGCAGGACGGCACGTGGCATAACTTAAGGGAGGTGTTAAAAATGTCTGTGAATACAGGAGCCAGCTGTTTCGCACAGAGTCTCAGGGTGGAGGGAGACACGCCGTCTGGGCCGGGGGCCTTGCGCGGGTTCAGTCTGGAGAACTGCTTGAGCACATCCTGCTCACTGATGATAAGGGGAGGGGGGGAGGTGGGGGGGGGGTGCCTTAAATGAAGTAGGGAATGTGGAGGCTGTGGAGCTGGAGGGAGGGGGGGAGTTGGACACAGATGACGAGGTGTCAAAACGGGCATAGTGTTGGGACAGTCTCTGACAAAGGGCTTTGTCATCCTGACCTTTAGGAGCCTGAGGTCGATAGTTGGTGATCTGCCTCAGTCCTCTCCACACGGAAGCCGAATCATTAGCAGTGAACTGCTGCTGGAGTCTCTCTGAGTACACAGATTTAGCCCTCTTCAGCTCTCTGTTAAACCGGTATTTAACCTCCCTGTAGCAGTCCCTGTCTCCACTTTTCAGCGCTGCTTCCTTCTCCTTCCTGATCTGTCTGAGCTTAGCTGTGAACCAGGGTTTGTCATTAGAGTAACTCACCCTGGTGCGTGATGGAAGAATGTTCTCTTCACAAAAGTGGATATATGAGTTCACAGTGTCCGTGTACTCATCCAGATCATGCGTGGCTCCTTTAAGCATGCCCCAGTCAGATATTTCCATGCACGTTTCCAGCTTCTCCTCAGCATCACTGGTCCGTATCTTCGTAGTGCTCACAACAGGTTTAGTGAGCTTCAATCTCTGTCTGTATGTGGGAATGAGGTGAACCATCACGTGATCAGATAATCCCAGCGCAGCTCGAGGGACAGCGCGATATGCGTCTTTCACTGTGGTGTAACAGTGATCCAGTGTGTTTAATCCTCTGGTGGGGCATTTAATAAACTGTTTGTAGCGGGGGAGATCGTGGCTCAGATTGCACTGATTAAAGTCGCCAGCCACAATAATCAGCGAGTCTGGAAAACTCCGCTCTGTGTGTTGAATGTGATCCGCGAGCACGCGCTGAGCTTCGCGCGTGTCCGCGTCGGGAGGGGCGTACACAGCGATCAGTATAAAAGAAGCAAACTCCCGTGGGGAATAAAAAGGCTTGCAGTTGATAACAAGAAATTCCAAGGCAGGAGAACAGTGTTTGGAAATTTCCGTTACATCAGAGCACCAGCTACAGTTGATGTAGAAGCAGACACCGCCTCCTGTGGTCTTGCCGGAAAGCTCTGTGTCACGATCAGCACGGAAGAGCTGGAAGCCGTCGAGGCGCAGCGCGCTGTCCGGTATATTTTCCCGGAGCCAGGTCTCAGTAAAGCAGAGGACAGCTGAGGAGGCGAGGTCCTTAAAACGCATCAGCAGTCTCAGTTCATCCACCTTGTTAGAGAGAGAGTTGGTATTGGACAGAAATATGCCAGGCAGCGCCGTTCGCGAGCCTCTCCTGCGAAGTCGCACGAGAGCGCCCGCTCGTCTTCCTCTCTTCCGCCGTCTCACTTTCCGAGCCAAACAATAAACCAGATCGGCGGCAGGGGCTAGAAAAACTGGGAGGAGGTCCGTGGGGGTCAAAGTCCTGATATTTAAAAGTTCTTCACGGGTATAAGTGCAAGCAGACACACAATTGACAAACAAAAACAAACAAAGAGCGCAGCGAAGCACCATGTCGACCGCTGTGGGCGCCATCTTGGGTGATCAGTGTCTACGTGCCCACCTTGTACTCCAGGCAGGACATGAAAGATGAATTCTACAACCAGCTTTCATCAATGATACAAAAGATAACTTCCAGAGAACACTTGATCTTAGTGGGAAATTTCAACGCTAGAGTAGGTGCTGACTCAGGATCCTGGCCAACATGTACTGACACGTCAACACCATCTGCGGAATGTACAGATCACCCACTCGTACCAGAGTGCTGACTGCAACACAGATCACTCACTGGTATGCTGTAAGGTCAGACTTGTTCCCAAGGCCCTGCATTACAACAAACCTCCTGGAAGACAGCGCATTGATGCCAGAATGATGCAACAACCAGACAAAGTCATCAAATTCACCAAAAATCTCAAGAAGTCCATCATAATCTCACCTGAAGCAGATGCCACAGAGAGATGGAACACCCTCAGAGATCACATCCATAGTGTTGCTCTCCGTACATTTGGTAAAAAACGAGGAAACACACCCGATTGATTCGAGGCAAACTCCAGTGAGCTGGCCGCCGTCCTCGCAGAAAAGAGAGCTGCTCTAATGAAATACAAGGATCGCCCCACCCGCAAATCACAGGAAGCTCTGCAGGCAGCCAGGAGCAAGACTCAACGGACAGCCAGACGCTGCGCAAACGATTACTGGTTGAAACTCTGTGAGAGTATCCAAATGGCAGCCGACACAGGAGACATACGTGGAATGTACGACGGGATCAAGAAAGCAATTGGGCCAACTCAACGCAAGACAGCGCTGCTAAAAATCAAGACTGGAACTACCATCACAAACCAAATGGAGCAGATGGAGAGATGGGTAGAGCACTACTCTGAACTATACTCCCAAGACAGCTTGATTTCGGAGGAAGCACTGAATAATTTGGAGGACCTACCAATTATGGAAGAGCTGGACTCACCTCCAGCCATGGAGGAATTGGAAGAAGCACTAGACTCTCTGCCAATTGGGAAAGCACCTGGCCTCGATGAGATCCCAGCAGAAATTATAAAGTGCTCAAAGGATGTCATCCTTCAACAACTACATGAGAGCCTATCTCGCTGCTGGGAGGAAGAAGAGGTGCCTCAAGACATGAAGGACTGTAAAATAGTGACGCTGTAAAAAAACAAAGGTAGCCAAAGCGACTGCAACAGTTATCGAGGGATATCATTGCTTAGTGTCACGGGAAAGGCATTCGCGCGTGTGGTTCTCAGCCGTCTTTGGAAACTCGCGGAAAGAATTTATCCTGAATCTCAAAGTGGTTTCAGATCCAGGCGCTCCACGATTGATATGATCTTTTCTCTCAGACAGCTACAGGAGAAATGCAGGGAACAAAATAAACCACTTTATGTCGCATTCATCAACCTGACAAAAGCCTTCGATACAGTTAGCCGTGAAGGACTGTTCCAAGTTCTCAAGAAGATCGGGTGTCCCCCCCCAGCTGCTGCAAATTATTGAATCCTTCCATACCAACATGAAAGCTATTATCCAGTTTGATGGGAGCTTTTCAGAACCATTCAACATCCGTTGTGGAGTAAAACAGGGCTGCGTGCTTGCTCCTATGTATACTTTGCCGTCATGCTAAAGTATGCATTTGGTACTCGGAACGATGGTGTCTGCTTCCACACAAGGTCTGATGGCAAACTGTTCAATCTATCATAACTGAGTGCAAAATCCAAGATACGAAAAGTATCCATCAGTGAGATGCTGTTTGCCGATGATGCAGCGCTGATAGCTCACTCGGAACTGGAATTACAATCAATGATCAACACACTCAATAAAGCCTACGATGACTTCAGTCTGACCATCAGACAGCAGAAGACCAAAGTAATGGGCCAAGGTGTCTCGAACCCTCCTACGATAAATATCGAAAACCACCCACTGGATGTGGTTTATGAGTTTACATACCTCGGATCCAAAATATCGGATGACCACTCACTCAACAACAAGCTCAGTAGAAAAATCGGCCTTGTTGCAACGACCTTCGGAAAATTATCACAGAAGGTATGACTGAACCAAAAACTGTCGAGGCACACGAAGATCACTGTCTACAGGGCATGCGTCCTCAGTACCTTGCTATATGGCAGTGAGACATGGTGTCTATACGCCTCGCAAGAGCAACGGCTCAACGAGTTTCATCTCCGCATGCTGAGAAGTATTCTTAACGTTAAATGGAGCGACCGTATCACAAACAATGAGATACTCTACCGCGCAAGCTTACCAAGCCTGTTCACCTTGCTTCGCGAATGTCGTCTCCACTGGTTGGGACACGTCCATTGGATACCGGATGGGAGAATACTGAAAGACATTCTGTACGAAGAGCTTGCATTAGGCAAACAAACTCGAGGTCAACCGTATCTCCGTTTCAAGGATTTATGCAAAAGACACATGAAAACACTAGGCATGGACGTAATCAACTGGGACGATACTGCAGACGACTGAAACCGCTGGAGACATGCGCTGAAAGACGGACTCAGAAGGGGAGAAGAGCACCTTCGCCAGTATGCCGACAAAAAATGATCATCTCGAAAGGATGCATTGAAAAAGACACCACAACCAAGCGCCTACATCTGCGACTGTTGCAACCTTGACTGTCACTCGCGTATCGGTTTACACAGCCACAAGCAATGCTGCCATAACCCCATTATTCCAAATCAAGGCGCAGATCCATAGTCTCCCGAGTCTGAAGGATGCCAGGAAGGAGGAAGGAAGGCGAGAGGAATAACCAGGCAGTGGTCCAGAACAAAGCAGGCTTTATTAATTTCTCTCTCTCACGTCATCCAGAATCACAAACATCAGAAAAAGTGACAGATCATAGGCACCTCTCTTTTTATAGCCTACGACCCGCTCAGTCACCTGTGGTGCTGCAGTAACATGAAAGACTTTACAATTCCCATTCTCTTTGTCACTGTTTGCATCAACACACCAACCCCCGCATCAACACACAAACCCCAAATGGCCATTCCCCTCGTCCTACCGTCTGAGGGGAAACATACTGACATAATGAGTGGGTCCCCCCCACCCCAGAAACTCAGACTGAGCCTTAACCCTCATGTCCTTTGGGCTTCAGCCTACGTCCATAGTGGCTGTAACGGGGGGGTCCGTGGCTCCGAGGCGCTGCTGTGCCGGTGGGGGGCTCTTGGGGGTTTACCTAAAGAAAAGTCCTTTTATTAAACTAAAATCACACACCGTGCTCCTAAACTAAAAGACAAAACACATAAATTTTATTTGCCATAGTTTATCGTCCCCCATCAACCTATTCAGAATTTTTATCCGAATTTGCTGATTTCTTAGCTGATTTAGTGCTGAAATCTGATAGAATAATTATAGTAGGGGACTTTAATATACATGTGGATGTAGATAGTGACTGCCTTAATGTGGCTTTTAATTCAATATTAGACTCGATTGGGTTTTCTCAGAAAGTAGGAAATTCTACTCATTACCTCCACCATACATTGGACCTTGTTCTGACATATGGCATAGAAATAGAAAATCTTGTAGTGTCTCCTCATAACCCTGTACTGTCAGACCATTGTCTGTTAACCTTTGATTTTACTATTTCTGACTATTTGGCTCCTAAAGAAAAATATTATCACAGTAGATGCCTCTCAGATGATGCTGTTTCCAAATTTATGCAGATTGTTTCCTCTATGCCATGTGTCAACACAACGGAAATAAGCTATAGACAGCTTGCTCCTTCTGTAATTGATAACATGGTGGATAGTGTTTCAGCTTCTCTGCATCAGGCTCTAGACTTGGTGGCCCCCTTAAAAAAGAAAAAGTCTAATCAGAGATTTTTAACTCCTTGGTTCAACACAGAAACTCGTAGCTTAAAACAGAAGACTCGTCAATTAGAAAGAAAATGGCGCTCTACTAATTTAGATGAAATCTATTTAGCTTGGAGAAATCATCTTTTAATTTATAAAAAATCTCTTAGAAAAGCTAGAACGAGTTATTACTCTGCATTAATAGAAGAGAACAAGAATAATCCCAGGTTTCTTTTCAGTACTGTAGCCAGGTTGACAAAGAGTCAGGACTCTGTCAATCCTAGCATCCCCTTAGAGCTTACTAGTCAGGACTTTATGAACTTTTTCAATAATAAAATTTCATCCATCAGAGATAAAATCAATCAGATTCTTCCCACAGTTAACTTAAATACTGTAACTACTACAACTCCTTCTATTGATGTCTGTCTTGATGAGTTTACTCCAATCGACCTTTGTGAGTTAGACAAAATAGTTTCCTCATCCAAACCTTCAACTTGTCTTTTAGACCCTATTCCTACCAGGTTATTTAAAGAAGTCTTCCCACTTATTGGTAGCTTTATTCTTCATATAATCAATTCTTCATTAACTTTAGGCCATGTACCGCAGGCTTTTAAAACGGCTGTAATTAAACCCTTACTCAAAAAGCCAACGCTAGATCCAGGAGCTTTAGCTAACTATAGACCAATCTCTAATCTCCCCTTCATTTCAAAAATCTTAGAAAGAGTTGCTGCTACGCAATTATTTGACCACCTGCAGGGAAATGGTTTACTTGAGGAGTTTCAATCTGGGTTTAGAATCCATCATAGTACTGAAACAGCCTTAGTGAAGGTCACTAACGACCTCCTCATTGCATCTGATAATGGACTAGTTTCTGTACTTGTCCTTTTAGATCTTAGTGCAGCTTTTGATACTATTGATCATAATATTCTACTTGATAGATTAGAACACTATGTTGGATTTAATGGAACTTCGTTGCAGTGGTTTAGATCTTATTTATCTGATAGGTTCCAGTTTGTTCATGTAAATGATGAGTTTTCTCTCAGCTCAAAGCTTAGTCATGGAGTTCCACAGGGATCTGTGCTTGGCCCTACTCTTTTTAGTTTATATATGCTTCCGTTAGGCAACATTATTAGAAAGCACTGTATACATTTTTACTGTTATGCAGATGACACACAATTATACCTGTCAATGAAGCCAGATGATACTAATCAATTAGCCAAGTTAGAGAAGCCTGTCTTAAGGAAATCAAAGCTTGGATGACTTGTAATTTCCTGCTATTAAATTCAGATAAGACTGAAGTCATTCTTGTTGGTCCAAAAAACCTTAGAAATTCCTTTCCAAATCAAACTTTCAGTTTGGATGCAGTTACTCTTTCTCTTAATAGCTCTGTGAGGAACCTTGGAGTTATTTTTGATCAGGATTTGTCCTTCAATTCACATATTAAATTTGTTTCTAAGACTGCCTTCTATCATTTGCGTAATATTGCCAAGATTAGGAGCATCTTGTCTCAGAGTGATGCTGAGAAGCTGATCCACGCTTTTGTTAGCTCGAGATTAGATTATTGTAATTCTTTATTATCAGGCTGTCCTAAAACATCTTTAAAAAGTCTTCAGCTGATCCAAAATGCTGCAGCAAGAGTTTTAACAGGTACTAGAAAGAGAGATCATATCTCTCCGGTTCTGGCCTCCCTTCATTGGCTTCCCATAGAGTTTAGAATTAAGTTTAAAATCCTTCTTCTTACTTACAAAGCTTTAAACAATCAGGCTCTTTTTTATTTAAAAGATCTGATACTACCGTATCATCCTAACAGAGCACTACGCTCCCAAAATGCAGGTTTACTTGTAATACCTAGAATCTCCAAAAGTACAATGGGAGGCAGAGCCTTCAGTTATCAAGCTCCTCTCCTGTGGAATCAGCTGCCAATCTGGATTCGGGAGTCAGACTCGATCTCTGTTTTTAAGAATAGGGCTAAAACCTACCTTTTTGATATAGCCTACAATTAGGGAGGGATCATGTGTTTCTGAACCCTCCCTTAGTTATGCTGCTAATAGGTTTAGTCAGCCGGGGGACCTCCAGTAATGCACTGGGCCTCGCTCCTTTCCTCACTCTCTATGAAATATTTTTTTTTTGCTGGTCATTAACATTTGTTTGTTCTCTCCCATAGATTGAGTCCCCATCGTGCTGTTTGCTCTCTACATGTCTGTTCTTTTCTTCTTCTCTGTCCCCTCACCCCCCAGCCAGTCGCAGCAGATGACTGCCCCTCCCTGAGCCTGGTTCTGCTGGAGGTTTCTTCCTGTTAAAAGGGAGTTTTTCCTCTCCACTGTCGCCAAGTGCTTGCTCACAGGGGATCGCCTGATTGCTGGGGTCTTTCTGCAACTGTGGGGGTCCTCCCTACAGTTGATAGTGCTATGAGATGACTGTTGTTGTGAAATGGCGCTATATAAATAAAGTTGAATTGAATTGAATTGAATAAAATAACCCCATACTATAAAATGCATGCAACACCATCAGAACAATAAACATTCAATATTTACAGCACAGTCTCTTGGGTGGGAGTGGTAGAACTGGCATGGGGGGGCCCAGGGCAGCCCCTCAGCAAGCACACCCCTGGAAGCAGCAGGCCTCTGGGATGATGGCTGATCTTCCGGATGATGGAGCCTGACTCCTTCACCACCAACACCGACTCCTGTCCAGCCTCGTCATCTGGAGCCTCTTCCTGGACATGCCGAAGCTGACTGGCGTGCCTTAACAAGCCATCAGACAACCTGAAGTATGCTGCGCCCAGCTTTGCCACTATGCGCAGACACCCTCTATGTTTTGCTGGCTGTCGTTGGGCCCATCTTCGCCGTGGATGTTCTTCACCCCGAACCCAAACCAAGTCCAAAACCCTCAGCGGGGCCTGGCTCGACCTGAGGTGGTGCTGCTGAGCATGCGGCTCCTCCATGCTCGTCGGTCTGGCCCCGTCCTATTCTAAAACCATCGTAGTGGTCACCATCGTAAATGCAGACCCTCCATCCCCCTGCGGCCAAGCTCCAGAGGCATCTGGGGCTAGCACATTGGTGTCACTTGCCGACGCAGGTGCCTCGTCACCATGCTCAGTATCCCCTCTACCATGTCCCGAGCGCCAACACTGAGACCCTCCTGCACCAAACCTGAGTGAAGCTGGTCCTGCTTGACCGCCATGGTGTCCATTAGCTCTTCATCCCACACAACATCCTCATCGACCACCGGAACCGGAGCATTCCATTGGCCACAACCCAACCATTCATTCCCGGCATCATCTTTTATGACGAAACCCAGTCCGTAAAATAAATCACAGCCCATGATGTTTTCGCCTCACGCTGTCACGTGGAATGTGAAGTCAACCATCTTCACAGACTTGTACAGGACCGTTAACTCCAAAGTCCCAACCGTGCACAGCCTGCCACCTCCATAACCATACAATGGTGCCGGGTTACCGCTAATCCTGTAGTGGGGGAAAAACTTCCTCACCGTGGCCCAATTCAGCAATGACCCCTCCGCCCCCGTGTTGAGCAGCAGTGGTATCTCCACGCTGTCTAGTTCCACTGTGCAGTACGTGTATCCATTTGTGCTGCAGGACACCGTATGGATGGTTGTCGGGGCGGGCGGAGTGAGTTTTTCCGTGGGCTCTCCAGTTCAGATACACGGCACACTCTAAATGGTAAATGGCGTTCACTTATATAGTGCTTTTTCTCATCTCTGGATGACCAAAGCGCTTTACAGATCCTGCTATCCACCCATTCACGCACACATTCACACACTGATGGCGGCAGAGCCGCAATACACACACAGGCACTAGCCTGGCCACCAGAAGCAACTGGGGGTTCAGTGTCTTGCTCAAGGACACTTCGACAAGCAGACTGAAATCAGAGCGGGAATCGAACCCATGACCCTCCGATCAGTAGTCGGTCACACTACACCTACGCCATAGCCACCACATACTCTAGCATAATGGTTCACGCATCCACATCTGCTACAACGTTTTCCCCTAGCCAGACAGTCCTTACCCTTATTGCGGTGCGTTGCAGACCCACAACCCTTGTACAGGGGTTTTCCCAGGACAGACCTTCACCTGGCAATATTGGCTTCCGTAGCATTGTCATCCAAACTATCCTCGCTATCTGAGTCTGCAACATTTGCCGCGGCGGGTAGCTCCAGTGGCCGCTGTGACTGGTGCCAGGTTAGCTCCGAAGCTAGCTTGTCTATGGCCTCCAGCTGGAGAGTTACTTCGACAGCTCTGGCTAATGTTACATCATTGGGTGCTGTGAATAGCCTAGCCCACAATGCGGCACTGCACGTGTACTCCACAAGCTGGTCACGTATCATTTCATCTTCCAATGGCCCAAAGCAACATTTGCTTGCTAGTTGCCTCAAGTCGGCAACAAACTGATGAATAGTCTCACCTACCCGCTGATATCACTGCCGAAAATGAATCCTCTGGACAGTCACGCTATTCGGGGTATGAAAATGGTTTGATAGCAGCTCCACATCATCTTCAAAAGAGTCCGAAGTTCCAAGTGTGCGCAGGACTCGCTGGCCCTCAATATCCAAGTTATGAACAAGAGGCACACATGCTCTTAACTTGTTGAGCTTACTGAGGTCTAGCACCATGCTGTCCATCTGGAAAGTCTCAAACCACATGGGCCAAGACACCAGCGGCTCACTCGGGAGCTCGAGAAAGGGGCTAAGTGGTGTGATACACACCTCCATGAGTTAATCCTCTTTCGCCAAATGTTATGTATGGTAAAATACCTGGGTGAAGGATGAGGCAAGATGACTCAGCAAACACAGATTTATTGATGGAACTGTAGGTGTGGCAACACGGCTGGCACCTGGCAGAGGGCACCGGTCAAAGAGGCCGCAATATGGATGCCCACTGCCTTATATAGGGCAGTGCGGTAATGTGATGGGAATGCACGTCACCACACTGCACTTCACAATAACGTGCCGTTTATTATACACAACAATATGCTGCTTGGTATTACCATAGAATTTGGATGAATGGTTAAACATTTCAGAAGCTTTCATACAGCATACTTACCCACCCGGATGACTGAGAATCTTCACCAAATTAAGAAATTGAATTAATTTTGCATTAATTTTCAGTTTTAATTATTTTATTATAATTGAATTATACTTCATTTTATTTTTATTTACTTTGCTCATTGTTCTATTTTATTATCATTTTATAAGCATTTCTTTCAAGTATTTATGTTCATGAGTTTTATTCATATTTCATATTGCCCTTGCAACAAAGTTGTTAATGAAACTGCAATCGTGTGATTTTCTTTTAAGGGGCATAAAGCATTGGTATTGAAGAAAAAGTCCCGTAAATTAATGGTATCGTATCAAAAGGAAAAATGATGGTTATGCCCATTCCTATTATTTAGTACTCCTACCCCCTCTGCATCTCTGCTTCCTTCTCAGTCCTTTTATACAAGAAAAAGACAAAAAATAAAAAAGACACAAATTTATTGGAAAATAGACAAAATTTTAAGAGGAAAAAAAGACAAAAGAAGAAAAGAAAAAAAGACAAAAATTTACAGGAAAAGAGACAAAATTTTAAAAGAAACAAGACAAAAAAAATCAAAAGAAAAAAGACAAAAATTTACAGGAAAAGAGACACATTTTTAAAAGAAAAAGACAAACATTTACAAGAAAAAAGACAAAAAAAAATTTCAAGAAAAAAGACAAAAACAAAAGACCAAAAATTACCAGATAAAAGACAAAAATTTAAAAGAAAGAAGACAAAATTAACAAGAAAAAAGACAAAAATTTAAAAGAAAAAAATTAAAAGAAAAAAGTCAGATATGTACTTTAAATAATTTTGAGTTCCAGAAAATTTCCAGGAGCAGTAGTCAGTTTCCTGTTACAATGGAAAAGACGTCACTTCCTTTGCTCCCTGCTGCCTGCTAACTCTCTGAGCTAACCGGCGCTGAAACTCCTCAACATGATCAATTTATTCGCGTTTAAAACCAAAGTGTCGTTGATCGTGAACCATCTGGCGAAGACGGTACTAACGGAAGTATTAACGGCGGCGGAGAAAGTTTCTCTGAACAAACGAAGTAACGAAGAGCAGGTAAAATAACGCGGCTAACTGTCTAACGGCTAACAGCTAGCACTTCCGGTTTAGTGACGTCAGTTTTAGCGTTTATTTTTACATTTTCCTTTATTAATTTTTTGTGTTTTTACTCACCCAGAAACACAAAGCTACAGTAATTTAAATCAAAAGGGTTTTACAAAGGAAAAGGGTTAATTTCATTATTATTATTTTCTGCGTTTATTTAATCTAAAATAAAATCAACAATTCTAAGCTAGTTCTATCACAAACTGGAGCTTTTTTAAGTAGAGGAAATCTTAGCTCTTTGAAGCACGTTTGTGTTGCCAACAAGATCCAAACAACAGCTGCTTTTTATCTTTATTTCTTTTCTTGTAAATTTGCATTTTTATCTTGTTAGTTTATATTTTCCCTTTTAAAAATTAAGTTTATGATATTTTCTGGTAACTTTGTGGTTTTTTTCCTGATAAAGTTGAGATTTTTTTTCGTTTTTCATGAGAGATGTTTGACCTCTTCCTTTTAAATTTTTGGGGGTTTTTTTCCTCATAAATTTGTGGTGGGGGATTCTTGTAACTTATTTTTTTGTCATAAATCTACATTTTTTATAATCATGCATCTTTTTCCTATAAATCTGTAACTCCTTAATTTGCATTATTTATAAATTAATTTTATGACCTTTTTTATATAAATTTGTGAATTAGTTTTCTTGTAAATGTGCATTTTTTTCTTCTAAAGGCAATTTTTTTCTGATAGATTTGCAATTTTTTTCTTGTAAATTTGCATTTTTTTCTTGAAAAATACTATTTTTTTCTTTTAATTTTGTGACTTTTTTGACACAGAATTTCAACTTTTTCAAGTAAATTTATAACTTTAATGTCAAAAAATTGATTTTTTCCTCATCAATTTCCATCTTTTTAATTTGTAGCCTTTTAAAATTAATTTTTTGAAGTGTTTTTTTTGACTTGTCCATGCATTTAGCTTCAGTAAACTGGACTACTGTAACGCTGTCCTCACAGGTCTCCCTAAAAAGTCCATCAGACAGCTGCACTTGGCTCAGAACGCTGTAGCTTGAGTCCTCACTAAGACCAAGAAAGTCAATCATATAACTCCAGTCCTCAGATTTTTACACTGGCTTTCTGTCTGTCAAAGGACAGATTTCAAAATACTCCTGTTGGTTTATAAAGCTCTGAATGGTTTAGGGCCAAAATACATTTCAGATCTGGTCCATGATGAACCACCCAGAACCCTCAGGTGGTCAGGGTCAGGCCTACTGTCTGTGCCCAGAGTTAGAACCAAACATGGTGAGGCAGCGTTCAGTTTTTATGCTCCTCACATATGGAACAAACTCCCAGAAACCATCAGGGCTGCTGAAACTCTCAGCTGCTTTAAATCCAGGTTAAAAACGCTCGTATTTGCTGCTGCCTTTCAGTAGAACAGTTGTTAATCTACTACAGTGTACTGGAACTTTTATTTCTTGGATGGCTATGAACTAAATTATATAAATAGAAAAGTGAAAAAAGGAGGAGGAGTTGCAATTTTTGTTGACAAGAGCTTGAAATACAAGGTTGTTGAAAATCTGTCAGTAACTGTGGATGATTTATTTGAATGTATTACAATAGAAATCTGTCTGGACAATGTGAAGAATGTAGTAGTGAGCTGTGTATATAGAACACCTGGATCAAACATTGACTTATTTAAGGACTGGATGGAAAAAATGTATGCAAAACTAACTCATAAAGTTATGTTCATCTGTGGGGATTTCAATATAGATCTGATGAACTCAAAACAACATAGTTTGACAGAAGAATTTATCAACACAATGTACAGTATGGGTTTACATCCAACAGTTACCGGACCTAGCAGAATCACGTCACACAGTGCCACACTAATAGATAACATATTCACAAACATTATGGAAAATAATATCAGGAGTGGGCTTTTATTGAATGATATCAGTGACCACCTGCCGATTTTTGTTGTCTATCAATGTGATTATAGGAAGAAAAAGTATACCAAAAATATTAAATATAGAAGAATAAGAACCGAAGAATCAATGCATTTACTGACAGAGGAATTATTAATACAAGATTGGAAGATAGTTTATGATGAAAATGACATAAATAGAGCATATGATAAATTTTTACAAATATTTCAATCATTGTACAATAAATACTGTCCTATAAAACAATACAGTGACAGACAACAAAAAAAAAATATTCCTTGGGTCACCAAGGGGTTAATAAATGCATGTAAAAAGAAGAATACATTATATAAACAATTCATTAAATGCAGAACTGTGGAAGCTGAGATCAAATATAAAAGATACAAAAATAAGCTTACTACTATAATGAGGATCTGTAAGAAAGAATATTACAACAGAATACTAGAGGATAACAAAAATAACATAAAAGGAATATGGCAAGTACTCAATGGGATTATTAGTAATCGTCCTAAGAATGCAAATTATCCAGAATATTTTATCGAAAATGGCAATTTGATAAATAATATGGAAGATGTGGTCAGTGGTTTCAATAAATTTTTTGTAAACGTTGGTCCTGAATTAGCAAAATCAATAGTGACACCAGAAACAAACTACAGTGGTTCTGTGAATGAAATAGAAGATAGAAATCCAAACACAATCTTTTTGGGTGCAGTTACTGAAAAGGAAATTATCGAGACTGTGAGTAAATTTAAGAACAAAAAATCAACGGACTGGAATGAAATTGACATGACAATAGTGAAAAAAGTAATTGAGGGAATTGTTAAGCCACTCACTCACATCTGTAACCTGTCATTTCAAACTGGTACATTTCCAGACAAAATGAAAATAGCAAAAGTAACACCTCTATACAAAACAGGAGACAGTCATTGCTTCACAAATTACAGGCCAGTCTCTTTACTCTCACAATTCTCCAAAATACTTGAAAAAATCTTCACTAAGAGACTGGATGATTTCACTGAAAAACACAACCTCCTTACAGATAGCCAGTATGGTTTTAGAGCAGATAAATCTACATCTTTGGCACTGATCGAACTTATAGAAGAAATTACTAGTTGTATAGATAAAAAAAATGTTGCTGTAGGAGTATTCATAGATTTAAAGAAAGCTTTTGACACCATTGACCACAGAATACTACTAAGGAAACTGGAAAGGTATGGGATAAGAGGGGTTGGACTGAGTTGGGTGGAAAGTTATTTAAGTAACAGACAACAATTTGTACAAATTGGAGAGCACAAATCACCCTTCATGGACATCACTTGTGGTGTGCCCCAGGGGTCAGTTTTGGGACCCATACTCTTTATTTTATATATAAATGACATATGCCAAGTATCAAAAATTCTGAAATTTATTTTGTTTGCGGATGACACAAATATCCTCTGCACTGGTGAGAATTTGCAGCAGGTTTTAGAGGTGGTCACAACTGAAATGAAAAAATTAATGCAGTGGTTCAACAAAAATAAATTATCTCTAAATCTAAAAAAAACAAAGATTATGTTGTTTGGAAATTATAAAATAAATCATGAAATAATGGTAACGATAGATGATACCAGAATAGAAACAGTACAGGAAAATAAGTTCCTGGGGGTGACGCTTGACAATAAAATCTGCTGGAAACCTCACATCAGTCACATCCGGGCCAAATTAGCAAAATGTATAGGCATACTGGGGAAGACAAGACACATCTTGGACTATAAATCATTGGTCTTATTGTACAATTCACTGTTTTTACCTTATCTTAACTACTGTGTAGAAGTCTGGGGAAACACCTACAAAACCAACCTACAGTCAATATGCACATTACAAAAAAGAGCTATAAGGATAATAAACAATGCAGGATATAGAGACCATACCAATTCGTTGTTCTTAAAGTCACATGTCATAAAGTTCATCAATTTAGTTAAATTTAAGACAGCACAAGTAATGTACAGGGCAATTAATAATCAACTACCAACTAATATACAAAAAATATTTAAAAAAAGAGACAATGATCATAATTTGAGGGGAGACTTAAACTTTACAAAACCCAAGATACGTACTACCAAGAAAAGTATGTGCATATCTGTCTGTGGGGTGGATTTGTGGAACAGTCTGGAGCCGGAACTGAAACTATGTACAAACAGAAATCAATTCAAAAAGAGGTATAAGCATCATTTGCTGAAAGGGTATATGTTAGAAGGGTAGTAGTTATATGTACGATTCATTATGTTCACTCTGGGATATTATGGAACACTATGGAATGGTGGGTAGGACAGCACTGTGTATATCTGTGTTGTTTGAGGCTGGTTTTGTTGTATGGACATCATTGTATGTTAGAATGGATGGGTGTTAATGTTGATTTGTAAAAAATACAGTAAATTGTTTACTTGGGGTCTTAAAGGTGGTAATTTGTATAAAATTCACATGGGTGTATCTATGGAAAAGAGGAGATGGAATTAATAAGTGTTCACTTCTTCCTTCTCCCTTTCGAACAGTGTATAATGTTACTTTATTGCATTTGCCATTTGCTTGTATTTGTTATATTTTTGTGTTTGAAATAAACTATGTATCTATCTTTCTTGCATGTTTTCTGTCGTATTCTATTTTAACTTGTTTTTGTTTCTCTTTAATTTACTCTTTAGTTTGATTTTAAATTCTTATATTTTGCTTTTGCTACTTGCTGTAATGCTTTAATGTTTTTATGTAAAGCACCTTGAATTGTCTTGTACTCGAAATGTGCTATACAGATAAACTTGCCTTGCCTTTGATAAATTTGTGATTTTTTTTTCTTGTAAATTTGTAATTCTTCTACATTCTACATTTTCAAGGGTTTTTTTTTGTAAATTTGCAGCTTTTTTTTATAAAGAAGGTGTGACTTTTTATGTAAATTAAGATTTTTTTTCATGAATTTGGTATTTTTTGTTTTATAAATTTGTGATTTTTTTTCTTGTAATTATGTATCATTTCCCTATAGATTTTTTTTCATCATGTACGCAAATATACGGTTGGTCTTTAAAATTATCCATGGTTCTGCACCCCCGCCCCTTAAAAGGAACTCCGATTATATTGGCATGTTAGCGCTATATGCTTTATTTTGATGTTAGTAACATAACTATAATATATTTTTTTTGAAAATAATTCCCAGTTTTATATATTTTTTAAAAAACTTTATTACGATGTAAATCGCCATTTTTGTTTACGTCGCAGTGCATTCTGGGTAGTGACGTAGATTGGTTGTAGCAGCAGCGGTCTGTAAACAGCCTTTTCAGTTTGAACCAGTGCGAAGCCAAAGCAATAAAGACAATGACGAAGACACACAAAGTGAAAATGGACTTGAGAATGAAGACAGCAGCCGCGAGGAAGCTAGAGCTGGTCATGTTGGATGGTGTTTTTGTGAGCATCTGTTACAAAGAGCTCCACTTCATTTCTGCCGCTGTCCATGGTACCTGATGCTATAAATGTATCTTGTTCAGTCATTTGTTAAAGTGGTATAACAGGACGCATGCCTGCTTTACAGATCTGTCCTGTATCACAGCACATCAAAGCTTTGATGCCGTTTGCATTAAGCCGTCGTTTGTAGCCAGACACACCTGTGAGCTCTTTCATGAGCTGGGGGCGACGAAAATCCTCAAGATCCTCAGGGCTAAAGTGATGAGAGCACAGCTGCGGGTCTTTGGGAAGTTGGACTCTTCCAACCGCATCCTCCCACTTTTAATAATAATAATAATAATGCATCAGATTTATATAGCGCTTTATCATAGACACTCAAAGAGTGTCTATGATAAAGCGATATAGTGCTTTATCATAGACACTCAAAGCGCACTCAAGCGTGCGCTCAAGCGTGTGGTTTGAGCACTATATCATAGACACTCAAAGCACACTCAAGCGTGCGCTTTGAGCGATATAGCGCTTTATCGTAGACACTCAAAGAGTGACGGAAATGTGGCTGCCAGTCCGCGCCAACGGCCTCTCCGGCCACCACCGAACATTTAAACATTTTTACACATTTATACCCAGTGTTATGGGCACTGGAGGCAATGCGGGGACAAAACGGCAGGATATCTGGGGAGAGCGGGATTCGAACCCCCAACCATCGGGTTATTAGACGACCTGCTTTACCTCCTGAGCCGCTGCCGCCCCACTTTTTCCTCAACTTTCCCTCTTTAGGAAAGCTATGGAGGCTTACCTCGCTCTCTTTATTTCCCTTTGTTTGGAAATTACATCCAAAAGCCGCGCAATGTGGCATTTTCGGGCTGCACGGTGGCGCAGTGGTTTAGCACTGTGGCAGCACAGTTTTACCCTCGGCCGGGGGATCGCGGGGATCATGAGATCGTGGGTTCGATCCCAGCCCCCGACCAACAGTGAGCTGTGTGGAGTTTGCATGTTCTCCCCGTGTTGCGCGGGTTTACTCCGGGATTTCTCTGGTTTCCTGCCGCACACCAAAAACATGTAGGTTTAGGGCGCTCGCGCACGCAGCGACCAGCAGCCGGTGGCTTGTCACCAGACTGCAAACCGAATCTACCTACGGGTACAAATAAGTAACAAAAAAAAATAAATAAATAAAAAATTTTCACTGACAAATGGCAGTAGTTCGTAGCTTCGCTTCTTGGCTTGTATAAGACAGAAAAAACGGCTGCAACCATTCTACGTCACTACCCAGAATGCATTGCAACGGAAGCAAAAATGGCGATTTACATCGTAATAAAGTTTTATAAAAATATATAAAACTGGGAATTATTTTCAAAAAAATTATAGTTATGTTACTAACATCAAAATAAAGCATATAGAGCTAACACGCCAATATAATCTGAGTTCCTTTTAAGACTTTTGTGTACCTGACTTCTGAACAAAATACCAGAGTAACAAGGACTTCCTCTAGGTGGCAATCTTGCATCCCCCTACGTAAAACTGCTTTTGGACAATCAGCCTTCTCATACAAAGCTATAATGGAATGGAACAAGCTCCCCACTGCTTTGAAGACCAGAACAAATTACAGAGACTCTTTCACAGAGACTAAAAAATGGATTTTAAGTAATCCAGCCTGCCAGCATTGACTCTCTCTCTTAAATGGGATTTGAAATTGGACTCTTAAATTGTTTTTATGTTTGCCGTCTCTTATCTTTTTAACCTTTTAAACTTACTCCCTGCTTGTTTCAGGGTCAACAGTTTCTGAAACCCAACCTGAATTGCTTTCTATGTGTGCTTCTTTTCTTTTAATATCTTCCTGCCTGCCTCAGCGACTACAGATGGAAATTAGTGAGAATGCTATAACCTGGTACAGAGCATCTTTACCCTGTGTTTAATATTTTTTTGGGGGGCAGCTCAGTGGATCAGTGGTTCCTTACTGTGGCAGCACAGTAAGAAGGTCACAGGTTCCATCCCACCCCTGACCATCAGTGACCCTTTTGTGTGGAGTTTGCATGTTCTCCCCGTGTCTGCGTGGGTTTACCCCGAGTACTCAGATTTCCTCCCACAGGCCAAAAACATGCAGGTTAGATTAATTGGAGACTCTAAAGTGGTCCTAGGTGTGAATGTGTGTGAATGGTGAAGGGATTGGTGCCGCACCGTGGCTGCCTCATCATCTAGGCGATTCTTTAAAAAATGCTAGTTTTTCATATACTGTACGTAAATTTCTTTTTTACACAGAATTGCAACTTTTTCAAGTAAGTTTGTAACCTTCATGCCAAATATTCAATTTTTTTCCTCTAATTTGCAACTTTTTTGTTTAATTTTTTTAAAATGAATTTTGTGACATTTCTCTAGTAAATTTGTGGGTTTTTTTCTTGTAAATATGCAACTTCTTTTCCCATAATTTCCACTGTAATTTCCCAGTCTGGGATCAGTAAAGTCTATCTATCTATCTATCTATCTATCTGTCTATCTGTCTATCTGTCTGTCTGTCTGTCTGTCTGTGTCATTTTTTTCCTCTAAATTGTAAACTTTTTTGTGAATTTGCCACTTTTTTATTGAAGAAATTCTGACTTTTTCTGTGTAAATTAAGAATTCTTCATAAATTTTCTAGTTTTTTCATTATAAATGTGTGAATTTTTTTCCATGTGGCCGAGCACCTTTCTCCTCCTAAATCCTCTCCTTCCTCCTGTGCAGGCTCCAATAGTGGTCATGTTGGGGGATTCTAGAACTTAATGATCCAGAACCATCATGAATCATGATTAAAGTCCACATTTAATGTGAGCTGGACTGATGAACCAAAATCAATTCAGTTCCACTAAATAACATTAAAGTTAATTGTAATGAGTTTGTTGAGTTTTTATTGTTTGCTGATGTGATATTTGAAATCTGATCAGGTGGTCTTAGAAAGTCTTAAAGATAAGCTCAGATCACAGCTGTGGACATTGTGTTGTGGGTCCAGAAGCACAGGTTTCAGACTGCTGACTGACATACATCTGTTGTAGGAGCTGAAACAGTTCCTGAAAGGAGATTTTTGGAAACTAAACTGGTTCCTGGTTCTGTTAATGGGAAAAGAGTAAAACATGAGTGACTGAACTAAAGAGGTTCCTGTGGAGGAACATGAAGACTCCCCACAGATTTAACCTTAGAACGAGCTGTGAGCGATTCCGGACGAGCCCCCAACCGTCTCAGATTTAGTCTAACAAAGGTGGAATTTTCTGGATGCTTGTCTCGTCCTATCAGGAGAAACTCAGCGCTCTGGTGGAGACGTTGTGTGTCGACGCTGTGGAGAAGATCCTGAAGATCGTTGAGCTGAACACTGAGGAGGAGGGTCAGGCAGAGGATGAGGGTCAGGAGGAGGTTCAAGAGGACTTTCAGGAGCAGGACTGTCAAAGTTTAACGCAGACAGCAGGTGAGTCACAGGTTTATAAATGTCCAGCTTTCATGATGTACTACATGTCAAACCCGAGGCCCATGGGCCACATCCGGCCCAGAAGACAATTAAATGTGACTGTGAGATAAAATGTAAAATCTATAATCAGTAGGTGATTTTTGGGGATGGAGTGTTATCCCCCTTGTTAGCAAGATGACCCACCCTGGAAAAAAGAGAGACTTGTCCCCCCAGTGTCATCATAAACCTTCTATATCACGTTACAGAACTGAGTAGCATGACTTTGAACCACCAAGTCTATGCAGAAATGCAAAAATAAATACATTTTCAACTTTTTTCTCATAAATCTGTGATTTTTTTTTCTTGTAAATTTCCAACTTTTCTTCTTATAAATTTTCAGCTTTTATCTCATAAGTTTGGGAGTTTTTCCTTATAAATATGCAACTTTGTTCCTGTAAATTTTCAACTTTCTTTCATAAGTTTCATTTTTTTCTTATAAATTAGCTTTTTTTTTCATTGTAAATGTGCAATTTTTTCCTCAAAAATTCTAAATTTGTCTCATAAATGTGTGACTTTTTCCTGTAAATTTCCATAGTTTTTCTCACAATTTTGCAACTCTTTTTCTTATCAGTTTTCAGCCTTTTTTATTATAAATTTGCAGCACTCATCTGGATGCTGGCTAAATGTTTATTCTGTGTAATTAAATTGTAATTTGCAACATTTTAATTTTTAAATTGGCAGCTTCTGTCATATCTTTGCACCTTTAATCTTGCAGATTTGTACCTAATTTATATTTATACATTTGTACCTCACGATAATTTGGCGAACACCCCCATCCTTACTGTTCTAAATAGCTGATCACCTCCTGACTGAGATCATAAGAATTAATATCTCAAACAGGTTAATTTTATCTTCTTAATGATAAAATTGGTATTGTTCTTCTGTTCAAATAAAGCAAAGAGCTGTCTCATACCTTTGGCATGTTTTGACTGTCACCTGCAGTCCTCTTCAGAAAGTGTCGTCTAATGCTCGTGATGTGTCACATCAGCTGTTTTATTCTTTCCATAGGCATGACCGATCTGACAGATTTGACAGATCTGCCAGGTCGGTCACGCCCCCCCCGCTGTGCGATGGTCTCTGGGAGAGAGAGTCCCAGGTGTATGAGAGCATGAAGAATCGATCTTCTCAGTTCACGGTGTTGTAGGCTCACTTCCTGATTTCTGTTGTTTCTTTGATCCAGCGTTTGTGTTTGTTGTCCTCTGATCCAATTATTTTTGCCTTGTTCCAGTCCATGATATGGTTGTTTTTCTTGCAGTGGTCTGATATTGCTGATTTGAGGTTTTCCTGTTCTGCCTTTTCTTTTTGCGTTCTTGTGAGTTGTCCTGCTGTTTCTTTTTCACGTTCTTTTTGGTGTTCTCTTTTCTGTGTTGCAAACATCCTCCCCGTTTCTCCTATATATGTTTTTTCACATGATTTGCATGGTGTGTCATAAATTACGTTCCATTTTTTGTTTTGTTGTATTTTGTACTTGGGGTGAACCAAAAGCTGCTGCAGTTTTGTGTGGGGTTTTATTGCTGTGTTTATTCCATGTTTTTTCATGATTCTTTGTATGGGTTCAGTTATTCCTCGCATGTGTGGTAGGGTCTCTATGTTTTTGTTGTTTTCTGTTTTTTTGGTGTCTGTTTTTTCCCCCTTTTTTTTTCTTGGCCTTTGTTTTGGACTTGACGTTTTCCTTTGTTTATTGCCCATGTTGGTTATTGACAGTCCATAAGTGCGTGTTGTATGTGCCATTCTTCCTTCTGTCTGTCCTCCTCGTCTGTGATGATGGTGGGCCATTCATATAATGTCCTCACAGCTGACAGTTTGTGTGCTGTGTTTCTTCTTCATGTGTGAATCTGATGTTCCCATTGCTGTCTATGGTATTCAGGTGGTCTGTAAGTTCTTGTGTGTGTCCATGTTTTATTTTTTCCAGGACGTCATCCACATCCAGGTGCATCTCAGTAAATTAGAATGTCATCGAAAAGTTGATTTATTTCAATAATTCAATTCAAAAAGTGAACCCATATATAGATTTATTACACACAGAGTGATATATTTCATGTGTTTAATTTTTTAAGAAACTGAATTTGGGGTTTTCATTTGCTGCAAGCCATAACCAGCAAAATTAAAAGAAATAGAATATTACATAAAATTAATTTAAAAAATTGATTTTTAGTAGAAATGTTGGCCGACTGAAAAGTATGTCCATGTACACACTCAATACTTGGTTGGGGCTCCTTTTGCATAATTACTGCATCAATGCAGCATGGCATGGAGGCGATCAATCTGTGTTACTGCTGAGGTGTTATGGAAGCCCAGGTTGCTTTGATAGCGGCATTCAACTTGTCTACGTTATTGGGTCTGGTGTATTTCATTTTCCTCTTGACAATACACCATAGATTCTCTATGGGGTTTAGGTCAGGAGAGTTTGCTGGCTAATCAAGCACAATGATACCATGGTCATTAAACCAGGTATTGGTACTTTTGGCAGTGTGAGCAGGTGCCATGTCCTGCTGGAAAATGAAATCAGCATCTCCATAAAGCTTGTCAGCAGAGGGAAGCATTCCTGTTAGATGGCTGCACTGACATTGGACTTGACTAAACACAGTGGAAAAACACCAGCAGATGGCATGGCCTCATGTGGCTCCGGAGCCACAACTTCAAACAACCATGTGCTGACCTGTTTTCTGTGTTTCTATGATTTTTAGATGAACATGGCAGCCACGATGGTCCACCGACACAACCGACCTTCATCCTGGTGTTTGAGGTCAGTGGCTGAATCCTGACAACTGTCTGAGAACCTGAAGGAAAACACCCAACACTGACCTCTGTTCTCTGTTTTATAGAACGACCAAGCTGCTGCTGAATCCGGGAGTCTCCTGCTGCCACTGCAGAGTGGAGCTAATGATGCTAACACAGGGGCTAATGGTGCTAATGAAGGGGCTAACTATGCTAATGAAGGTACTAAAGCTATTGAAAAACAATGGTAACTGTGCTAACATTGCTAACTGCCGTAACTGGGATCATTTTAGTCAAATGCTGTTTCTTTTTTAAAGAACATTACTATGATGATGGTGATGATAATTGTGCTAACAATGCTGACCATGCTAACAGTGCTAACGATGCTAATGAAGGTACTAAAGCCATTATAAAACAATGGTAATTGTGTAAACTGCCCTAATTCTGATCATTTTACTCATAAACTGTTATTTTTTAAAGAACAGTGCTATGATGATGACCATAATTTTGCTAACAATGCTCGCCATGCTAACAGTGCTAACGATGTTAACTGTTTGAGTGTGTCTGTCGCCGAATTGCAGCATAACCCCTAGTGGTCAAGAGTGGTAAATATTTTTTGTCAATAAAATAGTTCAGATTTCCAAGGCTATAACTTGAAAGTGGTAAGAGATAATGGCTTACTGTCAATTAGAAAGATAGGAATAAATTTATGCATCTAATTTGCATAATGTCTCGGCAGCTCTTTAAATTTCATAACTCAGTCAAAACTGGACTTTGGACATATTTACACAAAGAATGGTTCGGTCTTTTGACACCATTTTTTGTACAGATGTACCACATCATCTTATCTTCAAAGTATATGAACAAGAAATCAGTACAGTATTAAAAAAAACACTGAAATAAGTCACTTACCGGCAGCTAACGGGACTCGCTCACTGCCATGGTTGCTGCATTTTCACCCATCGTGGTCGTTATTTTGCGTTCTGTCGGTCATTTACGCTCTCAACCACATCTACAAAGTCTTATGATTATCCCACATAAATGTCGCTTGTATCCCGCGGGTATTTTCCATGTACAAAGCCATCTAAGTGACGGTGACGATGACTGATCGCGGCCATATTACCTTTCTGAGCTAAAAGAAGGGAATACAGGAAAAGGAAATGAGGAGTTCTTCTTCTTTGATGTATTACGTGTCATCCATTGAGTCCTCCAGTGCATGCCTGCCACCTTCTGAAACTGGCAGATCAGTACAAATCCCCAATGCAGCCGGCAATGTCAGAGTGAAATGACAGGTGCAGCGCCACGCTCTGCCACTCGGGGCATGCAAATTCTCACACTCAAAGGGTTAACAGTTTTAGTAATGCTAACAAAGGTACTAAAGGAACTAAAGATGACAATAGTAAGAACAGTATGAACAATGCTCATGGTGCTAACAATGCTACCATGATAACAGTGCTAACAATACTAAAAAATGGCATTTTTAATATTTTATGTGTACAAGTTGTACAGCACTTTGATCAGCAGTGGTTGTTTTAAATGTGCTATAGAAATAAATGTTGACTTTGACTAATGAAGGTACTAAAGCCATTTCAAAGAACAATGGTAATTCTGCTATTGGCAGTAATGGCCTTAACTGTGTTCATTTTACTCATGAACTGTAACTTTTAAAGAACAATGCTATGATGATTATAATTATGCTAACAGTGCTAATGAAGGTATTAAAGGAACCAAAGAACAATGCTAATTGGGCTAACAGTGCTTTCTGTCCTGTATGTGATCATTTGGTCTGTTTTATTCATCCCAGATGAATGGAGGGTACTCAACAGATACTTCTGGACCATTCACTCTGTTTTTTGTTGCTGAGCTCAGGTGAACTTCTTGTAACCGGAGATCACATTCACCATTCCTAAAGTCAGAATCTAAACTAGCTAACATAGTCAAAACATTATAGAGAAATCTAAATAGACATGAAAGACAAGTGTATATTTAGCACTTTATTTCCCCCTCCTCATATTTGCAGATACATTCAACAGTGATGCTAACAGGGCTAGCAATGCTAATGGAGCTAACAGTGCTAACAGTGTAAACTGTCTTAATTGTGACCATCTTAGATTTAAACTGAACCCTTTTTTTTTTTTAAAGAAAGCTCAGTTGTGTCATCGTGAATGATCTGATGCATCACTGTACTGGAGCATTTCTGTTGTTCCTCCATCCATCTGTATTTGTGAATTTGGTATTTTTTGCATTTAGCCATGTATGGCTAGTTCGATTGCCAATGAGATCATCATATAAATTTTGTGGTGTGATGTTGATGGTTCATGTAACCTACAAGTCTGGATGTCAGTAACAGAAAATAATGCTAAGGGTGCTAGTACTGGGAATGCTGGGAATGATGCTAACAATGAGCTTGTTTCAGTTCCCACACACTCAGACAGTGGGCAGACCAGGCAGTTTTTGGTTGATGTTGTTTTTATCTTAATTGTTCAGCAAAAACATACAGTTAACTAGTGGACTTTTATTTTGAAAGTTCAGTCCATTCTAATCAGTTATTTACAGTGCTTCCTGCCGAGTTTTCCTACAGGAATGTTGATGTGGTGTGGTCGTGCTCAGTGTTGGAGTTTGTTGATCATCTTCTTCTTCTATTGTAGGTAAGAACACTGTTGACATAACACAGGAAGTGACATCATCCCTTCATCCCGCCTCCTCTGCCCCGCCCCCTCAGCCTGAGGACCATGGGTACGCTCTGCCATCCTTGCCATCCACCGCTGTAATGAAGCTGTCCTATAACTGGAGGAAAAAATACAACGATAAGGCAAAGGAGTTCTTCCTGCGGTGTTCGTGGTGTTCTATGCTATTTCCAAACTCCGAGCGCCTCACACATCACGAGAGGAAGTCTCACCCAGAGTGCTCGGTGTGCGGCATGATGTTCACTGGCGTCGTGAAGCTCCGAGAGCATGAGCTCAACGACCACGGAGTGTTGCCGTACAGCTGCGACTACTGTGGTAAAACGTTCAACCGCAAGGTGCATCGCGACGTGCACGTGAGGGCGCGGCACACTGGTGAGAAACCCTACCACTGTGACATCTGCAGGAAAAGCTACTCCTGTGTTGGCGCACTCAAAACACACAAGACGACGCACTTCGACAGGACGTACATCTGCGAAGTCTGTGGAAAGAGCTTCTTCCACGCCGGTCACCTGACACGCCACAAGTTGGTGCACCAGGACGGGAGGCCGTACTCCTGCCCTGACTGCGGGAGGGGCTTCACACAGGCCGCCAACCTGCACGCCCACCAGGTGGTCCACACCAGCGAACGGCAGCTTTGCTCTGTCTGTGGGAAGCGTTTCCGCTGCGTGAAGAGCCACGTTATCAGCAAGCACGCACACGAGCTCTCTGCCGCCGAGCTGCCCGCTGGAGATACCATCACCAGCTGTGAAGTGTGCACCAAGAAGTTCCCGAATCCATCACAGCACCGGGCGCACCAGAGAAGCCACACCCAGGAGAAACCCTTCCACTGTAACATCTGTGGGAAGAGCTACCGCCTGATGGAGCAGCTGCAGGACCACCGCTACACGCACACCGGAGAAAAACCATACCGCTGTTCGCTGTGTCCCAAGACCTTCAACACGGCCGCCAGCTTCACACGCCACCGCAGCGTCCACACCGGAGAGACGCCGTACAGCTGCAGCGACTGCGGGAAACACTTCCGTCTGCTCAGCTTCCTTAGAGCTCACTTGCAGACCAAAGCTCACCTGAAGCAGGTGCAGCAGAGGATCGACCAATCGGAGCTCAGCGTGGGCGGAGTTTGACATGCGAGGGTCACATGGTTGGACAGCTGGCTGATAATCAGCCTATCACAGAGTAAATGAATTCTCAGCATGGTCCGGCTCTGCTGTTGGTTCAAAGCTGTTTTTATGGTCGATGTGAGTTCATGTAGAGAAAAGAGACAAGAGTAGACATGGAGATGGAGAGCGTTAATGGAGAACATCAGAGGTGGAGAATAAAATGTCAGGGGTCTGCAACCTGCAGCCTCAGGACCACACGTCACTCTTCTGCCCATAACCAGCAGCTCCTGATGGTCTTGGAGAAAAGTTGCAGATTTATGTAGAAAGTTTCAAATTTTGGACCCCCCCCCCCCCACACACACACACACACACAAATTCCCAAGAAAAATTATCAAATTTGAGTATAAAGTAACATATGAGTAACAGCTGTGATATTAAGAGTAAAATGCTTCAAAACTAGGGGTAAAGAGATGAAAATTTATTAGTAGAAAGGATAAGCCAACTTTATTGTCATTCAGTCCATGCAGCCAATCATGTACAGTAGAAGGAAATTACGTTTCTCCTGTCTACAATGTTAATCACATATATAGAATCAGAGGGGTCACTGCCATGCAAGGCGCTGCTGCATTTCCCTCCTCCGTTCCATTATTGCTGAGCACCAAGCTGGACGGCAGGAAGCTCTGCTTTTTTATATGGTCTTCGGCATGACCCGGCCGGGATTTGAACCCCGGCCTCCCGGGTGTGGGGTGGATGCTCTACCAACTAGGCCACCACTCCGGTAAGAAAGTCACAGTTTTTCCAAGTAAAACGTTCCAAATTTTTGAGAAAATGGCTGCAAAGTTCTGTGTTTAAAAAACTACAAATATAAAAGAAAAATAATCTTAAAATTACAAGAAAAAAGTCAAAACCAAATGTGCAAATATACATGAACAGTTTGCAGTTTTTGGGTTTTTTTTTAAAGTTCATCATTTTCTTGAGAAAAAATCAGAAATTTATACATACAAAAACAGCTGCAAATTTACAAGTAAAACCTGCAAATTTTCAAAAATAAATTCAAGATTTGAAAATACAAAATCACTGATACCTATAAAAAGGAAATTTTAAATTAAAATTTCAATAAATTTGAGACAGTTTTTTCCCATAAATTTACTACATTTTTATATTAATATGCAATTTTGTCGGACTTCCGCTAATGCAGCTGAACTAGGAGGACGTCTGCTCCGGAGCTCCTACGGAAAACTCTGTTTTAACCTATCGATAACACCCGCTGTACTTCGAAATTAACCTATTTGTCAAAATATGGACTTAAGATCTCGAAACAAGACTCAAAGCTCGATTGTTGATCAGTTTTCGTCCCATGAAGCTGTAGCATGTGAAGAAGGCACCAAGGGCAGCATGGCTGCTGAAGAGCAATGTGGAATGGAGGGAAGCTACATACGCTATATTACCAGAAATAAAACGTGGTAATGAAGCACTGTCCCAGAAGCTTGACGCCAAAGCCACCAAAATTCGTCACTCTATCTCTGGGTTGAAAACGGTGATAGATGAAATGTGCTCATGCATTACAGAGGCGGAGGAACGCATTAGCACAGCTGAAGACAGGCTAACTGAATTGGATTCTCGTGTCCACCGTCTGTCCACCGAGAGAAGGACTCTCTCATGGACAAAGTAGACCAACTAGAGAATCAAAGCTGGCACAACAATGTCTTCATTGTTAACCTACAAGAGGGCAGAGAGGGGAAGGATCCAGTGCAGTTTGTCACAGATTGGATCCTGTCTGTGCTTGGGTGACAGCATTTCCCCGAGCCACTGATTATTGAAAGAGCGCATCAATCCCCGACATTACTCCCACCAGGAGATAAATGGCTCTGACCCATCCTCATCCATCTGCTTAAGTTCCAGGACTGGGATAAAATTCTCCAAACAGCCGCTAAGATATCCATAGAAAACGGTGGGCCAATCACTCACAATGGCAATGCAATGATGTTTTTCCCCAACCTGAGCACAAACCTGGTGAGGCGCAGAAAGGAATACATCCACGTTAAGAAGGAGCTACCTGTGAAGAAACTCCAATTCAACCTTCTCCACCCAGCAATTTTGAGAGTCGCCCTACCAAATGGAGAGAGGAAATTCTTTAAAACACCCCAGGCGGCATCTTTTCTCCGAGACTTCCCGGGAAGTGACAAATCCTGATCCTCACCGGTAACCACATGTGCAGCACTGCAGCTCCTCTAATGCGAGAGGAGAACGCCCATCCTACATATCCTTTCTTCAAATTATCTAGATCTAATGATCATGTTTTTTCTCTTTTTATGGACAAAAGGGAGCCTAGCCTACTGCTCTGAGGCTGCATTTGAAAGAATTTATTTCTATAGAGTGGGTGTTAAAATGTTTTCACCATTTCAGATCGTTACATACCGGGTGATTACAAGTTTCTATACAGAGGAGCTCCGGGCTTTACGGGTATCAGTTAGACGTGATGCTTTTAGACACTGTTCAACAGAGGCCCTGGTTAGTAACTGTGGATGGTGCCGAGTGTTCTAGGGGTCAGTGCTTAGGAAACAGAGGAGGGTTTGGTTCTATTTGTAATCTTCTGTTAAGTTCTTTTGGAAGAGATGCTTTTTATTTTATTTTATTTCTGAGTGACTGAAAGGCGAGTTATTGTTTAATATTTCCATTTTTTTATATGAATAAGGTGTTGAAATTTGTTTGTTTTAATGTCAGTGGTCTAAATCAGGGATGTCCAGTCATGTACCATGGAGGGCCACGACCGTGCAGGTTTTCTCTTCAGCAGGTGTTTTCACTGATCAGCAATCAGTGGGAAGAAGTTCAGTGAAATCTGCTGTTGAAGACATTGGTTGGAGGTAAAGCCTGCAGGGTCTTGGCCCTCCATGGCACATGATTGGACACCCCTGGTCTAAATGGACCTTTTAAAAGGAAAAGAGTGTTAACATATTTAAAAAAGATTGAAACAAAGACCCATCTTACTGGACAAGAGCTTAAGAAATTATAGAAAGAGTGGATATGTCGAGTTTTCTCCTCGTCTTTCAACTCTAAGGCCAGAGGAGTCGCTGTCCTAACAAACAAAATCATTCCCATTGCTGTTCAAGAAATGATCAGTGATCCATTAGGCCACTATGTCTTAATAAATTATCAGATCTACTCAGAACACTGGACTCTTTTAAACCTCTGAGCCCCCAATTATGATGAGATTTTCTTTATTCAAGACTTCTTTCTTAAAGTATCAGGATGCCACAAGCATATTCTCATGGGAGGAGACTAATTTTTGTTTAGATCCAATTTTGGATAAATCAGCAACTTCCACTTCTAAAGCTAAATCAGCCTCAGTTACTCTGTCATTCATGAAGGATTTCAACCTGAAAGACATCTGCAGGCATGTGCACCTCCAAACCTTAGACTATTCTTATTACTCTGGCTGTCAGTACTCACATACTGGAATAGATTTTTTCTCACTGTCGACACAAGTGACTTATACAGCACTGGAGTCTAACTATTTGTCAAGACTACTTTCTGATCATTCTCCACATATTTTATCGATAGAAATACCCGACAAAATGCCGAGCATGTACAGGTGGTGTTTGAATCCAACCCTTCTTAAAAAGTAATTTCTGTAAATTTATTAGGGACCAAATAAAACTGTTTTGTGAAACAAATTGTGCTTCTGCCCCTAATAGTTTCATATTATGGGATACATTAAAGCCCTACAATGGACTGACGATCTCATACCTGCCAACTTTTCAAACCTGAAAAGCCTAGTAGCTAGCCGGGGTCCAGGGGCCGATGCTAATGCTAATAATGCTAATGCTAATAATAATAATGCTAATATTTGCCAAACAAATATTAGCATTAAATCTAGTTAAATGTAGCTAACAACCTCATATTTCTTCAACTTTCAAACCTGAAAAGCCTAGTAGCTAGCCGGGGTCCAGGGGCCGCAGTGTCAAACAAATATTAGCATTTGACATAGAAGTCACATATTAATTATATTAAAGGTAAAATATCTAAATCAATTGCAATACTACACAGAGCGAAATATTTGCTGAATCAACCCACATTATATACTTTGTATCATTCATTAATACTCCCATACATGACATATTGTACTGAAGTATGGAGAAATACATATAAAACAAACATATATCCAGTCTTTATGCTTCAGAAGAGAGCTATTAGAATAATAAACAAAGCTGCTTACAGGGAACCAACAAACCCACTTTTTCTTAAATTAAAAGCTCTCAAGTTGAAAGATCTGGTTGACTTTAAAACTGCAGTAATAATGTTTAAAGTGAAGAATCTATCACTGCCTGCAAATATCCAAAAGTTGTTCCAAATAAGGGAGAAACAATATCATTTCAGAGGAACATGTATATTTCAAGAACCTTCAGTGAGAACTACCACCAAGCAACACTGTGTTTCAGTGCAAGGAGTCAGATTATGGAACGATTTTGGACCTGAATTAAAATCATGTACAACGCTTGGACAATTTAAACAAAAACTAAAGGAAGAAATACTCCAAACATATATACAAGATGACATGTAAAATCATATCAGGATTGTCATATTCAATTCAATTCAATTCAACTTTATTTATATAGCGCCATTTCACAACAACAGTCATCTCATAGCACTATCAACTGAAGGGGGGGACCCCCACAGTTGCAGAAAGACCCCAGCAATCAGGCGATCCCCTGTGAGCAAGCACTTGGCGACGGTGGAGAGGAAAAACTCCCTTTTAACAGGAAGAAACCTCCAGCAGAACCAGGCTCAGGGAGGGGCAGTCATCTGCTGCGACTGGCTGGGGGTGAGGGGATAGAGAAGAAGAAAAGAACAGACATGTAGAGAGCAAACAGCACGATGGGGACTCAATCTATGGGAGAGAACAAACAAATGTTAATAACCAGCAAAAAAAAAAAATATTTCATAGAGAGTGAGGAAAGGAGTGAGGCCCAGTGCATTACTGGAGGTCCCCCGGCTGACTAAACCTATTAGCAGCATAACTAAGGGAGGGTTCAGAAACACATGATCCCTCCCTAATTGTAGGCTATATCAAAAAGGTAGGTTTTAGCCCTATTCTTAAAAACAGAGATCGAGTCTGACTCCCGAATCCAGATTGGCAGCTGATTCCACAGGAGAGGAGCTTGATAACTGAAGGCTCTGCCTCCCATTGTACTTTTGGAGATTCTAGGTATTACAAGTAATCCTGCATTTTGGGAGCGTAGTGCTCTGTTAGGATGATACGGTAGTATCAGATCTTTTAAATAAAAAGGAGCCTGATTGTTTAAAGCTTTGTAAGTAAGAAGAAGGATTTTAAACTTAATTCTAAACTCTATGGGAAGCCAATGAAGGGAGGCCAGAACCGGAGAGATATGATCTCTCTTTCTAGTACCTGTTAAAACTCTTGCTGCAGCATTTTGGATCAGCTGAAGACTTTTTAAAGATGTTTTAGGACAGCCTGATAATAAAGAATTACAATAATCTAATCTCGAGCTAACAAAAGCGTGGATCAGTTTCTCAGCATCACTCTGAGACAAGATGCTCCTAATCTTGGCAATATTACGCAAATGATAGAAGGCAGTCTTAGAAACAAATTTAATATGTGAATTGAAGGACAAATCCTGATCAAAAATAACTCCAAGGTTCCTCACAGAGCTATTAAGAGAAAGAGTAACTGCATCCAAACTGAAAGTTTGATTTGGAAAGGAATTTCTAAGGTTTTTTGGACCAACAAGAATGACTTCAGTCTTATCTGAATTTAATAGCAGGAAATTACAAGTCATCCAAGCTTTGATTTCCTTAAGACAGGCTTCTAACTTGGCTAATTGATTAGTATCATCTGGCTTCATTGACAGGTATAATTGTGTGTCATTTGCATAACAATGAAAATGTATACAGTGCTTTCTAATAATGTTGCCTAACGGAAGCATATATAAACTAAAAAGAGTAGGGCCTAGCACAGATCCCTGTGGAACTCCATGACTAAGCTTTGAGCTGAAAGAAAACTCATCATTTACATGAACAAACTGGAACCTATCAGATAAATAAGATCTAAACCACTGCAACGAAGTTCCATTAAGTCCAACATAGTGTTCTAATCTATCAAGTAGAATATTATGATCAATAGTATCAAAAGCTGCACTAAGATCTAAAAGGACAAGTACAGAAACTATCAGATGCAATGAGGAGGTCGTTAGTGACCTTCGCTAAGGCTGTTTCAGTACTATGATGGATTCTAAACCCAGATTGAAACTCTTCAAATAAACCATTTCCCTGCAGGTGGTCAAATAATTGCGTAGCAACAACTCTTTCTAAGATTTTTGAAATGAAAGGGAGATTAGAGATTGGTCTATAGTTAGCTAAAGCTCCTGGATCTAGCGTTGGCTTTTTGAGTAAGGGTTTAATTACAGCCATTTTAAAAGCCTGCGGTACATGGCCTAAAGTTAATGAAGAATTGATTATATGAAGAATAAAGCTACCAATAAGTGGGAAGACTTCTTTAAATAACCTGGTAGGAATAGGGTCTAAAAGACAAGTTGAAGGTTTGGATGAGGAAACTATTTTGTCTAACTCACAAAGGTCGATTGGAGTAAACTCATCAAGACAGACATCAATAGAAGGAGTTGTAATAGTTACAGTATTTAAGTTAACTGTGGGAAGAATCTGATTGATTTTATCTCTGATGGATGAAATTTTATTATTGAAAAAGTTCATAAAGTCCTGACTAGTAAGCTCTAAGGGGATGCTAGGATTGACAGAGTCCTGACTCTTTGTCAACCTGGCTACAGTACTGAAAAGAAACCTGGGATTATTCTTGTTCTCTTCTATTAATGCAGAGTAATAACTCGTTCTAGCTTTTCTAAGAGATTTTTTATAAATTAAAAGATGATTTCTCCAAGCTAAATAGATTTCATCTAAATTAGTAGAGCGCCATTTTCTTTCTTAATTGACGAGTCTTCTGTTTTAAGCTACGAGTTTCTGTGTTGAACCAAGGAGTTAAAAATCTCTGATTAGACTTTTTCTTTTTTAAGGGGGCCACCAAGTCTAGAGCCTGATGCAGAGAAGCTGAAACACTATCCACCATGTTATCAATTACAGAAGGAGCAAGCTGTCTATAGCTTATTTCCGTTGTGTTGACACATGGCATAGAGGAAACAATCTGCATAAATTTGGAAACAGCATCATCTGAGAGGCATCTACTGTGATAATATTTTTCTTTAGGAGCCAAATAGTCAGAAATAGTAAAATCAAAGGTTAACAGACAATGGTCTGACAGTACAGGGTTATGAGGAGACACTACAAGATTTTCTATTTCTATTTTCTGTTAATATCCAGTCTGTGTTGTGTTGTAGCTTAGTTTTTTGTCACATTTTGTCTTAGCTTTGTTCTGAATTGTAATCGCCCTTGTTTTGTTTTTCTTTTGAATTCTTGGATGGAATATGGGTGGGCAATATAAGCTGCGGCTTCAGCCATCACCCATTTCAGATAACTTATGTTGAACTGTATAATCAGAGGAGTTATTGTTTAATTTGACCTTGTTGGATTTTCTTTCCCCCTTTGTTATATTATTCTGTTTCTTTTTAATCTTTACTTATAATCTATCCAAAATAAAGATTCATTCATTCATTAAATTTGCATTCAAAAGACTATCTTAACACTGCATAGAACTTCGAATAGGCCAGATGTGTATTATGAATACTAGAAAAGCACTCGGAGAGCGCAGACCTCCGCCAAGCGCCACAGTTCCCCCCATACAGTGTTTAACATCATAAATAAAATATTGAAAATGGCCCTATCTCGCAATGTTTAAAAAAAAAAAAAAAAAGAATCCTTTAAAAAATTCCTGGATCCAGACGGTGATCCGGATCACCACCAAAATCTAATCATCTGTAGGATACCCCATTTCTGACAATCTGTGAAAACTTCATGAAAATCCGTCCATAACTTTTTGAGTTATCTTGCTAACAAAGAAACAGACAAACAGACAAACCAACGCTGATGATCACATAACCTCCTTGGCGGAGGTAACTAGAAGACTAGAAATATCAGCAGGGTATACTAGCACTGTATGACACACGTGCGTAAATGACGGCAAAATCGCTCTGATATTTTATGTGTTTACATGATACACCAAGCATGACAAGGCTTGCAATTACACAGCACATGTTCTTCAAGTTTGCCGCTAGCGTCACTGGCACTGGCCTTGTGTTTTTTCGTTCTTACGTGGTCTTTCACATCGCTGATTCCGCCATGTCCAATCAAAAAGTCTTGTCTACACAAAGTGCAATTTGCGTAATTTTCACCCCTTCTTGAGCGAATAATAACTCCCGGAAATGCTTTGCTGTATTCCTCACGAAAAGACTGTAATTTTCGTTTGTGTTTCACGCTCGTTAGTGATTTTTCTCCGGCAGACTCCATGATGAAAACGTATAATTCTTACCTGATTGCCTCGTGACTGCACATGGAAAATTGGCTCAGACCTCTCGCACATGCGTAATACACCTACATGAAGCAGTGCCGATTGCCTTTGTTCTAAATTTAGATACGATTCCGAGCGACAGCGTGTTTGGAATTGCTTTCGTGTTTTTTTTACAATTTAAAATTTTTGACTGAATTTTTTAGTGAAAAACCGTAATTTTGAATAATAAAACCAGAACCCGGAACGGGGTCTTGAAAACCGGAACCATTACGGCAAAACCGGAGTAGTTGGCAGGTATGCGATCTGTCCAGGGTCTGCCTGCCTCTCGCTCACAGTTGCTGGGATAGGCCCTAGGCCCCCCCCCCCCCCCACACACACACACACACATGACCCAAGAAGGATTAAGCGGTAGAAGATGGATGAATGGATGGGATACATTAAAAGCTTACTTAAGAGGACAAATAATCTCCTACACAAAAGGGCTGAAAGAAATCCTATGCAGCGGAGATGGAAGAATGAGAAAGAATAGTTTTTAGGCTGGAAAAGGACTTTCAGCAACATGGGGATAAGAAGATGTATAGCTTATTGATTAGTAAAAAACTTAAGTATAATACCTTATAGAACAGACCTTGATTGTCTTTGTTACATGAAGAAGGAAAATCGGTTTAGCAGCTTTGTTTAGCAGCAGATTCTTAAGGTAAATAGAAACTCTATACAAACACTACTGTATATAAAACTACTATCACACAATATAAGAACACACGAAGATTAAAAACAAGCCGCATGAGTCAGTGAATATTGCATTGCCCATTAGATTGAGGGTGGATGGTTGTCCAGTCAGTAGGGGGGCTGGAGGTGGGGGGTAGAAGCATTTAACAGCTTGTGGGTAGAAGCTATTCTTGAGTTTGTTTGTCTTTGTCCTGAGCATCCTGTATCTTCTACTGGAGGGGAGGGGGGGGAGAAAAGGGAGTGTCCAGGATATGAGGGGTCTCTGATTATACTACCAGCTTTCCTCTGGAGTTTGCCAGTGTAAATGTCACTTGACGAGGGGTAGTGCTGTCCCTATCACCCGCTCTGCTGCTCTCACCACCTGCTGCAGGTCTTTTCTGTCCTCTGCAGTACAGCAGCAGAACCACACTGAACAGCAGTAGGTTAGGAGGCTGTCAGTGGTGGAGTGGTAGAAGTTAATCAGTAGGGGTTGTAGTGGATGGGCTTGACAGAGCTTCCTGAGGAAGTGCAGTCTTTGTTGTGCCTTCCCCACCTGGTGAGAAATATTTGTGGACCAGGTGAGGTTGGCCGAGATGTGGACTCCCAGGAACTGTCTCCATCCTCTCTACCTCCTCTCCATCCATTTAGAGGGGGGAATGCTCAGTTTGTTTGGATCTCCTGAAGTCTATTTTCATCTCCTTGGTCTTGGATGTGTTCAAGTCCAGGCTATTCTCATCACATGATCGCAGCAGATACCGGATCTCTTCCCTATAGGCTGACTCGTTGTTGTCCTTAATCAGTCCTATGATGGCGGTGTCATCAGCAAATTTGAAAATGGTGTTGCTGAAGTGGGGAGCAGTCATGTGTGAGGAAGGAGAAAAGTAGGGGTCTGAGGACACAACCCTGTGGTGTGCCGGTGTTTAGGATAAGAGTGGAGTAGATGTGGTCTCCTATCCTGATGTTCTGGGGTCTATTACTGAGGAAGTCCATTATCCAGGTGCACAGTGAACTACTCAGGCCCAAGTTACCCAACTTCTGAACCAGTTTATGGGGTAGAACTGTGTTAAAGGTAGAACTGAAGTCCACAAACAGCATAATCACATAGGTGTTGCTGTTATCCAAGTGTGTGTCGGCTGTGTGGAGGGCCGTTATGATGGCGACGTCTGTTGACCTGGTTGCTCTGTATGCAAAGTGATGTGGCTCAAGGTCAACAGAAATGACAGCTGTAACATGAGGCAAAATGAGTCTCTCAAAACATTTTCTGATGATGAGGGTTAGGGCCAATGGGCAGTAGTCATTCAGGCAGCTCACTGTGTTCTTCTTGGGCCCTGGAACTATGGTGGCTGACTTAAGGCAGGTGGGAACCACAGACTGCAGTAGTGAGAGGTTGAAGATGGTGGTAAAACCCCCCGCTAGCTGGTCTGCACATGCCTTAAGTATCCTTCCTGTGACTCCGTCTGGACCAGCAGCTTTCCTCACATTGACTCCATGCAGGATGGTTCTGACTTGGTGCTGCTGCAGCTCAGTAAGGGTGTCGCTTGCCTCCAGAGGAGTAAGACGGGTGCTGGCTTCTCTGTTGTGTTGGTTGAAACGGTTGAAGAACTGGTTCAGAGTGTCCGGTAGGTTACTGTCTGAGGAGTCTGCTGATGTCTGCCTGTCCTTGTAACTAGGGAGTTTCTTGAGCCCCTGCCACACATTTCTGGTGGTGTTCTTGTCAAAGTTTTCCTCCATACGCTGCTTATGTTTGCACTTGGCTGTTTTGATGCCTCTCTGCAGAGAGTGGCATGCGTCTTTATAAGTCTGCTGGTCTGCTGACTTGAAGGCCTCATCCCATGTTCTAAGCAGTGTACACACCTCACCATTGAGCCATGGTTTCTGGTTCAGGAACACTTTGACTGTCTTGGTGGGGCTCACACTCTCAGTGCAATAGCTGATTTACAGTTAGGCCCAGAAATATTTGGACAGTGACACAATCTTCATGTTTTGGGCTCTACATGCCACCACATTGGATTTGAAATGAAACAACTGCAACGGAATTGAAGTGCAGACTTTAAGGTTTAATTCAAGGGGTTGAACAAAAATATATGATTAAACATGTAGGAATTGTAGCTATTTTTATACAAACGCTCCTCATTTCAGGGGCTCAAAAGTAATTGGACAAATAAACATAACCCTAAGTAAAATGTTATTTTTCAATATTTTGTTGAGAATCCTTTGCAGGCAATGACTGCCTGAAGTCTGGAACCCATGGGCATCACCAAACGCTGGCTTTCCTCCTTTGTGATGCTTTGCCAGGCCTTTACTGCAGCTGTCTTCAGTTGTTGCTTGTTTGTGGGTCTTTCTGCCTTAACTTTTGTCTTGAGCAAGTGAAATGCATGCTCGATTGGGTTGAGATCTGGTGATTGACTCGGCCATTGCAGAATATTCCACTTCGTTGCTTTAAAAAACTCCTGGGTTGCTTTTGCAGTATGTTTTGGATCATTGGTGAAGCGCCGTCCAATCAACTTTGCTGCATTTGGCTGAATCTGAGCAGAAAGTATATCCCTATACACTTCAGAATTCATCCGGCTGCTTCTGTCTTTTGTCACATCATCAATAAACACAAGTGACCCAGTGCCATTGGAAGCCATGCATGCCCATGCCATCACACTGCCTCCACCATGTTTTACAGAAGATGTAGTGCTTTGGATCATGAGCTGTTCCAGTTCTTCTCCAAACTTGCTTCTTCCCATCATTCTGGTACAGGTTGATCTTAGTCTCATCTGTCCAAAGAATGCTGTTCCAGAACTGGGCTGGCTTCTTCAAATGTTTTTTGGCAAAGTCAATTCCGGCCTTTCTATTTTTGAGGCTGATTCATGGTTTGCACCTTGTGGTGAATCCTTTGTATTTACTCTCATGAAGTCTTCTCTTTATGGTAGACTTAGATACTGATACACCTACTTCCTGGAGAGTGTTCTTCACTTGACTGGATGTTGTGAAGGGGTTGTTCTTCACCATGGAAAGGATTCTGTGATCATCCACCACTGTTGTCTTCCGTGGACATCCAGGCCTTTTTGAGTTCCCAAGCTCACCAGTGCACTCTTTTTTTCTCAGAATGTACCAAACTGTTGATTTGGCCACTCCTAACATTTCTGCTATCTCTCTGATGGATTTCTTCTTTTTTTCAGCCTCAGGATGGTCTGTTTCACCTCCATTGAGAGCTCCTTTGACCGCATGTTGTGTGTTCACAGCAACAGCTTCCAAATGCAAACGCCACACCTGGAATCAACTCCAGACCTTTTAACTGCTTAATTGATGACAGGTTAATGAGGGAAGAGCCCATGCAGCCTTGTTATTTTTTTTGCAGCCTTCTGAGTCAATTGTCCAATTACTTTTGGTCCCTTGAAAAAGAGGCGGCTATGTATTAAAGAGCTGTAATTCCTAAACCCGTGCTCCAATTTGGATGTGAATACTCTCAAATTACAGCTGAGAGTCTGCACTTTAAGCCCATATAGATTATATAATTGTATCCTCAATATGTTTTTGTAAACAGCTAAAATAACAAAACTTCTGTCACTGTCCAAATATTTTTGGGCCTAACTGTATGAGAGCACGGCAGATGTGTGGCCATCCAGGTCTGAATCAAAACAGTCATGTAGGGCTCTGGTGGCTTCCTCAGTCTACACATGAACTGTTGTTAGTGTTGGTTTTTGTCTACAGATTTTAGGTTTATAAGCAGGAATCAGTGACAGACATGATCAGAGAGTCCGAGATGTGGCAGGGGGTGGCTCTATAGGCATCTGGAATGTTGGTGTGGACCAGGTCAAGAGTGTTATTTTCCCTCGTTGGAAAACTCACAATTTTGAAGAATCTTGGCAGGACAGACTTTAGGTTTGTATGGTTAGTCTCCTGCCGCAATTATAACACAGTCCGGGTGTGCCGATAGCTGCTGGTTGATGGAGCGTTGAAGCGTTTCCATGGCTACTTTAGCATTAGCTTTTGGCTGCACTTACACCGCTAATACGATCACTGATGTGAGTTCTTTCTGCAGGTAGAAAGGTCTGCACTGCACCATCAGATACTCTATGTCCGGACAGCAGTGAGTGTCTTTAAGTGTGGCATTGGTACACCAGCTGTTGTTTATATAAACACACAGGCCACCTCCATGTTTCTTACGCGACATGCTGGACCTTCTGTCCACCCTGAAGGTAGCGTGACCTGCTAATGCTATTGCAGCATCCGGAGGAGAAAAGTCCACCCAAGTCTCTGATATTACTGTCACACATTAATCCACACGGCATGAAGTAATCCGCAGTCGTAACTCATCCATCTTGTTGTTGAGTGACCAGGAGTTGGTGAGGAAGACTTGGGATGGCCGGTTTGTACAGGTTAGCTATTAGCCTGGACTTTAGCCCTTCTCTCCTCCCCCTCTTCTGTTGCCTGTGTCTCCGCCGCCTTCTCCACTTCAGCGCGGGGGGGGGGGGGGGGATGATAGGAGAGCGGTCCGCAGGTCTGCAGATCTCTGGTGGAATGAAGTCCCAGCTACTGTTACTAAAAGTGTAGCGGTTGTTTTCCAAAAGTATGAGCAGCTCAGCTCTGCTGTAATGCACATGTGCGGCTGCCCTGAAGAAAAGAAGGAAAAAGAAGCTCAAATGTACAAAATAGCAAAAATAGCTGCTAAAACGCGTGCTGGGCCGCTGCATCTACCCGTGCTGCCATCTTGCTAATATTGTTATGTACAACAATATGGGCTGAGAAAAATACTTCAGAACAAAACAGAGGCATTATGAAGTGGGGGAAAAGCTCACAGAGTCCTTTCTTGGCAATTAAGGAAAGAGGAGAGCTCAAGAACAATTCATGAAATTGAAAACAAACTTGCCCGCAGTACACAGAAGCCAAAAGAAATTAATGAAACTTTCAAAAAACTTTTATGTTCATTTATATAAGTTGGACTCACCAGAAGATCTAACCAATATAGATACATTCTTATCGGGTGTTGAGCTACCCAAACTGAATGAGGTAGGCCAGAGAGGTCTAGATCTCCTATTTAACTTAAAAGAAATGGAAAAAGCTTTGTCAATGTTGCAGTCTAATAAGTCACCAGGGAGGATGGGTTCCCACCTGAATTTTATAAAGGGTTCAAGGATTTGCTCCTACCTCTTCTCATGGATGTCATAACTATCATCTAAAACACAAAACCTTCCTGACTCTTTTTCAATGGCTATAATTACAGTGATCCATAAAAAGCAAAGACCCCTTAAAATGCTCCTCCTTTCGGCCAATTTCACTCTTGAACACAGACTATAAATTGATATCTAAAGCTTTAGCAAATAGATTGAGTAAATATTTATCAAAACTGATAGACCCAGGGGGTCTATGCAGGGCGGCGCGGTGGCGGAGTGGTTAGCACTGCGGCAGCACAGCAACTCACCTTTGGCCTGGGGATCCTGGGTTCGATCCCAGCCCCCGACCAACAGTGATCTGTGTGGAGTTTGCATGTTCTTCCCGTGTCTGCGTGGGTTTACTCCGGGATTTCTCCGGTTTCCTCCCACATGCCAGAAACATGCAAGTTAGGTTAACTGGCATCAAAACTGGGGATTCTAAATTGTCCTTAGGTATGACTGTGAGAGTGAATGGTTGTCTGTCTGTCTGTGTTGGCCCTGCGATGGACTGGCGATCTGTCCAGGGTGTACCCTGCCTCCTGCCCAAAGATGCTGGGATAGGCTCCAGCCCCCCCGCGACCCGAAAAGGATTAAGCGGAAGAAGATGAATGAATGATAGACCCAGACCAGGTTGGTTTCATTCAGAAGAGATTCTCTACCAGCAACTTGTGTAGGTTACTCGGTGTTATTCACGCAGCCACCACCAGCGCTGAACCTAGTTTAGCTGTTACTTTAGATGCAGAAAAGGCCTTCAATAGGCTGGAGTGGCCATACTTACTCAAGGTCTTGTTGAAATTTGGATTTGGCTTTTATTTTATTTGCTGGGTCAGAACTCTCTATACAGAACCACAAGCCAAAATAATTACTAATGGACAAATATCCACAGCCTTCCCCCTGAGCAGATCTAGTAGAAAAGGGTGTCCCTCATCTCCTGGGCTCTTTGTATTCACCATCGAGCCCTTGGCTGAGACCATCAGACAAAACCCAGAGATAAAGGGTGTAAAAGTGGGTCAGACAACACGTAAAATCCTGAATCCTAAAATGGCTGATGACATAATTGTATACTTAACAAAACCACTTGATTCTCTTGCAGAATTACAAATGGTTTTAAACACTTTTGGGCTTGTCAGGTTATAAAGTAAACTATGAAAAAGTGAAATTCTTCCACTCTCAAAAACTGATTATGTTGAATATCAGTAAAGAAGTCAGTTTCAGTGGTCCCCAAATGGTAGAAAATACCTCAGAATTACAGTGGATAATAATTTTAAAAATCTGTACAAACTCAATTACTTGCCATAAGTGAATCAAATAATAAAGGACCTACAGAAATGAATATATTTATATATTACTTTGATTGGCCGAATAAACTGTATTAAAATGCATGTACTACCGAGGCTGCAGTACCTCTTTCAGTCCTTACCCATCCCAATTCCTCTTGATTTCTTTAAAAACCTTAATAATAAACATATTAGACAATTTATATGGAGTGGTAAGACTCCAAGGGTCTCTGCAGAGAAACCTACCTGGGACTATAGACTGTGGGGTCTTAGACTGCCTAACTTTGAAAAATATTACTGGGCTGCTCAAAGGTGATTTTTTTTTTCTTTTCTTTTTGAAAAGGAAAATGTTCCATCTTGGGTCTCAGTTGGAGTGTATGCTCTTAAAGAAAGTGTTCCTTCATACCTTGTCTACAAATGGACACCTACGACTATATCCTGCAGAATTGATAACCCTGTCTTTATACATATCATTAAAACATGCTATGAAGTTTGGAAAAAAATTGGACTAAAAATATTTTCTCACCCAAAAGGCCTTTGAAGCAGAATGAACTCATACCTATGTCATTGAATAATAAGACCGTGGAGGTCTGGCACCAGAAAGGGTTTGTTATCTGGAGGGCTACTATAAGGATGGATCCCTGATGTCCTTTGAAGACATGAGGAAGAGATATGATTTGTCTAGCAGACACTTTTTTGTTACCTGCAGTGAAGGCACTTTCTTCGAACTACTCTGGGATCTGACATGACTTTACGTGCACTCAGTGATCTGGAGAGTCTGCTTCATAAAGGAGACACACCTCGTCTCGTTTCAAAATTGTATTTTTTTTTTTATTTTTTTTTTTTGATGAATTGTGCTTCAAAACCAAAGTTGCATAAACCAAGGGAGAAATGGGAATCCTACTTGGGTGTAACATTAAGTACAGAGCTCTGGTCTAAACTGTGTCAAAGAAGTCTAACTGATACTGTTAACTCCAGTTACAGACTAACCCGTTATAACTTTCTTCATCAGTCCTAATTAGGACACCCTGTATAAGCCTGTGTGGTTTTTTTATTTTCATATTTGGACATATGGATATTTACTATCAATGTTTAAAATACTGGGAGATTCATGCATTACAACTAAACAATTAAAAATGAATTAAAGACTTTCTTCAAATTTTCTGTAAAATATAGTTCTAAACAAATAGTGAGGAATAAATTAGGACACCCCCATCTTTTTTAGGACACCCCCACATTCATTCCCACTTACAATGGCTAAAATAAATGTTAAAAAATGCAAATAAAAACAAGGTTAGACATAGATATGTGAACATTTCTTAATAAACTAACTAACTAACTAACTAACCTGCACTTATATAGCGCTTTTCTAGTCACAAAGACCACTCAAAGCGCTTTCATTAATACTAACCCTCTATTCTAAGGGCCTATAGGAAACAGATATCTAGGGACAATTTAGAACAGCCAATTAACCTAACATGCATAGAACTGAATATTTAATGGGGTGTCCTAATTTTTTCACGACTGTATATTACACCACAAATATAAACCAGCCTGTGCTTTAGATGTGGCATAGAAGAAGGGTCCTTCCTGCACTGCACCTGCTCATGCACAAAACTCAGTACTTTCTGGCACCATTTTTCTGATATTATTCAAGGATTCAAAGGCTTTATTATCATGTGCACAGTTAAGAAATGCAACATTTCCTAAGCAATGAAATTCTTACTCTGCTGTCCGCAACGAATGCCAAGGTAATAAATGTGCATCAATACTAATACTAATAAAGGTAATAAACACACCTTAATGCTAATACTAATAAATGCACATTAGAAGCAGTTAGGACAGTTAAAGCAGTTAAGACCAGAGGAAAAGAGAAGAATGAAAATTCACTGGGTGACTATAACATGACCCCAAGTAAGTGAAAATTCACTGAATGAGTATGACTCGCCTCTGATAATACCCAGTAGATTGTAATGGTAATTTTAATATCAGATATCAGATACCATTGATATTTTAATATCAGTGGTAATTTTAATATCAGAGATGATATGAACCTGAGATGGCATGAGACTATGTACAATGTGCAAATGAACAATGTACAAATTAGCATCCAGTGTAAGAATTCTTCTGTGTAAAGCTGTATGCCCTGATAATACCCAGTAGACTGTACAATGATAATTTAGCACCAGAGATGATATGGACGTGAGACGGGGTGAGACTATGTACAATGTGCAAATTTAGCATCCAGTGTGTGAATTCCTATTTGCAAAGCTATGTCCGGAATTATGTTATTTGTTCAGGAGTCTGATGGCAGTGGTCATGTGGTCATTATGACACAACTCTTAGGACTGAATCTCCCACTAGATCCTCAGATCTTTTTATTAGGGGACGTCACAATGGTTGATGCATAATTAAGAAAAACCCAAAAGAAGTTTCTTGTGTTGGCCTTGTGTGTTGCTTGGAAGTGCATAGGAAGTCTGACTCCCAACTCCCTGTAGCAAGATGGGTTTCTGAAATGAACAGCTGTATTCCACCTGAACAGATCACATCCACGCTCAGGAATGATTACAACTCTTGTGGAAATCTGGCAACCTGCTTTGACCCCTGTGGACACCCTGCCAACTTTTATAGTGGATAGGTTATAGAAAGGTTTTGTGATTAGCCTTTGTCACAGTACTAAAGATTGTCTCGCCTGTTTTTTTTTTTGTTTTTTTTTTTAAAGCTTGATAGTGGGTGGGCAAAAGCAGGGGTTTGAAATTCTGTTTTTGTATGTTCATGAGGGATCTGTCCAGGGTGGACCCTGCCTATCGCCCAAAGATGCTGGAATAGGCTCCAGCCACCCCCACCCCCAGCAACCCAAAAAGGATTAAACTGGGGATTCTAAATTGTCCTTAGGTATGAATGTGAGAGTGAATGGTTGTCTGTCTCTCTGTGTTGACCCTGCAATGGACTGGCGATCTGTCCAGGGTGTACCCTGCCTCTCGCCCAAAGATGCTGGAATAGGCTCCAGCCCCCCCCCCCCCCCACACACACACACACACACACAACCCAAAAAGGATTAAGCGGAAGAAGATGGATGGATGTTCTTGAATGTTTTGTAAAATTGAAAATAAAGTATTTGCAAAAAATATGCAGTTTTGTCTTTGTAAATTAAAAAAAATTGTAGTTTTTTGTGTTTTTTTTTTCCTGTCATGTGACTTCAGTGTGTAATCCATCTGTTTATGATCAGATTATCACCCGTTAATCCCTCCTCAGTTTTCACTACATAAAATCTCCATTGTGACATCTGATTGTAATCTGAAACCATTCAAACATTTTTTATCCGCTTGTTTGTTTCTAACAAGGCTTCACTTCCTGTTAATCTGAGCTAATAATAATCCCACATATTAAGAGACAGACAACAACAGAATCATCTGAGCCAATCCATAGATTCAGTCTGAAGGCAAAATAAACAGCCACCACTACCACCAAACCACTGTTCACAGCCGTGGGAAGAAATAATAAAAAGTTTAGAAGTTTTAATGTTGAACCTTAAAGTTTTGTTTCCAAGAAGAAACACTTTAATTAAAAAAGTAAAACAAATTAAAGGGAGAAAAAGTTATGAGTGCAGAAGAAAAAAGCTGAAAATGTAAGATAAAGGGATCACAAATTTACAAGAAAAAATCTTTAAAAACCTGAGGGGAAAAGGCACAAATTAAAGAGACGGTGCAAGTTTGAAAGAGGGAGAAATTTAGAGGAAAAAAGTGGAATAAATTAATAATGATCAATGTGATGGTCAAAAATCAGTATGGAAAGCCAGCAGGGAAAAAAATCTGTATCAAAAGTGATCAGAGACAAAACAAGTGTGTAAATTTAAAAGCAGTAGGTGATTCGGGGGGGGGGGGGTGCTGTCCTCCTTGTTAGCTAAATGACCCCAAACTACCCCTTTTGTTAACCCCCCCATCCCCATAAAGAGTGCAAGAACAGTACAAAATAATGTTACAGTATAGCTGATGTGGGATGCTGAATTGGGTATCCTTGAATTGTTAAATATCTACAGTGGATATAAAAAGTCTACACACCCCTGTCCAAATGCAGGTTTTTGTGATGTTAAAAATAAGACCAAGATAAATCACTTCAAAACTTTTTCCACCATTAACGTTGTGGCTTATATTAATCATATATTCCATACCTACATATGTATAGACATATTAGAATGTTTAGTGATTACATATGTGGAATGACCTCAAGCCTCAGAACAGGACAAGAGGTCTCAATCGCCAGCGAGGATCAAAGAACAGACAGAGTCGCAGCGGTGGAGACCAGATCGATCTCCCTGACCACCCAGGGTCAGGTGGAGGAGACGGAGGACAATGGAGGGGGGATTATGTAATGCAGGATGTCAGCTTTGATATGCAATGTCTTTTGTTGAGTGTGGGTATAAATATGAAGGTCTGACTGCGTTCGACCTCTTATTCTGCTTCTGCACCGAGATGAGACTTGTTAGAGGAGTGAAGCTGAAATGAAACTTTGATTTATAAAATCACATCGCTTCATTATTTCAAGCTCTTCTACACTGGTGACCAGACGTGAGGATGGAACAGAGACGTTCTCCCGCAATTAACTCATCAGAGGCGACCCAGGCAAGCGCCGGCGCCCATGCAGACAGGGGAACGGATGGAAGACGTTCCCCCACGGCAGAAGCTACAGAGAGGGCTCAACCGAGCACCATCCCCAGCCCCGCCGTGACAGCAGAAGAAAGGCGCTCTCACCCGGCGGACACATCAGGGACGGCCCACACAAGCGCTGTCACTGTCAAGCTGCCAGAATTCTGGCAAGAAGACCCGAGCTCGTGGTTCCAGCAAGCTGAGGCTCAGTTTGCACTGGCGGGCATAACGGCGGACGAGACGAAGTTTTATCACATCGTTGCCAAACTCGACGCTGCCACGTCAAGATGTGCACGGAGCATAATCCAACAGCCGCCCGCCCATGACAAATACAGAGAGCTTAAAGCGACCATCGTCGAGAACTTTGTCCCCTCAGCCGAAGAGAGAGCAGAGAAGATCCTGGCGATCTATGGCCACAGAGGATGCAGACCTAAGACCCTCATGGAGGACATGCTGCAGCTCAAGGAAGAGGACAACGACAACTTCTTCTTCCAACACATCTTCCTCAGCACTCTGCCGCCACACATGAGAGGGACGCTGGTCAACATGCGGTGCAGCACCCAGCAGGACTTCCGTGCGCTGGCCCGAGAAGCGCAGCGGCTCATCAACGCCTGCGGGGAACAGATGGCCACAGCAGCATCCGCAGATCTCAGCGCGGAAGCCCAGAGCAGCAGAGAACCACAGTCAACCGAGCAGAGCCCGCCCACCATGGCGGCAACACGACCAAGGCACAGCAGGCGGAACGACCTCTGCTATTACCACCACCGTTTCGCCGAGAGGGCGTACAAGTGCGTGCCCCCCTGCAAATTCAAAAGTTCGGGAAACGCCAAAGCCGAGAGACCATTAACAGCTGCAGCTCTCGGCGAGAAAAACAAGCTACTGTATGTGACTGACGGACACACCGGGAGACAGTTCCTGATCGACACCGGAGCTCAGCTGAGTTTTATCACCCCTTCCCACGCAGACCGGGCCATGGGTCCCCGGGGAAATGGAGCGATGGCAGCCAACGGCTCGATCATTGACACCTTCGGTGAAAGGAACCTGCCTCTTTGCATCCACGGCCGCAACTATAGATGGACATTTATTGTAGCGGCGGTGAGCTTTAACTTGTTGGGCGCTGATTTGTGTGCACATGGGCTGTTAGTCGATCTAGCAAATAGGCGCTTGGTTAATGCATTGTCATTTTCTTCTATTCCCTGCTCAGCTCAAGTTTCTCCACCACCCGTGCAGGCCAGCGTCACAACAGCAGGAGGTAAGTTTGACCAACTCCTCACCCAATTTCCAGCACTCACAGTTCCAAAATTTTCAGCAACAGTAGCGAAACACGGGGTTGAACACTTCATCCCCACAACAGGCCAACCCGTGTTCGCCAAAGCTCGGTGCTTAGACGCAACCAAGCTCACCATAGCACGGGACGAGTTTGCCACCCTGGAAAAATTAGGCATTATTAGACGCTCGAAAAGCCCCTGGGCATCGCCACTCCACATGGTCCCGAAAACCGACGGTTCTTGGAGACCTTGCGGCGATTACCGCAGATTAAACAATGCGACAGCGCATGACCGCTACCCAATTCCTCACATCCAAGATTTTTCACTACATCTGGCGGGTGCGCGCATTTTTTCTAAAATAGACCTGGTCCGCGGCTATCACTAAGTCCCCGTTCGAGCGGAAGACATTCCTAAAATGGCTGTAATAACCCCTTTCGGTCTTTTTGAATTTTTGCGGATGCCGTTCGGCCTCAAAGGCGCTGCTCAAACCTTTCAGCGTATGATGGACGCGGTATTACGCGACCTCCCCTTCGTGTTCGTCTACCTCGACGATATGCTGGTAGCCAGCCCGTCAGAGGAAGAACACGAACAACACCTCACTACAGTTTTTCAGAGACTAGAAGAGCACGGGTTAATAATCAACCCAGCCAAATGCAAATTTGGCGTGTCACAAATTGATTTTTTGGGACACAGAGTTTCACCGAAGGGGGCAGTCCCATTGCCGGACAAAGTCCACGCGGTAAAAAATTTTCCACGACCACAGACGGTCAAATCGCTGCAAGAATTTTGGGGAATGGTGAATTTTTACAACTGTTTCCTCCCCCACGCAGCTCAACTCATGTGCGCGAATGCGCCTTCGCGGAAGTAAAAAGTGCTCTAGCGAATGCCACATTGTTGGTTCACCCCGATCCCTCGGCCCGCATAGCGTTAACCACAGACGCTTCAGACCTGGCCATAGGGGCAGTCGTGGAACAACATGTTGGCGGAACCTGGCAACCTTTAGCATTTTTTAGCAAATCTTTAAACCAAACCGAGCGTAAATACAGCACTTTTGACAGGGAGCTGCTAGCACTTCATTCATCCATCCGCCACTTCCAGTTCTGGTTAGAAGGGCGGCGCTTCACAGCTTTTGTAGACCACAAACCGCTCACTTTTGCGATGGCTAAAATTTCAGAACCATGGTCAGGCAGGCAACAAAGACAGCTAGCAGCAATCTCAAGAGTTCACCACAGACATTTGACATGTGGCAGGCAAACTTAACGTGGTAGCAGACTGCCTCTCTCGCGCTGTGACATCGCCAGAGCACGAGGAGACAGATTATACTACCTCAGCCGCAGAAGTCTTCGCCAACGCGGATGCGTACGCGGCCCCAATTCACGTAGGGACAGATTACGCAGCCATGGCAGAGGAACAAAGCAGTGACGCGGACGTGCGCGCACTCCTGTCTGGACCAACAGGGTTAAGACTGGAAGAAAGGGGTTTACGTGACGGCGTACCCCCCCTAATCTGCGACGTTTCAACCGGCCGACCTTGCCCGGTAGTCCCAGCTGCATGGCGCCGCCGCATTTTCGACTCAGTTCACTCCCTCGCCTCGGTCAAAATGGTTGCGGAAAAGTTTGTTTGGCCAGGCCTGCGCAAAAATGTAAAGGAATGGGCAAAAACTTGCATGTCTTGTCAGCGCGCCAAAATACACAAACACACAAAAGCTCCTCTAGAGCCTTTCCGAATCCCAGCCAGAAGGTTTGACCACGTTCATGTCGACCTCGTGGGACCACTGCCTTCGTCTCAGGGTTTCACACACCTGTTAACGATGATAGACCGTACTACGCGCTGGCCTGAGGTGGTCCCTTTGGCGTCAACCACAGCTGCGGAAGTCGCTCGCGTTTTTTTAACAAACTGGGTGGCACGTTTCGGCGTCCCATCGGACATCACGTCCGATAGGGGGCCTCAATTTGTCTCAGAGCTTTGGTCAGCCATGGCCAGCAGCTTAGGGGCGACAATTCACCGCACCACCGCTTATCATCCTCAGGCTAATGGGTTATGCGAGCGTTTTCACAGATCTTTAAAGGCCGCCCTCAGGGCCTCACTAACGGATACAAATTGGGTGAATAAACTTCCCTGGGTTTTATTGGGGTTGCGTTCTGCACCTAAAGAGGATCTAGACGCCTCCCCAGCAGAATTAGTTTTTGCACAACCTCTCAGACTCCCAGGTGAGTTTTTACCAGAGAATCCAGAGCCCGGGCATCTTCCAGCCCTGAGGCCTTTAGGCAGCACCGGACCGGACACTCTCCCCGGACCGGCACATCACTCTTTTCCACGGGTTTTTGTCCCCCAAGCTTTAAAAAACGCCGAGTTCGTTTTTGTTAGACACGAAGCTTTAAAATCAACCCTCCGTCCACCATACGATGGACCATTCAGAGTGCTGGAACCTGGTGATAAGCATTTTGTGCTTGATTTAGGGGACAGAAAAGAAACAGTCAGCATTGACAGACTTAAACCTGCCTTCTTGTTGAGAGACAAACCTGCACGGGTGGCGAGAGCACCTCGGCGGGGTAGACCCCCCAAGAAAAAAAACTCAGCCCCCCTGCAGGGAACAAATAACCACTCTCCTCCCCAAGCTGCAGATTCCTTACAGGAGGGTCCCACCACGACGCCAAAGCGGACCCACAGCAGATTCGGGAGAAGATTAAAACCCAAACGGCACAGGGACTGATGCAAAATTGACAGGAGTTGTTAACTGTGTTATCAGATTGTGCCGTGACAGTTTTAAGGCTGTTTTGTGATATTACTATACTGTTGTGGTTACCACTGAATTCTCTACAGGAGCATGACTGCTGGAAAGATTTTTCCTTGTTTTCCCTGTCAAGAGGTTTAACAGTATAATATGTCATAGAGATTATCTTAAACTGTAAAACTAATTTGATTGTCCTTTTCTTAGTCTTTTGGGTGGGGCTGTGGCTTATATTAATCATATATTCCATACCTACATATGTATAGACATATTAGAATGTTTAGTGATTACATATGTGGAATGACCTCAAGCCTCAGAACAGGACAAGAGGTCTCAACCGCCAGCGAGGATCAAAGAACAGACAGAGTAGCAGCAGTGGAGACCGGATCGATCTCCCTGACCACCCAGGGTCAGGTGGAGGAGACGGAGGACAATGGAGGGGGAATTATGTAATGCGGGATGTCAGCTTTGATATGCAATGTCTTTTGTTGAGTGTGGGTATAAATATGAAGGTCTGACTGCGTTCGACCTCTTATTCTGCTTCTGCACCGAGATGAGACTTGTTAGAGGAGTGAAGCTGAAATTAAACTTTGATTTATAAAATCACATCGCTTCGTTATTTCAAGCTCTTCTACAATGTGACCTATAACCTGTACAACCCAATTGAAAAACAAACTGAAATCTTTTAAGGGGAAAAATTTATTTATTTTTTACAATTACCTGGTTGCATAAATATGCACACCTTGTTATAACTGGGGATGTGGCTGTGTTCAGAATTAACCAATCACTTTCAAACTCATGTTAAATGGGAGTCAGCACACACCTGCCACCATTTAAAGTACCTCTGATTAACCCCAAATAAAGTTCAGCTGTTCTAGTAGGCTTTTCCTGACATTTTTGTAGTCACATCTTATAGCACAAGCCATGGTCTGCAGAGAGCTTCCAAAGTATCAGAGGGATCTCATTGTTCAAAGGTATCAGTCAGGAGAAGGGTACAAAAGAATTTCCATGGCATTAAATATACCATGGAACACAGTGAAGACAGTCATCATCAAGTGGAGAAAATATGGCACAACAGTAACATTTCCAAGAACTGGACGTCCCTCCAAAATTGATGAAAAGACGAGAAGAAAACTGGTCAAGGAGGCTGCCAAGAGGCCGACAGCAACATTGAAGGAGCTGCAGGAATTTCCGGCAAGTACTGGCTATTTAGTACATGTGACAACAATCTCCCATCTAGCGTGGCAAGACGGAAGCCTTACCTTACGAAGAAAAACATCCAAGCCCAGCTACATTTTGCAAAAACACATTTGAAATCTCCCAAACACCTGTGGGAAAGTCCAGACCTGAATTTGATCGAACATCTGTGGGGTGATCTGAAGAGGACTCTGCATAGGAGATGCCAACAGATTTGGAGTATTTTTGGAAAGGAGAGTGAGCAAATATTGCCACATCACGATGTGCCACGCTGATAGACTCCTACCCAAAAAAATTTTAATAGTCTGAGAATGAAATAATGCTGCTGAGTCATCAGGTGTTTATCCAGACTGTCTGACACCATGACAGTTTCCAGATAATAGTTTCCAGACGTGAGAAGCGAGTAGAGCTAGGGATGTGTTCAGTCTGATCAGGTTACATGGACAGATTGTGGTAATGGAGTTCAGCAGAAACGGTCACCATTCCTATACAACTTCTGTAACACCATTGTTTTGGGTCTTATGATGTCCATGGACGGATGATGCTGTTGTAGCCGTGCTGGCTACCTTCCATCATATCAATAAGTCTATATTTTTTCATAAGAACAGTCTCCTGTGCAGTTTTTCTTTGAGAAAATTATTTCAGAGGACCGGAGAAGAAAACCACATTCTACAAGAAAAATGTGGGAAATGTATAAGACATGAGGTGCAAAATTAATATGAAAAAGGTTAGAATTATGAGCATATACAGTAGTAAATTTGTGCAAAATAAAAGGGAAACACATTTATCACAAAAAATTACAAATTTATAAGAAAAAGGAACTAATTTTAGTAGAAACGTTACAGATTTGCTGGGAAAAAATTATAAATTTTCAAGAAAAATGTTAAAGGTTTACAAAAACAAAATTTTCTCATAAATTCACAATTATTTTATAGATAGGTATACTAGTTTTTTCTCATACATTTCCAGCCTCATACACACTACTCACAAAATGTTAGGGATATTTGGCTTTTGGGTGAAATTTATGGAAAATGTAAAAAGTTCACTCTACAGTGATATTGTATCATGGAAGTAGGGCATTTAAACAGAAGTATGCAATGGTGATTTCCTCATCTCAAACAGTTTATTGAAACAAAAGCCAACAACAGTGATGGGTATATCACAACAAAAAATGTCAGTGTTTCAATAACTTGTCATGTGCCCTTGAGCATCAATTACAGCTTGACAATGACATCTCATGGTGTTCACAGGTCGACTTATTGTTTTCTGAGGCATGGCATTCCAGTCTTCTTGAAAGTCATTGAGGTTGTGGGGTGCAGGGTTGCGAGCTTCTACACGGCCACTCAGTCAGTCAGAGAGACTTCAGCCAAGCTGCACACCTAGCGGTCCAGTCCTCACGGTGTAGTATACTGGTGGCAAGCTCACCAGTGTTGGCCGCCCCAGTGTCTCCCTTCAGAGTGTCCACGGATGATGTTAATGGCCGTCCTGGGCAGCAAAAGCCATGCATCGGTTCCCAGAATAACCAGGTGGCCTGCTGGGAGCTCTTGGTGATGGTAACAGTGCCCCACGAGGCCAAGTCTTCGCCAAGCCACCTTTGTCTGATATTCTGGCAAGGTGCCCATAGAGATCTTCACTGGAGATGTGGTCTTGCCAGTTTACATTGAGGACGGTGCACAGCATCGGAGTGTAGGAGCTATCCAATGACCTCTGAAGGGAGGCGTTTAAATACCAGCACTCGCTTCTGTATAGCACTGTGGATTCCACTGTTGCACAGAAGAGTTAACTTTTAGCTCTCTAGACATGTTTTGAGCGTCATATAGCTTACATGTCAATGAGAGCACCCCATGCGAGTGCCTTGTGCACCTTCATATCATGACTAGTAGATCCTATACAGGAGCCAAGATACTTGAAGTTGTTGACTACTTCCAGAGGGTTGCTGGTACTCGTCAACAATGGAGGTATAGAATAGAATAGAATAGAATAGAATAGAATAGAATAGGCTTTATCATCACTGTACAGTTGTACAGCACAATGAAATTGTGGGTGCTCCACCAGGCTACTGTGCAATAAAGTAAGTGAGAAGAATTTGAAATAAAACAGTTAACAGAACACACGATTAACCATACGAGTGAAATAAAAATAAAAGTAAAAATAGTAAATAGCCCATGCAGTAGTGGTTTCACGGGTGGAACTATGTACGAGTGCAAAGTGCAGAATACATAATTGAGTAAAATGACCCAAGGATTATGAAAAATATGTACAGTAGTGATTTCACAGATGGGTCAATATACATGAAAGTAAGAAGTGCAAAGGCAGGTGAGTTATAGCGATAATTAAAAGGTCCTCAGTTCTGTGCATGTGAGCGTTCGGAGGGAGGGGGATGGGGCCTCTGACTGTTTCCTGTTCAGATTGCCCTGGGGAAAAAACTGTTTGTCAGTCTGGAGGTGTGGAACCTTATTGAACTGAACCGTCATCCAGAGGGAAGCAGGTCAAACAGGTGGTGGGCGGGATGTGAGGAGTTTCCTGTGATGGCCTTGATCCTTCTGAGACAGGAGGATCTGGAGATGTCTTCCAGGGAGGGCAGAAGGCTGCCAATACTTTTTTGGGCGGTGTTGATGGCCCTCTGCACAGCCTTCCTGTTCTCGGCCAAGGAGCCGGCATACCACACACCCAGACAGTAGGTGAGCACGCTCTCCACTGAGCAGCGATAGAAGGCCAGCAGCAGCTTCTGGTCCAAGTTGTTCTTCCTGAGGACACAGAGTAAGTGCAGCCACTGCTGGGCTTTCTTCACCAGGGCCTTGGTGTTGACAGTCTAGGAGAGGTCAGAGGAGATGTGGGTGCCCAGGAACCTGAAGGCAGGGATGTTTTCCACGCGGTCTCCACTTGGGGGGGGGGGGGGGCATCCTGTCTGTTCTTCCTACAGTCCAGAATGACTTCTTTGGTTTTTTTGAACATTCAGTTTCAGGTTGTTTGAATGAATCTTTATTTTCGGATAGATTAGATATAAAGATTAAAAGAAAGGAACAGAATAATATAACAAAGGGGGGAAAAAAATCTAACAAGGTCAAATTAAACAATAACTCCTTGGATTATACTGTTCAACATAAGTTTTCCGAAATGGGTGATGACTGAAGCCGCAGCTTATATTGCCCACCCATATTCCATCTAAGAATTCAAAAATAAAATAAGAGTGATTACAAATCAGAACAAAACTAAGACAAAACGTGACAAAAAACTAAGCAACAGCACAACACAGACTGAATATGATAATCCTTATGTGATTTTACATGTCATCTTGTATATATGTTTGGAGTATTTCTTCCTTTAGTTTTTGTTTAAATTGTCCAAGCGTTGTACATGATTTTAATTCAGGTCCAAAAGCGTTCCACAGTCTGACTCCTTGCACTGACACACAGTGTTGCTTGGTGGTAGTTCTCACTGAAGGTTTTTGAAATATGGGGTTACCGGGGCCCCACCCTGGAGCCAGGCCTGGGGGAGGGGCTCGATGGCTAGCATCTGGTGGCTGGGTTTCCACCCATGGGAACCAGCCGGGCTCAGCCCGAAGGAGTTACATGGGTCCACCCTCCAGTGGGCTCACCACCTGCAGGAGGGATCATGGGGGTCCGGTGCTATGTGGATTAGGTGGCGGTCAAAGGCGGAGACCTTGGCAAACTGATCCCAAGCTTTCTAAACTGGCTTTTGGTACATGGAATGTCACCTCTCTGGTGGGGAAGGAGCCTGAGCTGGTGTACGAGGTTGAGAGATACCGGCTAGATATAGTCAGCCTCACCTCAACACACAGCTCCGGTTCCGGAACCAGTCTCCTGGAGAGGGGCTGGAGCTTGACCTTTTCTGGAGTTGCCCCGGGCGAGAGGCGACAAGCAGGGGTGGGTATTCTTGTATCCCCCCACCTTGCTGCCTCTATATTGGAGTTTGCCCCGGTGGATGAAAGGGTTGCTTCCCTGCACCTTCGGGTTGGGAAACGGGTCGTGACCATCATTTGTGCCTATGCACCAAATGATGTTTCGGAGTACCCACCCTTTTTGGAGTCTGTGACTGGGGTGCTGGAGGGTGCTCCTCTTGAAGACTCCATTGTCCTTCTGGGGGACTTCAATGCACACGTGGGCAATGACAGTGAAACCTGGAGGGGAGTGATTGGGAGGAACGGCCTGCCCGATCTGAACCCGAGTGGTGTTCAGTTATTGGACTTCTGTGCTAACCACAGTTTGTCCATAACGAACACCATGTTCAAGCATAAGGGTGTCCATATGTGCACCTAGCACCAGGACACCCTAGGTCGCAGGTTGATGATTGATTTTGTTATCGTGTCATCAGACCTGTGACCGTATGTCTTGGACACTCGGGTAAAGAGAGGTGCAGAGCTGTCAACTGATCACCACCTGGTGGTGAGTTGGATCCGATGGCAGGAGAGGAAGCCATTTAGACCTGGTAGACCCAAACGTATAGTGAGGGTGTGCTGGGAACGTCTGGCTGAAGCCCCTGTCCTGGAGGTCTTCAACTCCCACCTCCAGAAGAACTTCAACCACATTCCGAGGGAGTCTGGAGACATGGAGTCTGAATGGGCCATGTTCTCCACCTCTGTTGTTGAAGCGGCGGCCCAGAGCTGCGGCTGCAAGGTGGTCGGTGCATCTCGTGGTGGCAACCCCCGAACAAAGTGGTGGACACCAATGGTGAGGGGGGCCATTAAGCTGAAGAAGGAGTCCTATCAAGCTTGGTTGGCTTGTGGGACTCCTGAAGCAGCTGAGGTGTACCGGCAGGCCAAGCGGAGTGCAGCTCGGGTGGTTGCTGAAGCAAAAACCTGGGTATGGGAGGAGTTCGGTGAGGCCATGGAAAAAGACTTTCGGTCGGCCTCGAAGAGATTCTGGCAAACTGTCCAGCGGCTCAGGAGGGGAAAGCAGCTCCCTGTCCACACTGTGTATGGTGCAGATGGGGCGCTGTTGACTTCGACTGGGGATATCGTCGGGCGGTGGAAGGAATACTTCGAGGATCTCCTCAATCCCACTGAAACGCCTTCCACAGAGGAAGCAGGGTTTGTGGACAAGGGGGATGACTCGCCTATCACAGGGGCTGAGGTCGCCAAGGTGGTTAAAAATCTCCTTGGTGGCCGGGCCCCGGGGGTGGATGAGATTCGCCCTGAGTACCTCAAGGCCCTGGATGTTGTAGGGCTGTCATGGTTGACACGTCTCTGCAACATTGCATGGAGATTGGGGGCAGTGCCTTTGGCATGGCAAACCGGGGTGGTGGTTCCTCTCTTCAAAAAAGAGGACCAGAGGGTGTGCTCCAACTTTAGAGGGATCACACTCCTCAGCCTCCCTGGGAAGGTCTATGCCAACGTACTGGAGAGGAGAGTCCGGCTGTTAGTCGAACCTCAGATTCAGGAGGAGCAATGTGGTTTTTGTCCTGGCCGTGGCACATCGGACCAGCTCTTTACCCTCTCGAGAATTCTCAAGGGTTCGTGGGAGTTTGCCCAACCAGTTTACGTGTGTTTTGTGGACTTAGAGAAGGCATTTGACCACGTCCCTCGTGGTTTTTTGTGGGGGGTGCTTCAGGAGTATGGGGTATTGGGCTTGTTGTTACGAGCTATTTGGTCTCTGTACGACCATTGTGAGAGTTTGGTTCGTATTGCCAACACTCAGTCGGATTCATTCCTAGTGAGAGTTGGACTCCGCCAGGGCTGCCCTTTGTCATCGATCTTGTTCATAATTTTTATGGACAGGATTTCTAGGCACAGCCAGGGAATGGAGGGCGTCATGCTTGGTGACCACAGGATCTCATCTCTGTTGTTTGCAGATGATGTTGTCCTGTTGGCTTCATCCAGCAATGACCTACAGCTCTTGCTGGGACAGTTTGCCACTGAGTGTGAAGCAGCTGGGATGAGAATCAGCACCTCCAAGTCCGAGTCCATGGTCCTCAGCCGGAAAAAGGTGGATTGTCCTCTCTGGGTTGGGGACAGGCTCCTGCCCCAAGTGGAGGAGTTTAAGTATCTTGGGGTCTTATTCACAAGTGAGGGGAAAATGGAGCGAGAGATTGACAGACGGATCGGAGCAGCATCTGCAGTGATGCGGACGTTGTACCGGTCTGTTGTGGTGAAGAGGGAGCTGAGTTCTGAGGCAAAGCTGTTGATTTACCAGTCAATCTACGTTCCTACTCTCACCTGTTGTCACAAGCTTTGAGTAATGGCCAAAAGAGCAAGATCGCGGATACAAGCGGCTGAAATGAGCTTTCTCTGTAGGATTGCTGGACTCACTCTCAGAGACAGGGTGAGGAGCTCAGTCATCCGGGAGAGGCTCGGAGTAGAACCGCTGCTCCTCCACATTGAAAGGAGTCAGTTGAGGTGGAATGGGCATCTGATTAGGATGCCTCCTGGACGCCTCCCACTTGAGGTGTTTTGGGCATGTCCCATTGGGAGGAGACCCCGGGGCAGACCCAGGACTCGGTGGCGAGACTATGTCTCCCAGCTGGTCTGGGAACGCCTTGGTATCCTCTCTGAAGAGCTGGAATAGGTGGCGGGGGAAAGGGAAGTCTGGGCTTCTCTACTTGAACTGCTGCCTCTGCGACCCGGACCTCCGGAAAAGCGGTAGAAGATGGATGGATGGATGGTTTTTGAAATATGCATATTCCTCTGAAATGATATTGTTTCTCCCTTATTTGGAACAACTTTTGGATATTTGCGGGCACTGATAGATTCTTCACTTTAAACATTATTACTGCAGTTTTAAAATCGACCAGACCTTTCAACTTGAGAGCTTTTAATTTAAGGAAAAGCGGGTTTGTTGGTTCCCTGTAAGCAGCTTTGTTTATTATTCTAATAGCTCTGTTCTGAAACATAAAGACTGGATATATGTTTGTTTTATATGTATTTTCCCATACTTCAGTACAATATGTCATGTATGGGAGCATAGTGTGGGTTGATTCAGCAAATATTTCACTCTGTGTAGTATTGCAGTTGATTTGGATATTTTACCTTTAATATAATTAATATGTGACTTCCAACACAGTTTATTATCAATTATTACTTCAAGACATTTAATTTCAGATACCCTTTCAATCTCTACACCATTTACACTGAGTTTAGATACTAAGTTGTTGTGATGGTTGTTAAAAATTATAAATTTTGTCTTACTTAAATTGAACGTTAATTTGTTTGAATCAAACCACATTTTAAACTTTCCTAATTCCTTTCCGAGTGTATCCAAAAGTTGTTCCAAATTTCTTCCACTGTATAATAAATTAGTGTCATCTGCAAACAATATTAAATCCATTTTTTTCCAAAACTTTACATATATCATTTATATATATATTGAATAACAATGGCCCCAAAACTGAGCCCTGTGGGACTCCGCAAGTAACCACCCTGTGAGTTTTTGCTACCGACACATACAGTTAGGCCCAGAAATATTTGGACAGTGACAGAAGTTTTGTTATTTTAGCTGTTTACAAAAACATATTCAGGATACAATTATATAATCAATATGGGCTTAAAGTGCAGACTCTCAGCTGTAATTTGAGAGTATTCACATCCAAATTGGAGCAAGGGTTTAGGAATTACAGCTCTTTAATACGTAGCCGCCTCTTTTTCAAGGGACCAAAAGTAATTGGACAATTGACTCAGAAGGCTGCAAAAAAAAAATAACAAGGCTGCATGGGCTCTTCCCTCATTAACCTGTCATCAATTAAGCAGTTAAAAGGTCTGGAGTTGATTCCAGGTGTGGCGTTTGCATTTAGAAGCTGTTGCTGTGAACACACAACATGCGGTCAAAGGAGCTCTCAATGGAGGTGAAACAGATCATCCTGAGGCTGAAAAAAAAAAGAAGAAATCCATCAGAGAGATAGCAGAAATGTTAGGAGTGGCCAAATCAACAGTTTGGTACATTCTAAGAAAAAAAGAGTGCACTGGTGAGCTTGGGAACTCAAAAAGGCCTGAACGTCCACGGAAGACAACAGTGGTGGATGATCGCAGAATCCTTTCCATGGTGAAGAACAACCCCTTCACAACATCCACTCAAGTGAAGAACACTCTCCAGGAAGTAGGTGTATCAGTATCTGGGTCAACCATAAAGAGAAGACTTCATGAGAGTAAATACAAAGGATTCACCACAAGGTGCAAACCATTAATCAGCCTCAAAAATAGAAAGGCCAGAATTGACTTTGCCAAAAAACAGCTGAAGAAGCCAGCTCAGTTCTGGAACAGCATTCTTTGGACAGATGAGACTAAGATCAACCTGTACCAGAATGATGGGAAGAAGAAAGTTTGGAGAAGAATTGGAACAGCTCATGATCCAAAGCACACCACATCTTCCGTAAAACATGGTGGAGGCAGTGTGATGGTATGTGCATGCACGGCTTCCAATGGCACTGGGTCACTTGTGTTTATTGATGATGTGACAAAAGACAGAAGCAGCTGGATGAATTCTGAAGTGTATAGGGATATACTTTCTGCTCAGATTCAGCCAAATGCAGCAAAGTTGATTGGACACTTCACAGTACAGATGGACAATGATCCAAAACATACTGCAAAAGCAACCCAGGAGTTTTTTAAAGCAAAGAAGTGGAATATTCTGCAATGGCCGAGTCAATCACCAGATCTCAACCCAATCGAGCATGCATTTCTCTTGCTCAAGACAAAACTTAAGGCAGAATGACCCACAAACAAGCAACAACTGAAGACAGCTGCAGTAAAGGCCTGGCAAAGCATCACAAAGGAGGAAACCCAGCGTTTGGTGATGTCCAGGTGTAACCCAGCTGAGAAAATGACCCTTTTTCTCAGATTTCATTTGTATTAATACAATTGTGTGATTTTATTTTGAAAAACGATTATTTTGGGAAGAGGAAGTGTGATCCTCGTTATCCAACTTTTAAATTCCCGTTTCATGGTCACGTTGGGTGATCTCAGTCTTTTCATCGGCCACAAACAAGACACAACTGAGTTGAACCGATTCCACCGGAGTGGAAAGAGCAAATAACCAAACAACTAAATGACATCCCGGAAGTATTTGCTTTCCATGATTTGGACTTTGGGTGTACGAGCAAAGTGAAATACTCCATCAATCTTCACGATCCGACTCCCTTTAAGCACCGTGCACGCCCTATACACCCTCAAGACCTTGAGGCAGTGCGTAAACACCTTCAAGAGCTGCTCGCTGCAGGTGTGATAAGAGAGTCCCAGTCTCCCTACTCGTCCCCCATTGTCGTGGTGAGGAAGCGAAACAATGATGTGCGTCTATGTATAGACTTTCGCAAACTCAATTTGCAAACAAGAAAAGACTCTTATGCTCTCCCAAATCTAGAGGAGACGTTCTTGGCACTCACAGGATCCAAGTGGTTTACAGTCCTCGATCTTAAGTCTGGATATTACCAGATTGAGGTAGAAGAAGCAGACAAAGAAAAGACCGCTTTTGTAACACCCTTTGGATTATGGGAGTTCAACCGCTTGCCGCAGGGCATAACCAACGCCCCAAGCACTTTTCAGCGGCTCATGGAGCGCTGCATCGGTGACATGAACTTAAATGAGGTGCTAGTCTTTCTAGATGATCTCATCATCTTTTCAAATAGTTTGGAAGAACATGAACGGCGACTCATGCGGGTACTCCATCGTCTTAAAGAGTACGGGCTAAAGTTATCGCCGGAAAAATGTAAATTTTTTCAAACAACAGTCCGGTACCTAGGTCATGTAGTCTCCGAAAGCGGTGTCGAGACAGATCCCAAAAAGATTCAACCCTTAAGACCTGGCCACGGCCTAAGAATCTCAAGGAACTGAGATCCTTTTTAGGGTTCTCAGGGTACTACAGACGCTTCATTGAAGGGTACTCGTCTATAGTACACCCTCTTAATGACCTCACACGCGGTTACCCGCCACTCAACAAAAGGTCAAAATCCAAAGTCACTGACCAAACCTACTTTGATCCCAAACTGCCATTTGAGAGTCGATGGACCACAGACTGTCAAAAAGCTTTCGACTCCATCATCGAAAAGTAAACATCAGCTCCTATCTTAGGCTTTGCAGACCCGAAGCTGCCTTACGTACTCCATACCGATGCTAGTACCACTGGCTTAGGTGCAGCACTCTATCAGGAGCAGGACGGTCAGCTTAGGGCCATAGCTTTTGCCAGTCGCGGGTTATCAAGGAGTGAAGCACGTTATCCAGCTCACAAGCTAGAGTTTTTAGCTCTAAAATGGTCAGTAACTGAAAAGTTTCACGACTATTTGTATGGTGGTCGGTTCACGGTAGTTACAGATAGTAACCCACTCACCTACATATTGACCTCTGCTAAATTAGACGCCACAAGCTACAGGTGGCTTGCAGCTTTGTCTAACTACAACTTTAAGTTACAGTATAGAGCAAGCAAGCAAAACCTAGATGCAGATGGGTTGTCTAGACGTCCTCATAGTGAACTCGTTAATGATGTCCAGTCCAGGAAAGAGCAGGAGCGTGTAAGCTGCTTTGTAGAGCATCACCTAGCTGACAGTGACACCACAGAGATTGTAAATGATGAAGCTGTCCAAGCCATCTGTCAAAACCACCTTGTTAAAATCCATGATGACAATCAGGATAGTGGTGTTACACTTGTAGAGTCACTTACCATCTCAGCTGACGCAATCCCAGACTTGAATGTTTTGGAGCAAGACAATGGCTTACCAACTATCCCTGTCTTGTCTCAAACAGAAATCAGAGACAAACAAAGAGCGGACTCGACAATCAGACTAGTTATTGAACAAATCAAACATGGCCAAACACCCCCACCGACTGCTAGAGAAGAACTCCCAGATCTCCCTCTTTTACTCAGAGAACTCAATAAATTGGAGATGTACAATGAAGTGTTGTACAGAAAAAGACAAAATGGAGACCAAGTGACCCACCAGCTCGTTCTTCCCAAGGAGCTGAGAGCTCCCATACTCCAAAGTTTGCACAATGATATGGGCCACTTAGGTATTGACAGAACCCTTGATCTGGTCAGAACACGATTCTATTGGCCACGTATGGCAACAGATGTCGAGCAAAAAGTAAAAACATGTGATCGGTGCATACGAAGAAAGAGTCCTCCTGAAAAAGCGGCTAGCCTGGTCAACATAACCACCACACGTCCTTTAGAGCTAGTCTGCATGGACTTTCTCAGTCTGAAACCAGATAGTAGCAATACCAGCAATATTCTCGTAATAACTGATCATTTTACTAAATTTGCCCTTGCGTTGCCTACCCCAAATCAAAGGTCCAAAACGGTTGCTAGGTGCCTGTGGGATCAATTCATCGTTCACTACGGTATACCTGAGCGCCTGCACAGTGATCAGGGTCCTGATTTTGAGGCAAAACTAATAAAAGACCTTTGTGAGATCTCAGGCATAAAGAAAATAAGAAGAACCCCATACCACCCCAGGGGTAACCCCACTGAAAGATTCAACCGAACGCTACTGAGTATGTTAGGAACGCTTGAGTCCAAGCAAAAGTCCCACTGGAAAGACTATGTTATGCCGTTAGTACATGCATACAACTGCACACACAGTGATGTAACCGGGTTTACTCCCTACGAATTAATGTTTGGTAGAAAACCTAGATTGGCAGTTGATCTCGCGTTCGGACTTCCTCTCAACAAAGATCAGAAAGTTACTCACTCGCAGTACGTTGAAAATCTCAAGAAAAGGCTCGAAGAAAGCTACAAGTTAGCTTCCCAAAATGCACAAAATATTGCAGACAAGAACAAGTGCAGGTTTGACCGCAAAATCACTGTTTCTGAACTTGAACCTGGGGATAGGGTTTTAGTTAGAAATGTGAGACTGCATGGAAAAAATAAGCTTGCTGATAAATGGGAGGCCGACATTCATGTGGTAGTCAAACATGCAGGTAATTTACCTGTTTACACGGTTAAACCCGAGTCAAAGCAAGGTCCCTCAAGAACTTTACACAGAGACCTTTTGCTTCCCTGCAGTTTCCTCCCTGTTGCCACAGCAGAAACACCTTAGCCAGAGCCTATTCACCGTCCTAAGACACGCCAAACAACTGTTGCAGAGAATGATCACGAAGAGTTAACTGAAATTGAAAATGAATTTTTGATTCCGTGGGTTGAGGATTCCCCACGTGAGGAGATAACCAGATTTACTACTGTGCATGATTATCCAAAACCTTTGCAAACACCGGAAATGACAAACCCACCTGATTGTGACTTACCTGAAACCACTGCCAATGCAGAACCGGATAGGGAGCATAATGCAAATGAGATTGAACTTTCCTATAATTCACCTGTGGAAATGATACCGGATGGAGACAATACTGAGAATGACAAACCTGTGGAAAATGAAACAGCAACAATACTAGAAGAACCTTCTGACAATTCAGTTGAGGGACAAGAACACCAATCAAATGATTTACCTGATGAAATGGACAAAAATGATCACGTTACAATTCAACCAATACGACGAACTGAAAGAATCAGACAACTTCCAAAAAGACTAGAGTATCCTGAATTAGGAAATCCTCTAGTGACTGTTGCTAAGTCCCTTTTTCAAGGTTTGAATACAGCTTTCTCAGAGTTTCTAAATACTGACGATGGACAGTCTTGGTTACACATGCAACGGGACGTGCATGATATTTAGCGCGGGAGGGTGTAACCCAGCTGAGAAAATGACCCTTTTTCTCAGATTTTATTTGTATTAATACAACTGTGTGATTTTATTTTGAAAAACGATTATTTTGGGAAGAGGAAGTGTGATCCTCGTTATCCAACCTTTAAATTCCCGTTTCATGGTCACGTTGGGCGATCTCGGTCTTTTCATTCGTTAAGAGCCCTGCCTTCCGAGCAGAGTGCCGAGGCGCGCACCCGGGTTTTCGGTCTTTTGCGATCTGAGAGCGGACGAGAGAGGCTGTGGACGATCTGTGTGGAGGCCTGTGGGTCTTCTTAGTGAGTTACTACTGAAAGGTGCTATAAATGGATCTAAACACTGTCCAAACGCTAATTTGAAACCTTTATTGTCTTAAGTTGATGGGAGCACGAGCTTGAGAGGCCGTGAGGCTGTGACTTTTGCTGTGTTCATGCTGATATCTCATCTTGGTGAGTGAAAACCGAGTGTGTACTAAATGAAGCATGCTAACCCCATGCTAATGTTAGCGTTATGCTAATGCTAATCGCGAGTGGATTTTTCCTGTTTAAAAGCAAGGGAAAAGGCTATTTTTGTGTCTGTATGGTTTTCCTAAATGTGATTTCAGTTCACAACAGTATGCTGAAGTACTTTTAGTTCTTTTGCACTATTTCTGTTGAATGTAATGTGTAGTTTGATGCTAAAAGCACATTGTGTGGGTTTCCTATGTAAATTCATAGGTTATGCTAAACCCAGTAGCTCAGACAGGGTTTTACTGATTTTAAAAGGGGATATTGGAAGTAATGGGACAGTATATTCCCTGGTCATGTGATAAATTAATTGTACTTCATTTCATGATTTACAAAGACAAGGTTAAAAAGGATTAATCATAATTTCATGGCTAAATGATGTAGAGATAAAAAGAGAAATTCATTTTAATTGGTTACATGAGAAAAAAAAGTATTTCATGTACTACCAGAGAGATTGTGAGAAAAGAACACATGCATGTAAGATGTAAGATGTGAAATGTGAATTGTAAGATATTACTATATTACTGGATTGTAACAATAGTAATATGAGGGAAGAATTTAAACAATAAGCTATAGTGTTATATAAGAAGAGATTGGAAAATGAATTACTCTAGCTCTAAACAATAATACCATTATTGTTGTGCAGGCTAGGGTTTTTTTGGTTGCCGATTAAGAACCTTCTGGATCCTGGATTCTCTCCGAATGGAGATGGCGAGCCTGACCCGAGACCTGAACCGAGACTGAACCGAGATCTGAACCAAGATCTCGGTTGAAGAACATCCTTCCTCTCTCCAGTGCCCAAAATTCAAAGTGGTAACAACTCAAGCCGCCGCTTTTAAAAGAGGAAAAGAAACCTGAGTCTGCTTGAAGGTGTTTACGCACTGCCTCAAGGTCTTGAGGGTGTATAGGGCGTGCACGGTGCTTAAAGGGAGTCGGATCGTGAAGATTGATGGAGTGTTTCACTTTGCTCGTACACCCAAAGTCCAAATCATGGAAAGCGAATACTTCCGGGATGTCATTTAGTTGTTTGGTTATTTGCTCTTTCCACTCCGGTGGAATCGGTGAGTCACCAAAGTTGAAACTCGGTTGTGTCTTGTTTGTGGCCGACTCATTTGCGCTGACGACATTGTGCTGGGACAGGGTACAATGGAAAGCTCCAAGTTCTGCAATGACACACGTGGACGGAATTGTGACATCTTGCTCTGTTTCATTTGTAATCATTACGGGCACTTTGTGTGGAGCTCGAGAAGGAAGTGTTATCAGGCAAGTTTTAACACAAAGGCCACCAGGCAAGGAAGACTGAGAGTGGTGTTCAACTATAGCACAGGTGTCTGAGGTACAGTGGACGTTGGCAGACCCCTCTAAAACTACAGTTTTACCTGCTGGAACTACAGCTGGAGCTTTGCTTGACAAGGTAACTAATCCATTGTTCCCATCTTTGTTCTTTGTATGTCTTAGTTCGAGAGTTTTCAACAGTGTCCTAAAACCATAAGGGCTAGGTAAGTAATCAGGGGTCTTCATGTCTAAATACTTTCCATAAAGAACATCAAGTGTGTTTATTCCCACTAACACTGGTGTCTGACTATTAGGATTGGCATCTGGAACAACGAGAGCTAAGGTTGGTATGTCAATCTCTGTGCATAAGAAGTCTTTTGGAAAGGTAATTCACATCTCTATATAACCTAAATAGGGGACGAGCTGACCTGCAGCGCCCTCTACTTCTAAAAGGTCATAGAGGGGTTTAAGGTTTTGATCGGAAAAGTTCTGTTTGTAAAATGACTCGGTGACTGTAGTCACTTGTGACCCTGAGTCAAGAAGACAATGCACAATAACATCAGAAATGCTAACTACAGCTGTGCATTTGGAGCCAACTAACCCTTTTGGTAGACTATACTTAGGTGGGTTAGTAACAGATTGCTTAAGGTTAGCGCGTTGCTTGTACTTAGTGGGACATGAGTGTCTGGCTACAGTCTCCATTTGCCCCGTAATACAGACTGTTCTTAGTTTAACCGGTCTTTATTAGCGGTGGGATTTTCAGACTCCCATCTCTTTTGTTTCTCTTTAAACAGCTTACGCTTTTCGGTAACTAAAGCTGGGTTTGGTTCGTTTTCGCAGCTCAGCTTGATGTGGTCATCCTCTCCACATTGGAAACAGTACCACCGTTTGGGTGGGGTACTTTGAGTTCTGACCGTTTGTTCTGTGGGTTCCTTTGTCACTTTATTTGGCTTCCGTTTCCCTTTTGGCTTTGTAACGGGTGTACTTTTTGAGTTTTGAGCTTTTGGTTTTGCAGTTAGTTTTACTAGTTGAGTTTGAATTTCTTCAACTTGTATTGAGAGTTCTTGAATTGAGTTTAACGTGATTTTGTCCTCATTTTCATCTGAACTACATTGCACAGTTTGCACGTGGGATGTCACTTTTTGTTTTGAACTGCTCAAATGTTGTCTCATTCGCAAGGTTTTGGCAGCATTATGGTTTTCTTCAGTACATAGCAAGATAAGCAAATCAGGAAAAGTTGGGGGATTTGTTTGTTTTTGTTTTAACTGGAGTGCAGTTAAAAGGGAATCATCCCAACAACCTCGACAAAACTGTGTGACAAGCAGCCTGTCAAAATCCTGGCTTGAAGCACCACCACGCTTCACAGTGTGAGTCAAAGCTACTTGAAGACGTTGTAGATATGTTGAGGGTTTCTCACCTGTGTTTTGGAAGGTGTCAAAAAACTTGGCGTAAAGCTCTCCGCCATCTTGAACTGTACCATAAGCAGAATCTAACAGCTGAAGGTATTCTGATGGTGAGCTGTTGGGGTTCAAGTACTTGACTACATCAGCTGCTGGGGGTAAAAGGGACTCAATGATCTTTCGGGATTGTTGCAATTTGGACATAGCAGGATCAGTCAAGATTAATTCTACACTGGAGCGCCAAGTATCATAATCTAGCTCATAAGTTGGTCGGAGGTCTTTGCCAGAAAAAGCTCCGAGCTTTTGTGAAAACGGCTGCACGGAAAAATCTTCCCTTTTTACAATGTGCTCAACTACCACACGTTGCATTTCTGGGGGATTTAAATCATGTGCAGAATTGGTGGGCATACTTCGAGCTGGGGTGCTCGCAGTGTGATTTGACTGGTTAGTTGGTTGTGCACCTTGAATACTGGACTCAGCTGCAGAAGGCTGAGGTTGAGGTTCATCCAAGAAAGCTTCAGGTAAGTTATCAGGTAACTTAACTTGCTCTGATTGATCATTTTCAGATTCTTTGATTGACTCAGAAATCTGTGACATCATGTCTTTCAGGACATCTGCAAAATCTCTGCCATTCATCTTCGCTAGTTTTTAATGTCAGTGAGATATGACTTGGTCGTATCGTTCCCTACATGGTGCGTGTAAACACTGGCAAGAGATTGTATCATATAGCTGGCTCCACTATCAGATACATGGGTACATGGCAATGGGTCAAGAGCTTCAACAGCAATACCTGAGTTATACTCAAAAATAGCACTCTGGGAAAACTCAGACTTACTATCTGCTACTTTTATGACCCTTGAAATCAATCCATACTGTTTCAAAAACTCAGTCACTTCACCAAATTGCTCATCTCCAGCGATTTCACTCACTATCACTGCATTTGGAACTTTCACAGATTCACACTCAACAATATCCATTTTGCGTACGTTATAGGCTTGAAATAACGTAAGGGAAAAAAGAAAAAGGCTCCTGGCTGGGCTACTGGGTTTAGCATAACCTATGAATTTACATAGGAAACCCACACAATGTGCTTTTAGCATCAAACTACACATTACATTCGACAGAAATAGTGCAAAAGAACTAAAAGTACTTCAGCATACTGTTGTGAACTGAAATCACATTTAGGAAAACCATACAGACACAAAAATAGCCTTTTCCCTTGCTTTTAAACAGGAAAAATCCACTCGCGATTAGCATTAGCATAATGCTAACATTAGCATGGCGTTAGCATGCTTCATTTAGTACACACTCGGTTTTCACTCACCAAGATGAGATATCAGCATGAACACAGCAAAAGTCACAGCCTCACGGCCTCTCAAGCTCGTGCTCCCATCAACTTAAGACAATAAAGGTTTCAAATTAGCGTTTGGACAGTGTTTAGATCCATTTATAGCACCTTTCAGTAGTAACTCACTAAGAAGACCCACAGGCCTCCACACAGATCGTCCACAGCCTCTCTCGTCCGCTCTCAGATCACAAAAGACCGAAAACCCGGGTGCGCGCCTCGGCACTCTGCTCGGAAGGCGGGGCTAATATCGCTCTTAACGAATGAAAAGACCAAGATCGCCCAACGTGACCATGAAACGGGAATTTAAAAGTTGGATAACAAGGATCACACTTCCTCTTCCCAAAATAATCGTTTTTCAAAATAAAATCACACAATTGTATTAATACAAATGAAATCTGAGAAAAAGGGTCATTTTCTCAGCTGGGTTACACATGGGTTCCAGACTTCAGGCAGTCATTGCCTGCAAAGGATTCTCAACAAAATATTGAAAAGTAACATTTTACTTAGGGTTATGTTTATTTGTCCAATTACTTTTGAGCCCCTGAAATGAGGAGCGTTTGTATAAAAACAGCTACAATTCCTATATGTTTAATCATATATTTTTGTTCAACCCCTTGAATTAAACCTTAAAGTCTGCACTTCAATTCTGTTGTAGTTGTTTCATTTCAAATCCAATGTGGTGGCATGCAGAGCCCAAATCATGAAGATTGTGTCACTGTCCAAATATTTCTGGGCCTAACTGTACATACTGATATCTGTTCTTTAAGTAACTACATAACTAGGACACACCACAGCAGGCACCACAGCAGCAGATTCTCTACCTCTGCCCTGTATGCCTTCTCATCATCGTCAGTGATGAGCCCAACCAAGGTGGTGTCATCTGCGTATTTCATGATGATGGTGGTTGGGTGGGTTGGATACAGTCAAAGGTGTATAGGAAGTACAGTAGAGGTCTTAGCATGCAGCCTTGGGGGGAGCCAGTGCTGATGGACAGTGTGGAGGAGTGGTGGGGGCCAAGCCTGACTGTGGGTGGTTGGTGAGAAAGTTCTTTATCCAACAGCAGGTGGTGGTGGTGGTGGTGGGGGGGATCTGGAGGAGGTGCAGTTTGTTAATCAGGATGTCCGGGATGATGGTATTAACCCTTTAATTGCCCAGATTAAATGGATGGGTTGCTCACCCCCAGTGGCACAGCACAGCAACTGCACGTGTCAGCTTATTGACTGAGTTATGTAATTTATATAGCTGCCATGACATTATGCAAATTAGATGTGTGAATTTATTCCTATCTGAAACTTTGGATCATATTCTACATCTTTCTAATTGACAGTAAGCCATTATCTCTTGTAACTTTCAAGTTATAGCCTTCAACTATTTTATTGACAAATTTTTTACTACTCTTGACCACTGGGGGGGGGGCTTGAGTTGCCTTGCATTGCCCCAGGTGCCACATGGCACCTAGGGCAGTTAAAGGGTTAAAAGATGAGCTGTAGTCCACAAAGAGCATCCTCACATAGCTCATTGGGTTCTCCAGGTGGCTCGGCGCTCTGGGGAGAGTGGTGGCGATGACATCTTCCATAGACCAGTTCTCCCTGTAGGCGAACTGATGGGGGTTGAAGGAGGGAGGAAGACAGTCCCAGATGTGCTTAGAAGCATCCCTGGGCATCGTCCTTTTTGTCTTCTGGTCATTAATGGTGAGACCGATCCAAGAGCATTCCAACTCCACAAGCAACAACAGTCTCTGTGCTTGTAAGATGTTGTTTGACAGCAAAACAATGTTATCTGCATAATCCAGATCTGCTATTGCTTTCGCTGGTATTCTTTGGGATCTACGAGGTGTTAACATTAGACCCAGCTCTGCTTCTCCCCCATCAATGGCTTTCTGCAGGATGATAACAAACAGGAACGGGGCCAAAGTATGGCCCTGGAGTACTCCTGAAGTGGTCTCAAATTCATCCAACTAGCTGTCTGCAGTGACAACCTTGGCACGTGTGTTGGTACACATCGCCCAAATAGCATTACACAGCCTTGATGGAATACTGTAAGCCTTCAGTATCTTGAACATAATTTCATGGTTAATTGAATTGAAGGCTTTCCTAAAGTCAAGGAATGTCAGAACTGCAGAAAGGTTGTTTTTCTGTACCTCCTCAAGAATCCAGCACTGGGCAAGAATGTGACTAATGGTGGATCTACTTTTGCAGAACCCATTTTGATTGAATCAGAGGTGAGAGTCGAAAGGTCCTCAGATTCAGTTCAGTATCATCCGATTATACATCTTAGCTATGACACTAGTTAACCCCACCCCCCCCACCCCACAGCATGTGGGACACCATGTGGTGTATAGGGCGATCTTTATCTCTGCTTCACTGACCCTAGGCCCCACAGCTACTGTAAGTAGTGAAAGCTACAGAGGGGAGTCAGTCCTGTGGTAGCTCTGTGCGTTAGCTATGACACATGTGAGGCTTATTCCCCTGTAGTTATCGGTGCATGAGAGATTGCCTGACTTAGGTAGTGGAATGATATTACAAAGCAATCACTGGTTTGGTTTGCCATCATTCATTAGTGCAAGATAAAAAAAAATTGTAATTTCCCAGTTTGAGATCAATAAAGTACATCTATCTAGCTAAGACTGCAGAGGGCCAGAATGATATCATCAGGGTCACAGGAGCTATGACACGTGAGGCTTATTTCCCTGTAATTATCAGTGCATGAGAGATTGCCTGACTTAGGTAGTGGAATGATATTAGCAACCACTGTTTTGGTTTGCCATCATTCATTAGTGCAAAATTACAGAGGGCCAGAATGACATCATCCAGGTCACAGGTTTTAAAGACCTCTGGGGGGATGTTATCCAGACCTGTGCTGTTTCCGAGAGAGAGTGTTTTCGTCACCTCTTCATACTTGTCCACAGTGAAAGGACCATCACTGATATCCAGGTTGCTTAAAATATTCTGGATATCATCCTTCTCAGAGTTCAGGCTGTCAGAAGAGCTGCCAAGCAACATCTTAAAGTGATTAAACAAGTTGGTAACCCCTTCTTTTGGGCCTGCCCCTGCGATCTGGCCTCTTGTTGCCAGATCTTGTTTCTTGGTGTCAGGAACTGAGCCAGCTTGGCTTCCCCCAGCTCGGTCCTGGCCGCTCTATGGGTGCGTGCCACATTGTATGTATGTTAGTATGTATTTCTGTGTGCTTTGCCGCGCCCATAGCCACTGCCTTCTGGCTGGCAGCGGGGAGGCATCCTCTTGCGCTTACGCTGGAGTGAGCGCTGTAACTGTCTGTCGGTCAGACCACGCCCCCTCTCTATTGCTACCAGCTGTTCCCACTCCCGTATGCCATCTTCCCGCTCCTCACCCAGATGTAACTAATTTGGGAAACCAGCAATACATGTTTTTAAGGAGCCTGTCTCCAGTCATGCATTGCTGGGTCATTGTACTCCATCGACGGAGTCGCGTCAACTAAGGACTGTGTTTCACCGTGTGCTCTTTGGACTTACTTGGACAGCTCCAGTCTCGTGAGTATTATCTGTGTGTGGTCTTTCCCCGGTCTTCTCACCCAGACTGTTGAGCATCCTGGAGGACTCCATAGCCAGAGTGAATTGTAGAAACTGTGACTGTTTGCCTGCTTGCCATATGAATAAATGTGTGTGGTGTTAACCTGCACTTAAATCCTCGTCCTTTCTCCCCTCGCCGTGCACATTGGAAAAGCGCACGGGTGGGTTCATGACAGAATGACCCAGCCAGAGGCCACCGAGGATCCGGATGCAGCGCCAGGTGACGTTGGGAGCACCACCTCCCTTGCTGGGGAGGCCACCGTGGGAACAATGAGGCCCCCGATGCGGGTCACCACTGGTGCAACGGTGCTCCAACCGGAACCCACCACGGGTGCAGCGGAACCGGCCCAGTCGGGGTCCACCACGGGTGCAGCTGAGCCTCAGCCGGAGGTCACCGCAGGTGCAGCTGAGCCTCAGCTGGAGGTCACCGCAGGTGCAGCTGAGCCTCAGCCAGAGGTCACCGCGGGTACAGCTGAGCCTCAGCCAGAGGCCATCGTGGGTGCAGCGAAGCCGGCCCGGTCTGGGGCCATCGTGGGTGCAGCGGAGCCGGCCCGGCCAGGATCCACCGCAGGTGCCATTGCGGACCACCCTGAGGACGCCGTGGAGGTCCCCTCTCCCCGGTCTGGTTACCCACCAGTGAGCCTTGCGGTGGGTAGGCCGCCTCCTGCTTCACCCCTTTGGTACTGGTGGCTGAGCAACACTGGCCGGCCGCCAGAAGAATTGACTGTCCGGGTCAGGTGGCTCATGTTTTCTGGCAGGCCGCCGGACTCTGTCCACCGGACCTTCTACTGGGCCTGGGACTCTGGGTGGCCTCCTGAACCCCAACGCCTGTGGACTTGGGGGGGGTTAATTGAAGTCCCTGGGCGGGGTGTGTGTTCCCACCTTTCCTGTTCCCCCTACCTCCCACCCAGGTTTGGATTGTTTGTTCCTGTTGGGGGAGGGGGGTTGGGATGTCTCTTTGGGTGTCTGGGCTCCACCCCTTAAAGGGGGGGGGGGCTCTGTCAGGAACCGAGCCGGCTTGGCTTCCCCCGGCTCGGTCCTGGCCGCTCTATGGGTACGTGCCACATTGTATGTATGTTAGTATGTATTTGGGTGGTTTTTTGGGGGGGGTCCAGTGCACTATATCAGGGGTATCCGACTTTCAAGCGCTCTCTCTTTTTCTGTAATTTGCAGATGTCGGTTTCGTTTTTATAATATGCAAGGGAACATAAAAAAGTTTCAGACTTGCATTGCAATTTTTAAAAAAAATCATTGATTTTGCCGTTAGAATCGAAACTATTGGTCGTGTCCCCTCATTTTTCCCAGTTTTTGTGTGACATGAAAATCGCATCAAATTCAAAGTACTGTAACGTGATCTCTGAGTAACTCTTTCTACTCAAAATACAAGAGATAACAGAGTTGTAATGCAAATTCAAAATAAAACATTCCCCAATGTGATCGGATCTATGGTTTTTGTACGGCGACCCCTGCAAATTTACTCGTACGACGTAAATTTCCGTGTCCCCAAATTTACGCAGCAACATGCAAGTTATTTGGTAAAGTAACCAGAAAACAGGAAGTGCTGATGCTTTTCACTTTGCACCTTTCAAATCCCAAACCATACACGTAAAAAGGAGATCAGTCTTTGTGAAGCTCAGATGTAGAATATTTTAATAAAATCTCAAACATTTATGACACATCGAATATGGTGTCCTTTAAAAAATTTACGTCTTCGGTCTTGGTCGGCCGCGCGCAGCCCCGTCTGGTGAGGTGACTGCCCTGGGAAAGCATTTTTATTTTCTCTACCCCGGATGTGCTCAACCAATGTGGAGAGGATTAACCGTGGTCACTTTATATTGAAGTTATCGAAGGTCCAAACTTCTGTGTCCCGCATTTACACCTTTTGTGATTTTACGTCTTATCCAACAAACAGGGAGAATTTGAAGGTATATATACACGTTATCACATCTTAATATGTCATGAAAATGTAGCTGTTGATGAGTTTTGATGCGTGAAAAATACTGGAAGTGTTGAAGTTGTTTCGTGTAAAACGTGTGCCATTGCAAAGTGCATTGGCACACGGGGAAACAAAAGCCCGAGTGTCCCGTTTACGTCTCCATTTACAAGTAGTTGAAGTGAGTGCTCATCCTCAAGAGTTCCTGAACGCGAATGCCGTTACAAAAATAGTTAATAGTTTCATAAACCTGACACAATTGGATAGTGATTAGTCAATTTCATGTGCAGATTTGATCAATTTTAAATTTTGCCACCAATGTCACACATTGGACCCCTAATAAATAAAAACACCCATTTCTGTGTGCTTTGCCGTGCCCATAGCCACTGCCTTCTGGCTGGCAGCGGGGAGGCAGCCTCTTGTGCTCATGCTGGAGTGAGCGCTGTAACTGTCTGCCGGTCGGACCACGCCCCCTCTCTATTGCTACCAGCTGTTCCCACTCCCGTATGCCATCTTCCCGCTCCTCGCCCAGGTGTAACTAATTTGGAAAACCAGCAATGCATGTTTTTAAGGAGCCTGTCTCCAGTCATGCATTGCTGGGTCATTGTATTCCATCAACGGAGTCACCTCAACTGAGGACTGCGTTTCACCATGTGCTCTTTGGACTTACTTGGACAGCTCCAGTCTTGTGAGTATTATCTGTGTGTGGTCTTTCCCCGGTCTTCTCACCCAGACTGTTGAGCATCCTGGAGGACTCCATAGCCAGAGTGAATTGCAGAAACTGTGACTGTTTGCCTGCTTGCCATATGAATAAATGTGTGTGGTGTTAACCTGCGCTTAAATCCTCGTCCTTTTTCCCCTCGCCGTGCGCATTGGAAAAGCGCACGGGAGGGTTCATGACACCAGACCTCACTGTACCGTCCACATAAGTGAGCTTGTTCCACTCTCGTGACTCTTTCCTCTAAATGTTTTGCCATTAGGCGTCCATAGGTGCATACAGTGATGTCCTAGCCTAGTCTCCAGCTGCACACATGCCTTGACTTGCGTCAGCTTCCGCAGCATGTGTCACTATCTCTAGCTTTTCTCTTGCCCTCACTATGTCAGGATACCTTGATCTTAGTGGCTTCCGATATTCCACCCTCCTCAGAACACAAATCTCTGAAGCCATTTCATTGGCATCGATAAAATGTTGGTATCTCTCAGTAGGGTCTCTGCTTTCCTCTTCTTCTAAGAGGTGGAATTCAGTTTTGGACCTCAATATTATACGATAGATGCAAGTTAGGACTTGATGCAAACAGTTTCCAGTCATAGCGAGGACATTTTGAACACTTCTTTGGGACACGCAGACTAAGGCGGACTTTCATACTTAAGACGCGATGGTCTGAGCCAAGACTTGAGAAAGAGTTATAAGCGTCAGCGTTCATGACACTGTTGCGCCACCTCTTGCGTACTAGTATGTAATCTAGTTGACGTTTTGCCATTTGCTGTTTCCTCAAAAGTGCCTTGGAGCCAATGTTGAGATCAGGTGAGCGCTTTCTGGGTAGATTTGAGGGCTCATCTGACATAATGCACGGCTCAGGAGACACACACACAGGCTCAGAGTAGCTCAAATAGCTTTATTGACAACAAGGGTGTATGAATGTGTGTATGCGAGGTGTAAATGTGTTGGTGGTGGCGTCTGCTTCGGGCACAGAGGCAGGAGACCGTGCAGCCGGACAACCTTGGAAAGGGCAGGTGGCTGGCACAGCAAGGAACGAGGTCCGGTAGACAGCAACCTGGAGAGCCCGGTGCAGCAGCGAGGAACAGGCGATGGAGAGGAATGGTCCGCCGCCGGGAAATCCACCTGTGCACAGGGGAGCAGACTTGGAGAAGGAAAGGTAAGGGCTTCTTACCGCAATGCTTGCTGAAGTATGAGAGGGAACTCACAGCAATCCGTTGAGCGAAGTCTGACGGCTTCAGGCCGAAGCCCAGGGCGAGGCGGCTTAAATCCCTCGCCGCTGACGATGTGCAGGTGTGCGTGCAGCTGGCGCCGCTGATGAGCGGCGCGGTGTGACAGTACTCCCCCCTCTAGCAGCGCCTCCTGGCGATGGTCTCTCCGGGTGCGCTCGGTGGAACTCAGTAATGAGAGATGGGTCCAACACAAACGACGAGGGTACCCACTGCCGATGTTCAGGCCCATAGCCCTCCCAGTCCACCAAGTACTGCAACCCACGGCCCCGGCGCCGAGAGTCCAGGATGGAGGAGACGGGCCAGGCCGGATGGCCATCAATCATCCGGGGCGCGGGTTGCACAGCAGGAGGAGGGCAAAGGGGGTCGGAGACTGCCAGCTTCACCTTGGATACGTGGAAGGTGGGGTGGATGCGGAGGGAGGGGGGAATAGCTACATGCACAGCCACCGGGTTGATGATCCTGGTGATGGGGTATGGGCCCATAAAGCGCTGTGCCAGCTTCCTCCTCTCGCCCTTTAAAATCACGTCCTGGGTCAACACATAGACTTGCTGACCAACTCTGTACGCCGGGGCAGGTCTTCTGTGCCGATCCGCCACGGCTCTGTTGCGCTCCGCCGTGCGTAAAAGCACATTGCGCGCTGACGCCCAGATGGAGCGGAACTGCCTGAGATGCGCCCGAACTGAGGGGACAGTTACCTCACTCTCCTGCGCCGGGAACAGCGGGGGGTCGTAACCCAGGGACGCCTTAAAGGGGGACATCCCTGTAGCAGAAGAGCGAGCGGTGTTGTGGGCGTATTCAACCCAGGCGAGGTGGTTACTCCAGGACGTTGGTTTGGACGCCGTGACGCAGCGGAGCGCAGCCTCCAGCTCCTGGTTGGTCCGCTCACACTGCCCGTTGGTTTGGGGGTGATGGCCGGAGGAGAGGCTCACCTTGGCTCCCAGGGCGTTGCAGAACGACCTCCAAACCTCTGAATAAAATTGGGGCCCCCGGTCCGAGACCATATCCACCGGAATCCCATGCAGCCTGACCACGTGCTGGATTAGGAGGTCCGCCGTCTCCAGGGCAGTTGGGAGACCTCGTAGGGGGACGAAGTGTGCCGCCTTGGAGAAGCGGTCCACGATGGTCAGGACGGTGTCGAAGGTGTTAGAGACTGGGAGTCCGGTGACAAAATCCAGGGCGATATGCGACCAGGGTCTGCCAGGGACGGGCAGAGGCTGGAGCAAACCCGCTGGAGGGGCATTACCTGATTTGCTGGTGGCACACACTGGGCAGGCCCGGGCGTAGCGGGCAGCGTCCCTCCGCAGGCCCGGCCACCAGAAGGACCGCTGGAGGAGGTCAATCATCCGGGAGGAGCCAGGGTGGCAGGTGAGCTTGGATGTGTGCAACCAGTGGATGACCTCCCCCCGAACCGTGGATGGCACGAACAGCCTCCCCTCCGGTCCACCGCCAGGGTCAGGTTCCACTTCCTGCGCCTTCCGGATCTTGCTTTCAATGTCCCAGGTGACGGCTCCCACGACGCACGATCTGGGTAGGATGGTGTGGACCGTGTCCTCCGACTCCTCAGGGGCGAATTGCCTAGAGAGGGCGTTGGGCAGGCCGTTCTTGGAGCCAGGCCTGAAGGTGATGTTGAATCGGAACCTGGCAAAGAACAAGGACCAGCGCGCCTGGCGGGCGTTCAGACGCTTGGCAGATCTCAGGTACTCCAAGTTCTTGTGGTCCGTCAGGACCACGAATGGCAGGTCCGCCCCCTCTAGCCAGTGATGCCACTCATGCAGCGCAAGCTTGATGGCGAGGAGCTCTCTGTCCCCCACGTCGTAATTCCGTTCCGCCGGGGACAAGCGCCGGGAGAAGAAGGCGCAGGGCCGTTTGACTCCATCTTCCGGTGACCGCTGGGATAGAACCGCCCCCACTCCTGTGTCCGAAGTGTCCACTTCCACGATGCATTGCAGAGCAGGGTTGACTTGGCTAAGGACCCGGGAGGAGGAGAACTCCGCCTTCAGCGCCTGAAAAGCAGCCGCGGCCTCTTCGGTCCACCGGAACGGGACCTTAGGGGACGTGAGGCGGGTCAACGGGCCGACGATGGTGCCAAAGTTAGGGACAAAGCGGCGGTAGAAATTTGCAAACCCGATAAATTGCTGCACCTGTTTTCTTGATGCAGGTGTGGGCCATTCCACCACCGCCTTCACCTTCACTGGGTCCGGAAGCACCTGGTCGTGGGAGATGATGAACCCGAGGAAGGATGTTGTCTTAGCGTAGAACTCGCATTTCTCGGCCTTCACATACAACCGATTTTCCAGCAGTCTTTGGAGGACCCGCCTCACATGGACCCGGTGCTCGTCCCTGGATTTGGAGAAGATGAGAATGTCATCCAGGTAGACGAACACAAAAAGGCCAATGAAATCCCGGAGGACGTCATTTATGAGGCGCTGAAAGACGGCTGGAGCGTTGGTCAACCCGAACGGCATCACAAGGTACTCAAAGTGGCCGTTCGGGGTACGGAAGGCTGTCTTCCACTCATCTCCCTCCCGGATCCGGACGAGGTGGTATGCGCTGCGTAGATCCAGCTTGGTGAACCAAGTCGCCCCCTGGAGGGAGTGGAAGGCGGTGTCCATGAGGGGCAGGGTATAGCGATCCTTCTCCGTGATGTTGTTTAGGGCGCGATAGTCGATGCAAGGACGGAGGGAACCGTCCTTCTTGCCCACGAAGAAGAATCCTGCCCCCACAGGTGATGACGAGGGACGGATAATCCCAGCACTCAGCGACTCCTTGAGATAAGCGTTCATGGTCTCCTTCTCCGGCGCCGACAGGCTGTAGAGTCGCCCCGAGGGTAAGGGTGCCCCCTGGCGGATGTTTATAGCACAGTCATAGGGTCTATGCGGAGGAAGAGACATCGCCTTGGACTTGCTGAATACCATACCCAGGTCGTGAAATTCCGATGGCACCAGGGATAGGTCCGGGGGCGCAGCGTCCGTAGGTGATGGGGAAGAGGATGGAGAGCAGGCAGCGGACTGTAAACAGGTGCTCATGCAGAATGTGCTCCATGCCGACACCCCGGCGGACTTCCAATCCAAAACGGGGTTGTGGAGGCGTAGCCAGGGGTACCCCAGGATGACGGGCGACACAGAGTTGGGCAGGACGTAGAAGGTTATCTCCTCCCGGTGGTTTCCAGAGATGATAACCGGAACGGGGACGGTCTGGTGTGTTACTCTCCCCAGGGAGACACGGGAGAGGTTGACCAGGGAGATAGGGGTTTTTAATGCCTGGCAGTGGATGCCCAATCGGGTTGCCAGGCTTTGTGAAATAAAACTGCCCTCCACGCCCGAATCCACCAGTGCGTGAGTGAGATGCCCAGTGGAGTTGTGACAAAATCGGACGGGCAGCTTCAATTGGGTGAGGGGACTTAACCGATTGATGTCCGCGAGGCCCCCTACAGTGACTCGCGGACCCCGCCGTTTGGCTTCTGTGGACAAAGCTCTACCGTGTGTTGACTGTCCCCGCAATACATGCAGAGATTCAACTCACGGCGGCGTTGTCTCTCCGCCGGGGAGAGCTTTGTCCAGCCCGTCACCATCGGCTCCGACTCCTCGGGGCGCGATGGTGGCGTCGTCGTCAGGGGGCGAGCTTGGAACTGGCGTGACGAGGCTCCACGAGGGCGAGAAGAAGACGACTTCCGCCCCGAGGAGCGCTCGCGCAGCCTGTTATCCAAACTGATAGCTAGAGATGTTAGCTCCAGTAGAGTCTCCGGGATATCCCGCCCAGCCAGTTCATCCTTCAGATCATCATTGAGACTGCGGAGGAAAAGGCCGCAGAATGAGCGTTCATCTCAGCCCAATTCCTCCGCCGCTACCCGGAAGTCGATCGCATAGTCCGCTGCCGACCGGCTTCCCTGCTGGAGGCTGAGAAGCCGATCGACCTGGACTGTCTCGGTACGAGAGTGATCAAAGACCTCCAGGAAGCGTCTCACGAATTGGTCATAAGTGAGGGTGGCATAACTGGGCCTCGCCATTACGGCGTAAGTCCAGGTTAGTGCTCGTCCCTCTAGGAGATTCCCAATATAACCAATTCGACTATGATCTGAAGGAAAGTCTCCGGGCACACGGTGGAACACGGACTCACACTGCATTATGAACCCCCGCACTCCGCCGAGCTTACCGCTAAAGCAAGCGGGGGTTGGAATGGGCGTGAGCCGAGTCGGTGCACCCGGAGCCTGCTGGACGGCCGCTGGAGCAGCAGGAGCCGCGCCACCCTGACGAGCCGGGGGGAACGGCTGTTGGGGGTCCAAGCGGTCCAATCTGTTAGTTATGTTGATCAATTGGTTGAGTATCACCTGTTGCTGATAAGCTATTTGGTCCACTCGAGCCTCGAGAGTGGTAAGCCAGTGTGCAAGCCCACCGTCTGCCGAGCCACTCTGCTGAAGCCGTACTGACATAATGCACGGCTCAGGAGACACACACACAGGCTCAGAGTAGCTCAAATAGCTTTATTGACAACAAGGGTGTATGAATGTGTGTATGCGAGGTGTAAATGTGTTGGTGGTGGTGTCTGCTTCGGGCGCAGAGGCAGGAGACCGTACAGCCGGACAACCTTGGAAAGGGCAGGTGGCTGGCACAGCAAGGAACGAGGTCCGGTAGACAGCAACCTGGAGAGCCCGGTGCAGTAGCGAGGGACAGGCGATGGAGAGGAATGGTCCGCCGCCGGGAAATCCACCTGTGCACAGGGGAGCAGACTTGGAGAAGGAAAGGTAAGGGCTTCTTACCGCAATGCTTGCTGAAGTATGAGAGGGAACTCACAGCAATCCGTTGAGCAAAGTCTGACGGCTTCAGGCCGAAGCCCAGGGCGAGGCGGCTTAAATCCCTCGCCGCTGACGATGTGCAGGTGTGCGTGCAGCTGGCGCCGCTGATGAGTGGCGCGGCGTGACATCATCATCATATCTTCTTCCACTGGGAAGATTGGCGCCGACAGCCACAGCTAAGTTCCTGCCCACTCCCAGGGCTGGAAGTATAGGATTTGTGAAAATTGAGCTTATCATGGCATGAAACTTTACAATGCGATAAGATGATATACAGTTAGGCCCAGAAATATTTGGACAGTGACACAATCTTCATGATTTGGGCTCTGCATGCCACCACATTGGATTTGAAATGAAACAACTACAACAGAATTGAAGTGCAGACTTTAAGGTTTAATTCAAGGGGTTGAACAAAAATATATGATTAAACATGTAGGAATTGTAACTATTTTTATACAAACGCTCCTCATTTCAGGGGCTCAAAAGTAATTGGACAAATAAACATAACCCTAAGTAAAATGTTACTTTTCAATATTTTGTTGAGAATCCTTTGCAGGCAATGACTGCCTGAAGTCTGGAGCCCATGGACATCACCAAACACTGGGTTTCCTCCTTTGTGATGCTTTGCCAGGCCTTTACTGCAGCTGTCTTCAGTTGTTGCTTGTTTGTGGGTCATTCTACCTTAAGTTTTGTCTTGAGCAAGTGAAATACATGCTCGATTGGGTTGAGATCTGGTGATAGACTCGGCCATTGCAGAATATTCCACTTCTTTGCTTTAATAAACTCCTGGGTTGCTTTTGCAGTACATTTTGGATCATTGTCCGTCTGTACTGTGAAGCGCCGTCCAATCAACTTTGCTGCATTTGGCTGAATCTGAGCAGAAAGTATATCCCTATACACTTCAGAATTCATTCGGCTGCTTCTGTCTTTAGTCACATCATCAATAAACAAAAGTGACCCAGTGCCATTGGAAGCCATGCATGCCCATGCCATCACACTGCCTCCACCATGTTTTACAGAAGATGTGGTGTGCTTTGGATCATGAGCTGTTCCAATTCTTCTCCAAATTTTCTTCTTCCCATTATTCTGGTACGGTTGATCTTAGTCTCATCTGTCCAGAGAATGCTGTTCCAGAACTGGGCTGGCTTCTTCAGGTGTTTTTTGGCAAAGTCAATTCTGGCCTTTCTATTTTTGAGGCTGATTAATGGTTTGCACCTTGTGGTGAATCCTTTGTATTTACTCTCATGAAGTCTTCTCTTTATGGTAGACTTAGATACTGATACACCTACTTCCTGGAGAGTGTTCTTCACTTGAGTGGATGTTGTGAAGGGGTTGTTCTTCACCATGGAAAGGATTCTGCGATCATCCACCAATGTTGTCTTCCGTGGACGTCCAGGCCTTTTTGAGTTCCCAGTGCACTCTTTTTTTCTTAGAATGTACCAAACTGTTGATTTGGCCACTCCTAACATTTCTGCTATCTCTCTGATGGATTTCTTCTTTTTTTTCAGCCTCAGGATGGTCTGTTTCACCTCCACTGAGAGCTCCTTTGACCGCATGTTGTGTATTCACAGCAACAGCTTCCAAATGCAGACGCCACACCTGGAATCAACTCCAGACCTTTTAACTGCTTAATTGATGACAGGTTAACGAGGGAAGAGCCCATGCAGCCTTCTGAGTCAATTGTCCAATTATTTTTGGTCCCTTGAAAAAGAGGCGGCTACATATTAAAGAGCTGTAATTCCTAAACCCTTGCTCCAATTTGGATGTGAATACTCTCAAATTACAGTTGAGAGTCTGCACTTTAAGCCCATATTGATTATATAATTGTATCCTGAATATGTTTTCATAAACAGCTAAAATAACAAAACTTGTGTCAGTGTCCAAATATTTTTGGGCCTAACTGTACTTATGGCAGTGGGGTCGCAACTCCTCACACTGCCAATCCAACAATATGTTGGGTTATTTTGGGGGGGTTTGCTCACCTAGATAGATAGATGTACTTTATTGATCCCAAACTGGGAAATTACAGATCCACCACGTTCTACTATACTAGGGGCAGTGCTGAGAGCTACTGTGGACAGTCTTCACCATGTGAGAGGCTAGATGTAATGGCCACTTGATGATGAATTGGCCATGTATTGCGCTTCGCATGGTGCTGGGTATAGGGAGACCAGTCTAGGACACCAGTTTGTTGTAGGCTGACCAGAAAGGTACTACTCCTCTAGTGACCCTTACAGCCACTCAGCTGATCCCATAGGTTTTCTATGGGATTCAGGTCCGGAGAAAGTGCAGGCCACTCCATTTAAGATACCCCAGCCTCCAACAGCTGTTCCTTAATAATACGAGCTTGATGAGCTGGAACATTGTCATCCATGAAGATGAAATTAGGCCTGTGTTGTTCATGCAAGGGCACAATGACTGGATTAATGATGTTATTCCGGTAGTATCGGCTTGTCACTGTACCACTCACAAGGTGTAGGGCAGTTCTGTATTGACTAGACACGCATGTCCAGACTGTAACACCACCAAAGGCTCGTCTGGTGACAACAGTGGCTGATGCATAGTGCTCTCCTTGACATCTCCAACATCAGAATCAGAATCAGGTTTATTGCCATTGTTCATGTAGTACACAAACTAGGAATTTGTCTCGGTACAATGCTGCAACATTAAACATGATAAGATAAGAGAAATAAACTATACATGTAATAAAGTGTAGGATAAGATTAAGTGATACTGGTCAACAGTTAAAATATATATTAGCCAGCAGCAGATACTGTGGAGAACTATATAGTGCAGTCGGTAATGCAGGAAGAAAACAGTGATGATTGACATGAGTCTGGTTGAGCTGCTGTACATGGTGCACGAGAGTCACTTAGTGTTCAGCAGTCTAATGGCAGAGGGGAAGAAGCTGTTCATGTGACGGGAGGTTTTAGTCTGGATGGACCGAAGTCTTCTACCAGAGGGGAGGGGGGCAAACAGTACGTGACCAGGGTGTGAGGGATCGGCTATGATCCGGCCAGCACGCCTCCGGGTCCTGGAGATGAACAGATCCTGGAGAGATGGGAGCTTGCAGCCGATCACCTTCTCAGCAGTGCGCACGACGCGCTGCAGCCTTAGTCTGTCCCTGGCAGTGGCTCCTGCGTACCACACGGTTATGGAGGTGGTGAGGATGGACTCGATGATGGCTGTGTAGAACTGCACTAACATCTTGGTGGGTAGCTTGAGCTTCCTCAGCTGCCGCAGGAAGAACATCCTCTGCTGGGCTTTTTTGATGAGTGAGCTGATGGTCAGCTCCCATTTGAGGTCCCTGGTGATGGTAGTGCCTAGGAAGCGGAAGGAATCAGCAGTGGTGATGGGAGAGCCTGAGAGGGTGAGGGGGGGCAGAGGAGTAGTGACTTTCCTGAAGTCTACAATCATCTCCACTGTCTTCAGAGCGTTCAGCTGCAGGTTGTTATTGCTGCACCAGGACGCCAGCTGGGCCACCTCTCTCCTGTAGGCGGACTCGTCGCCGTTGGAGATGAGCCCGATGAGGGTGGTGTCGTCCGCAAACTTGATCAACTTGACAGACTGGTGGCTGGAGGTGCAGGAGTTGGTGTAAAGGGAGAAGAGTAGGGGGGAAAGTACACAGCCCTGGGGTGATCCGGTGCTGATGCTAGTATAGTCTGAGACAGTCTTTCCCAGCCGCACATGCTGCCTCCGGTCCGTCAGGAAGTCGATGATCCACCTGCAGAGGGAGTCAGGCACGTTGAGCAGGGACAGCTTGTCCCGGAGCAGAGCGGGGCGGATGGTGTTGAATGCGGAGCTGAAGTCCACAAACAGGATCCTGGCGTAGGTTCCCGGGGAGTCCAGGTGCTGCAGGATGGAGTGGAGGGCCAGGTTGACTGCATCGTCTACAGACCTGTTGGCTCGGTAGGCAAACTGCAGCGGGTCCAGGAGAGGGGTGGTGATGGACTTGAGGTGGGACAGGACCAGGCGCTCAAAGGACTTCATGACTACAGAGGTGAGCGCTACAGGTCTGTAGTCATTAAGTCCAGTGATCCGTGGCTTTTTGGGGACAGGGATGATGGTGGAGGATTTGAGGCAGGATGGCACGTGGCATAACTTAAGGGAGGTGTTAAAAATGTCTGTGAATACAGGAGCCAGCTGTTTCGCACAGAGTCTCAGGGTGGAGGGAGACACGCCGTCTGGGCCGGGGGCCTTGCGCGGGTTCAGTCTGGAGAACTGTTTGAGCACATCCTGCTCACTGATGATAAGGGGAGGGGGGGAGGAGGGGGGGGGTGCCTTAAATGAAGTAGGGAATGTGGAGGCTGTGGAGCTGGAGGGAGGGGGGGAGTTGGACACAGATGACGAGGTGTCAAAACGGGCATAGTGTTGGGACAGTCTCTGACAAAGGGCTTTGTCATCCTGACCTTTAGGAGCCTTAGGTCGATAGTTGGTGATTTGCCTCAGTCCTCTCCACACGGAAGCCGAATCATTAGCAGTGAACTGCTGCTGGAGTCTCTCTGAGTACACAGATTTAGCCCTCTTCAGCTCTCTGTTAAACCGGTATTTAACCTCCCTGTAGCAGTCCCTGTCTCCACTTTTCAGCGCTGCTTCCTTCTCCTTCCTGATCTGTCTGAGCTTAGCTGTGAACCAGGGTTTGTCATTAGAGTAACTCACCCTGGTGCGTGATGGAAGAATGTTCTCTTCACAAAAGTGGATATATGAGTTCACAGTGTCCGTGTACTCATCCAGATCATGCGTGGCTCCTTTAAGCATGCCCCAGTCAGATATTTCCATGCACGTTTCCAGCTTCTCCTCAGCATCACTGGTCCGTATCTTCGTAGTGCTCACAACAGGTTTAGTGAGCTTCAATCTCTGTCTGTATGTGGGAATGAGGTGAACCATCACGTGATCAGATAATCCCAGCGCAGCTCGAGGGACAGCGCGATATGCGTCTTTCACTGTGGTGTAACAGTGATCCAGTGTGTTTAATCCTCTGGTGGGGCATTTAATAAACTGTTTGTAGCGGGGGAGATCGTGGCTCAGATTGCACTGATTAAAGTCGCCAGCCACAATAATCAGCGAGTCTGGAAAACTCCGCTCTGTGTGTTGAATGTGATCCGCGAGCATGCGCTGAGCTTCGCGCGTGTCCGCGTCGGGAGGGGCGTACACAGCGATCATTATGAAAGAAGCAAACTCCCGCGGGGAATAGAAGGGCTTGCAATTGATAACAAGAAATTCCAAGGCAGGAGAACAGTGTTTGGAAATTACCGTTACATCAGAGCACCAGATGCAGTTGATGTAGAAGCAGACTCCGCCTCCTGTGGTCTTGCCGGAAAGCTCTGTGTCACGATCAGCACGGAAGAGCTGGAAGCCGTCGAGGCGCAGCGCGCTGTCCGGTATATTTTCCCGGAGCCAGGTCTCAGTAAAGCAGAGGACAGCTGAGGAGGCGAGGTCCTTAAAACGCATCAGCAGTCTCAGTTCATCCACCTTGTTAGAGAGAGAGTTGGTATTGGACAGAAATATGCCAGGCAGCGCCGTTCGCGAGCCTCTCCTGCGAAGTCGCACGAGAGCACCCGCTCGTCTTCCTCTCTTCCGCCGTCTCACTTTCCGAGCCAAACAATAAACCAGATCGGCGGCAGGGGCTAGAAAAACTGGGAGGAGGTCCGTGGGGGTGAAAGTCCTGATATTTAAAAGTTCTTCACGGGTATAAGTGCAAGCAGACACACAATTGACAAACAAAAACAAACAAAGAGCGCAGCGAAGCACCATGTCGACCGCTGTGGGCGCCATCTTGGATCGAAAGGATCATTGGCGGCCGTCATTTTTGCTCAGTGTGAATCAACTTTTATCAGAGAACAGTACTGAGGCCCACTGCTCCCTCGTCCAGTGTAAATGCTCCCTGGTCCATGCAAGACAATGACGGCTGTGCCTGGTAGTGTGGTCAGGTACCCTTGCAGGTCATCTAGCACACAGACCACGCTGATGTAAACAGTTTTGAATGGTCTGACGTGACACTTGGGTGCCTGTCACCTCCCTTAAATGTGCCTGGAGTTGAGTAGCATTCGTCATCCGGTTCCACAGGGCGCTGTTCACAATGAAGCGGTCATCAGTGTGGGATGTGGCCAAAGGACGTCCACTTCTATGCCTTTCTGTGATGCTTCCAGTCTCTCTGTATCTCTGTTGCAACCTGTTGATGACACTCTGTGACACTCTAAGTTCAGTGGCCACTTCTCCCTGAGAACATCCTGTTTGAAGCCTCGCAATGGTGAGGTACCGTTGATCAGTTGTTAGGTGTTGTCTTGGTCTCATGATGTCAAAATGTGAACAGCATGATGAAGAGGACTGTTTAAATACCAATTCTGATTGAACCAGAAAATTTATTGGTTGATTCATTCAAACACCTGTTGTAAATTTTGCCGTCAAGCACCTTGTTAGAGAACAGCAAGTTATGTAAAAAGTACTGAAACATTGAACAGTTGGATATGTGCATTCAAAAGGTTAGAGAAGGTCAAATTAAGTTCATCTGGAAAGGTTATAGTGCATTTTAGATGCATCTTGAAATTTCACCCGAAAGCCGAATATCTCTAACTTTTTGTGAGTAGTGTATGTCGCACAAGCGTCAGCAAATTTACGTTGGGAATACACCTTGTAGAGGTCGTTTGGTCATTGGCAAGACAGGCTAGACATTGGTGCGGCATATTTGTGCTGTTGGGGTAGATTACAACACCATACCCACCAATATCATACAGTGTTGCTCGAACAACAAACCCTGGATCAACCCTGAGATAAAAACACTTCTGAGAGAGAAGAAGAGGATCTTCACGTCGGGGAACAGGGAGATGCTGAAGTCCGTACAGAGGGAGCTAAGGAGGAAGATAAGAGAAGGCAAGGACAGCTTCAGGAAGAAGATGGAAGACAAGCTGCAATTGAGCGACATTGGCAGGATCTGGAGAAACCTCAAAACCATGTCTGGGCTCCAGAATACCTCCTCCCAGGCCACAGGGGGGCAGGGAGTGGGTGAACAATCTGAACCTGTTTTTTAATAGGTTTGACCAACCGCCCCCCCCCGACTGCACAACAACCACTGCTGCCTCTACAGTCATCGAGACCTGCTGTCCACACCCCCCTCCACCAACACCCCCCCACTCCCAGCACACAGAATCAGAATCAGAATCAGAATAAACTTTATTGCCAAGCATGTAAAAAAACACACGAGGAATTTGACTTGATGTTGGTGCGCATGCAAGCGCGACACAACGACACGGCAGCCATATAGGCGCCTCATCAAACAGAGATAGATAAGAAGGGGAGCCCCCCAACCTGACCCTCACTAAGACCCACGTGAGGACAGAGCTGAGGAAGATCAAGGTGAGGAAGGCCTTGGGACCGGACGGCATCAGCGCGAAGCTCCTCAAGTCCTGCGCAGACCAACTGTGTGGGATTGTGGAGCACATCTTCAACCTGAGCCTGAAGCTGGGGAGGGTACCACAACTGTGGGAAACATCTTGTGTGGTACCTGTACCAAAGACTTCCCACCCCAAAGACCTGAACAGCTACAGGCCAGTGGCCCTGATGTCTCACATGATGAAGACCCTGGAGAGACGGCTCCTTGCTCACCTCCACCCCCTGGTGGGACCAGCGATGGATCCACTCCAGTTCGCCTACCAGCATGGCATCGGGGTGGAGGATGCAGTGATCTTCCTTCTTCACCATTCCCTGTCCCACCTGGAGAAGCCTGGGAGCGCGGTGAGGATCATGTTCTTTGACTTCTCCAGTGCTTTCAACACCATCCAACCGATGATCCTGAGGGACAAGCTGCTGTGCGCAGGGGTGGACCAGCACCTGTCATCATGGATCCTGGACTACCTCACAAACCGGCCACAGTTTGTGAGAACCTGGGATTGTGTGTCCGACACGATGATCGGCAGTACAGGGCTTTCCCCCCCAGGGGACGGTTTTGGCTCCCTTCCTGTTCACCCTTTATACTGCGGACTTCTCACACAACATAACATGCTGCCACCTGCAGAAGTTCTCTGACGACTTTGCGATCGTCGGCCTCATCTTCAACGGAGATGAAGCTGAGTACAGAGGACTTATCCAGGACTTCATGGACTGGTGCCATCGGAACTGCCTCCAGATCAACGCGAGGAAAACTAAGGAGCTGGTGGTGGACTGCCGCAGGCAAGGACAACCCCTCACAGCACCAGAAAACATCCAGGGAACAGACATTGAGATGGCGACATCCTACAAGTACCTGGGTGTTCATTTGAATAATAAACTAGACTGGTCACACAATACCGATGCACTCTACAAGAAAGGGAAGCATAGGCTGTTCCTACTGAGGAGGCCCAGGTCTTTTGGTGTACAAGGGGTGCTCCTGAAGACATTCTACAATTCGGTGGTGGCATCAGCCATCACTTTTGGAGTGGTCTGCTGGGGCAGTGGCATCACAGCAGCCGATAGGAAAAGACTGAACAAACTGATCAAGAAAGCTAGCTCTGTCCTGGGGCAACGCCTTGACCCAGTGGAGGAGATAGGAGAGAGAAGTATGGTGGCTAAGCTGTCATCTCTGTTGGAGTCTGAGTCAAACCCTATGCAGGACATACTGAACACACTGAGGAGCTCATTTAGCAGTAGGCTACATCATCCTAGGTGCGCGACTGAGAGGTTTCGCAGGTCCTTCCTACCTACAGCTGTCAGACTTTATAACCTAAGCAGGACTGCGTGCAGAGATCGCAAAAAAACCCCAAAAACGTGACGACCTAATAGGATTGAATGCAAAAGAAACAACAGACTTACACAGAATGGTCCCCTCCAGTATTCAACTAGGACAATATCAATCGCTACGGAGGGTGACAATATGTATGGGTACATATTCATACTATGTGGGGTAACTAAATAGACGGTTATGCTGTTTATTCCATCTAGCTACAATGCTCTGTACTGTGTATATATATATATATATATATATATATATATATATATATATATATATATATATATATATATATATATATATATATATATATATATATTTATGTGTACATATGTATATTCACTGCTCTTATTTTCTTATCTTCTAAATTATTGCTCTGAGTGTTGCTATCCCTGTGCTGCTGCAATCCTGGAATTTCCCCATTGTGGGACTAACAAAGGCTTATCTTATTCTTATTATAAATGTGGTAATTTTTTTTCCATTTCAAAATGTTTTTCTCATGAATATGACTCTTTTTTTCTTGTCAATTTGGAACTTTTTCTTCTAATTTTTTTTTTCTCATCAGTTTGCAATTTTTTTCTGTTAAATTTGCACTTTTTTTTACCCTGCAAATCTGGTACTTTTTCCTCTTAAGACTTGTAACTTTTTCTCCACACATTTTCAGTTTTTGTCTCACAAATTTGTGAGTTTTTTAAATTATGAATTAGCATCTTTTATCATATTTTTCCACCTTTATTCTTGCAAATTTGTATTAAATTTACATTCATATGCTTGAGCCTGAAGCTGGGGAGGGTACCACAGCTGTGGAAAACATCTTGTGTGGTACCTGTACCAAAAACTTGAACAGCTACAAACCGGTGGCCTTGACGTCCCACTTGATGAAGACCCTGGAGAGACTGCTCCTTGCTCACCTCCGCCCCCTGGTGGAACCAGCGATGGATCCACTCCAGTTCACCTACCAGCATGGCATTGGGGTGGAGGATGCGGTGATCTTCCTCCTTCACCGTTCTCTGTCCCACCTGGAGAAGCCCGGGAATATGGTGAGGATCATGTTCTTTGACTTCTCCAGTGCTTTCAACACCATCCAACCGATGATCCTGAACGACAAGCTGCTGCGCGCAGGGGTGGACCAGCACCTGTCATCATGGATCCTGGACTACCTCACGAACCGGCCTCAGTTTGTGAGAACCCGGGACTGTGTGTCCGACACGATCATCGGTAGCACAGGGGCCCCCCAGGGAACATTGCTGGCTCCCTTCCTGTTCACTCTTTATACTGCGGACTTCTCACACAACACAACACACTGCCATCTACAGAAGTTCTCTGATGACTCTGCGATCGTTGGCCTCATCTCCAATGGAGATGAAGCTGAGTACAGAGGGCTTATCCAGGACTTCGTGGACTGGTGCCATCGGAACTGCCTCCAGATCAACGCGAGGAAAACTAAGGAGCTGGTGGTGGACTGCTGCAGGCATGGCCAACCCCTCACAGCACCAATAAATATACAGGGAACAGACATCGAGATGGTGACCTCCTATAAGTACCTGGGTGTTCATCTGAACAATAAACTAGACTGGTCACACAATACTGACGCACTCTACAAGAAGGGACAGCGCAGGCTGTTCCTGCTGAGGAGACTCAGGTCTTTTGATGTACAAGGGGCGCTGCTGAAGACATTCTATGACACGGTGGTGGCATCAGCCATCACTTTTGGAGTGGTCTGCTGGGGCAGTGGCATTACTGCAGCCGATAGGAAGAGACTGAACAAACTGATCAAGAAAGCTAGCTCTGTCCTGGGGCAGCGCCTTGATCCGGTGGAGGAGATAGGAGAGAGAAGGACGGTGGCTAAACTGTCATCTCTGCTGGAGTCCGAGTTCCACCCTATGCAGGACATACTGAATGCACTGAGGAGCTCATTTAGCAGCAGACTACATCATCCCAGGTTCACAACCGAGAGGTTTCGCAGGTCCTTCCTACCAACGGCTGTCAGACTGTACAACCTAAGCAGGGCTGCTCGCAGAGATAGCAAAAAGACGTAACAACCTAATAGTTTTTTGAATGCAAAAGATGCAATAGACTTACACAATGGTCCCCTCCGGCATACAACTAGGAAAATACCGGTCGCTATGGAGGGTGAGAATATGTATGGGCACATAATCATACCATGTAGGATAACTAAGTAGACGGTTATGCTGTTTCATCCCATCTAGCAACAATGCTCTGCACTGTGTGTGTTTATATATTTACATATTTATTCCATCTAGCTACAATGCTCCGCACTGTGTGTTTATATATCTACATATTATTCCATCTAGCTACATTGCTCCGCACTGTGTGTGTTTATATATTTACATATTTATTCCACCTAGCTGCAATGCTCCGTACTGTGGGTGTTTATATATCTACATATTTATTCCATCTAGCTACAATGCTCCGCACTGTGTGTTTATATATTCATATATTTATTCCATCCAGCTACAATGCTCTGCACTGTGTGTCTGTGTGTGTGTATATATATATTTTATAGTAATATGTACATATGTATATTAGCTGCTCTTGCTTGCTTGCTTTTTTTTCTTGCCTTCTAATTGTTGCTCTGAGTGTTGCTATCCCTGTGCTGTTGCAATCCTGGAATTTCCCCGTTGTGGGACTAATAAAGGCTTATCTTATCTTATCTTATCTTATCTTATCTTGTCCATATGCGAAATTAGTGAATCCCCCACAGGTCAACAAAGTTCAAAAATTTATGGACACCTTCATGGTCTGAAACCAGAATGGAAAATAACCAGTCAAAAACCAGTTACTGCTGTCAAATACCAGTGTGGAACAATTGGGGAACAGACAGCAAAATGGAAAACCATCAGGATCATAAACTAGTATGGAAAGCTACAAGGGTCAAAACAAGTCTGAAAACTCATCAAGGTAATAAACTGTTGTGGAAAGCCATCATGATCAAAGGTCAAAAAATGACAAAAAGTCACAAGCAAAAGATGCAGACACAGTTTATTGGGAAAAAAAATACAGTATCCCACAAAAGTGAGTACACCCCTCACATTTTTGTAAATATTTTATTATATGTTTTCATGGGACAACACTGAAGATATGACACTTTGATACAATGTAAAGTAGTCAGTGTACAGCTTGTATAACTGTGTAAATCTGCTGTCCCCTAAAAATAACTCATCACACAGCCATTAATGTCTAAACCACTGGCAACAGAACTGAGTACACCCCTAAGTGAAAATGTCCAAACTGTGCCCAATTAGCCATTCTCCCTCTCCGGTGTCATGTGACTCATTAGTGTTACAAGGTCTCAGGTGTGATTGGGGAGCAGGTGTGTTAAATTTGGTGTTATTGCTGTCACACTCTCTCATACTGGTCACTGGAAGTTCAACATGGCACCTCATGGCAAAGAACTCTTTGAGGATCTGAAAAAAAGAATTGTTGCTCAACATAAAGATGGCCTAGGCTATAAGAAGATTGCCAACACCCTAAAACTGAGCTGCAGCATGGTGGCCAAGACTATTCAGCGGTTTAACAGCACAGGTTCCACTCAGAACAGGCTTCACCATGGTCGACCAAAGAAATTGAGTGCACATGCTCAGTGTCATATCCAGAGGTTGTCTTTTGAAAACAGACGTATGAGTGCTGCCAGCATTGCTGCAGAGGTTGAAGAGGTGGTGGTGGGTGGTGGGCGGGGTCAGCCTGTTAGTGCTCAGACCATACGCCGCACACTTCATCAAATTGGTCTGCATGGCTGTCATCCCAGAAGGAAGCCCCTTTTAAAGATGATGCACAAGAAAGCCCATAAACAGTTTGCTGAAGACAAGCAGACTAAGGACATGGATTACTGGAACCATGTTCTGTGGTCTAATGAGACCAAGATAAACTTATTTGGTTCAGATTGTGTCAAGCGTGTGTGGTGGCAACCAGGCAAGGAGTACAAACACAAGTGTGTCTTGCTTACAGTCAAGCATGATGGTGGGGGTGTCATGGTTTAGGGCTGCATGAGTGCTGCCGGCACTGGAGAGCTACAGTTTATTGAAGGAACCATGAATGCCAACAAGTACTGTTATGTACTGAAGCAAAGCATGATCCCCTCCCTTCGGAAACTGGGCTGCAGGGCAGTATTCCAACATGATAATTACCCCAAACACACCTCCAAGACAACCACCGCCTTGCTAAAGAAACTGAGGGTAAAGGTGATGGACTGGCCAAGCATGTCTCCAGACCTAAACCCTATTGAGCATCTGTGGGACATCCTCAAATGGAAGGTGGAGGAGCGCAAGGTCTCTAACATCCACCAGCTCCGTGATGTTGTCATGGAGGAGTGGAAGAGGATTCCAGTGGCAACCTGTGAAGCTCTAGTGAACTCCATGCCCAACAGAGTTAAGGCAGTGCTTGAAAATAATGGTGGCTACACAAAATATTGACACTTTGGGCACAATTTGGACATTTTCACTTAGGGGTGTACTCACTTTTGTTGCCAGCGGTTTAGACATTAATGGCTGTGTGTTGAGTTATTTTGAAGGGACAGCAAGTTTACACTGTTATACAAGCTGTACATTGACTACTTTACATTGTATCAAAGTGTCATATCTTCATTGTTGTCCCATGAAAAGATATAATGAAGCATTTAAAAAATGTGAGGGGTGTACTCACTTTTGTGAGATACTGTACATAAAACTCCAACATTTATTTCCTTAAACTTGTAAACAATTTAATTTTTTTTGCTAAAAAGTACAAAAAAAATAAGAGAAAAGAGTAACGAAAATTCAGTTTTTCTATTAACGCCATTGTTTTTTGTTTTTTTTTTTAAGGCTGAAATTAAAAAGATATAAAAATATCTCTTTCATTCCTGTTTGCTGCTGTAGAAACAAGAGATTTCCTCCTCTGTCCTGCTGCTGTTTGATTGGTTTATCCTCTTTATTTATCTTTTTTATCCCCCTGATGATAATCCAATAATTCTCCCCAAATAATCCAATAATATTCCAATTTTCTCTCAGCTTTCACACTCAGCTTTTATTTTCTTTAAACTGTTTTTCAGATTAACGTTGGAGCAGGTCAAAGCAAACTAGAAAAGTTTACGTTTCCTAGCAGAAATGTGGTATGAATGCTGTTAGCTGAAAATGCATTCTTGAAATGCTTGAAAATGCAGTAATATGCTGGTATAATGTAGCTTTAAAAGCATATATGCAGAAGTACCTTAATGTTGCATGAAGTTATCTTAAATAGGCTAAATTTACAGTGGTGTGAAAAAGTGTTTGCCCCCTTTCTGATATCTCATTTTTTTGTATGTTTGTCACACTTAAGTATTTCAGATCATCAAACAAATTTAAATATTAGACAAAGATAACACAAGTAAACAAAAAATGCACTTTTTAAAATGAAGGTGTTTATGATTAAGAGGGACAAAAATCCAAACCTACATGGCCCTGTGTGAAAAAGTGATTGCCCCCTAAACCTAATAACTGGTTGGGCCACCCTTAGCAGCAACAACTGCAATCAAGCATTTGCAAAAACTGGTAATGAGTCTTTTACAGCACTGTGAAGGAATTTTGGCCCACTCATCTTTGCAAAATTGTTGTAATTCAGCCACACTGGAGGGTTTTTGAGCATGAACCACCTTTTTAAAGTCATGCCACAGCATTTCAATCAGATTCAGGTAAGGACTTTGATTAGGCCACTCCAAAGTCTCCATTTTGTTTTTCTTAAGCCATTTAGAGGTGGACTTGCTGGTTTGTTTTCAGTCATTGTCCTCCTGCAGAACCCAAGTCCGTTTCAGCTTGAGGTCACGAACAGATGGCCGGACATTCTCCTTCAGGATTTTTTGGTAGACAGCAGAATTCATGGTTCCATTTACTACAGCAAGTCTTCCAGGTCCTGAAACAGCAAAACAGCCACAGACCATCACACTACCACCACCATACTGTATTTTACTGCTGGTATGATGTTCCTTTTCTGAAATGCTGTGTTATTTTTACACCAGATGTAATGGGACATACACTTTCCAAAAGGTTCAACTTTTGTCTCGTCAGTATTTTCCCAAAAGTCTTAGGGATTATCAAGATGTTATCTGGCAAAACTGAGACGAGCCTTTATTTTTCTTTTTGCTCAGCAGTGGTTTTCGTCTTGGAACTCTGCCATGCAGGCCATTTTTGTCCAGTCTCTCTCTTATGGTGGAGTCATGAACACTGGCCTTAACTGAGGCAAGTGAGGCCTTCAGTTCTTTGGGTGTTGTTGTGGGGTCTTTTGTGACCTCTTGGATGAGTCGTCACTGCGCTCTTGGGTTAATTTTAGTCAGTGGGCCACTCCTGGGAAGGTTCACCACTGTTCCATGTTTTCGCCATTTGTGGATAATGGCTCTCACTGTGGTTCGCTGGAGTCCCAGAGCTTGAGAAATAGCTAGAAAATTGAACTCAGCTTTCCAAAGATGTGATAAACCACAGTTAATTTATGTTTTAACACCGGGGCAATCACTTTTTCACACATTGCCATGTGGGTTTGGATTTTTTTTACCCTTAATAATAAACACCTTCAATTTAAAACTGTATTTTCTGTTTACTTGTGTTATCTTTATCTAATATTTAAATTTGTTTGATGATCTGAAAAATGTAAGTGTGACAAACACAAAAAAATGAGAAATCAGGAGGGTGGCAAACACTTTTTCACACCACTGTAGATAGATTTAGATAGATGTACTTTATTGATCCCAAACTGGGAAATTACAGTATAACAGCAGCATGACAGTAGACAACCAAAACGACAGAAACACACAGCATAATAGACAAAGGGATTATCCATGGAAAGTAAAATTGCTAAAAATTTATATACATCACAGATGAATAGATGGTGACCCGTATAGATACATGAATCATACCCACTGTACAATACAGGACTATCAGGTGCAGGGTGAAATGTGAGGTACCAATTATACTGTAAGGTGCAGTATGGCAGCATACTATAGTTATGACCAGAATTCAACATTGGAGTGAGTTATTGTACAGTGAAATGGCATGTGGCAGGAAAAATTTCCTGTACCTAACCATTCGGCAGCGAAGTTGTAGCAGTCTGTTTGAGAAAGTGCTCCGCTGTCTGTCCAATGTGTGGTGGAGGGGGTGATCAGGATTGTCCATGATAGAAAACAGTTTGTTCAGTGTCCTCCTCTCCACCACAGATTCAAAAGTCTCCGGCCTCAGACCAGTTACAGAGCCAGCCCTCTTGATAATCTCGTCAAGTCTGTTGGTGTCGCTGGCTCTGATACTGCTACCCCAACAGACAGCAGCAAAGAAGATGGCGCTGGTGGCAATGGCCTGGTAGAAAAGCTCCAGCATCCTGTTGCACATGTTGAAGGAGCTCAGCTTCCTCTGGAAGTGGAGTCTGCTCATCCCCTTCTTGTACACAGCATCGGTGTTAGATTTCCAGTCCAGTCCGTTGCTGATCAACTACCTCCACATCCCCCCTAATCTGCAATGGCTGTGAAGGCATCTTCTTTTTCCTGAAGTCAATCACCATCTCTCTGGTCTTGCTAATGTTCAGCCTCAGGTGGTTCTGCTCGGTCCACTCCATAAATCTGTCTAGCAGTGCCTTGTACTCCCCCTCCTGTCCCCGTCTTATACACCCAACAACAGCCGAGTCATCAGAGAATTTCTGCAGATGGCATGACTCGGTGTTGTATTGAAAGTCAGTGGTGTATAAGGTGAAGAGAAAAGGAGAAAGTACAGTCCCCTGTGGAGCTACCGTATCACTAACCACCACATCAGACAAGACACTATCTAGCCGGACAAACTGTGGCCTGCCTGTGAGGTAGTCAGTAATCCAGGAGATCACAGAGCTATCGACCCACATCACCCATAGCTTCTCACCCAGCAGCAGTGGCTGGATGGTGTTAAAGGCACTGGAGAAATCAAAGAATGTGATTCTCACAGTGTCGTCTCCTCCATCCATGTGCACATGGGCTCGTTGCAGCAAGAAGATGACAGCGTCTTCAACTCCTAAATGGGGCTGATATGCAAACTGCAGAGGGTCCAGCCACATCTTTACCTGCGGCCTCAAGTGGGCTAAGCCCAGTCTCTCCAGGACTTTCATCACATGGGATATGAGGGCAACTGGTCGATAGTCATTCAGGTCAGATGGAGACAACTTCTTGGGGACAGGAACCAGGCAGGACGTCTTCCACAGCACCGGTACTCTCTCCAGACTCAGGCTCAGGTTGTACAGGTGTTTCAGTATCGGAGCTAGCTGGTTGGTACAGGTCCTCAGGATCCTGGTGGAGATACCATAAGGGCCCGCAGCCTTCCGCTGACGGAGTCTCTCCAGCTGTTTCTTAACCTGGTCTGTAGTCACAGTAATGGGAGAGGGGGACTGGTACTGGTTTCCCCAGAGGAGGGGGAGGGGATGAGGGTGGAGATAGATAAAGGTGCTGCAAGGAGGGTAGGAAGAGGGGTGTGGGGGGGTCTGGTTGTGTTGTGGGGGTGACAGACAGTGCGTTGCACCTATTAAGAATCAGATTCAGCTCATCAGCTCTCTCAAGGCTCCCCGATGTCTGACTGCACTTTCCTCAATTCCTTCCTGTCTCCAAACCTAAAGGCTCTCTTCTTGTTGTTCAGAAGTGCTTTCAGGTCACTGGTGATCCATGGTTTGTTGTTGGGGAAACAGTGTATGGTCTGAGCTGGCATGGTTGTGTTTTCACAGAATCTGATATATTCTGTGATGCAGTCAGTCATATTGTCTATATCCACCCCATGTGGTTCACAGAGTATGCTCCAGTCCGTTGTCTTGAAGCAGTCCTAAGCTTAAAACCAAGAAAAAAAAAATGCTTGCTGAACTCTGTGGTTTGTTTGGACTTTTTTTTCGATTTTCTACTACTGTCCGCATTTTCAGTTTTTGTTTTTTTGGGTGGAGGATGGCGACCTTGGAAATGCCACCTCCGTCTATCCACCAGGGGGTGTGGATCGTTCCCCCGGACAGCAGTGTTACTGTGGAGGAGGTCCTTCTGGCTGTGGCCGAGCAGGTGGGCCATGATGCGATCTGCTTTGCGTCCCAAATGAATAGAGTTGTAGTTGCGTTTCTGGCTGCTGAAGAGGATGTCCACACCCTGATTGCAAGCGGTGTTGTTATTGGGGATACGTATGTACAGGTGTCCCCCTTATCTGTCCCATCAACGCGTATCACCGTCTCAGGTGTTCCTCCTTTCATCACTGACAAGCAGTTGGTGACGGAGCTCCGCAGATTTGGGAAGTTTGCGGGCCCGTTTAGAACTCTGACTTTGGGATGCAAGGAGACCAAGTTAAAACATGTGAAATCACTCAGGCGACAGGTGTTCATGTTTTTGGACTCACCAACTGCGACTCTGGAAGTGTCCTTCCGGGTCAAACATGGGGACAGCTCCTATATGGTGTATGCGAGCTCAGGACAGATGAAGTGTTTTGAATGTGGGGACGTGGGCCATAAATGGTTTACTTGTCCGCACAGGCAGTGGGCGGGGGGCTCTGATGGGGCCGCGGCTGGCGCCGGCGGCGCGCCCTCCGCTCACGCCGCTGCTGCGGACAGCGTGGCGGGGCCTTCTGCCGCAGCTGAGGCTGCCGGCGCGGCCTCCGCTCCCGCCGCTACTACGGACGATGTTGCGGGGGCTTCCGCCGGTCCTGCTCCGGAGCCTGCCACTGTGTCTGTGGACAGCCCAGCTGTGGCGCCCGCAGCCCAGCTTATGGCCAGGAGCGTCGCTGGTGATGGCGCCCAAAATGTCACTGATGGTGCGTCAGAATCTCGCTGTGTGACATCTGCAGCTGTGCTTCCGGTGGCTGCTACCGTTTCAGAGCAGCGGACAGAACAGCGACAGTCTGCTGCTGTGGGTGGTGTCCAGGAAAATGTGGCCCATGAAGAATCCACTGGGCCAGATGAACCAAACACTCAGCTGAGTTGTGCTGACGAGGAAATGGAATCTGATCCCGACACTGTGTCTAATACTGAGTCTACTGAGGCAAAATGCAGTACAAACACAAGCTTGTATTCACTGGAAGAAATAAATGCTTTTCTGGATGAAACCTATAACAAGGCCATTAAAGTCACTGACTACTTCAGTGACACTGATAAATTCATTAAGTCTGTTAATGTGCTAAGAAGGCAGGTTGGTCTTGACCTCCTGGATGAAAGGAAATGCTTTCGCCTCTAAAAACACCTGACAGCCCTGCGTAAAGCAGAATGGGGAACAAGGGTCAAGCACGCCCGACAGAAGGAATAAATGGCGGTCGTTCCTCTGCCTGTTTTACGCATTTTTGGGATATTGTTCAATCAGACTTTTATGACGTTTCTAATTGACTGTAATTGACTATCACAGAACTGGATCTTTACCTGGTCTCCTGCCGGCACGCAGCACTATCTTTGCTGCCTGAGGACGGGGACTTGGCCTGGCTTGAAAACGGGAGGCCTGTGGCTCTTCTTTGCACGGATTACAAGGTCACAGTTTACTCACCTGCAGGGCATGGATGCCCCAACGTTTTCTTTCTACAATCTGGATGAGCCTGCTGCAAAGATGACTTTCTTACAAATCCCACATGGTCTAAGGACTACAATCCATCTGAGATGAGGAAAATGTCTCTGGGACGTACAACGGAACTGGCTGCGGGTGCGCAGCGCTATCTCTGCTGCCGGAGGGAGGGGACTTGGCCTTGCTTAAGAACTGGAGGCCTGTGGCTCGTCTTTGCACGGACTACAAGGAAGACTCGGACTACTGCCACTGGCAATGTGGAATAGGTGAACTGCAGGGAATACTTTGTGTTGTGTGGGGGAGGGGGATGACTTATGTTTGCACTTTTCCAATGTGAGACACTTGGTGGAATGATATTGGTGCTCTTACATTTTTTGAATTGTGCAATAAAGGCATTTTTTAAAACTCAAACTCTCTCTCTCTCTCTCTCGAGGGTGGAAATAGGGAACTCCGTGGTTTGTTTGGACTTTTTTTCGGTTTTCTACTGCTGGCCGCTTTCCAGTTTTTGTTTTTTTGGGTGGAAGATGGCGGCCTTGGGAAAGCCACCTCCATCTATCCACCAGGGGGTGAGGATCGTTCCCCCGGACAGCGAAGTTACTGTGGAGGAGGTCCTGGAGGCTGTGGCCGAGCAGGTGGGCCCTGACGCGGTCTGCTTTGCTTCCCGAATGAATAGAGCTGTGGTTGTGTTTCTGGCAGCTGAAGACGATGTTCACACCCTGATTGTAAGCGGTGTGGTTATCGGGGAAACGTATGTACAGGTGTCCCCCTTATCTGTCCCATCAACGAGAATCACTGTCTCAGGTGTTCCACCTTTCATCACTGACGAGCAGCTGGCGACGGAGCTCCGCAGATTTGGGAAGTTTGCGGGCCCGTTTACAACTCTGCCTTTGGGATGCAAGGCCGCCAAGTTCAAACATGTGAAATCGCTCAGGCGACAGGTGTTCATGTTTCTCGACTCGCCCACTCAGACTCTGGAAGTCTCCTTCAGGGTCAAGCACGGGGACGGATCTTACATGGTGTATGCGAGCTCGGGACAGATGAAATGTTTTGAATGTGGAGACGTGGGCCATAAACGGTTCGCTTGTCTGCACAGGCAGCGGGCGGAGGGCCCTGATGGGGCCGCGGATGGTGCCGGCGGCGAGCCCTCCACTCACGCCGCAGCTGCGGACGGCGGCGCGGCCTCCGCTCACGCTGCCCCAGCTCCGGAGCCTGCCGCTGTGTCTGTGGACGGCCCGGCTTGCAGTCGGGAGCGTGGATGGCGATGTCGCCAAAAAGGCCACTGATGGTGCGTCACAATCATCTTGCTGTGTGACGTCAACAGCTGTTCCGCCGGCAGCTGCTACCGCTTCGGAGGAGGGGACGAAGCACCGACCTGATGGTGCGTCAGAATCTCGCTGTGTGACATCAGCGGCCGTGCTTCCGGAGGCTGCTACCGTTACACAGCGGGGGATGGAACAGCGACAGTCAGCTGCTGAGGGTGGCGTCCAGGAAAATGTGGCCCATGATGAATCCACTGGCCCGGGAGAACCAAGCAGTCAGCTGAGTGGTGCTGACAAGGAAATGGAATCTGAGAACGACGCTGTGTCTAATGCTGAGTCTATTGAGGCAAAATGCAGTACAAACACGAGTTTGTATTCACTGGAAGAAATAAATGCATTTCTGGATGAAACCTATAACAAAGCCATTAGGGTCGCCGACTACTTCAGTGACACTGATAAATTCATTAAGTCTGTGGATGTGTTAAGAAGGCAGGTTGGTCTTGACCTCCTGGATGAAAGGAAGCGTTATCGCCTCAAGAAACACCTGACAGCCCTGCGTAAAGCAGCAGGGGAAACGCCGGTCAAGCGCGCCCGACAGGAGGAATGAATGGCGGTCGTTCCTCTGCCTGTTTTACACATTTTTGGAATATTGTTTGAACAGACTGGTATATGACATTTAATTGACTATAATTGACTGTCACAGAACTGGATCTTTGAATAGGTGGACTGCAGGGACTGCTCTGTGTTGTGCAGGGGGGGAACATTTCAGTTTGCACTTTTTTCCAATGTGACACACTTGGAGGAATGATGTTGGTGTGCTTACATTTTTTTGAAGTGTGCAATAAAAGCTTTTTTAAAAGTCAAAATTCTCTCTCTCTCTCTCGCTCTCGCTCTCTCTCTCTCTCTCTCTCTCTCTCGTGCGCATGCGTGGGCGTTTGTGGGAGCAGGGGTGTGGAGTGGTGTCGAGTGAGTACTTTAAACTTTGTATTTTCTAACTTTTTCTCTATCTTGTGTGTTTGAGGTGTGTGTGTTTAATATAGTGGGTTGAGTGTGTGTGTGCTGGGGTGTGAGTGTTGGAGTGAGTGTGTTGGGGAACGGTAGCTTCTGCTGCCGGTTTTTCCCGGCCGGCATCATGCCGGTGATTGATGGTGGTGTGGAGTTTGAGCGCTTAACCCGGCGTCATGGTGTGAGAATCCTCCCGACAGTTCCCTGTTCTGTGGAGGAGGCCAGCCTCGCTGTAGGACAGGTGGTTGGGCATGGCAGCATAAAATCAGCATCGAGGATGAACAGCGCAATTGTGATCTTTCTGGATTCGACTGAGAAAGCTGATCAGGTGGTGGCACAGGGAGTGGTCATAGGTGACACTTTTACTCCCGTTTTACCGCTGGCGAATCCGTCTAGGAGGATCACCATCTCAAACGCTCCTCCTTTCGTTAAAAATGATCAGCTGATTAGAGAGTTGTCCCGTTTTGGCCAGGTTGTGTCCCCTATCAGAATGGTCTCTCTGGGTAGTAAATCACCCCTGCTGAAGCATGTTGTATGTCATAGGAGGCAGTGTTTCATGGTGTTGAAAGACAGCTCTGCTGAACTGAACGCGTCTTTTAATTTCAGGATTGATGGCTTTAGCTACTTGGTGTTTGCAACATCTGAAACCATGAAGTGTTTTGCGTGTGGCGGAGAAGGCCATCTTATTAGGTCATGTCCTGAAAAGGCGAACACAAAGAGCACTGGCGGTAAGAAAGGTGACGCCGCTGTTTCTGGTGGTCCGGAGGGTAGCGCTACATGTGGTGCGGCGGATGCCGCTGCGGCGCCCGCTTCTGCTGGGGCGGTCGTGGCCGCAACTGCGGCCGCATCCGCGTCCGCTTCTACTTCTGCGGGGGCGTCCGCGTCCGCGTCCGCGTCCGCGTCCGCTTGTGCTGGGGCGGCCGCGGCCGCCTCTACTGGGGTGGCCGCGGCGGGCGCGGTACTTGTCCCCCCAAACAGTGATGGTGGGGAATTTCTGTCTGGCGGCAGCTCTGATCATTGTGACGAGCCTGTCGCCCGGGGTAGACAGGTGGAGGGTGTAAGTAAAAGTGCAGTTAAACGAAGGAACGTGAATGAACAGACTTTGCAGGCGGGGGAGGAGCGGTTTGAGGCTGTAGCGGACACACAGAGCAAACACTGCATGACAAACGTTGCGTTTCATGAAGAAATGCAGGAATGTAGTTTTGTTGAAGAGGATCCTTTTAAAGCTGCACAAAAAAGGAAAAGTGCGGAAAACTTGCAGAGCTCTGCTAAATCTAGTAGGGTTGGGAATTTAGATTTACTGAATGAGAGCGCTTCTGACGAAAGTGGAGATGAGTCTGAACTGATGCAGACGCAGACGCAGGAGGAGCAAAGCTCCTATTGTTTTGCTAAAATTAGACAATTTCTCCAGGTGACTAAGGGGAGCAGAGCTGTGAAAGTGGAAAATTACTTTCCAGATCTGGAGTTATTTGTGGCATCAGCTCGCAAGCTGATGAAACCGAATGATGGGAATGAGACTTTTACTGATCAGGAAATTTTTCGTTTAAAGAAACTGGTTGTCAAACTGAAATCACAAATTACTAACAGTCATGTTGACTCTTAGTTTGTTTCCTCCCTTTTATGCTATGTGTGTGTTTTTTTACTGTACCTTATTTTTATCCTTTTTAATGCCCCACCTTAGAATTGGCACTCTTAATATAAACGGGGCCAGGGATGATGTAAAAAGGGCCTCTTTATACAAGCTTTTTAATTTAAAGGCACTTGACGTGCTGATGGTCCAGGAGACTCACAGCACTGTAGACATTGAGTGCCAGTGGAGAAAAGAGTGGGATGGCTGCATTTTTTTTAGCCACAAATCCAATAATAGTGGAGGGGTGGCTGTACTTTTCTCTCGGGGTTGTGTGCCTGTCTCTTATGAGGTAGAAGAGGTGGTGAAAGGACATGTACTCTTGCTAAAGGTACAGCTTGAAAATGTAAACTTGGTTCTTATAAACGTGTATGTGCCAACCCAGAGAGCAGAAAGGATCAGGGTCTTTAATATGCTATCAGATACGGTTAGATCCTGTAATCCAAATAGTTTTTTATTTCTGGGGGGTGATTTTAACTGTACATTAAACCACAGACTGGACAGGAACCATCAGGAACCTCACCCTGCTTCTGCCAATAGGCTGAGGGAACTAGTGAAGGCGCATGAAATGGCCGATGTGTGGAGATCACATCATGGGGACCAGAGGCAGTACACCTGGAGCCATGCTAAAGATAACCTCTTATCTATGGCTAGGTTAGACCGTTTCTATGGTTTTAAACACCAAATGAGTGTTTTTAAAAATAGTTGTATCTGTCCTGTTGGTTTCACTGATCACTGCCTGCTGATTTGTTCTGTTTTCATTGAAAATGTAAAGTGTAAGAGTGCTTTTTGGCATTTTAATAATACACTTTTAAATGATGTGTTTTTTAAGGGAGTTTTTCATGATGTATGGAAGTCACACAGGGAACAAAAACCCTCTTTTAGTTCTCTCCAATTGTGGTGGGATTTTGGTAAGGCCCAGATAAAACAACTCTGCCAACAGTACACTCAAAATGTCACTCGTAGCTTGACCCAATCCTTGAAAGTTCTGGAGACTGAGGTGGTAGAACTAGAGGAGTTGCTCAGTTCTACAGGAAAACAGGAGCACTTAGAGGCTCTCAAGTCAAAAAGGTCAGCCTTGGCTAGCTTGCTAGGGGTCACCGCACAGGGTGCTCTGGTCCGCTCACGCTACATGGATGTAGCTCTGATGGACTCGCCCTCCCAGTACTTTTTTGGACTGGAGGGGAAAAATGGACAGAGAAAGCTCATTCACTCCTTGTTGGGCGATGACGGGAGAACAATCTCCACAGCAGCAGAGATCAGGAAACACGCTGCTAGCTTTTACAGTGAATTGTTTAGAGCAGAGTGGAGGGAGGACACGTCACTGGGCCAGGTTTTCCTTGATGGTCTTCCAGTGCTCTCAGAGGACCTTGTTGCCGGCTTGGATGCTCCACTGTCTCTGTCTGAGCTGCATACGGCGCTAATGAGCCTCCAGAATGGAAAATCACCAGGCATAGATGGTCTCTCTGTGGACTTTTTTAAGGAATTCTGGCCCCTGCTTGGTCCAGACCTGCTGGAGGTTCTCCAAGATAGCTTGGAAAGGGGGACCCTACCCACGACCTGCAGGAGGGCCATCATCACACTGTTGCCGAAAAAGGGGGACCTCCAGAGCCTAAAGAACTGGAGGCCAGTCTCTCTGCTCTGCACAGACTACAAGATTCTCTCAAAAGCTCTGGCCCGAAGACTGAGAAAGGTGATGAGCGAGCTCATTCATGTAGACCAGACTTACTGTGTGCCTGGCAGGCTGATTAGTGACAACGTCACTTTAATTCGGGATATTTTGGAGGTCTCTGGTTCATTGGCGGTAGAAACTGGTTTGATTTCAATTGACCAGGAAAAGGCGTTTGATCGGGTTGAACACCAATATTTATGGACAGTTTTAACAGCTTTTGGGTTCAGCCCAGGCTTCATAGCCAGGATACGGGTCTTGTACAGTGACATTGAGAGTGTGCTGAAGATAAATGGGGGCCTGTCTGCCCCTTTAAAAGTCCAGAGGGGGGTTCGGCAGGGCTGCCCTCTCTCAGGGATGCTGTACTCCCTCGCCATAGAGCCTTTGCTTCACTGTCTGAGAAGGGATCTATCAGGAGTTACTTTTCCTGGCTGTGACACCACGTTCAAGCTGTCGGCCTATGCAGATGATGTAGTCATTCTGCTAAACAAGCAGAGTGACATTGACGTTCTGGTTAGGAGTGTCAATCTTTTTGGCCAACTTTCCTCTGCAAAGATAAACTGGGGAAAAAGCGAGGCTCTGATGGTGGGGGAGAAACTAGAAAATCAGCTTACGCTGCCGGGTGGGTTGATTTGGAAAAAAGGAGGTTTTAAGTATCTTGGTGTCTTTATTGGAAATCAGCAGTTTGAGCAAAAAAATTGGGATGGGGTCATAGAGAAAATTAACGGGAGACTAAACAAGTGGAAGTGGCTAATGCCAAGAATATCTTTTAGAGGAAGAGTGCTCATTTTAAATAATCTTGTTTCCTCATCCCTGTGGCACCGCCTCATGTGCATGGACCCCCCTGCTGGTTTGTTGTCCAAAATTCAGTCTGTTTTGGTGGACTTTTTTTGGGGGGGTGGACTCCACTGGGTTCCTCAAGCCCTGTTATTTCTTCCCAAAGAGGAGGGGGGGCAAGGAGTGATTCATTTAGCTAGTAGAGGTGCTGCTTTTAGACTGACTTTCATACAGAGACTGCTGACCGGCCCCCAGGACCTGGTATGGAGGCCTTTGGCCTGTGTTATTTTACAGAGAGTCCTTGGGCTTGGGCTAGACCTCCCTGTGTTTTTAATGGATTTTAAGAACTCTAATGCACTGTCTTTACCCAGTTTTTACCGCAGTCTCTTTTCAGTGTGAACTCTTTTTAAAAAACAAAGAGGGCCATGCGATTCCCTCTACTGGTTGTTGAAGGAGCCGCTGGTTTTTGGTGGTCGCCTTGGTGTCCTGCCGGGAGTTGGAAGGACCTTCCTTGATAGGCTGTGTTCCAGGAACATTCTCACTCTGAAGCAAGTGGTGGAACTGGCTGGTCCTGGCCTCAACAACGCCTCAGCTTTAGCAGCTCATCTTGGTGTCAGGTCGAATCGTTTCATCGATGGTCTTCTTGCACACTGGAAACAGGAGCTTCATGGACTTGAGCACTCCCTACTCTTGGACTTTTGCAATGGCACGCTGCAGCCAGAAAGCACTGACCCCTTTCCCTCTCTCACGCTCTATATGGACTTTGACGTCGCTCCTTGCTCCTTACTGGCATTCTGTGCTCCCACTGGTGTGGACTTTGGAGGAGCCAGTGGTAAGGCACTCTACAGACTGGTGGTGATGGCACTCAACAAGGACCGATTGAACACCTGTGTGGACACTCCTTGGAGAGCCTATTTTAAACTAGGAAAAGGGCATCGGCCTGCCTGGAGGGCTCTTTACAAAGCCCCTCTCCCTAAGAGACATGGAGACTTACAGTGGAGGGTCCTGCATGGTATTATAGCTGTCAATGCTTTTGTTTCTGTGATTAACAGCAGTGTCAGTGATCAGTGTGTTTTTTGTTCCTCTAGGGAGACAGTTTTTCATTGTTTTATTGAATGTCAGCGCCTGAGTGGCCTCTTTGAACTTCTCACAAAACTTTTTCATATTTTTAAGGAAGTTTTCTCTAAGCAGGTTTTCATTTGTGGTTTTATGTACAATCGTCGTTTTAAGCAGAAGTGTCAACTACTGAACTTTGTTTTAGGGCAGGCAAAGTTGGCTATCTATGTAAGCCGGAGAAGAAAACTTGAAAATGTTGAGAATGATGTTGATGTCAAAATTTTATTTGTGAGGCTACTTAAAGCCAGAATCAGGCTGGACTTTCAGTTTTTTATGGGGAATGGGGATGTGGAAGGTTTCAGGACCCTCTGGTCCCTGGAGAATGTCCTCTGTTCAGTTCATGATGGACAGCTTTTTTGGGGGCGTTTTTTGGGGGATTAATTTTCTGTGTAACATAGCATGATATAGAAATTGTATTGACTGATGGACAAGTGTGTTTATTAAAGATCCTTTAAAAATCAAAATCTCTCTCTCTCTTTCTCTCTCTCACTCTCTCTGAGTGGGCGTGGTCGTGAGTGTGAGCTGGGAGCGTGTGACAGCGTGAATGAGTTGTCTCAAACTTTTCTCTATCTTTTTGTGTTTAAGGTGTTTTTTTGTTAAATAATCTTAAGTTTTGTTGTTTTCTGTAGCTGGGGTGGGGTAGGTGTTCTGGGAGGGGGGTTTCTGCTGCCAGCTTTGCTGGTCAGCATGGTTTTGGAGTGAGGCTCCGGGTTCGAGAAGCTGATATGCCGGCATGCTGTCAAATTGGCTCCAGCTGTCAGCTGCTTAGTGGAAGAATGTAGTCTGACTGGTCGGCTATAAAAGTGTCAAGTCTGCTTCCAGAATGAATAATGCTGTGGTAATTTTCCTGGACAGTGTTGAAAAAGTTAATCAGGGGGTGGAGAGCGGAGTTGTAATTAAAGACACACTGGTTCCTGTTCTGTCTCTGGTAAATCCCGCGAAGAGAATCACAATATCAAATGTCCCACCGTTTTAAAGAATGAGCTGTTGGAGAAGGAGCTGTCAAAATACGGGCAGCTTTTGTCCCCCATTAAACACATCCCTCTCAGTTGTACAGTGGGGCAAAAAAGCATTTAGTCAGCCACCAACTGTGCAAGTTCTCCCACTTAAAAGATAAGATCCATCCATCCATCCATCCATCTTCTACCGCTTTTCCGGAGGTCCGGGTCGCGGAGGCAGCAGTTCAAGCAGAGAAGCCCAGACTTCCCTCTCCCCCGCCACCTGCTCCAGCTCTTCAGAGAGGATACCAAGGCGTTCCCAGACCAGCTGGGAGACATAGTCTCTCCACCGTGCCCTGGGTCTGCCCCGGGGTCTCCTCCCAGTGGGACATGCCTGAAACACCTCAAGCGGGAGGCGTCCAGGAGGCATCCTAATCAGATGCCCATACCACCTCAACTGACTCCTTTCAATGTGGAGGAGCAGTGGTTCCTACTCTGAGCCTCTCCCGGATGACTGAGCTCCTCACCCTATCTCTGAGGGTGAGTCCAGCAATCCTACGGAGAAAGCTCATTTCAGCCGCTTGTATCCGTGATCTCGTTCTTTCGGTCATTAACCAAAGCTCGTGACCATAGGTGAGAGTAGGAACGTAGATTGACTGGTAAATCAACAGCTTTGCCTTAGAACTCAGCTCCCTCTTCACCACAACAGACCGGTACAACGTCCGCATCACTGCAGATACTGCTCCAATCCGTCTGTCGATCTCTCGCTCCATTTTCCCCTCACTCGTGAACAAGACCCCAAGATACTTAAACTTCTGCACTTGAGGCAGGAACCTGTCCCCAACCCAGAGAGGACAATCCACCTTTTTCCGGCTGAGGACCATGGACTCGGACTTGGAGGTGCTGATTCTCATCCCAGCCGCTTCACACTCAGCGGAAAACCATCCCAGCAAGAGCTGTAAGTCATTGCTGGATGAAGCCAACAGGACAACATCATCTGCAAACAACAGAGATGAGATCCTGTGGTCACCAAGCATGACACCCTCCATTCCCTGGCTGTGCCTAGAAATCCTGTCCATAAAAATTATGAACAGGATCGGTGACAAAGGGCAGCCCTGGCGGAGTCCAACTCTCACTGGGAATGACTCCGACCGAGTGTTGGCAATATGAACCAAACTCTCACAACGGTCGTACAGAGACCGAATAGCTCGTAACAACAAGCCCGATACCCCATACTCCCGAAGCGCCCCCCACAAAAATCCACGAGGGACACGGTCAAATGCCTTCTCCAAGTCCACAAAACACATGTAAACTGGTTGGGCAAACTCCCCGAACCCTCAAGAATTCTCAAGAGGGTAAAGAGCTGGTCCGATGTGCCACGGCCAGGACGAAAACCACATTGCTCCTCGTGAATCTGAGGTTCGACCAACGGCCGGACTCTCCTCTCCAGTACCTTGGCATAGACCTTCCCAGGGAGGCTGAGGAGTGTGATCCCTCTAAAGTTGGAGCACACCCTCCGGTCCCCTTTTTTGAAGAGAGGAACCAATTTTCATCATAGGTATACCTCAACTATGAGAGACAATATGAGGAAAAAAAATCCAGAAAATCACATTGAAGGATTTTTAATGAATTAATTGGGAAATTCCTCAGTAAAATAAGTATTTGGTCACCTACAAACAAGCAAGATTTCTGGCTCTCACAGACCTGTAACTTCTTCTTTAAGAGGCTCCTCTGTCCTCCATTCGTTACCTGTATTAATGGCACCTGTTTGAACTCGTTATCAGTATAAAAGACACCTGTCCACAACCTCAAACAGTCAGACTCCAAACTCCACTATGGCCAAGACCAAAGAGCTGTCAAAGGACACCAGAAACAAAATTGTAGACCTGCACCAGGCTGGGAAGACTGAATCTGCAATAGGTAAGCAGCTTGGTGTGAAGAAATCAACTGTGGGAGCAATTATTAGAAAATGGAAGACATACAAGACCACTGACAATCTCCCTCGATCTGGGGCTCCACACAAGATTGACCCCGTGGGGTCAAAATTATCACGAGAACGGTGAGCAAAAATTCCAGAACCACACGGGGGGACCTAGTGAATGACCTGCAGAGAGCTGGGACCAAAGTAACAAAGGCTACATCAGAAACACACTATGCTGCCAGGGACTGAAATCCTGCAGTGCCAGACGTGTCACCCTGCTTAAGCCAGTACATGTCCAGGCCCGTCTGAAGTTTGCTAGAGAGCATTTGGATGATCCAGAAGAGGACTGGGAGAATGTCATATGGTCAGATGAAACCAAAATAGAACTTTTTGGTAAAAACTCAACTTGTCATGTTTGGAGGAGAAAGAACACCATACCTACTGTGAAGCATGGGTGTGGAAACATCATACTTTGGGGCTGTTTTTCTGCAAAGGGACCAGGACGACTGATCCGTGTAAAGGAAAGAAGGAATGGGGCCATGTATCGTGAGATTTTGAGTGAAAACCTCCTTCCACCAGCAAGGGCATTGAAGATGAAACATGGCTGGGTCTTTCAGCATGACAATGATCCCAAACATACCGCCCGGGCAACGAAGGAGTGGCTTCGTAAGAAGCATTTCAAGGTCCTGGAGTGGCCTAGCCAGTCTCCAGATCTCAACCCCATAGAAAATCTTTGGAGGGAGTTGAAAGTCTGTATTGCCCAGCGACAGCCCCAAAACATCACTGCTCTAGAGGAGATCTGCATGGAGGAATCTGCCAAAATACCAGCAACAGTGTGTGAAAACCTTGTGAAAACTTACAGAAAACGTTTGACCTCTGTCATTGCCAACAAAGGGTATATAACAAAGTATTGAGATGAACTTTTGTTATTGACCAAATACTTATTTTACCGAGGAATTTACCAATTAATTCATTAAAAATCCTTCAATGTGATTTTCTGGATTTTTTTTTTCTTATTTTGTCTCTCATAGTTGAGATACACCTATGATGAAAATTAGAGACCTCTCTCATCTTTTAAGTGGAAGAACTTGCACAATTGGCGGCTGACTAAATACTTTTTTACCTCACTGTAAGTCCCCTCATTTAAAGCATGTCATGTCTTTTAGACAACAGGTGCTCATGATTTTAAACAGCGAGGAAAGCCTCAACCTCATATTTAAGTACCGGATTGACGGCTTTGATTATACCACCCATGTCACCTCTGATAATATGAAGTGTTTTGGCTGCGGAATGGAGGGGCATTTGATTCGATCATACCCTCAGGGAGTGGGGGGTGATGATGTCCCACTCGCCATCCGGCGACGGGGCGGCTTCACCATCCTCCGAGGCTGCTGGCAGGGCTGCGCCATCGGGCACTTCAGCCGAGGCCGCGGGGCCGTCTGGCCGCAAACCAGCCTGTCAGTCATAAATGGAACAACAACAAAAGTTAAAGTACATCGCAGGGCTAATGCACAGACCAACATTGTGGACAAGGGTGAGGTTGCCAAGAGGGATCACGCTCAGGATCAGCCAGATGAGCCAAATGAGGCACAGGTAGACAGTGGGACTATAAAGATGAATATAAAAGTGCAGCAGAGGGTGAGTGAAAAACAAGAAGAGACAGCTACCAGGGTGGCTGAGTCAGTGTTGGAGGATGAGGATGATATTGAGATAGATGAAGAGTTATCTAAAGTTTCAGTCAAACGGAAGAATTTGGAAAACAAACAGCAGAGGAGTAAAGTAAAAAGGGTTGTCAGAGAAAGTTCTGAGGTTTATCTATCTCAACCAGATTCTTAGGCTGGGTCTGAGATAGAGAGTGATGGTGAAAGCAGCGATGGTGTGGCCAGTGGAGGTGATTATCCCTTCACAAAAATACAGAAGTTTTTGCAGGACACTAAGGTATCCAGGATGGTTAAAGTTGAAAACTTTTTCCCTGACCTAAAACATTTTGTTGACTCTGCTCGGGCCTACATGAAAAATAGGGGAGAGCTTGAGCAGGAAAGCTTCACTGATCAGGAGATCTACAGACTAAAAAAGCTTGTACTAAACGTTAAGAGCCAAATTGCCCAGGATGATTAGTTTTTTATTGCTCATTCTTTCTTTTCTGTTGTATTGGTTTTGCCCTCTTATACACATGTGTAGTTTTAATTTTGGCACACTCAATATCAATGGAGCAAGAGAAATGTCCAAGCGAGTGTATGTTTTTACTCTTGCAGAATGTAAGAAAATGAATGTTCTGTTTGTTCAGGAAACTCATAGTTCTGAGGACAATGCTGCTGCCTGGAGGAGGGAATTTCAAGGGGAAGTTACCCTCGGTCACAAAAATGGCAGCAGTGGTGGAGTAGGTATTTTATTTTCTCGAGATTTTATTCCACTTTCTTATGACATTGATGAGATAATAGCAGGCCACATTTTAAAAGTTCATGCTGTTTTTGAGAATGTGAAAGTTGTTTTTGTAAATGTGTATGCTCCAACCATAGGCACAGAAAGATTGGCCTTTTTAAATATTTTAAATGACACTGTGGTGACCCACCACACTCTGCAAGGACATTTCTCACATTCAGCAGGTCTGGAGGAAGCAGAGGACAATTTACATACAGAGGACAATTCACATACGGACAGAGAACCCCTGGGGGCAACCAGAACAATGGACTGTTTTCTATACATCCCTGGATGAGGGAGAGGACATCTGGGCGCCAGTTGGTCATGCTAATCATGGGTATTGACTGATATGCTAATGTGCCATGCATTCTCTCTGTCTGTATCACTGTATAAAAGAGCTTGTGTGACATGTCTCAGCAGCACAGCTACAATGTGTGTCTCATTATATTGGAGGAAATAAAACCCTGCAACCTTCCAGCTCATCGCATCTCACCTGATCTTTTACCTCCACATTGGTGACCCTAGACGTGTCATGGTGACGCCGGCATCCTCTTCATCCGCACGGGAACGCGCTCTCCGGAGCGGGCAGTGCTGGGACCGACACGCACCATGAACAGCGACACGAGCGAACCGAAGGAAGCAGCCTGAACGGGGAAAATCATCGGCGCCGTCTGCATTGATTTCCACCAAGCTTCCCGACCCTGACTCACTGTGGACAGCGGACCTCCCGCGCACAGAAGCCCCGCATGCACACCGCAGGATTACGAGGACAGCGCAACTTCCAGCTATGTGGTCACTGCGCCAAGCGCACGTCACGCACAGGGACAAACCGGCTCCACAGACTGATACATCGTCCTCTGCCGCTGCACATGCCCGAGAAACATGGCTGACAACCATCCTCGTAACCTTCAGGGCTGCTCATGCACCTGAAGCAGACACGCAGCCCACACACAGGACTTTGTATGGGTTTCTTGGCCACGGCACACAAGGGGAATTTAGCCGATTGCTGTCCCCGATGGCTTTAGGGCTGCTTCTGCACCTAAAAGCCAAACCGCCAAGTCCCTCACACAGCTGCAGTTGTTTCACAGCTGCTACGCATCCTCGGGGAACTTGGCCATTTACCTTCCCCACATCCTTGCTGGACCGGGCCACGAGAGGAGTCAGAGGCTTAATTTTTTCAGAGCCGCTGCAGATCACTGCCAGGTTGACCGGGAAAGTCCCTCACCATCGCGGATCCACACGCAATTTTTGCGCGGCCCAGACACCTTTGACGTCCCGGGCCGGCACTCACTTACTCCCACCCCCTTCCCCCTCCTCCTCCACAGCGCTCTTCCCGCACCTCACTCCCTAAAGCCGGCTGATCGCCGGTTAGTTCCATTACGCACTACGCGCACCGGCCCCGTGCGCCCACGATCCACGGCCATTCAAAGTGCTGGAACTCGGAGCGGAGCACACTGTCTTCTCCATCCCTCCCCCGTCCCCCCCCACAGACTGACATGCCCTCCGACACTCCTCTACAGCAGGACAGTTCTACCGGAGCTGGAGCCCAAACGACCAGGGTGGGGGGGGGGGGGTCACAGCCCCTTCTGAATGTTCTGGGGGGAGCCCTGTGGTGACTCACAGACCCGCAGGTCTGGAGGAAACAGAGGACAATTTACATACAGAGGACAATTCACATACGGACAGAGAACCCCTGGGGGCAACCAGAGCAATGGACTGTTGTTTATACATCTCCGGATGAGGGTGAGGACATCTGGGCGCCAGTTGGTCATGCTAATCATGGGTATTGACTGATATGCTAATGTGCCATGTATTCTCTCTGTCTGTATCACTGTATAAAAGAGCTTGTGTGACATGTCTCAGCAGCACAGCTACAATGTGTGTCTCATTATATTGGAGGAAATAAAACCCTGCAACCTTCCAGCTCATCGCATCTCACCTGATCTTTTACCTCCACATTGGTGACCCTTGACGTGTCATGGTGACGCCGGCATCCTCTTCATCCGCACTGGAGCGCGCTTTCCAGAGCGGGCAGTGCTGGGACCGACAAGCACCATGAACGGCGACACGAGCGAACCGAAGGAAGCAGCCTGAACGGGGAAAATCATCAGTGCCGTCTGCATTGATTTCCACCAAGCTTCCTGACCCTGACTCACTGCGGACAGCGGACCTCCCGCGTACAGAAGCCCCGCATGCACACTGCAGGATTACGAGGACAGCGCAACTTCCAGCTATGTGGTCACTGCACCAAGCGCGTGCCACACACAGGGACAAACCGGCTCCACAGACTGATACATCGTCCTCTGCCGCTGCACATGCCCGAGAACCATGGCCGACCACCATCCTCGTAACCTTCAGGGCTGCTCATGCACTTGAAGCAGACACGCAGCCCACACACAGGACTTTGTATGGGTTTCTTGGCCACGGCGCACAAGGGGAATTTAGCCGATTGCTGTCCCCGATGGCTTTAGGGCTGCTTCTGCACCTAAAAGCCAAACCGCCAAGTCCCTCACACAGCTGCAGTTGTTTCACAGCCGCTACGTATCCTCGGGGAACTTGGCCATTTACCTTCCCCACATCTTTGCTGGACCGAGCCGCGAGAGGAGTCAGAGGCTTAATTTTTTCAGAGCCGCTGCGGATCACCGCCAGGTTGACCGGGAAAGTCCCTCACCATCGCGGATCCACACGCAATTTTTGCGCGGCCCAGACACCTTTGACGTCCCGGGCCGGCACTCACTTACACCCACCCCCTTCCCCCTCCTCCTCCACAGCGCTCTTCCCGCACCTCACTCCCTAAAGCCGGCCGATCGCCGGTTAGTTCCATTACGCACAACGCGCACAAGCCCTGTGCGCCCACAATCCATGGCCATTCAAAGTGCGGAGCACACTGTCTTCTCCATCCCTCCCCCGTCCCCCCCACAGACTGACATGCCCTCCGACACTCCTCTACAGCAGGACAGTTCTACCGGAGCTGGAGCCCAAACGACCGGGGGGTGTGGGGGTGGTCACAGCCCCTTCTGAGTGTTCTGGGGGGAGCCCTGTGGTGACTCACAGACCCGCAGGTCTGGAGGAAACAGAGGACAATTTACATACAGAGGACAATTCACATACGGACAGAGAACCCCTGGGGGCAACCAGAGCAATGGACTGTTGTTTATACATCTCCGGATGAGGGAGAGGACATCTGGGCACCAGTTGGTCATGCTAATCATGGGTATTGACTGATATGCTAATGTGCCATGCATTCTCTCTGTCTATATCACTGTATAAAAGAGGTTGTGTGACATGTCTCAGCAGCACAGTAGCTCACTTAGCTACAATGTGTGTCTCATTATGTTGGAGGAAATAAAACCCTGCAACCTTCCAGATCGTCGTATCTCGCCTGATCTTTTACCTCCACAACACGATCAAAAATTGCAGTAATGATGACTTTTTATTTGTGGGAGGTGATTTTAATTGTACAGAAAATCCTTTCATGGACAGGAATCACCCAGAGCCACATGCTGCATCCAAGGGAAGTCTAAAGGATCTTATAGAAGCTCATGATCTGTGTGATGTGTGGAGAAATTTTCATGGTAAGGCTAGACAGTACACGTGGAGCCATAGCAAGGACACTATTCTGTCCTTAGCTAAAGTAGCTAGGGTTTACAGTTTTAAGCACCGTTTTAGCATTTTTAAAAGTGCTTTTATAGTCCCTGTTGGCTTTACAGATCACTCTCTGGTTCAGTGTTGTGCTTTTATCAGGAATATAAAGTGCAGTAGTGCATACTGGCATTTTAACACATCACTTTTATTGGATAATAGTTTTAAAACTGCTTTTGTGGCGGTTTGGGAAAACCCCCACAAACAGACTAAGGACAGACAACTCGCTACTCCTGGTTTTTTCCGCTACACTACTGTGATAATGTCACCTTTCATGCATTGTGTTCATGTGTCCTGTCCTTACTGTGACCTAGAGACTCAGATCAATATGTAGATGTGCCTGTTAACCTCTTTGTTCTGCAGCTGGAGCAGAGTCTAGCAAATCTGCCTATTGTGATGTATGTCTCACAAATGCAAATATCTCATGCCTGTTCTGCAGTCCCTTTGATCAGACAAACTGCTGTGAATCTGCTTTGATGTATTGTTTGAGTTGGGTATAAATACTGCACAGGTTCTGTAACACTTCCTCTCACTCACACTTCAACCTCTGCTGCAGACACGCGCTCTGTGTCCTCTTCTCTGAGAGCCAGAGGATCCCCATCCAGCCTGCACACACTTGGGCTGGAGAGGGGATCCCGTGACGGCGGTATGATAATAAAACTCTACTTAAAACCTCCAACAACGCCGCTTTATTTCATGCTGCTGCACTTTAATGTTTTTTTGGAGTAATTTTAAATTAACAAAATCAAATTTTAGTTCTTTGCAGCAGTGGTGGGATGTAGGGAAGAGTCAAATAAAGAATCTGTGCCTACAGTATACTCGCAATGTCTCTGGAGACTTGACCAGGTCTGTCAGGGACCTGGAGAGAGAAGTAGTGGAGCTGCAGTCTTTGGCAGGCTCCACAGGAGAAAGAGGACATTTTGAGGCCCTCAATGGCAAAAAGTCTGTTTTAACTGGCTTACTGGGTGTGGCCGCTAGGGGCGCTGTGGTACGCAGTAGGTTCCAGAACATTGCGCTAATGGACGCTTCATCTCATTTTTTCTTTGGTTTGGAGAGGAAGAATGGTCAGAGGAGGATGATCCACTCTCTCAGCTCTGAAGACGGGCGGCTGATCCATGAGTCTGCAGAGATCTGTCGCTTTGCAGATGCTTTCTATAAAGATCTCTTTAAGAAAGAGTTTGTTGAGAAACTGCATGTGCTGAGTCATTTTTTGACAGACTTGCCGAAGGTGATGGCTAGTATGAATGCAGAGCTGGAGAGCGAGATCACTCTGCAAGAACTAGCAGTGGCTGTCCAATCTCTTCAGTGTGGAAAAGCCCCAGGGATAGACGGTCTACCATCGGAGTTCTACAAGATGTTTTGGTCTCAGATCTGTGAGGACTTGCTGGAAGTACTGTCCGACAGTCTGCGGAAGGGTCACCTGCCCCTAAGTTGTAGGAGAGCAGTCTTCACCCTCCTTCCCAAGAAAGGTGACTTGAAAGACATTAAAAACTGGTGTCCAGTGGCCCTCCTCTGTACTGACTACAAAATTATCTCCAAAGTGTTGGCTAACAGACTGAAGAAGGTGATGGAGCAGGTCATACATGTAGACCAGACCTACTGTGTACCTGGTAGGTTGGTTACAGACAACATTTTTTTAATTCATGTTTTGGACCGCTCCAGCTCATTGGCCAAGGAACTAGGTCTCACTTCAATAGACCAAGAAAAGGCGTTTGACCGAGTTGAACATCCATACCTTTGGCAGACACTAGAAGCCTTTGGTTTCAGCTCAGGGTTCATCACCAAGATCCAGGCCTTGTATAGAGACATTGAGAGTATTCTTAAGATTAATGGTGGTTTGACTGCTCCTTTCAAAGTTGAGAGGGGTGTTTGACAGGGCTGCCCCCTCTCAGGTATGCTGTACTGTCTTGCCATCGAGCCCCTCCTTTGTAAACTAAGGCAAGGCCTCACTGGTTTTAAAGTCCCCAACTCGGACTCTGTTTTTAAAGTGTCTGCATATGCTGATGATGTTGTTGTTTTTACAAGAAATCAAAATGATGTAGACTACCTTTTAAGAACTGTTAATTTTTTTGGTGAGTGCTCCTCAGCGAGAGTGAATTGGGGTAAAAGTGAAGCTGTAATGATGGGAAGTATACTACAAAAAATTGCCCTACCTGGTGGCCTTTCATGGACACAAGGTGGTTTTAAATATCTTGGTGTGTTTTTAGGAAATCAGACTTTTACTGGGAAAAATTGGGAGTGCTTTTTGGAAAAAGTTGAAGGAAGATTAAAAAAATGGAAGTGGATTTTGCCAAACTTGTCCTTCAGAGGTCGTGTTTTAATCATTAACAACTTGACTGCTTCAATGCTGTGGCATCAACTGTCTTGTTTGGACCCTCCAACCAATTTGCTGGCCAGAATACAATCTATAATCGTGGACTTTTTCTGGGACCATCTTCACTGGGTTCCACAGAGCATCCTGTTTTTACCTAGGGAAGAAGGTGGTCAAGGACTCATCCATCTGGCCAGCAGGGGGGGCGTCTTTTGCCTGCAGTTCGTTCAGCAACTGCTGAATGGCCCTCTCGACCTTGTGTGGAGACCTGTTGCCAGAGCTGTCCTGGCTCGCTGTGGGGGGCTGGGACTAGAGGAGTCATTGTTTTTAATGGACTTAAAGAACCAAAAACTCCCAGAACTTCCTCAGTTTTATCAAAGTGCTTTTAAAATCTGGGGACTTTTTTTAAAAGAACTCTCCCCAGGCTTCCTTGTCACCTTTTTGGCTTTTAAAGGAACCACTTGTGTTTAGGACCCGTTTTGATGTGGGCAATGTTTTAGGACCTTCTGTTTTTAAAAAGTTCCTTTCTGCAAAGGTTACAACGCTGGGACACTTGGTGAACTTATGTGGTCCTAACCTGGACAATGCTGTTGCCCTGTGCTCGGCTCTTGGTGTTTCTTCAGTCAGAGTTATAATAAACTTGCTGAAAGATTGGAGAGACTGCCTCTCCACAGAGGAACACTCTGCTATTGTTTTACACTGCAAAAATTCTGTGCGAGCTGCTGATGATCCTTTTCCTTTTAGTGTTTTATCTCCTGATTTTAAAGATGGCACTGATGTGTTTTTAAACTCTGAACACATTAACATTTGTCACTTTTCTGGTAAAAAAAAATGTATGGACTCTTGGTGAAAGTTCTAAATGTGAATAAATTAGAAGGTCGAGCTGATACACCATGGAGGAAATACTTGGGTTTGGGTTCAGAGGTGAGGCCTGCCTGGAGAGCACTCTATAAACCACCATTAACTAAGAAGGTCAGAGACCTGCAATGGTGAGTTTTACATGGTGCTGTGGCTGCAAATGCTTTTATCTCTATTTTAAACCCAAATGTTGTTGAGGTGTGTCCATTTTGTCCTCAGAAAGAGACTGTGTTCCATTGTTTTCTGAACTGTAACAGACTGCAATTGTTTGTTTTTTGGGGGAAGCTGTTTTATCTGTTTGGAGAAGTCTTTTCCCTGCAGATTTTTATCTTGGGTTTTCCATATAGACAGAGAAGCAAGAAAAAAAGTGAACTTTTAAATTTCATCCTGGGTCAAGCTAAAATGGCTATTTATGTTAGTAGGAAAAGAAAAATTGAACAAATGCTTGGTTGTAATGTAAAAGACATGCTGGTAAGCATGATCAAGACTCGAATAATGATTGATTACAATTACTATCATGTGATGCAAAATGTTGGAACTTTTGAGGCTATGTGGTGCTTTAAGCACATCCTGTGTTGTGTTAAGGAGGGGAAAATTACCTATGGTGTGGTTCTGATGTAAGAAGCAAGTTTTTGTTTTAGTTTTCTTGGTTTAGTTACTTGTGTCTTTGATTTCTTTTCAGTGACTTAATTTACTTTTCGTTGCTTCTTTTAGTTGGAGTGTTTTTCTGTTGAACTTGTGACAATAAAGGTGTGTTGAAAAATAAAAAAAAATATCTCTCTCTCTCTCTCTCGCTCTCTCTCTCTCTTTCTCTCTCTCTCTCTCTCTCTCTCTCTCTCTCTCTCTTTAGCATCCCAAATCAGGAGGTAGCAGCGGCTATGGCAGCTTGAAAACTCCTCCTGTCCACAGCAAACCGTCCTGCTTGTGCTATTGTCTTCCCCAGCCACTCCTTGACACAGTCGTCCCACCGTCTCCTTGGGCATCCTCTAGATTGCTTTCCAGGCAGTGTTCCTTCCAGAACTGTTTGGCCCATACTGTTGTGCCTCTTCAGATGACCAAAGTATTTCAGCTTAAGTCTCATTATGTGGTTCATCAGCCAGTTATTCTCAACACCCAATTCTTCTTGGATGGATTCATTGGTTCTTCTGGCAGTCAATGGTACACACAAAATTCTCCTGTAGCACTTGTTCTCAAAAGCTGTTATTTACTTCTCATCAGATTTTTTGATTGTCCAGCTTTTGCAGCCATGGGGGACCAACGGAAAAATACACGAGTGTACTACGCACAGTTTCGTACTCTTGCCACAATCTTGCCACAATGACTGCATACTGCAAAGTTTATTCAACGCGATTGCTGCTCGCCTTTTTTTTCTTGAGATATTGTTCCATCTTTTCTCAACAAAATGCCCAGATATTCGAACTTGTCTGCTTCTTCCAGCTTTTCTCTGTTCAGGGGGATATTCAAATCTTGCGTTGCCTTGTCTTTCATTACTTTGGTCTTCTTGGTGTTTATAAAAAATCTGTGTTGTTCACTACAGTCTTTATTGTATTGCAGCATACAGGTCATGCCCTCCGGCATATTGGACATTAGGACGTCATCAGCATATCTCAGTTCTGTAAAGGTTTGACCACCAATTTTCAGACCAGTCATTCTTGTTCTGTTCGGCCTTTTCTTCTACTTCACACCAGATGTTCTCTGTTGTATATATGCTGAACAGTATTGGCGATGCAGGACAACCTTGTCGTACTCCTTTTGTAATTGGAAACCAGTCAGATTTTCCGAGATCCAGACGTACACTGCTTTCTTGCGATTGATACAGGGTAGCCAGAAGGTTAATCAGTTTTTCTGGGAAGCCCATTTCTCATAGCATTTGCTACAGGACAGCGTGTTTGACACAATCAAATGCTTTGGGATAGTCCACAAAGCAGAAATAGGCTTCTTGGTTGAATTTGCAACACTTTTCCGTGAGTAGTCTGATGTTGAAAATCTGATCTCTTGTTTCTGTTCCTCTTTGGAACCTGGCCTGTATTTGACGCTGAAAGGCTAAAATAGCCTAATCTTAAAAAACATTAGTTTAAAAGTAGAAATAGCTTAAATGGTAAAAGGCGTTCACTTATATAACGCTTTTTTACTCATCTCTGGATGGCCAAAGCACTTTACAGATCCTGCAGACATTAGCTTAAAGATGCTAAATGCAACCTTAATTCTTTGAAAAAAGCTAGGTGAAAGTCTAAAATAGCCTAATGTCAAAAAAAACAAAAACATGAGCATAAAAAAGAAGTAGCTTACTTTTTTTATTTTTTATTTAACCTTTATTTAACGAGGTAGGTCAGGTGAGAAGCAGTTTTCATTTCCAATGGCAACCTGGCCAAGATGCAGCATAAAAAGGACAAACTAAAAGAAATACATACAAAGCAATCAATACAATATCATACCACTTAAAACAGACTGTATTGTGATTGTCATGAATGGCCCCTCTGGGACAGAAAGACAGACCCACGCGCTGGACTGCAGTAGTGACATTTATTAACTGAGGCAAACAGAAAATCCAAAACTGTGCAGAGAACACAAAAAATACAAGCTAGGGTAACTTACAGGAAAAGCACTCCAGAGCCAGAATCGCTGTGAAGAAGATGAGGAGACAACACAGTAGAATCAAATCAAGACTGCTGCAGTGAGAGAATAGACTGGCAGTCCTTAAATAGCTGATAATAAGAAACAAATGAGCAGCAGGTGCAGGCAGATAAGCGGGTAGGTGACCTAATTACACAACTGCTCACAGCTGAGGTGGCTGGGGAACAGACAGTGAGCTGATAGTGGGAGTATCTGGAAAAGGAGGAATGACACAATAATAATAACAGATATAAAATACTCAGAAATAAATTAAGAGTCTGAGCTCTGTGAAAACACTGTGCTCAGATTCATGACAGAGCCCCCCCCCCTTTAAGGGGTGGATCCAGATACCCCAATGTAACACCCAAAAAAGAACCCCTTTCCCCCCCCAAGAGAAAAGGTACAGCAATAAACCACCCCAGGTGGGAGGTGGGGGAGACAGGTTAGGAGGGAGCAAAAATACGGACCCTGCTTAGGACTCGCACCTACGCTACCCCAGGCCCTTGGGCCCCCTAGGCCAAAGAACTAAACAGTTCAGGTGGCCAGCCAAAGTCCCAGGCCAGACAGATGGCGAGGTGGTATGAGTCGGGTGGCCTGCCGGAGAATATGGGCCACCCAGCCCAATGGTTCAGTCTATCAGGTGGCCGGCCAGAGTTCTTAAGCCACCAAAATGGAAGGGGTGACCCAGCAGGCGGCTTCCCCATGGGGAGGCCTGATGAAGGGAAGGAGTGCCGAGGGAAGGGGGCCACAACGGTGTCTGGAAGCGGAGGAGGAACCACGACGGTATCTGGCATTGAAGCGGGGACCACGATGGCGTTGGATTGGCCAGCAGCACCCTCGGTAGTCCCAGACAGGGATGAGGTTGCACCCGCGGTGGCTCCAGGCTAGAGTAATGCTGCACACTTAGTGGCTTCATGCTGGAGCAATGCTGCACCCGCAGTGGCTCTGGGCAGGAGCGGCGCTGCACCCTTGGTGGCTCCGGGCAGGAGCGGAGCTGCACCCTCGGTGGCTTCAGGAAGGAGCGGAGCTGCACCCTCAGTGGCTCCGGGCAAGAGCGGAGCTGCACCCTTGGTGGGCCCTGACTGGGCTAATGCTGCACCCTTGGCGGGCCCGGACTGGGCCAACTCTGCACCCTCGATGGACCTTGGCTGGGCCAATGCTGCACCCACGGTGGGCTCCGGGCTGGAGCACAGCACCCATGGCGGGCCCATACTGGAACACAGCACCCAAGTTGGCTTCAGGCTGGGGCGCAGCACCCACGAAGACTTGGGCAGAGGAGGAAGGACCCAGAAGACGGCCTCGGGCAGAGGAGGAGCTGCACCCACTGAGGTCCTGGGATGGGACAGAGCACCCGCGATGACCTCCACTGCAGGGGAAGCTGGATCTGCAGTGACCTTGGGTGGCGAGCCTGGACCCATGGAGACATCGGGTGGAGCTGGAACCTTCTCGGCAACCCTGGGGAAAGGCTCAGACAAAACAAGAGGAAAGCCAGGGTCAGGGTCACCGGCAGCGGCGGAGCCCGGCGAGGCAAGCTCAGGTGCAGTGGGCGGCTGCACCCCGCTCTCCCCCCAAGAGCAAAACAAGATCTCTCCAAGACAGATGCAAGAAACACAAAGGAGAGCACTTGTCTGAGCTCGAGCTCCACCGCCGTCCAGGACTCTGTCGATTCAGACGACGACGTCTCGGGCCCAGTCTTTTGGAGGTCCAGCTCTAACTCTGCTGCGGTGGCCTCCGCAGCAGGCATGATGGTAAATGCAGTCTCGGTGCCCCCAGGCAAAGTGACCCATGGTGGTGGCTCGTCCAATGTGGCAGCTGGGGGTCGGCTCACCACTGGCACTGGAACTAGGTCCTCCAGGGCCACGGGCTTCTCCAATGTCCGGCGGCTCAGTCCCGGGGCCGGCGGACACTCAGAGGCAAAAAGAGGAGACGCGGAGAGGGCTGGTGAGCAATTGGTAGTTGCAGCAGGCTGTGGGAACTCAGGGGACTACAAACCCTGAGCTCCACTACTGGGAATCAGGCAAGGCACATCATCAGAAAATAATGGAGAATGAAATGGAACTTGCCCGTTTTCCCAAAGCCCGACATTCCCTGCTGTAGCGGGTGAAAAGTCCTCCCTCTTTGTGGCTACGGTGAACATGGGCCCCTCGGAGGATTGTGGAGGAGCCGCCCCTGTTATCACGGAGATAGACGGAGCTGGGGAAAAAACAGAGAACCTCTCGGCAGCAGGAGAGGATGCTGAAATGGAGCAAAAAACAGCAGCTACAGGACAGGATAAAGCTGACGATCCAGCCGGAGAAGAGAGAGATGAAGGCTGTACTGCTGAGGGGGGCTTCTGCTTTGGCGTCGAGGAAATGGCTGCCAGAGAAGCGGGAGGATTCCCCCGGCAGTCCGGAGCGGGACAACGGCGTCATGGAGCTGATGGAGCAGAAATGGGTGTCGGAGCTGGCGAGCCGGGAGAGGAGGCGGACGTCTGCCGAGGAGTGCGCCTCCGCAGCGGCTTCGGTCCCACGGGAGGCAACCCCATAGTCAGCCTGGGGAATGACCACTGAAGCGCGGAGACCATGCACAGCAGCTCAGAGTATTGAGGATATCTCCACAAGCCAGGATGTGCCTTCACAATGCCCACCGCTCCATTAACGCTCCTCCAGGCCTTCTTTGGTCCAGGGGCCGCGAGATCCTCATCCACAAAACTCTGGATGAAATCTGCAGCTCTCTCCTCCTCCAGTGTCAGGGACCCCGTTGCTGATTTCTCATAAATTGGCGAAGGCCAGCACGCCGGGGACGTGATGAGCTCCAACAACAGATGAGTGAAAAAACACTAAAAGGGCAAAAACTTCACTAACTGCAGCAGCTGGGTCTTATTCTTGGCGGCAGTCTTCTGTCAGGAATGGGCCCTCCAGGGCAGAAAGACAGACCCACGCACTGGACTGCAGTAGTGACATTTATTAACTGAGGCAAACAGAAAATCCAAAACTGTGCAAAGAACACAAAAAACACAAGCTAGGGTAACTTACAGGAAAGGCACTCCAGAGCCGGAATCGTTGTGGAGGAGATGAGGAAACAACACAGTAGAATCAAATCAAGACTGCCGCAGTGAGAGAATAGACTGGCAGTCCTTAAATAGCTGATATAAGAAACAAATGAGCAGCAGGTGTGGGCAGATGAGCATGCAGGTGACCTAATTACACAGCTGCTCACATCTAAGATGGCTGGGGAACAGACAGTGACCAGATGTTGGGAGTGTCTGAAAAAGGAGGAAGGGCACTCATGTCACAGAACAAAAATATATACAGAAACTGACAAAATAATAATAACAGACATAAAATACTCAGAAATAAATTAAGAGTCTGAGCTCTGTGATAACACTGCTCTCAGTCTCATGACAGTGATATATAAAAATACAACAATCAGAGATTATTTTCCTTACCAAATTTTTAAAGATGAGAGTGGTATAAAAGAACTGAGCTTTAGTTTTTGTTGCAAATGATTCCAGCTGTCTGCAGCAGAAAACCAAAAAGATGAACGATCAAAAGTAGTACAGACTTTGGGAACAAGCAGACTAATGTAGCTGCTTGAGCGGAGGGAACGGCTAATGTATAATGTGTAATAATCAGGCTCCTCTCCTTTTGAACCAGCTGCTAATCTGGATTGGGGAGTCAGACTCGATCTCTGTTTTTAAGAATAGGGTTAAAACCTTCCTTTTTGACATAGTCTATAGTTAAGGTTGGATCAGGTGACCCTGAACCCTCCCTTAGTTATGCTGCTCATAGGTTTAGACAGCCGGGGGACCTCCAACAGTACACTGGGCTTCACTCCTTTCTTCACTCTCAATGAAATATTTTCGCTGGTCATTAACGTCTGTTTGTTCTGTCCCATAGATTGAGTCCCCATTGTGCCGTTTGCTATCTACATGTCTGTTCTTTTCTTCTTCTTCTTCTCTATCCCCTCACCCGCAGCCAGTCGCAGCAGATGACTGCCCCTCCCTGAGCCTGGTTCTGCTGGAGGATTCTTCCTGCTAAAAGGGAGTTTTTCCTCTCCACCAACATCAAGTGCAGCTCACAGGGGCTCACCTGATTGCTGGGGTCTTTCTGCAATTGTGGGGTTTTCCCCTATATTTTGACAGTGCTATGAGATGACTGTTGTTGTAAAATGGCACAATATAAATAAAGTTGAATTGAAATGAATGTTATGGAAACTGAGCAATGACTGAAGATATGACAGTTTTGCCAATTAAGATGTTAATGTTGCCGCAAGTTAGCTTAAAGATGCTAAATTTAAGCTTATAACCGAAAAAAATGCTAGCATGCCAAAATATCCCAGTCGTTAAAAAACATTAGTGTTATATATTAATTATGGTTGTAATTATTATTATTGTGTGTCACGGGTGACGGCTACGCCTTTCCGGTTCCACCGCCACCCAAGGTATAAAAGGCCTACCCGGAAGAGGCACAGTCTCTTTACGACCAGCACCTCTGTCTGTACGGGAGCACCTTCGTTTAGTGTGAGTCTGTTTAATAAAGTTCCGTTTGACTGCATCTTCAGCCTCATTATTGGAGTACTGGTTATGGACATAACATCTGGTGATGAGAATAAAGTTATGGAGAGAGAAATTTCTAGTATTCAGCCATTTTTGGAGCTCCCAGGTGAGCCTCCAGTTCCCTGGGTGAGGTGGTTTGCAGCATTCCAAAATTATTTGGTGGCATTGAACCTCGGCGAATTGGAGAAACTACGTGCAAGAGCGATACTGGTCCATAATCTCAGCATGGAAGGGCAACGTATTCTCAGCACACTGGGAGTGAGTGATAGTTTTGAGGACGTGCTTGAGCTAATGGCGCACTACTTTTGCGCTCCTGAGAACGTCATCATCCGACAGATCCAGTTCCAACAGCGACGCCAGCGGCCGGGAGAGTCAGTGCAATGGTATGTTGTGGACCTGAACCAGCTAGCTGGAGAGTGCCAATTTGGGGCTTTGGAGGAAGAAATGGTCTGCGATCAGTTAGCGGAGCACACGCTTTGTTCTGCGGCATGGTCCAGGCTCCTCATACACTCTGGTGAACTGACGAATGCAGCTGTGGAGATAGCTCAACAGTACGAAGCAGCAGATCAACTATCAAAGGACCTTGGTGAGAGAACAACACTGAGGCAGTCTGACTCACAATCAGCGGCGCTGGCTGTGGACCTGGGTAGCGATGAAGAAGATAAAGAAGACTACGCTACCGCTATTAAAATTAGGTCCACCCTGGGGTCACCCAGATGTTAGGGCTGCTGGTCCACCAGGCACTGATCCAAGGCGAGAGAGTGTCCGGCGAGGGGCAAATGCTGCGGCAAGTGTGGACTCCTACATCATTTCGCAAGGGCCTACAAAAAGTTTGAGCGAGGGGAACAGCGACACAAGACGGATTCCCTCCGCCACGACTCCTACGGTTATTCACACCGTCTCCCCAAGCACAGATGGGCGGATTTATTGTGATGTGATGCTGGATGGGGTGGAAGTGCTGTTGTTGGTGGACACAGACGCGGCAGTGTCCGCGTTAAACTGACCTACTGTGAGGAGTATGTTCCCATATTACCATGTAAGAGGACTGTCAACGCCATATTGTGGCTATGGAGGTAACAGACTAGCCATCATGGGTTCGCTGGAGCTGACAGCGAGGTACAAATTGGCTGTGGTCTCAAACATCCAGTTTGTGGTGACTATGAGGGGGTCAAATATGATGGGCTGCGATCTGTTCTACGGACTGGGCTTTACAATCACCAGCGGTACTGGAGAGGAGTGGTAGGGCCGTGGTTTGTGGGACAGACCAGTTCCATGAGTGGTGGACGATGCAGTATGGGGCTAAGATTGGCCTAGTATTCTGGGAGATGGACAGGACCAAAACCACCCAGGGCTATCGTGGGGCAGTTCCGGTGCCAGGGCCCAAGTTACCCTGGATGTGGAAACCGGGCAGCATGGTGGAACACCTGCAATGGCGGGTGGAGCTGTGAGGACAGCTCCCTCTGCTTGCAGAGTTCGGCCTGGACATACCGAGAAGCAAGGGACTGCAGTGGCTTTGCCGGCATTTAAAGTGAAAAAGAGCGGGGCAGGACCAGCTGGCACGGTGGACAGATGTGCCACACAGCAACACTGGAGGTCGAGTCAGGCTTTGCATGCAGTCGGTGGAGTGGTTTGACCCAGAGAGGAAGCCTGGTCGAGACGTCGTGGAGGTTTGAAGCCGAGTTGAGCTTCCCTGCGGGTCGCTGACGTAGTTCGACCAAGGGAGGAGGCTTGGCTAGGGGGTCCATGGCAAGAGAAAACGACGAGAGGACCAGGGATGGCTGCAGGTGGTGGCCGTCCGGGAGGACGGTTATCTTCAGATGTCCAATAGGTCGTGCAGACACCCCAACAAACTGAGACGTGCCGGTAAGGAGAAGGAGGTGTCGGGGCACCAACGTGGTTCATCTCCGGGGCGAAGCATAGAACAAGCTCTGGTTGGGACCCGCCAGACAGGTCTCCGGGGGATGGTCTCCCCTTTGAGACTGTATGGTGGCAACGGGGCAATATGTGTTGGGGTTGACCTGTTAACATGCTAATGTTTGAAATGTTAATGTGTGCACTACCGGGGCTGCGTTATTGTTGTGTTAACGTGGTATATGCAAAAAAGTGGCTTTATTCATAATTTGTATTTTCTTTTCCAGGGTGTACCCTGCCTCTCGCCCAAAGATGCTGGGATAGGCTCCAGCCCCCCCCCCCCCCCCCCGCGACACGAAAAGGATTAAGCGGAAGAAGATGAATGAATGAATGTCTTCAGGGCAGAGGCCTCAGTCCACATCCTCGCTTTGTGTTATGTGCATTATTACCTCCGCCAAGGAGGTAATGTTTTTGCCGGGGTTTGTCTGTTTGTCTGTGTTTGTCTGTTGGTTAGCAAGATAACTCAAAAACTTTTGGATGGATTTCGATGAAACTTTCAGGCGTTGTTGGAAATGGTACAAGGAAGAACTGATTAAATTTTGTAGGTGATCCGGATCACCGTCCAGAAGAAAACTGCCATTACAGCAAATGCCATTTTCGTGAATAACTACTGAACCACTAATCCTATCATTGTCAATCCAATTGCTAGTCATATGTTCTCATGGTCAAGGAATCTGAAAGCGTACACACAAACACTGTATGGGGGGAACTGTGGCCGCCATTACGGAAAATGCCATTTTCCTGAATAACTACTGAACCACTAATCATATCATTGTCTATCAAATTGCTAGTCATATGTTTTCGTTGTCAAGGAATCTGAAAATGTAAACACAAACACTGTATGGGGGGAACTGTGGCGCTTGGCGGAGGTCTGCGCTCTCTGAGAGCTTTTCTAGTTCTCTCTGAATTATTATTATTATTATTCGGTTTTGCAAATTCCTTTCTCTATTGGTTTTCTTTTTATCTCAATTATTATTATCATTACTATTATCGTCATTATGTACCGTGGCCTTGTCCCCCTGTGACTGTTGTGCATCTTCTCAATGTGATTATCTGTTCAGCCCCACCCATTCTATTTTTCTGTGATCATGCCCTGCTTTCTCCGTTTACGCCTGAGTGTACCAAACTGTTCTGTGTTATGGTGACTACCTGTGTCTATTTATGTTGGCGTCAGTCTGTGTTTCCTTATGAGTGTTATTAGTCATACGTGCATGATCAGCACGCTTCTTGTCTGCCTTGTATCCTGTCAAGTTTTTTGATTTTTTTGTTACAGCTCCTGAGCTGTTTATTATTTTGTGTTCTTTTCCGAGCTGCACCCATTTGCCCAGCTCTAAATAAATCTAACCGTGAACTTTAAGTGCTGCGTTTGAGTTCAGTCTTCCACCAACCGTGACAGGCTGCCTCATCCATCCAGGTGGATGCCCTGTAATTTCCTCTGGGATTAATAAAGTATACTGTGGAGTGTGTAAATGAAGAGGCAGCTTCATGTCAGACGATTTATTACACACTCACATCTCACAAGCACAGAACAGACTGAATGGTTACAGCAAGCACTCCTCTCTATATAACAAGGCACTTCCTCATCACAGCATGACATCTACACTACACTTCATTCAACCCCCTCTCACCCTCTTGGGCATTGTTCTCCCATGTGTATTCATTGTCTCTGTCTGAGGTGCGAAATAACCTGACTTCCATACCGCCCCCCCCCCCCAGCATCTTAGATAGAACAATAGAATTATCAGTCCACATACTGTTTCGGCTTCCGTCTCTTCCCATATCTGCTGTAACTGGGGTTTACTGCCTCCGTGGCGCTGCTGTGCCGGTGAGGGGCTGCTGGGAGTGTGTCCGACTGCGGGTCAGCCGTGGTGGTGGGGGGGGGGGGTCGCTCTGTCCGTGTGGCTGCTCTGATTAATCGTTCCCCTGGGGAGTTCTCCATGGGGGTCTTCCACGCAGAGGGGCCCTCGCCAACAGCACTTGCTCATCCGCCACTACAAAGGCGGGTTTGAGTCTGTCTATGCCAATTTTCTCCCGTCTACCCCCCAAGTCTAGCACAAAATGCTTATCCCCTGTTTCCAACACTCTGAACGGTCCATCGTAGGGTGGGCGCAATGGAGGGCGATGGGCGGTGTGTCTGACGAACACGAACTCCGCATTCTTCAAAGTTTTAGGCACGAAAGCACGCGGAAAACAGTGGTGGGCAGGTCCTGGCAGCGTGGCTGTGTTTGCGCTACGCTGCAAAAGCTGAGACGGGCAACTGTCCGGCGCGGGATTATCTGGCAGAAATTCCCCGGGCAGCCGTAGGGGCTGCGCAAAAACCAGCTCTTCCGGGGAAGCTTCCAGATCCTCTTTTGGCACGGAGCGCAACCCCAGTAAAACTCACGGCAACCTGTCCACCCAATTTGCATCCATCAGTGAAGCCCTGAGTGCTGCTTTCAGTGATCTATGAAAACGCTCGCATAACCCATTGGCCTGTGGGTTGTATGCGGTTGTGCGATGAATTGTAACACCCAGGCTGCAGGCCATCGCGGACCAGAGTTCGGAAACAAATTGATGGCCCCTGTCGGACGTAATGTCCAACGGGACTCCAAAACACGCCACCCATGCTGTTAAAAAAGCGTGTGCTACGTCTGCGGACGTGGTTGCCGCCAGTGGGACTGCTTCTGGCCACCGCGTGGTGCGGTCCATCACTGTCAGGAGGTGCGTGCACTCCTGTGATGGCGGGAGGGGGCCCACGAGGTCCACGTGAACGTGGTCGAACTTCTTAGCCGGTACCCAAAACGGCTCCAAGGGAGCCTTCGTGTATCTGTGTACCTTGGCTCACTGGCACGTCACGCAGGCTGCAGCCCACTCTTTTACTTGTTTGTGTAGGCTCGGCCACACAAACTTCTCTCCCACCATTTTGACCAACGCGCACACTCCTGGGTGCGCCAGAGTGTAAACCGACTCAAACACGCGGCGGCGCCACACGACCGGGACCACCGGAAGCGGGCGTCCCGTGGAGACATCGCAGATTAGGGGGGGCACGCTGTCTTGCAGCACCCTGCTCTCCAGCCTTAACCCTGTTGGTCCAGACTGGAGCGCGCGCACGTCTGCATCGCTAATCTGCTCCGCGGCCATGGCTGCGTAATCTATCCCCACATAGACCGGGGCCACCATGGCGCGCAAAAGGCAGTCCGCCACCACATTCAGTTTACCCGACACATGCTGAATATCGGTAGTAAACTCTGAGATCGCGGCCAACTGTCTCTGCTGCCGGCCCGACTACGGCTCTGAAACCTTGGCCATCGCGAACGTTAGTGGCTTGTGATCCACGAACGTGGTGAAGCTGCGCCCTTCCAGCCAGAACTGGAAGTGGCGTATGGCCAGGTGGAGAGCTAGCAACTCCCTGTCGAACGCGTTGTATTTATGTTCGCTGTCGTGCAAAGATCTGCTGAAAAAAGCGAGCGGCTGCCAAGCCCCGGTGATGCACTGCTCTACAACAGCCCCTATGGCCACGTCTGAAGCGTCGGTGGTGAGCGCAATCCGGGCCGCCGGGTCTGGATGCGCCAGCAGTGCGGCATTTGCCAGGGCTGCTTTAACCTCCGAGAACGCCCCCTCTCACTCCGGGGTCCATTCGACCCTATCCGCGGGTTTCTGTCTCTTGAGCGCAGCGGCGTACAATGGTTGCATGAGCTGCGCCGCGCAGGGAAGGAAACGGTTATAAAAGTTCACCATCCCCAAAAATTCCTCCAGCGCCCTGACCGTCTGAGGCCGGGGAAAATCAGCCACGGCGCGCATTTTGTCCGGCAGCGGGATCGCTCCTTCTGGAGAGACGCAGTGCCCCAAAAAATCAATCTCTGTCACTCCGAACTGGCATTTCGCCGGGTTGATTATTAACCCATGCTCCTCCAACCTCCGGAAAACCGTCTTGAGGTGGGTGTCATGTTCATCTTTGGACGCACTGGCTACCAGGATATCGTCCAGGTAGACGAACACGAACGGGAGATCGCGCAGCACTGCATCCATCATGCGCTGGAACGTCTGTGCCGCACCTTTCAACCCGAATGGCATGCGCAGGAACTCGAATAAACCGAACAGAGTTATTACCGCTGTTTTGGGTACATCCTCAGCGCACACTGGGACTTGGTGGTAACCGCGGACCAGGTCTATTTTGGAAAAAATGCGTGCTCCGGCGAGGTGGACGGAAAAATCCTGTATGTGGGGAATCGGGTAGCGGACGTGTGCTGTGGCGTTGTTCAACCTGCGGAAATCACCGCACGGTCACCACGATCCCTCAGCCTTACGGACCATGTGTAGCGGGGATGCCCATGGGCTGTTCGAAAGCCTGATGATGCCCAACCTTTCCAGGTTGGCGAACTCCTCATGCGCTATGGCCAGTTTAGCTGCATCCAAGCGCCGAGGTCTTGCAAAAACGGGCTGCCCGGTGGTGGTGATAAAGTGCGCCACCCCGTGTTTAGCGATGGCCACCGGAAACGTAGGGACCGTGAGTGCTGGGAACTGGGTGAGCAGTGCATGGAACTTACCGCCTGGAGCTGTGACGTTGGCTTGTGCTGTTGGCTGGGTCACTCAAGCTATACAGGGGAGAGAGTCAAAGGACAGTGCATTAACCAGGCGCCTATTAGCAACATCAACCAGTAAACCATGTGCACACAGAAAATCAGCCTCCAGGATATGGTAATTCAGTGCTGCTACGACAAAAGTCCACTCGTATGTACGGCCGTGTAGAAATAAGATCAGTGTCCTCTCACCAAAGGTCTTAATTTCTGAGCCGTTTGCTGCCAACATCACGGGGCCGCTAGGTCCTGCCAGCCGGTCGGCGTAAGTCGGCTCTGGTGTCCACGAGGAAACGCCTCCCCGAGCACGCGTCCGTCAAGTAGAGCAGCTTGTTCTCTTCACCGAGGGTTGCAGCTGCTACCGACTGCCGGCCTCGGCGTTTTCCCGAGCGCTTGAACTGGCACGGTGGTGCACATCTGCGTGCATTCTCTCCGAAGCGGCGGTGGTAGAAACAGAGCGTGTCTCTCTGGCACTCCTTGGCCCCCGCTGCTGCTACCATCGGTGGCTCCTCGCATCCTCTGGTCGTCACGCTTGCCTCCGCTGCTGCCGCATTGACTGTGATCGCCCTGGTGGTGAGGATGATCCGGTCCACCTCCTGGGCTAGCGCATGGTAGTCACACGCGGCCAGCAGCGGCGAATTGGCCAGAACCGCTCTCGCCACTGTTGGAAGGTTCCGGAGGAAAAGGTGGGCAAACAGAAAGTGCCCGTCGTCCATGCCCATTAACGCCAGCATCTTCTCCATCAGGTCTACGGCCGACCCATCTCCTAACTCGGTCCGCCCCAGGAGCCTCTCCGCTCTCTCACATTCCGAGAGCATGTAGCGCCGGGTGAGCGCAGCCTTGAGTGCCTCATATTTGTTGCTGGCTGGTGGCTGATCGAGCAGGCTCGCTACCAGCTAGGCTGTGTGGGAGTCCAGCGCTGCTACCACATGGTAGAACTTGGTGTCGTCTGCCGTTACTCCCTGGAGGGCGAACTGGGCCTCGGTGTGGTGGAACCAAGAGCGCGGGTTGTGCTGCCAGAAATCCGGTAGCTTGACTGAAACTGCACACGCGTGGCTGGGGGTTCCAGTCCGGGCTGTCTGTGGAATGGCTGCTGCGTCTCTGGGGCTTCCCGACCGGGCCGGCTCCGGGGTTCTTGCCTCGTGTTCCACAATATGTCTTGGGTCACCAGTGTGGAGTGTGTAAATGAAGAGGCAGATTCATGTCAGACGATTTATTACACAATCACATCTCACAAGCACAGAACAGACTGAATGGTTACAGCAAGCTCTCCTGTCTATATAACAAGGCACTTCCTCATACACAGCATGATATTTACACTACACTTCATTCAACCCCCTCTCACCCTCTTGGGCATTGTTCTCCCATGTGTATTCATTGTCTCTGTCTGAGATGCGAAATAACCTGACTTCCATACCACAAAAAAAACCCTGTTAGCATATAAGCTTAACCTCCTAGGACCTGGCATCCACATATGCAATTAAAAAATGCATGCCATGCAAGAGTTCGGGTCTTAGGAGTGACACTCCGGCAAAAATCAAGCTTTTTCTGTTGAGTTTTTTTTTGTGACTTACAAGATATATCAAGCGTGAAACCACTCAAACATCTCATATCTCTGTTTTTTTGCTATAAAGTTTCACTTAAGCTCCACCCCCTGAAACAGATGACTTTGGACAGTGTTTCTAGCTACATAAGTATTTCTGCTTAGCCTGATTGGTTTTAACATTAGCACTGAGACCCCTACTTAACTCTGTTGGGGGAAGAGGGAGGCACCAAGGAGCAAGCAGAAGCTCAGCTTTTTACAAGTTTGGAAAGATGGCAGATTATGCGTGTTCGTTTTTTAGCTGTATGAGCAAGAAATCCATCCATCTTCTTCCGCTTAATCCTTTTCGGGTCGTGAGGGGGCTGGAGCCTATCCCAGCATCTTTGGGTGAGAGACAGGGTACACCCTGGACAGATCGCCAGTCCATTGCAGGGCCAACACAGAGAGAAAGACAACCATTCACTCTCACAGTCATACCTAAGGACAATTTAGAATCCCCAGTTTGATGCTAATTAACCTAACTTGCGTGTTTTTGGCATGTGGGAGGAAATCGGAGAAATCCTGGAGTAAACCCACATAGACACGGGGAGAACATGTAAACTCCACACAGATCACTGTTGGTCGGGGGCTGGGATCGAACCCAGGATCCCCGGGCCAAGGGTAAGTTGCTGTGCTGCGGCAGTGCTAACCACTCCGTCACTGCGCTGCCCTAGCAAGAAATCCTCTTCTTTTAAATTACATGTCTTACCCACAAACATGAAAATACGACAGCAATGATTAATTTTATTTGGAAAAGCCTCAGTGTCCCTGCTAAAATACCAGAGAGGACACAGGTTGACAGCCTGCATTACCCTACATGCCGGGGGAGACGGCCCTGGTGTGCGTGGTGCAACGGTTCGGGCGAGTATTGTAGGTGAACCTGTGGAAAGATCATTCTTAGTGGAGCGGAGAGTCGCTGCACGGCTGGAGGGCTCCTCTCACCTCACAGGGAGCACCTGCTGGTGCGCCCGCCAGCTGGCTTACCTCCTTCAGAGCATTCTCCCCAGCTCGCTCCAAAGGAGTCTGGGGAGACCTGGGAAGAGTGAGCTCTCGCCAGCCTCCAGCGAGGCAATCAGTGGTGAGTGGGTGACCAGCGACCACTCCTTTGAGGGAAGAGGGAGGAGCCAAGGAGAGGATTTTAACATTTTGTTGTGAATTTACAATTATACTCTCACCAATTTGTGACAATTTCTTCTTTGAACTGTTATTCTGACAAACTCCACACAAGTCGTTTTATGTTGTATATTGAGTTCACGACCTTTTTTTTTAGTCATTAGACCTTCTTTTTCTAATAGGTACATTTCAGAATCCATCCATCCATCCATCTTCTACCACTTCATCCTTTTGGGTCGTGGGGGGGCTAGAGCCTATCCCAGCATCTTTGGGCGAGAGGCAGGGTACACCCTGGACGGATCGGCAGTCCATCGCAGGGCCAACTCAGAGAGACAGACAACCATTCACTCTCACATCCACACCTAAGGACAATTTAGAATACCCAGTTGATGCAGTTGATGCCAGTTAACCTAACCTGCATGTCTTTGGCATGTGGGAGGAAACCGGAGTACCCGGAGTAAACCCACGCAGACACGGGGAGAACATGCAAATTCCACACAGAAGGGTCTGGGGGTGGGATTGAACCCACGATGGTCAAGGGTGGAATCGATCCCATGAACTTCTTGCTGTGCTGCCACTGTGCTAACCACTGCACCACTGTGTTGCCCTCATTTCAGAATCATGTTGGGAATATCTACTGTAAAGCACTATCTTATTATAATGCAAGAAATCTGTGTGTGTGTGTGTGTGTGTGTGTGTGTGTGTGTGTGTGTGTGTGTGTGTGTGTGTGTGTGTGTGTGTGTGTGTGTTCCGCATGTATCTCCCGAACCGTTCATCAGACTGGTCTCCGATTTTATACGTGCTTTACTGAGGTTATGAGGGTCTGCATCCCCGAATTTTAGCTTCCCCGGATATGCGGAAGTTTAGGAGGGGAACTCTTTAATGAATGTCCATAGGGGAGCTGTAGATGTCATAGTCACCATGGTTACTGTGATGTCATAGATCAAAGGCAGGCATCACCGTGGTTACTGTTGCCAGGTAGACACATCATCAAAGATCAAAGGCAGGCATCACTGAACGAGTGGTGACGTCAAAGATCAAAGGCAGGTTTCACCATAGTTACTGTTGCCATGGTAACAGTAACTTCTATGGGCATGCAGAAATACTTGCTTATACTTGGTTTCTACAGGCATGCACAGGTATGCACTAGCATAACATTTTGAAAAAAGAATATATAAAAGCTACACAGTGGGGGAAATGTTTTGCCAGTGAAGGTGTCTGAGGTTTAAATCCATTAATTTGCAGCACTTCTGTCTCTATGATGAGTCTTTTTATTTGAAGATGAGGATGACTTACATTGCCCCATTAAAGAGTTAAGTTTGTCATTATGGGGAAAAGTACAATTTTGTAAACAAGCTACTTCAGTACAGGCAGTAACTGTAAGTGGTTACTATACTATGCTTGTACACTTGATAGGGATGGGGAATGTCAGGTTAACAAAAGGGATGGCCTCCCCCCTCATCCTCCCTCAAATCACTTACTGTTTATAGAGCAGATTTATCCAGATTATCTGGTTGATTTTTTGTTTTTGTCTTGCCAGTCTCTGTTCATCAGCTGATAGATAATCAGTTGAATACTCATTCTGCATGCTGTATCCTATAGGTTCATGATTTAAACTGAACATGTGAAAAATAACTAAAGCTGTTCCACATCATCTTCTATGACAGGTGAATAATACAGTGTTTTGACAACTCTGTTTGTCAAAATGACAGATAATGGGAGGATATAGAATAACCTCTGCATGGGAGCAATAGTGAGCTCTCAGCTGATGTTCTGATGAACAGGTTTTAATATTCAGATGAAGAGCTCATTTCATGTCAACTGTAGTGTTTCTGATTGCTGTGCATAGCCTTTGAGAAGCTGTTACTCTCCACTCTCAGCCGAAGGTACTGTGTAACAATTCATTTAAAACCTGGTGCATGCCATGATTTTGCTGTTTCATTTTCAAAAGAAATGTTTCCTTTTGTTGTACTGTGAGGGTTCTTTTATTTTTGATAGTACTTTGAGGGTTGTCTGGTGTCCGTCCCTTAAGAGGGGGCTACTGTAATGGTCTGGACAAGGTCAGAACCTGGCCATGCCTTATGCTCTTGTTTGGACTCATTATTAGCAGTAGTATGTCCTTTTTTGCCTTCAGTTATATTCAACCTTAGTTATGCCTTATACTTTGTTTGGTCATGGTTGTTCTGTCTTGCTCATCATCTTGTGTTTACTTATTGTGATTATGCTCTCAGATTTTTTCTGCTTCTCCGTTATTGGTTCTTGTCCTGCTAATTTGCCACAGCTGTCCTTTGTTCTCCTAATCACTGTCTCCCCTATACAGTATGTGTTGACCGTGGGCCCTAATCCCAGTGGCATCCTTGTGTTACCACCATGTAGTCTGTATCACATTTGGAATTACTATTATGTTTCCACTTCAGTTGTTTGTGTTTTCTAGCCCACGAGTAGAGCCTCCTGTTTTCTGTTAATAAATCTGCAACACAGTTCCGCATTTGGGTTCTGAATTCTGCCCTGGAGGGGCCAATCTTGACAAAAAGGACAAGGATGCTGTCAGATTTTTGTGGTTTACAGGCACTCCAACTGAAGAGAAGGATGAGAGAATGCACATACTGAGAATGACCTGGGTGGTCTTTGGCGGTTCTCCAAGTCCATTCTTACTCGCAGGTACTATGAGAAAACATCTGAAACAATATGAGCCAGAGCAAGTTGTAGAAACCAGCAGAACCTCAGTTTACATGGATGACTTTATTGCAAGCTCAAGGGAAGCATCAGAAGCTCATTCAGTGACAACAGCAAAAGGGATCATGGTCGCTGCAGGTTTGGATCTCTGCAAGTGGATAACAAACTCTCTGGAGATAAAGGAGAAATGGCAGGCAAGTTTGATGGACTGTTCTCTACAGCCGGAGGTACATGGATCAGTACTGAAGGTTTTGGGCTTAGTGTGGAGACCAGCAACTGATGACTTTTTGTTTGACCTCAGGGGTTTGCTTGCAATTCTGAACGAAAAGGAGAACACAAAGAGAAGTGTTTTGCAATCAGCTGTTCGCATTTTTGACCTTCTAGGATTCTTGACCCTTTCACGATCCGGATAAAGTGCCTGTTTCAAGAAATGTGGGAGAGGGTGCTCAGTTGGGATGAGGAACTGCTACCTGATATGATAAAAAAAATGGAGGCAGTGGTGTTCAGAACTCCCTCAACTACATCAACTGTCTATACCATGATGGAATAGGACAGATTTGCCATCTCAAAACTATCATACTTTAAAGTTACACCTCTTCCGTGATGCAAGTGAAAGGGCTTACAGTGCAGTTGCATATCTGCAGGGGGGGGAAAAAAGGATGGAGAAATGACCACAACCCTAGTTGCATCCAAATCCAGAGTGGCTCCAATAAAGAGGATGACACTGCCTCGTCTGGAGTTGATGGGGGCTGTGATAGGAGCCAGGCTAGGGAGCACCCTTATAAAATCACTGCAAACAGAGCAGAAACAGCTTAAACTGTGGACAGACTCAGTGATAGTACTACACTGGATATGCAGTTTGGCTCAGAAATGGAAACAGAGTCATGGAAATTCAATCCCTGACAGATGGTCATGGTCACATTGCCAAGGAAAAATGAACCCAGCAGACCTTCGTACCAGAGGTTTAAGTGTGCAGGATCTAAGGAAGAGTACACTGTGGTGGAATGGACCAAGTTGTGATAATCGGGTGAGCGCACTCCCCCTCCCTTTCTGTGGGAGGTTCTTCATTCAGTTCCCGGCTCCGCTGATCATCATCACACCTGCATGAGTGGACGCACCTGCTGCCTCTTCACTGCCAGCGCTTAAAAGGATGTGCTTGTGAACACGTCGGCCCTGGCTCGTTGGGTATTGCTGCCTGAATTTAAGGTTTAATATTGACTCGTGAGGAACTCAGCCTAATCTCTCCTTTCCTCTTCTCTCCCCAGGTTGCTGCCATCTCTGTGGTGCGTCTCCGGGATTGCTGTGAGCTCACTTGCCGCTTCATCCTCATTTCTCCGGACTGCTACTTCCAGCCGGTCAGACTCCACCCTGCTCCTACCTCGCCACGTTCCCGGCCAGCTCTGTCTTGCTGGCTCATCTCCCCCGTGCTGAGTTCCTCTGCTGGGCTCTACGTTTGTCTGCAGTAAATAAAAAAAACCCTGTTCAGTTATTTTGTCCCCTGTCTTATTCTCTCCTCTAACCAGCTCTGAGCTGTCTCTCTTCACAGGCTGTGTCTCCCTGCATGCTCCGCTTTTCCTTACTTTTGCCAGCTGTTCAATAAAGTTGTGTTAAATGTTTCAATTTGGTGTCTAAGTGTCTTCTCTGGTGTAGCTGCTTTGCACATGAGCATCACTTTTAACAGTCATGACAGAACGAGCCAGCCATGACTGAAGCTCAGCAGGTGCTGCAGCAGCAGAACACTCCACTCTTTATCGGTTAGATGCTACTGAGCGGCAGGTGGCCGTTCTAACCGAGCAATTGCAAACTATTACTCAGCAGCTGACCACAGTTACCGACCACCTTTGTCAGATGTCTCGCCCGGGCCCTTTCTCTCCGCCTATCACCCCAGTGGCTGCTACCATTCGCCACACCACTTCTGTGCCTTCACCTGCCCCGTACGTGGGGGAGGTGAGGGATGCAAGGGGTTTTTGCTTCATGTTCACCTCTATCTGCTACAGGTGGGTGGGGAGTACCCGGACGACACTTCAAAAATCCATTTTATGACCCTCCTGTTCCGAAACGCTCCGGCAGGGGAATCGGTCTGTGGCCGATTTCTCTGTGGAGTTCCGGGTCGCCGCGGCAGACTCCAGGTGGAACAATGTTGCCTTATGCAGCGCCTTCCTCCTGGGTCTAAATGCCAACACCTGTGATGATCTGGTGGTTCATGCGACCCCATCTTCTCTGGATGAGCTTATCGATCAAGCTGTCAGTTTGGACAACCGGTACCGCGAGCGTGCGAAGGAGCAAAAGGCCTTCTCTGGTCCGCTCGTCTCGCGTACACCACCTCTGGCTACCAGCACAGCTAAGCCTGACACTGCCTCCAAAGCTATGGTGTTAGGCCAAGCCCATCTGACTTCAGAGGAGCACCAGCGATGGAGGAAAGCCGGTGCATATATGTACTGCGGCTCTCTTGAGCATAAATTGTTTACCTGCCCATTTAAACCAAAAGATGTAGCCCGTCAGTAGCTGTGGGGTCTGGCGGGCGGAGATTCCAGTAATCCCCCAGGTAACTTCTTTATCCCAGTTCTTATCTAGTTACCAGGGCCCGAGAGAAAGGTCTCGGCATTAATTGATTCGGGGGCGGAGCAGAATTTTATTTCGTTGTAACTCGTGTGGGAGATAGACATACCCACTATCAAATTGGTCATTGGCCAGCACGGTGGTGCAGTGGTTAGCACTGTTGCCTAACAGCTAGAAGGTTCCAGGTTTGAATCCCCAGGCTGGCAGGGGTAGGAACCTTTCTGTGTGGAGTTTGCATGTTCTCCCTGTGCTGCGTGGGTTTACTCTGGGGTCTCTGGTTTCCTCCCACAACCCAAAGACATGCATGTTAAGTTAATTGGTTGTTCTAAATTGTCCCTAGATATCTGTCTCCTATAGGCCCTTAGAATAGAGGGTTAGTACTAGTGAAGCACTTTGAGTGGTCTTTGAGACTAGAAAAGTGCTATATAAGTATAGGTCCTTATCCCTTATCCCTTATCCCTAATTGCTAGCTGCATTAAACGTGGCGGCACTATCCGGTTGTAGCCTAGCTTCCATCACCGAACGTACGAAGCCGGTCTCAATTAACAACTAGAAAAGCACTCGGAGAGCGCAGACCTCCGCCAAGCGGCACAGTTCCCCCCATAGAGTGTTTGTGTGTACGTTTTCAGATTCCCTGAGCATGAAAAGATATGACTAGCAATTGGATTCACAATGATTATTTGTTTATTTGACATGGACAGTGCAATAAACAGACAATTAATGAATGACAATCAATGTGATAGTGAGAGGATTAGTGGTTCAGTAGTGTAAAATGGGGCTATAAGGGACGGCGGGTTAATAAGGGACACTTTTGTGGGAAATGTTTTAAATGTAATTCTGCTTTTTTTATTTTGAGCAGGACGCTGAGTTGTGTTGTTATTGTCAAATATCCATGAATCCTTCATCAAATCTAGGCGGAAGCAAAATTAAAAAAGCAGAATTACAATTAGAAAAGTGTCCCATATTACCCCGCCGTCCCTTATAGCCCCGTTTTACGGGAGTAAAAGCATTGCCTCCTTGGCGGAGGTAATAAACTGAAGTGTTGGTGTGTCCATCTCCTCCACTGACGGATGCAGATTGGTTAGACAGGTTGCCGTGGATTTTATATTATATTGGGGTTGCGCTCGGCGGCAAAACAGAATTTAGAGTCTTCCCCGGCAGAGAGGTCGTTTTTACGCAGCGCCTATAGCTGGGCGGGGAATTTGTGGCAAATAATGGTGCGGTGGACAGGTGGCCGTGTCAGGTTTTGCAGCGTGGCGCAAAAGCAGGCACGCTGGCGGGCCCAGGGCAGCAGTGTTTTCCGCGTGCTTTTGTGCCTAAAACGTTGAAGAACGCGGAGTTTGTGTTGGTCAGACACGACGACCAGCGCAATGTGCGCAGCGCCTATGGCTGGCACAGGCACGCTGGGGGTCCGAGGCCAGCAGTGTTTTCCGCATGCTTTTGTGGCTAAAACGTTGAAGAAGGCGGAGTTTGTGTTGGTCAGACACGACGCCCAGCGCCCCCCATTGCGCCTGCGCACATGTTGAAAATGGCCCTATGTCACAGCGTTGAAAAATGCTTTAAAAAAATTCCTGTATCCAGACGGTGAACCGGATCACCCCCAAAATTTAATCAGTTCTTCCTTGTACCATTTCCAACAACGCCTGAAAGTTTCATGCAAATCCGTCCAAGACTTTTTGAGTTATCTTGCTAACCAACAGACAAACAGACAGACAAACAGACAAACACACAAACCCTGGCAAAAACATAACCTCCTCCTGGCCTTTTCGGCCTGGCGGAGGTAATTAAGAATCAATTAAGAACAAGAATAATCCCAGGTTTCTTTTCAGCACTGTAGCCAGGCTGACAAAGAGTCAGGACTCTGTCAATCCTAGCATTCCCTTAGAGTTTACTAGTCAGGACTTTATGAACTTTTTCAACAAAAAATTTCATCTATCACAGATAAAATCAGTCAGATTCTTCCCACCATTAACTTAAATACAGTAACTACTACAACTCCTTCAATTGATATCTGTTTGGATGAGTTTACTTCAATTGACCTTTTAGAGTTAGATAAAATAATTTCCTTATCCAACCTTTCAACATGTCTTTTAGAACCTATTCCTACCAGGTTATTTAAAGAAGACTTCCCATTTATTGGTAGCTCTATTCTTCAAATAATCAATTCTTCAATAACATTAGGCCATGTACCGCAGGCTTTTAAAACTGCTGTAATTAAACACTTACTCAAAAAGCCAACGCTGTATCCAGGAGTTTTAGCTAACGATAGACCAATGTCTAATCTGCCTTTCATTTCAAAAATCTTAGAAAGAGTTGTTGCTATGCTATTATTTGACCATTTGCAGGGAAATGGTTTATTTGAAGAGTTTCAATTAGGGTATAGAATCAATCATAGTACTGAAACAGCCTTAGTGAAGGTCACTAGTGACCTCCTTATCACATCTGATAATGGACTTGTTTCTGTACATGTCCTTTTAGAGTCTAAAAGGACAAGTACAGAAACAAGTCTAAAATTTAGACCTTAGTGCAGCTTTTGAAACTATCGGTCATAATATTCTACTTGATAGATTAGAACACTATGTTGAACTTAATGGAACTTTGTTACAGTGGTTTAGATCTTATTTATCTGATAGGTTCCAGTTCGTTCATGTCAATACAGTGATCCCTCGCTACTTCGCGCTTCACCTTTCGCGCCCTCAGTGCATCGCGGATTTTTCAAAAATATTCATCAAAAATTCAAAATTGAGAAAAAATGGGCGGGCGCTAGCAGAAGGCAGGGAGACTACATTAGAACATCAGGTATCAACACGGAGAGTCCGCACAACTCAAAATCCACCTCTCTGACCACCGCTCCACTCCTCTCCGCCCACCTCTTCACCGCTCGGGAATCTCACAAGCTGATTGGCCGAGACGTTTTACCCAGCTTCTCTCCCTGCCGAGCGCCCATACCCAGCGAAGGAAGACCGCATTCATTGTTCGCTGTTCTCTTGTGCCTTTTTGTGCAAAATAGTCTTCCCGTCGAGCCACTACGCCACCTCCTGCAGCTTCTCCAGCTCTGTCGGAAGCTGCCCTCGACGATCCTGCGCCTCTAGCACCTGACGATGAGGCGTCACCTGAGGAGCAGTAAAGCTCTCATTAACCTGTGCAGTAAATCATCTTCATCTTGAGTTACGTATCTTGTTATAAGAATAAGAGTTCTAAAAACATATTTATGTACACTTTATTTACATCTACGTATGTATGTATACTTACACACACACACACGTATCATATGAGAGAGAGAGTGAGAGAATGAACGTACGTATTATTTATGGGTGACGTCATTAGGGGTGACGCTACTTCGCGGTTTTTCACTTTTCGCGGTCGGTTCTGGAACCCATTAACCGCGATAAGTGAGGGATCACTGTAATGAGTTTTCTTCCAACTCAAAGCTCAGTCATGGAGTTCCACACGGATGTGTGCTAGGCCCTACTCTTTTTAGTTTATATAAGCTTCCGTTAGGCAACATTATTAGAAAGCACTGCTTACATTTTCATTGTTATGCAGATGACACACAATTATACTTGTCAATGAAGCCAGATGATATTAATTAATTAGCCAAGTTAGAAGCCTGTCTTAAGGAAATCAAAGCTTGGATGACTTGTAGTTTCCTGCTATTAAATTCAGATAAGACTGAAGTCATTCTAGTTGGTCCAAAAAACCTTAGAAATACCTTTCCAAATCAAACTCTTAGTTTGGATGCGATTACTCTTTCTCTGAATAGTTCTGTGAGGAACCTTGGAGTTATTTTTGATCAAGATCTGTTTTTCAATTCATATATTAAATTAGTTTCTAAGACTGCCTTCTATCATTTGCGTAATATTGCCAAGATTAGGAGCATCTTGTCTCAGAGTGATGCTGAGAAACTGATCCATGCTTTTGTTAGCTCTAGATTAGATTAGTGTATCTCTTTAATATCAGGTTGTCCTAAAACATCTTTAAATAGTCTTCAGCTGATCCAAAATGCTGCAGCAAGAGCTTTAACAGGTACAAGAAAGAGAGATCACATCTCTTCAGTTTTGGCTTCCCTTCATTGGCTTCCCATAGAGTTTAGAATTAAGTCTAAAATCCTTCTTCTCACTTACAAAGCTAGAGCTTTGTAAGTAAGAAGAAGGATTTTGTTCAGAGTCTAAACAATCAGGCCTCTTTTTATTTAAAAGATCTGATACTACCCTATCATCCTAACAGAGCACTACGCTCCCAAAATGCTGGATTACTTGTAATACCTAGAATCTCCACAAGTACAATGGGAGGCAGAGCCTTCAGTTATCAAGCTCCTCTCCTTTGGAACTAGCTGCCAATCTGGATTCGGGAGTCAGACTCTATCTCTGTTTTTAAAAATAGGGTTAAAACCTTCCTTTTTGATATAGCCTACAATTAGGGAGGGATCATGTGTCTCTGAACCCTCCCTTAGTTATGCTGCTAATAGGCTTAGACAGCAGAGGGACCTCCAATAATGCACTGGGCTTCACTCTTTTCTTCACTCTCAATGAAATATTTTGCTGGTCATTAACATCTGTTTGTTCTCTCCCATAGAGTGAGTCCCCATCATGCTGTTTGCTCTCTAAATGTCTGTTCTTTTCGTCTTCTCTATCACCTCACCCCCCAGCCAGTCGCAGCAGATGACTGTCTCTGTCACGCCGCACAGCTCATCAGCGGCGCCACCTGCACGCACACCTGCACATCATCAGCGGCAAGGGATATAAGCCGTCTCGCCCTGAGCTTCGGCCTGAAGCCGTCAGACTTCCCCATGCATCGCTGTGAGTTTCTTCACCCTCAGCGGATTACTCTGGTAAGAAGACCTTACCTCCTTTTCCTTCCCAGTCTGCTCCCCTGTGCACAGGTGGATTCCCCGGCGGCGGACGACGCCTCTCCATCGCCTGTTCCTCGCTGCTGCACCGGGCTCTCCAGGTGGCTGTCTACCGGACTTTGTCCCTTGTTGTGCCAGTCATCTGTCCTCTCCAAGTAAGCTCCTCTCTCGCTCTTATATCTCCTGTGTTGGTGTGTGCCTGTCACCCTTCTCCTTGTGCTTTTCCCATAGGGTTGTCCGGCTGTATGGCCTCCTGCCTCTGTGCCCGAAGCAGACGCCGCCATCAACACATTTACATCCCGCAGACACACATTCATACACTCCTGTTGTTAATAAACTATTTGAACTACTCTGAGCCTGTGTGTGTGCGTCTCCTGAGCCGTGCGTTATGTCAGTACGGCTTCAGCAGAGCGGCTCGGCAGACGGCGGGCTCGCACACCGGTTTTCCACTCTCGAGGCTCGAGTGGATCAGATAGCTTATCAGCAACAGGTGATTTTTAATCAGTTGATAAATATAACTAACCGATTGGGCCGCTTGGACCCCCAACAGCCGTTCCCCCCGGCTCGTCAGGGTGGCGCGGCTCCTGCTGCTCCAGTGGCCGTCCAGCAGGCTCCGGGTGCACCGGTTCGGCTCACGCCCATTCCAACCCCCGCCCGCTTTAGCGGTAAGCTCGGCGGAGCGCGGGGGTTTATTATGCAGTGTGAGTCCGTTTTCCACCGGGTGCCCGGGGACTTTCCCTCAGATCATAGCCGAATTGGTTATATTGGGAATCTCCTGGAGGGGCAAGCATTAACCTGGACCTACGCCATAATGGCGAGGCCCAGTTATGCCACCCTCACATATGACCAATTCGTGAGACGCTTCCTGGAGGTCTTTGACCATTCTCTTACCGAGACGGTCCAGGTCGATCGGCTTCTCGCCCTCCAGCAGGGAAGCTGGTTGGCAGTGGACTACGCGGTCGACTTCCGGGTAGCGGCGGAGGAATTAGGCTGGGAGGAACGCTCCCTCTGTGGCCTTTTCCTCCGCAGTCTCAATGATGATCTGAGGGATGAACTGGCTGGGCGGGATATCCCTGAGACGCTAGTGGAGCTAACATCCCTAGTGATCAGTTTGGACAACAGGCTGCGCGAGCGCTCCTCAGGACGGAAGTCGTCTTCTTCTCGCCCTCGTGGAGTCTCGCCGCGCCTGTTCCAAGCTCGCCCCCTGGCGGTGCCGCCACCATCGTGCCCCGAGGAGTCGGAGCCGATGGTGACGGGCTGGACAAAGCTTTCCCCTGCGGAGAGACAGCGCCGCCGTGAGTTGGATCTCTGCATGTATTGCGGAGATGACCAACACATGGTGAAGCTTTGCCCACGGAAAGCCAGTCAGCGGGGTCCGCAAGTCACTGTGGGGGGCCTCGCGGACGTCAATCGGTTAAGTTCTCTCACTCAGTTGAAGCTGCCCATCCGTTTCTGCCACAACCCCACTGGGCATCTCACCCACGCACTGGTGGATTCGGGTGCGGAAGGCAGCTTTATTTTACAAAGCCTGGCAACCCGATTGGGCATCCGCTGTCAGGCACTCAGGAACCCTATCTCCCTGGTCAACCTCTCTCGTGCCTCCCTTGGGAGAGTTACGCACCAGACCATCCCCGTCCTGGTTATTATCTCTGGAAACCACCGGGAGGAGATCACCCTTTACGTCCTGCCCAACTCTGTGTCGCCCGTCATCCTGGGGTATCCCTGGCTACGCCTCCACAACCCTGTTCTGGATTGGAAGTCCGCCGGGGTGTCGGCATGGAGTACGTTCTGCATGGGCACCTGTCTTCAGTCCGCTGCCTGCTCTCCGTCCGCTTCTCCCCCTCCTACGGACGCTGCACCCCCGGACCTGTCCCTGGTGCCACTGGAATTTCACGACCTGGGTATGGTATTCAGCAAATCCAAGGCGATGTCTCTCCCTCCTCATCGGCCCTATGACTGCACAATCAATCTCCGCCAGGGGGCACCCTTACCTTCTGGACGACTCTACAGTCTATCGGCGCCGGAGAAGGAGACAATGAACTCATACCTTAAGGAGTCGCTGAGTGCTGGGATTATCCGCCCATCGTCATCACCTGTGGGGGCGGGATTCTTCTTTGTTGGTAAGAAGGACGGGTCCCTCCATCCTTGCATTGACTATCGTGCTCTTAATGACATAACGGAGAAGGATCGTTACACCCTGCCCCTCATGGACACCGCTTTCCACTCCCTCCAGGGGGCGACTTGGTTCACCAAGCTGGATCTACGCAGCGTATACCACCTCGTCCGGATCCGGGAGGGAGACGAGTGGAAAACAGCCTTCCATACCCCGAACGGCCACTTCGAGTACCTGGTGATGCCGTTCGGGTTGACCAACGCTCCAGCCGTCTTTCAGCGCCTCATCAACGACGTCCTCCGGGATTTCATTGGCCTTTTTGTGTTCGTCTACCTGGATGACATACTCATCTTCTCCAAGTCCAGGGACGAGCACCAGGTCCACGTGAGGCGGGTCCTCCAAAGACTGCTGGAGAACCGGTTATACGTGAAGGCCGAGAAGTGTGAATTTTACGCAAGAACAACATCCTTCCTTGGGTTCATCATCTCCCACGATCAGGTGCTTCCGGACCCAGAGAAGGTGAAGGCGGTGGTGGAATGGCCTACACCTGCATCAAGGAAGCAGGTGCAACAGTTCGTTGGGTTTGCGAACTTCTACCGCCGCTTCGTTCCAAATTTTGGCACCATCGTCGGCCCGCTGACCCGCCTCATGTCCCCTAAGGTCCCGTTCCGGTGGACCGAAGAGGCCGCAGCTGCTTTTCAGGCGCTGAAGGCAGAGTTCTCCTCCTCCCAGGTCCTTAGCCAAGTCAACCCCGCGCTGCAGTGCATCGTGGAAGTGGACGCTTCGGACACAGGAGTGGGGGCGGTTCTATCCCAGCGGTCGCCAGACGACGGTATCAAACGGCCCTGCGCCTTCTTCTCCCGGCGCTTGTCCCCGGCGGAGAGGAATTACGACGTGGGTGACAGAGAGCTCCTTGCCATCAAGCTCGCGCTACAGGAGTGGCGTCACTGGCTAGAGGGGGCGGACCTGCCGTTCATGGTCCTGACGGACCACAAGAACTTGGAGTACCTTAGATCTGCCAGGCGCCTGAACGCCCGCCGGGCGCGCTGGTCCTTGTTCTTCGCCAGGTTTCAATTTACCATCACCTTCAGGCCTGGCTCCAAGAACGGCCTGCCTGACGCCCTCTCTAGGCAATTCACCCCTGAGGAGTCGGAGGACACGGTCCACACCATCCTACCCAGGTCGTGCGTCGTGGGAACCGTCACCTGGGACATCGAGGGCAAGATCCGGAAGGCGCAGGAAGTGGAACCTGACCCTGGCGGCGGACCGGAGGGGAGGCTGTTCGTGCCATCCACGGTTCGAGGGGAGGTCATCCACTGGTTGCACACATCCAAGCTCACCTGTCACCCTGGCTCCTCCCGGATGATTGACCTCCTCCAGCGGTCCTTTTGGTGGCCGGGCCTGCGGAGGGACGCTGCCCGCTACGCCCGGGCCTGTCCAATTTGTGCCACCAACAAATCGGGTAATGCCCCTCCAGCGGGTTTGCTCCAGCCCCTGCCCGTCCCTGGCAGGCCCTGGTCGCATATCGCCCTGGACTTCATCACCGGACTCCCAATCTCGAACATCTACGACACCATCCTGACCATCGTGGACCGCTTCTCCAAGGCGGTACACTTCGTCCCCCTACGAGGTCTCCCAACTGCCCTGGAGACGGCAGACCTCCTCATCCAACACGTGGTCAGGCTGCATGGGATTCCGGTGGACGTGGTCTCGGACCAGGGGCCCCAATTTTCTTCAGAGGTTTGGAGGTCGTTCTGCAACGCCCTAGGAGCCAAGGTGAGCCTCTCCTCCGGCCATCACCCCCAATCCAACGGGCAGTGTGAGCGGACCAACCAGGAGCTGGAGGCTGCGCTCCGCTGTGTAACGGCGTCCAAACCTACGTCCTGGAGCAACCACCTCACCTGGGTTGAATACGCCCATAACACCGCTCGCTCTTCTGCTACAGGGATGTCCCCCTTTAAGGCGTCCCTGGGTTACGACCCCCCGCTGTTCCCAGCGCAGGAGAGTGAGGTAACTGTCCCCTCAGTACAGGCGCATCTCAGGCAGTTCCACTCCATCTGGGCATCAGCGCGCAATGCGCTTTTACGCACGGCGGAGCGCAACAGAGCCGTGGCGGACCGGCACAGAAGACCTGCCCCGGCGTACAGAGTTGGTCAGCAAGTCTACGTGTCGACCCAGGACGTGACTTTAAAGGGTGAGAGGAGGAAGCTGGCACAGCGCTTTATGGGTCCTTACCCCATCACCAGGATCGTCAACCCGGTGGCTGTGCGTGTAGCTATTCCCCCCTCCCTCTGCATCCATCCCACCTTCCACGTGTCCAAGGTGAAGCTGGCAGTCTCCGATCCCCTTTGCCCTCCTCCTGCTGCGCAACCCGCACCCCGGATGATTGGTGGCCATCCGGCCTGGTCCGTCTCCTCCATCCTGGACTCCCGGCGCTGGGGTCGTGGGTTGCAGTACTTGGTGGACTGGGAGGGCTATGGGCCTGAACATCGACAGTGGGTACCCTCGTCATTTGTGTTGGACCCGTCGCTCATCGCTGATTTCCACCGAGCGCACCCAGAGAAGCCATCGCCAGGAGGCGCTGCTAGAGGGGGGAGTACTGTCACGCCGCGCCGCTCATCAGCGGCGCCACCTGCACGCACACCTGCACATCATCAGCGGCGAGGGATATAAGCCGTCTTGCCCTGAGCTTCGGCCTGAAGCCGTCAGACTTCCCCATGCATCGCTGTGAGTTTCTTCACCCTCAGCGGATTACTCTGGTAAGAAGACCTTACCTCCTTTTCCTTCCCAGTCTGCTCCCCTGGGGAGCAGACTGGGAACAGGTTGTTTACTGGAGAGTCTTGGCTCCCAAAGTCTTGACTATGTCGATCATAAAACTGTCAATTAGGACATTCCTTTGCCAAAGAGTCTTGGAGAAAGGGATTAACTTCCACTTTATGGCCAATGGATAGGGTTACAGCTCTAGTTCTTGGGTGAGAGGAGCAGTCTCAAAAGCCAGACTTTTGAGATTAAAAAAAAAAAATCTTCAGCAAAGAATAATTTTATAAATTGGAACTCAAGGTCATGCTACAGTGACCCTACCAGAGGCAAATTGCCCCAGACAACATAGCTCCTGGGATCACTAGGGAACGCAAACCCCCCCACCACGATAAGGTGACGATCCATGAGGGGGACAATTTTATTAACAATACTTTATTTGTACCAATGATGACTCAGTCTCAAGAAAACCCTGTGAGCTCTTGTCTGCTTATAATCAAGGAGATGGACATGAAATCAAACAATAACTTCCATTTGTCTTTCAATAGTTTAAAAAGAAATGTCAGAATACTGTAGATTGACACATTCAGATAACTGGAGATGGGGAATTCAACATGCATCATGGGCATCATAGACTGTTATTGAATTACTGAGCATCACATGTGAATCAAACATTTGTGGAACCAAAGAAACATAGTTTAACTTGGCAATATACTGGAAATTCAAAAAAACATAAAATAGCATTGATTAAGAAAAGTGGATGCAATTTTATGAAGAAAATGATGATTAAGCTATTTTATAAAATGGAAAATTGGTGTTACTCTGAAAAGGAATGTAGATTAATGAAAAGACAAAATGCATTTGACATTCTGAAAGGAGTTTGCAAATCTTAGTTTAAAGAACTTATATCAGGAATTTTCTGAAGAATTAAGTTGAAATTGAACAATAGACCATCAGCCAAGCAGAGTCATTGCATCTCGGTGGGTAGCAGGTGGTCCATTTGAATCTTGTTCCATCCGGACTGGCGTGCTATGCACTGAAAAAGGAATTTTGCCGGGTTGTCAGATTGCTGATAATATTTGTTTATTGTTCAAAGTCCAATCAGAAAGTCAAATTGGGACAAAGACACACCACAGATCCGTTTTTTCCAGTGTATTGTTTGAATGAGTTGGTTTAAGCTTAGTAAAAATCAAACAGAATCTTAACATGGTAATTTAAAGAAAATGATAAAAATAAGAAAAAGTTAACTTTAAAGAAAAGAAAAAGAACTTTCACAGAGCATGGGAGACTCTGGGACTGTTTAAAAAAAAGGAAAGAAAAGAAATGGGAGAGCAGAAAATGCTCCCTCCAGCTTGACCAACACCCCACAACTGAAACAAAAGAAAAGGGTTTTTTTCTGAGGTGTGACAGGATCTCACTGAATTTCATTAAAACTGAGCTAGACCAATTACATGGAGCTTCATGTTCAATAGAAGTCATAAATTGCTATGCAATTATTTGACCACTTGCAGGGAAATGGTTTATTTGAAGAGTTTCAATCTGGGTTTAGAATCCATCATCAAATCAAATCAACCTTTACTGTCATGTTGATGAACATACAACTGTAGTGCAGGCAAGATGAAATTGCATTTCTCTCGGCATCCATATAAGTAAAAAGAACTTAATTTAAGACACACTCACACACCCCTTCACCCCCCACCCCAACACAGCCATTCACACATCCCTGAGACATACTTGAAAACTAACTAGAACTATAATATACAAATAATAAGATAAGATAAGATAAGATAAGATAAGCTTTTATTAGTCCCACACTGGGGAAATTCCAGGATTGCAACAGCACAGGGATAGCAAGACTCAGAGCAATGATTTAGAAGATAAGAAAATAAGAACAGTGAATATACATATGTACACATAAATATATAAATATATATATATACACAGTGCGGAGCATTGTAGCTAGATGGACTAAACAGCATAACCGTCTATTTAGTTACCCTACATGGTATGAATATGTACCCATACATATTGTCACCTTCCATAGCGACTGATATTGTCCTAGTTGTATACTGGGGGGGACCATTTGTGTAAGTCTGTTGCATCTTTTGCATTCAATACTATTAGGTCGTCACGTTTTTTTGCTATCTCTGCGAGCAGCCCTGCTTAGGTTATACAGTCTGACAGCCGTAGGTAGGAAGGACCTGCGAAACCTCTCAGTCACGCATCTAGGATGATGTAGTCGACTACTAAATGAGCTCCTCAATGCATTCAGTATGTCCTGCATAGGGTGGGACTCGGACTCCAGCAGAGATGACAGTTTAGCCACCATCCTTCTCTTTCCTGTCTCCTCCACTGGGTCAAGGTGCTGCCCCAGGACAGAGCTAGCTTTCTTGATTAGTTTGTTCAGTCTCTTCCTATCGGCTGCTGTAATGCCATTGCCCCAGCAGACCACTCCAAAAGTGATGGCTGATGCCACCACTGTGTCGTAGAATGTCTTCAAGAGCACCCCTTGTACATCAAAAGACCTGAGCCTCCTCAGTAGGAACAGCCTGCGCTGTCCCTTCTTGTAGAGTGCGTCAGTATTGTGTGACCAGTCTAGTTTATTGTTCAGATGACCACCCAGGTACTTGTAGGATGTCACCATTTCAATGTCTGTTCCCTGGATGTTCACTGGTGCTGTGAGGGGTTGTCCTTGCCTGTGGCAGTCCACCACCAGCTCCTTAGTTTTCCTCGCATTGATCTGGAGGCAGTTCCGATGGCACCAGTCCACGAAGTCCTGGATAAGTCTTCTGTACTCAGCTTCATCTCCGTTGGAGATGAGGCCAACGATCGCAAAGTCGTCAGAGAACTTCTGTAGGTGGCAGTGTGTTGTGTTGTGTGAGAAGTCTGCAGTATAAAGGGTGAACAGGAAGGGAGCCAAAACCGTTCCCTGGGGGGCCCCCGTGCTGCCGATGATCATGTCCGACACACAATCCTGGGTTCTCACAAACTGTGGCCGATTAGTGAGGTAGTCCAGGATCCATGATGACAGGTGCTGGTCCACCCCTGCGCACAGCAGCTTGTCCCTCAGGATCATCGGTTGGATGGTGTTGAATGCACTGAAGAAATCAAAGAACATGATCCTCACCGCATTCCCGGGCTTCTCCAGGTGGGACAGGGAACGGTGAAGGAGGAAGATCACTGCATCCTCCACCCCAATGCCATGCTGGTAGGCAAACTGAAGTGGATCCATCACTGGTCCCACCAGGGGGTGGAGGTGAGCAAGGAGCAATCTCTCCAGGGTCTTCATCAGGTGAGACGTCAGGGCCACTGGTCTGTAGCTGTTCAGATCTTTGGGGTGGGAAGTCTTTGGTACAGGTACCACACAAGATGTTTTCCATAACTGTGGTACCCTCCCCAGCTTCAGGCTCAGGTTGAAGATGTGCTCCATAATCCCACACAGCTGGTCTGCGCAGGACTTGAGGAGCTTCGCGCTGATGCCTTCCGGTCCCGAGGCCTTCCTCGCCTTGATCTTCCTCAGCTGCGTCCTCACCTGGGTCTTAGTGAGGGTCAGGTTGGGGGGCTGTGTGCTGGGAGTGGGGGGGTGTTGGTGGAGTGGGGTGTGGACAGCAGGTCTCGATGACTTTAGAGGCAGCAGTGGTTGGTGTGCAGTCGGGGGGGAGGGCGGTTGGTCAAACCTATTAAAAACAGGTTCAGATTGTTCGCCCACTCCCTGCCCCCCGTGGCCTGGGAGGAGGTATTCTGGAGCCCAGAGATGGTTTTGAGGTTTCTCCAGACCCCGCTGATTTCGCTCTGTTGCAGCTTGTCCTCCATCTTCTTCCTGAAGCTGTCCTTGCCTTCTCTGATCTTCCTCTTCAGCTCCCTCTGTACGGACTTCAGCATCTCCCTGTTCCCCGACCTGAAGATCCTCTTCTTCTCTCTCAGAAGTGTTTTTGTCTCAGGATTGATCCAGGGTTTGTTGTTCGAGCAACACCGTATTGTCTTGGTGGGTACGGTGTTGTCCACACAGAAGTTGATGTAGTCCATGATGGTGTGAGTGAGGCCATTGATGTCCTCTCCATGTGGATTGCAGAGCTGCTCCCAGGCAGTGGTTTCAAGACAGTCCTTTAAAGCGTCCATTGCCTCCTCCGACCATATCTTCACCGTGCGCATGACCGGAGGTTGTCTGTGTACTAGGGGTTTGTACACCAGCAGGAAATGAACCAAGTTGTGATCCGATCTCCCAAGTGGGGGGAGTGGTGATGAGGTGTACGCCTCCTTAGTGTTTGCATAGAATAAGTCCAGTGTTTTATTGTCTCTAGTGTGGCATGTGACATACTGGGTGAATGTGGGCAGAATGGAGGACAGTGAAATATGGTTGAAATCACCGGAGATGAGGAGAAGAGCATCTGGGTGTTCTGTCAGCAGCCTGCCAGTTACTGAGTGGATGACGTCACGCGCTGTCCCCGCGTTCGCCATCGGATTTGCATAAATAACAATGCAGATCACATGTGAGTATTCCCTCAGAAGATAGGTAGGCCGCATGCTAACAGCTAGAAACTCAAGGCTGCAGTGATGTTGTTTAACCGTGATATGTCCCAGTCTGCACCAGCTGTTATTGACATACATTATCATTCCTCCTCCCCTTGCCTTCCCACTGTCTGGTGTCCGGTCTGCCCGTATTGAGTGGAAACCCTCCAGTTCAATGTTAGCATCTGTTGCTAGTTCGGTTAGCCACATCTCAGTAAACAACATCAAGGTACTCTCTCTGAAGATGCTCTCATAGCGGGAGATGGCCGCTAGCTTGTTGGTCTTATTGAGTAGCGATCAGACGTTCCCCATAGTAACAGATGGAAGGACGGGTCTGTACCTTATATTTCTCGCCCGCCATCTTGCTCCAGCACGGCATCCACGTTGTTTCTGTCTTATTTCACCTGGTATGTCGAGGTCTTGCGCTAGCATCTTGGTCCGGTTAAGTGCTAGCAGCTGGTCTCTGCTGTAACGTATCCTGCTAAAATCAGTGGCTCCGTCTGCCAGTTCAGGAGACATTTGGGTGATCCGTGTGTCCGTCCGATGTATAAGGTGTACTTTCTTTCCAGATCAGAAGGATTAGCAAGAGAAGCGAGATAGTAAATAGAAATAGGAAGAAATTGATCCGCTGTTGCAAAAAGGCAGCCTACTCGTGTGGCGTCGGAAGATATACATAATGTCCATAAGGTGCAGTAGTATGTATGAAAGATTCCGACTCAACTGTTCAGCATCCTAACAGCTTGTGGAAGGAAGCTGTTAATCAGTCTGGTGGTTCTGCCTCTGATGCTCTGGAATCGTTTGCCAGATGGCACCAGTTCAGAGTGTTTATGCAGAGGGTGAGAGTGGTCTTTGACAATGCTCAGTGCCCTGTTCCTACAATGGTTCTGAAAAAGTTCTTGGACAGAGGGGAGGGAAACTCCAATTACCCTCTCAGCTCCCTTAATTATCCTCTGCAGGGCTTTTTTGTCTGACATACTGCAGCTGGAGTACCATGTTGCAATGCAGTACGTCAGAACACTCTCCACCACACCTCTGTAGAAGGTCCTGAGGATGCAGATGGGGAGAGAGGCCTGTTTGAGTTTCCTCAAGAAGTGCAGTCTCTGCTGGGCCCGCTTCCTGATCCCCAAGGAATTCTTCCTCCAGGTCAGGTCCTGCGAGATCTGCACTCCGAGGAACTTGATGTTCTCCACTCTCTTCACCAAACGGCTGCCGATGCTGAGAGGGACGCGTTCAGGCCGTGACCGCTGGAAGTCGATAATCATCTCCTTCGTTTTGTCCACATTGAACACCAGATTGTTCTCCCTGCACCAGCCCTCCAGGTCTCTAACTTTTTCCCTGTACATTGATTCCTCATCCCTCTGAATAAGTCCCACCACTGTGGTGTCGTCTGCAAACTTAATCATCTGGTTCCCCTCGTGTCTGGATACACATACAGTGGGGCAAAAAAGTATTTAGTCAGCCACCAATTGTGCAAGTTCTCCCACTTTAAAGATGAGAGAGGTCTCCAATTTTCATCATAGGTATACCTCAACTATGAGAGACAAAATGAGAAAAAAAAAATCCAGAAAATCACATTGTCTGATTTTTAAAGAATTTATTTGCAAATTATGGTGGAAAATAAGTATTTGGTTACCTACAAACAAGAAGATTTCTGGCTCTCACAGACCTCTAACTTCTTCTTTAAGAGGCTCCTCTGTCCTCCACTCATTACCTGTATTAATGGCACCTGTTTGAACTCATTATCAGTATAAAAGACACCTGTCCACAACCTCAAACAGTCAGATTCCAAACTCCACTATGGCCAAGACCAAAGAGCTGTCAAAGGACACCAGAAACAAAATTGTAGACCTGCACCAGGCTGAGAAGACTGAATCTGCAATAGGTAAGCAGCTTGGTGTGAAAAAAATCAACTGTGGGAGCAATTATTAGAAAATGGAAGGCATACAAGACCACTGATAATCTCCCTTGATCTGGGGCTCCACGCAAGATCTCACCCCATGGAGTCAAAATGATCACGAGAACGGTGAGCAAAAATTCCAGAACCACACGGGGGGACCTAGTGAATGACCTGCAGAGAGCTGGGACCAGAGTAACAAAGGCTACCATCAGTAACACACTACGCCGCCAGGGACTCAAATCCTGCAGTGCCAGACGTGTCCCCCTGCTTAAGCCAGTACACGTCCAGGCCCGTCTGAAGTTTGCTAGAGAGCATTTGAATGATCCAGAAGAGGATTGGGAGAATGTCATACGGTCAGATGAAACCAAAATAGAACTTTTTGGTAAAAACTCAACTTGTCGTGTTTGGAGGAGAAAGAACACCATACCTACTGTGAAGCATGGGGGTGGAAACATCGTGCTTTGGGGCTGTTTTTCTGCAAAGGGACCAGGACGACTGATCTGTGTAAAGGAAAGAATGAATGGGGCCATGTATCGTGAGATTTTGAGTGAAAACCTCCTTCCATCAGCAAGGGCATTGAAGATGAAACATGGCTGGGTCTTTCAGCATGACAATGATCCCAAACATACCGCCCAGGCAACAAAGGAGTAGCTTCGTAAGAAGCATTTCAAGGTCCTGGAGTGGCCTAGCCAGTCTCCAGATCTCAACCCCATAGAAAATCTTTGGAGGGAGTTGAAAGTCCGTGTTGCCCAGCAACAGCCCCAAAACATCACTGCTCTAGAGGAGATCTGCATGGAGGAATGAGCCAAAATACCAGCAACAGTGTGTGAAAACCTTGTGAAGACTTACAGAAAACGTTTGACCTCTGTCATTGCCAACAAAGGGTATATAACAAAGTGTTGAGATGAACTTTTGTTATTGACCAAATACTTATTTTTCACCATAATTTACAAATAAATTCTTTAAAAATCAGACAATGTGATTTTCTGGATTTTTTTTTCCCTCATTTTGTCTCTCATAGTTGAGGTATACCTATGATGAAAATTGGAGACCTCTCTCATCTTTTAAGTGGGAGAACGTGCACAATTGGTGGCTGACTAAATACTTTTTTACCCCACTGTATGTTAGAAGTGTAAACAACAGTGGACTGAGTATGCAGCCTTGAGGGGATCCGGTGCTCAGCGTGATAGAGATGGAGATGTTGTTTCCAACACGGACAGACTGAGGTCTCTCGGTCAGCAAGTACAGGATCCAGAGACATGTGGCAGTGTTCGGACCGAGAAGGAGTAATTTCCCCATCAGTCACTGGGGAATAATGGTGTTGAATGCTGAACTGAAATCAATGCACAGGAGTCTGGCGTAGGTGTCTTTCTGATCCAGGTGGGTGATGACAGAGTGCAGGGTGGTGACTATAGCATCCTCAGTGGAGTGGTTTGAACGATATGCAAACTAGAGCGGGTCATGTGATGCAGGGAGGCAGGCTGTGATGTGTGGTTTGACAAGCCGTTCAAAACACTTCATCACAATTGGTGTCAGTGCAACAGGACGACAGACATTCAGACAGGACACAACTGGTTTCTTTGCCACCGGTACTATGGTAGAGGTCTTAAAGCATCTGGGAACGATGGCCTGACTCAGGAAGATGTTATAAACTCCAACTCGCCAACTCACTTGCGCAGACTCGGAGTACACGTCCCGAGATGTTGTCCGGACCTGCAGCTTTACGTGGGTTGACCCTGATTAGGGTCCTCCATGTGTCCGCTGCGTTGATGATGATAGCTGGCCCAACAGATGGTGGAGATGGGCCAGCCCTCCTTCTGATTGTCGGGTTTGATGCTTCGAAACGTGCAAAGAAATTGTTGAGCCTGTCTGGAAGCGAAGCGTCGTCGTCATCGACCCCCTGCCTAGACTTATAATCCATCAGCGCCCGAACTCCCTGCCACATCTGTTTGGTGTTCCTTGTGTCACAGAGGTGTCCCTGGATTTTCTCCGCATAGGTGCGCTTCGCCGTCTTAATTCCCTTTGAGAGCGCAGACCTGGCTGAGTGGAGGGCAATCCTGTCCTTCGCTCTGAAGGCTGCATCTCTGGCTGTGAGCAGCGAGCGCACCTCTGCCGTCATCCAGGGTTTATAGTTGCCCCGTGCAATGATAGTCTTCACTGTAGTGACATCCCCTGTGCACTTTGCGATGTAGCTGGCAACTGTTTCAGCATACTCCTCCACATCTGTCCTGTCTCCCTGGGAGGCTGCTATTTTGAAGACCTCCCAGTCTGTGTGCAGAAAACAGTCCTTAAGTGCCGAGGCTGCACCCTCTCACCAAATCCTGATTTGTTTCTCTACTGGCCTGCTGCGCTTCAGTAAAGGTTTGTAGGCAGGCACCAGCATCACGGATAGGTGGTCAGAATGGCCGAGGTGGGGGCGAGATGGTTCGCACTGCGGCAGCACAGCAACTCACCCTTGGCCGGGGGATCCTGGGTTCGATCCCAGCCCACGACCAACAGTGATCTGTGTGGAGTTTGCATGTTCTCCCCGTGTCTGAGTGGGTTTACTCCAGGATTTCTCCGGTTTCCTCCCACATCCCCAAAACATGCAAGTTAGGTTAATTGGCATCAAACTGGGGATTCTAAATTGTCCTTAGGTATGACTGTGAGAGTGAATGGATGTCTCTCTCTCTGTGTTGGCCCTGCGATGGACTGGCGATCTGTCCAGGGTGTACCCTGCCTCTCGCCCAAAGATGCTGGGATAGGCTCCAGCCCCCCTGCGACCCAAAAAGGATTAAGCGGAAGATGAATGAATAAACCAGACTAAAAAAGGAAATGCAGTGAAGCCTGGATCCCTATTGGTCAGTCAAAGTCCAGAACTGTGGAGGTCTTTCTGAAGGAGAGAAGGAAATTGAAACTTGATATGGAAAGTGAAATCCTCCTAAAACACATATTTGTTGCCAATTAAAGCATAAATTCTTTAAACTTTAGTGACTAACATATCCTACTTGAAAAGACACACACAAGGTCTCTACATTGTACATGAGATTAATTTCTTGATGGCAAGCATGCAAAAATTAATTTCTTCCTGAAAATAAAGCAACACATATCAAATCATATCAATAAAAGCATTTCAAACAACAATTGTCCATCCCAGATTTCAGCCATGTTTTCAGTAGCGGATACTGTCTTGAGAGAAAGAATATGAATTTATTCATTTGTTCACAATTCATAAATTCCACTGCAGAGAGAAAAAAAAATTAAATATTCCTAAGTCATCCACCAGATGGCACTTAAGACTGTTCGAGTTTAATGAGGAATCTTGACTTTCCAGTCTGGAACATATCAACCACAACTGTGTCATTTTGAGACATTCCTTTGGCAGATAAATGAAAGGGAGAATGACTCCAGGAAACTTAGCAAGGACTGCTTCCACTTTTTGGCCGATGGGTAGTGTTACAACTTTGGTCCTTGGGTGAGAGAAGCAGTTCATGACCAGACTTTTGGTGTGAAATGATTTTTCTTCAGCATAGAATGATTTATAGATTGGAACCCAGGGTCAACGCTGCATATTTGCCCCCTCTGTATCAGTGGTGAGCTCCGGTCAGCTTTGGTACACATCCTTGACAGCTGGTTCCAAACCCTTGACTCAACTACTGAGCTCATGGTTCTGATGCCCATAAGCACCAGCTTGTAAACAGAATCTGTTCCTGAGTATAGATCTTTGGGTTTGGTTTACAAAAAAACAAACTTCTAAAAATCTTCAAAAATAATTTGAATATGGACAAATATAAAAATTGTAAAATTGCGTAAAATATACTAAAATATACTGTATATGCATGCAAAGACTTAAAAATTCTGGGTACCCTAGTACAAAAAGAAAATTCCGGGTACCAAAGTACAAAAATAAAAAGTATGTAATTTTTACATACTTGAGGTAAATGTTTCAGCTAAGTGATACTGAGATAACTCAAGGCAGTTCAAATCGGATTGGTTTAGCTGGACTAAACCATTCCACACAGATGTCTGAGTCACAGGGTGTTTGAGACCTTTGTTCTGGAAAACTTGGCGAACATGGAATGATATTGTTCTTTGAATGGCAACAAAGAGTAAATTTGTGACTACTGGAAAAGGGGCAAGATGAGGTGAGATCAGGCTCATCACTGAAGCGTTAACTGAAAAGCTAATGTTTCTAACTACCTCTGGGAGTAACATAGACACCATCTGTGTGTGAGCATAGTCAAGCTTTAACACAAAGAGCAACAAGTTCAAGACCTTGCTGAGTTTGACTGAAGCTTCGGAGCAACCATTCAAAACCAACACAGTATCTTGCAAAATTTTGGTAACAGTTTTTGGTTCATCTACCTGACGTTTCAGGGTAGCGGTGTTGACCGAGTTAACAGTGGATGTGCCAAGGCTAACAAAAGGCCCTAACGATGAGGGTGTTACTGAGAATCCACCTAAGGATTGTTGGCTTTTTGTCTTTGCTCTGCACAGTTCTGACTGGGTGACAGTAGGTGTGATTGCTAGATAGAGGGCTAAACTGATAAACAGGAGGGCCATCATCCTGGCAAACAAATAGAACTGAGTGATTTTAATCTCGACTTTCTTGTTGGGTTTTTCCTTTAGACAGGAGTGGCAGATGAAAATTATTTTCAGAGGTGGAACAATTTTTTTTAGAGGTTGAACTCTAAACCTTAATATTTTATCACCTTTAGTGGGAATTTTGATGTTGTTAGCTCAAGCTAATGGTATTGGATGTTTTGTGTGTACTATTTGAGAATAGTAAGTTGATTGAAATTGATTAGAATTTTACAGAAACCTTTAAGACTAGTTTAAAGGATAAATTGGTTTTAATTTACCCTTTTTTTCTTTTGGAAGTTTTGATGCAGTTAACTGATTGGTTTGGAGAAATGCAACCAAGTATACCTGAGGCTAATAGTTAGCTAATGGTTATTTCTCGGACGTAGGCCTGATTTTAATCTTATTTATGGACTTACTGTGGCATTGTTGTCCCCTACAAGTCCCATGAGGTTTCAGTAATGTTTACTCTGATTGTGATGGGCCCATTTGAAAATGGGGTCCTGGATTTGGTACTTCAGTGGCCAAAGTTTGTTGTTGACAAAGTATGGATCCATCTACCCGGGCAGGAATTTAGGAGCAATTTTCCCTGCCTGTCAATTGATTTGTTGTGTTTGCAGTACAAATGCATAGTGGAAGACCTTGCCCCCCCCCCCCCCCCCCTTGAGGTTTGCCATGGGAGGTTCTTTGGTCGTTGTACGCTTTGTGTCGTTTGACGGATCGGTCCAAGTGTTTTTGAAATGTGGCCTTAGGAGTGTGGTACATCGTTTTGATGCCTCTGTGTTCTGCAGCTGAAAGGTCATGGGCATTGGCAGTCATCACCCCCCACTGGTTTCGAGGAGCTACGAGCGGTGGTGATGATTGTTTGTCAGAAGTAGGAATACGAGTGCCACTGCGTAGCTGCAGAGAAGGCCGCATCACAGGAAGTGTTTTCGATTTCTGTATATTAGAGAAAGTTGACGTGGAAAGCGCATGTACGATTGGGCCCAACTGGTGTTTGATGGGTTTATGGACCATGGGGTCACAGGCTTGAGTAGATGCACATCTAGTGTTCGCAAAAGTTGATTCCATGATGCAGAACCGTTAGGTTGTGGAGGGTCCAGGGAGACGGTTGATTTGGCTCCTGTGACCACGCAGGCTGCAGGGCTGGGTGGGTGGGATTCAGAAGGTGACACCAACGTCGAGTCAAAGGTACAAAGGGTGCCATGTGGAGCTGTCTGCTTGGCCAGTGAGTTCCCAAGGTCATTTGATTCCTTGTCTTGACCTTGTGTTTGAAGGTGGCCTTTGACTTCTTGAGGACAGTGTTCACCTTGGTTTTTGTTGTCACCTTTGATCAGGTTCAGTTGTTCCAACAGTGCTAGTTGCATGAGACTCGGGGTGTCCGAAGTGTCAAGAACAAAGCACTGTGATTCAGTTGTCCTTGGTAGGTCAAATGGGTGAGGGTGTTGTGTTTGAGCCCGTAGTTTGAGGTTCTTGAAGTCAGTCAGTGGCTCAAAGCAATTCAGTAGATGTTTGCTGATGAGCAATGGAATGGAGTCAAGTTTGGACACATAGACCGGATGAGTCAAGGTCATGGGACCAATGGAGACTTTGATTAGTGATACGCCCTACAGAGTCATGTTAGTGAGCGCGTATGGTCAAACAGCTAACGAACAAGGTTCCAGTTTTAAATCTTTGTGAGTGCGGTTAGCAGCCACATTTAGTTAGTCAAAAAGGTTGGGTGACATAAGAGTGATATCAGTAGCGGTGTCTAAAAGAGCATCCTGAAACATCACATCTTCAAAGGTCAGTGGAAGATAGAATTTTCACGCCACCCCCCTCTCATTTAAATCACACAGAAACTGTGGAGCCGGTGGTTCAACACAGATTTGCAAAATGTCGTTTTTGGAGGAGTGGTCTTTGGCTTGTGGTTGGGCTGCCATAACAGCACTGAACTGCGTTGGGTCCTTTGGTTCTTCTCCATTTGTAGGAGGGGTTCTTGTTTTGCCTTTCCTTCGTGATTTAGAGCGTATATTCTGAGTTGGCATAGCTGCGATAGCTAGGATGTCAGCAGTTTTATCTTCTCTGTTGTTTTGAATCTTTGCTAGGAGATGTTTGACAACTTCTATGTCTTCTCTACTGAGAGTAGGAGTTTCTTTCTTCTTCCAAGGTTTCTGATTGGTCTCTTCTTCTGAGCTGCTGTGACTAGGTGGAGGAGACCATTTGCCACGGTTCTGCGTGTCTTCATATCGGTATCTGTCATTTTGAGATACTGTATTCCATACTGTATTCTCACAATCTATCTTGTGGATTTGGCCTACGACGGTAGTTGGGCTTTCGCAAAGTTGATCCTGATTGAGATCTAGAGGACCTGTTTTTGTTTTGACCTTGATGAGGTCTACTGGGAAAACGTCTCAGACTTTCATGTGATCGTGGCGTGAGAGATAGAGTAGGGCGAGGGGCTCCTTCCAACTCTAGGATGTCAGAAGCAGCGCTGATAGCTAGCACAGTGGCAGGCTCAGCGTTGTTGTTGTGACTTTGTTGTTGTTTTTGGAATGCATAATGTGCAAACTCTCTCAGCTGACTTATTGAGTTTGACGTTGAGTTAGCTGTAACTCCAAGGTAGTGACTCACAGTGGGATGGAGGTTCTGGATGAAGAGGGTCTTAAAATTGTGGTCTTCTTCCATCCCTAGTGTATTTTGAGATCCGAAATATGCAAGAAGGAGTCACTGGTAGTCAGCCTGTGGAGGCTCTGAGAGATCTTGTTTTACAGCCAGGGCTGCCGATAGCCCTAATTGTAGGCATTCATGGAAGAATTACTTTTCGATGGCTTTGCAGAGTCACATGTAGTCTGTCCTGATATCTGACAGCTGTCTGTCTATAAATTTTGACACCAACCTGTTAGATGTTAGTTTAATCAAATAGATGTGATTGTCGACCATAGCAACAGGGTACTTACACAGGTAATAGTCAATGTCTTGTAAATAGGCTTTGGTATCAGGTGAACCGGTAGGGTGGATCAAATTTCATGAGATTTTGCGTGATCGTGTCAAGGTTGCGATTTGAAGGAGCACACACACGCTTTCCGCGCGATCATTCGTACTCAAAATAGGAATCAGGCAATGGGGCGCAGTGGAAGTCCCGGTCTGGTGAGATGCGTTCTCCTTTCGGCCTACCCGACCTGTTCGTGGTTTGTGGTTTTGCTTCCTTCTGTTGTCGGCATTACTCCACTTCCTCTTTTAAATCTTTTAGATCTTGATGTGCTTCCTGTAGAAGCAGTTGACATTCCTTGTAGTCAGACTTCAAGTTTTCAAGTTGACCTTCAACTTTTCTTCTGGGTTTCTTCTTTATGTCCTGAAGTGCATCTTCAAGTTCACTGTTCTTTTGGCAAAGAAAGTCGTTGTCATGAGTCAACCGTCGCTTTTCTGGTTTTGCCTAGTTCAAATCTCGTAGCGCATTATCAAGTTGAGCTTGAGTATCATCGTTTTCATCTTGAGATTGTTCCAGTTTCTTCTTTAATGATTTGTTCTCTTCCTTGAGAATGAGGGTTGCTGATTCCTTAGTTCATTGTTGATGCATAATGCTTTAGCTTCAGCTATTTGTAATCTTGCGACTAATGCTATTGCTATCTTTCCCAGCGCGCTGAGAAGATTTTTCCCTTTTGGTGGGTTTTCTGCATAATCATCCAAAAGTTCTTCAGTGAGTTGCTTCAGATCTTTGGGCTGTGTTTTCTTGACCCGTGTTGTGAAGCTAGATATAAAATCAGAAGTCCATTCTTCTAATGTTGCTTGAAGGTCATCCAGTTCGGTAAATCAGTCGGTTGTTCATGGACCCGCCATGTTTTACTGCTGTTTGTTAGTTAGCTTAAAATCAACTTGTTGATTGTAGCTAAATTGTTAGTCAAGGGTTAACCCAAGAATCATTAAATCCTTTTCCAGCATGCACATGGGTAAAACTACTTTAAGGTCACTTTTAAATAAATATTGGTATTTATTCAGATTTTTAAGTTGAAGTGGGCTTCCTGTGGAAGAAATCAAACAATGCAGGACTTAAAACACATATAGAGCTTCAAAAGTTGGCAACTGTTGCTTAAAATGTTCAAAATTCAAAGGCTTTATTATCATGTGCACAGTCAAGAAATGCTACATTTCCTGAGCAATGAAATTCTTACTTTGCTCTCCTAACGAATGCCAAGGTAATAGGTAAACAACAATACTAACTAGAAAAGCACTCGGAGAGCGTAGACCTCCGCCAAGCGCCACAGTTTCCCCCATACAGTTTTCAGATTCCTTGTCCATGAAAACATATGACAAGCAGTGGTTCAGTAGTTATTCACGAAAATGGCATTTTCCGTAATGGCAGCCACAGTTCCCCCCATACAGTGTTTGTGTGTATGTTTTCAGATTCCTTGACCATGAAAATATATGACTAGCAATTGGATTGACAATGATAGGATTAGTGGTTCAGTAGTTATTCACGAAAATGGCATTTTCCGTAATGGCGGCCACAGTTCCCCCCCATACAGTGTTTGTGTGTACGTTTTCAGATTCCTTGACCATGAAAACATATGACTAGTTTTATAGTAGTGGTAGTTATAAGCTCTTTTATTTAGAACTTGTTCCAACTAACAGGCTTGTAAGAAGGGAAATAGAATTTTGGAATTATTACCTCCGCCAAAGGGGGAGGTTATGTGATCATCGGCGTTGGTTTGTCTGTTTGTTTGTTTGTCTGTTTTTTTAGCAAGATAACTCAAAAAGTTATGGACGGATTTTCATGAAATTTTCACAGATTGTCAGAAATGGGGTATCCTACAGATGATTAGATTTTGGTGGTGATCTGGATCACCATCCACAAGAAAACCGCCATTACGCAAAATGCCATTTTCGTGAATAACTACTAAACCACTAATCCTATCATTCTCAATCCAATTGTTGTGAATCCAATTACTAGTCATAGGTTTTCATGGTCAAGGAATCTGAAAACGTACACACAAACACTGTATGGGGGAAACTGTGGCGCTAAACCGCCATTACGGAAAATGCCATTTTCGTCAATAACTACTGAACCACTAATCCTATCATTGTGAATCCAATTGCTTGTCATATATTTTCATGGTCAAGGAATCTGAAAACATACACACAAACACTGTATGGGGGGGAACTGTGGCCGCCATTATGGAAAATGCCATTTTCTTGAATAACTACTGAACCACTGCTTGTCATATGTTTTCATGGTCAAGGAATCTGAAGACTGTATGGGGGAAACTGTGGCGCTTGGCGGAGGTCTGCGCTCTCCGAGTGCTTTTCTAGTTGTAGAAATGTAGAGATGTTTAATTTGTTTGTTGAAAATGTATTTTGATTTGTAGTTTAAAATTTGTGTGGATTGACTTCTTTACTTAAATTTTCAAAGCCTAGTATTGGAATTGTCATCAATAACTAGCCTTGGAATTTTGTTGAATATCACTTTAAAGTGAGGATTTTTTTTACAACATGGGAAACAGCAAAAATAGAAAAGGTTAAATGCTTTTTGAGATTTAAGGTTTTCACTTCTTTTAAAGTTAAGGTTGACTTTTGCTTTCGTTGTTAAAGCATATTTTCATTTGAAGCTTTAAATGTTTTAATACTTACAGATTAGGAAGCACAAGTGAATTGTTTTGTGTATTGCCACCAAGGATTTCTTAGTATTAAAGCTAATGGTGATTTACTTGATTGTTATCTATAAAGTTTTTATTTACAGAATAATCAATGTTTTCACCTTTTGATTTTTCTCTTTTAAATCCTGGTGAAAAGTAGGGAGTTGGTTAATGTTTTCCTTTTCCTGTGGAGAAAAAAATACACGAACCAAGAGTAGCACTATGAATCTGAATAACACTTAGAGCTTTTAAGTGTTAATTGATTAATGTGGTTTTCTATTTTTTGAAAATTTCTTCCTTTTTTTTTTTGTAAGTATTCAGTGAATCATTAAATCCTTTTCCAGCATGCACATGGTTAAAACTACTTTAAGGTCACTTTTAAATAAATATTGGTATTTATTCAGATTTTTAAGTTGAAGTGGGCTTCCTGTGGAAGAAATCAAACAATGCAGGACTTAAAACACATATAGAGCTTCAAAAGTTGGCAACTGTTGCTTAAAATGTTCAAAATTCAAAGGCTTTATTATCATGTGCACAGTCAAGAAATGCTACATTTCCTGAGCAATGAAATTCTTACTTTGCTCTCCTAATGAATGCCAAGGTAATAGGTACACAACAATACTAACTAGAAAAGCACTCAGAGAGCGCAGACCTCCGCCAAGCGCCACAGTTTCCCCCATACAGTTTTCAGATTCCTTGACCATGAAAACATATGACAAGCAGTGGTTCAGTAGTTATTCACGAAAATGGCATTTTCCATAATGGCGGCCACAGTTCCCCCCATACAGTGTTTGTCTGTACGTTTTCAGATTCCTTGACCATGAAAACATATGACTAGCAATTGGATTGACAATGATAGGATGAGTGGTTCAGTAGTTATTGACAAAAATGGCATTTTCCGTAATGGCGGCCACAGTTCCCCCCCCCCCATACAGTGTTTGTGTGTACGTTTTCAGATTCCTTGACCATGAAAACATATGACTAGTTTTATAGTAGTGGTAGTTATAAGCTCTTTTATTTAGAACTTGTTCCAGCTTACAGGCTTGTAAGAAGGGAAATAGAATTTTGGAATTATTACCTCCGCCAAAGGGGGAGGTTATGTGATCATTGGCGTTGGTTTGTCTGTTTGTTTGTCTGTTTGTTTGTTTGTCTGTTTTTTAGCAAGATAACTCAAAAAGTTATGGACGGATTTTCATGAAATTTTCACAGATTGTCAGAAATGGGGTATCCTACAGATGATTAGATTTTGGTGGTGATCCGGATCACCGTCCACAAGAAAACCGCCATTACGCAAAATTCCATTTTCGTGAATAACTACTAAACCACTAATCCTATCATTCTCAATCCAATTGTTGTGAATCCAATTGCTAGTCATATGTTTTCACGGTCAAGGAATCTGAAAACGTACACACAAACACTGTATGGGGGGAACTGTGACCCTAAACCGCCATTACGGAAAATGCCATTTTCGTCAATAACTACTGAACCACTAATCCTATCATTGTGAATCCAATTGCTTGTCATATATTTTCATGGTCAAGGAATCTGAAAACGTACACACAAACACTGTATGGGGGGAACTGTGGCCACCATTACGGAAAATGCCATTTTCTTGAATAACTACTGAACCACTAATCCTATCATTGTCAATCCAATTGCTTGCCATATGTTTTCATGGTCAAGGAATCTGAAAACGTACACACAAACACTGTATGGAGGGAACTGTGGCCGCCATTACGGAAAATGCCATTTTCGTGAATAACTACTGAACCACTGCTTGTCATATGTTTTCATGGTCAAGGAATCTGAAGACTGTATGGGGGAAACTGTGGCGCTTGGCGGAGGTCTGCGCTCTCCGAGTGCTTTTCTAGTTGTAGAAATGTAGAGATGTTTAATTTGTTTGTTGAAAATGTATTTTGATTTGTAGTTTAAAATTTGTGTGGATTGACTTCTTTACTTAAATTTTCAAAGCCTAGTATTGGAATTGTCATCAATAACTAGCCTTGGAATTTTGTTGAATATCACTTTAAAGTGAGGATTTTTTTTTACAACAAGGGAAACTGCAAAAATAGAAAAGGTTAAATGCTTTGTGAGATTTAAGGTTTTTACTTCTTTTAAAGTTAAGGTTGACTTTTGCTTTCATTGTTAAAACATATTTTCATTTGAAGCTTTAAATGTTTTAATATTTGCAGATTAGGAAGCACAAGTGAATTGTTTTGTGTATTGCCACCAAGGATTTCTTAGTATTAAAGCTAATGGTGATTTACTTGATTGTTATCTATAAAGTTTTTATTTACAGAATAATCAATGTTTTCACCTTTTGATTTTTCTCTTTTAAATCCTGGTGAAAAGTAGGGAGTTGGTTAATGTTTTCCTTTTCCTGTGGAGAAAAAAATACACGAACCAAGAGTAGCACCATGAATTTGAATAACACTTAGAGCTTTTAAGTGTTAATTGATTAATGTGGTTTTCTATTTTTTGAAAATTTCTTTCTTTCTTTTTTTTTTGTAAGTATTCAGTGAATCATTAAATCCTTTTCCAGCATGCACATGGTTAAAACTACTTTAAGGTCACTTTTAAATAAATATTGGTATTTATTCAGATTTTTAAGCTGAAGTGGGCTTCCTGTGGAAGAAATCAAACAATGCAGGACTTAAAACACATATAGAGCTTCAAAATTTGGCAACTGTTGCTTAAAATGTTCAAAATTCAAAGGCTTTATTATCATGTGCACAGTCAAGAAATGCTACATTTCCTGAGCAATGAAATTCTTACTTTGCTCTCCTAATGAATGCCAAGGTAATAGGTACACAACAATACTAACTAGAAAAGCACTCAGAGAGCGCAGACCTCCGCCAAGCGCCACAGTTTCCCCCATACAGTCTTCAGATTCCTTGACCATGAAAACATATGACAAGCAGTGGTTCAGTAGTTATTCACGAAAATGGCATTTTCCGTAATGGCGGCCACAGTTCCCCCATACAGTGTTTGTGTGTACGTTTTCAGATTCCTTGACCATGAAAACATATGACTAGCAATTGGATTGACAATGATAGGATTAGTGGTTCAGTAGTTATTCAAGAAAATGGCATTTTCCATAATGGCGGCCACAGTTCCCTCCATACAGTGTTTGTGTGTACGTTTTCAGATTCCTTGACCATGAAAATATATGACAAGCAATTGGATTCACAATGATAGGATTAGTGGTTCAGTAGTTATTGACGAAAATGGCATTTTTCGTAATGGCGGTTTAGCACCACAGTTCCCCCCATACAGTGTTTGTGTGTACGTTTTCAGATTCCTTGACCATGAAAACATATGACTAGCAATTGGATTCACAACAATTGGATTGAGAATGATAGGATTAGTGGTTTAGTAGTTATTCACGAAAATGGCATTTTGCGTAATGCAGTTTTCTTTGTGGATGGTGATCCGGAGCACCACCAAAATCTAATCATCCGTAGGATACCCCCTTTCTGACAATCTGTGAAACTTTCATGAAAATCCATCCATAACTTTTTGAGTTATCTTGCTAAAAAACAGACAAACAAACAGACAGACAAACCAACGCCGATGATCACATAACCTCCCCCTTTGGCGGAGGTAATAAGGTAATAACACAGCAACTAGAAAAGCACTCGGAGAGCGCAGACCTCCACCAAGCACCACAGTTTCCCCCATACAGTCTTCAGATTCCTTGACCATGAAAACATATGACAAGCAGTGGTTCAGTAGTTATTCACGAAAATGGCATTTTCCGTAATGGCGGCCACAGTTCCCCCCATACAGTGTTTGTGTGTACGTTTTCAGATTCCTTGACCATGAAAACATATGGCAAGCAATTGGATTGACAATGATAGGATTAGTGGTTCAGTAGTTATTGACAAAAATGGCATTTTCCGTAATGGCGGTCACAGTTCCCCCCATACAGTGTTTGTGTGTACGTTTTCAGATTCCTTGACCATGAAAGCATATGACTAGCAATTGGATTCACAACAATTGGATTGAGAATGATAGGATTAGTGGTTTAGTATTTATTCACGAAAATGGCATTTTGCGTAATGGCAGTTTTCTTGTGGACGGTGATCCGGATCACCACCAAAATCTAATCCTCTGTAGGACACCCCATTTCTGACAATCTGTGAAAATTTCATGAAAATCCGTCCATAACTTTTTGAGTTATCTTGCTAACAAACAGACAAACAAACAAACAAACAGACAAACCAACGCCGATGATCACATAACCTCCCCCTTTGGCGGAGGTAATAAAGTAATAACACAGTAACACAATAAGTCAGTTATAATACTAATGAATGCTAATAACACGCACATCAACACAAAGACAATTAGGACTCCTAAGCATGCCTTGATACCAAATACAAATACTAATGAGTACTAATAACACACATTAGGCAATCTGGACAGCTACAGCAGTTGATGCAGTCAAACAAGAGAAATGAAATTGAAAATTCACTGGATGACTATAGTGGTAGTGGTATATTGATATCAGAGATGATGTGAACCTGAAATGGCATAAACCTATTTACAGTGTGCAAATGAGCATTGTGCAGTGAACAATATATAATTATAAATTAGATGAAATTAGTGTGCAGCACAGATGATGTGGACATCAGACAGGTGAGACTATATACACTGTACAGGTGAGCAATGTGCAAATTTAGCAGCCGGTGTGAGAGTTCCTATATGCAAAGCTGTGTTGCGGAGTTTTGGGAGTTGTTATTTATTCAGTAGTCTGATGGCAGTGGGAAAGAAGGAGTTTTTCAGTCTGGTTGACTTGCATTTCACACTGTACCTCGGGCCTGAGGGTAAAAGTGTGAACAATCTGTGCTGGGGGCTGGTGGGGTCCCAGAGGATGGCATCAGCTCTCCTTTGGACTCTGCTGTGGTAGATTCTCTGCAGAGAGGGGAGTGGAGTCCTGATGATCTTCTCCGCTGTCTTCACCACTCTCTGCAGGCATTTGCGGTCCAGGGCAGTGGTGCTGCCATACCATGCAGTGATGCAGTTAGTCAAGATGAGATGAGATGAGATGAGATTCAACTTTATTGTCATTACACATGTATGAATACAAGGTAACAAAACGTGACTTGGCATTTGGGCACGCTCTGCAGAGCGCATCCAAGGCTGGGGCAGCCGCTAGGCGCCAGTCAAGATGCTCTCGATGATGCAGCTGTAGAAATTGTTGAGGATCCCGGAGGACATGTCAAACTTCTTCAGCCTCCTCGGGAAGTACAGCTGCTGTTGAGCTCTCTTAACCAGCTTTGTGGTGTTGTATGTCCACTTAAGGTCCTCGCTGATGTGGATGCTCAGGTATTTAAAGCTGCTCACCCTCTCCACCTCAAGCTTCTGGATGAACAACGGCCAATGGGGTCTTCTCCTCCCTTTCCTCATGTCCACTATCATCTCCTTTGTCTTGTCCGTGTTGAGGGTGAGGTTGTTGTCCTCACACCATGACACCAGGTTGGTCTGGTGTGTAAATGTGTAAATAAATGTGCCTTTAACTTTAAAGATTAAAATGTGTGGTTAAAATAAGTGTTTAAATACAAAGTGTATGCTTCATGCGCTTCTGGTATTCATTTACATTGGCCAATCTGGTCTACCAGTGAGAATAAACCTTAAGAGCCAACAAGTTTCTTTTTTGCTGCTTTTGGCATAGAAACTTTAGATTGGTTTTAAATTTAGGTTATTCTGAATAATATGGATTGCTTTGAAGTTAATTTGGAAGCTTGATTTGATTATAAATTGGCTTCATAGATTTTGTTTTAATTTGGGTGCAAATTCATGAAAGAATGCAATTCTTATAGTCGACCAAAAGATGGAGGCTGTTCCTTCTGCACTCAAGGAGGAGGAGATACAGTGACATAGCTTGGAGGCGGCCTAACTGTCTCTGCTCCAAAATGGATGCCAGGATGACTTACAATGGTAGTTCCTAAAATGGCAGTTGCACTGCTTAATTGCGCATGTGCACCTCCCATAAGAAAAATGGAACACGCAACATGGCAATTCGGTCACCTGGGATGTGAACGCAGCCCGCTGACCACGCCTTGCTTTTTCCTTTCAAAAAAACTGGAGAATTAGTCTGTCTTTAATTCGGTTATCATTCATGCAAGAATAATCTTACACTTGTAACTTTGCGTACGATTTGGCTCTACTGCCTCAACCAATTTCCTCTCAGTAACTTTTTATTACTGTTGATCAGCGAGAAGTAGCTCGTTTCCACTTTACAAATGAAGAGAAGAAAAAAACTGGCTAATTCAGTTTATTCTTGCTGAACAAGCTAAATTAACAAAACATGGATCGGGTTTCATTGTGATTCTGCCTCTTCAGGCCTTATTTTAATTAATTCAGCATATGATAATGCTTTTTGAACTTTAGCATGCTTTAAAAACAACAGTCTGTGGGTGAATGGCGCTTTGAGTTGGGGAATTCCCTCCTCCTCTCTCTGTTCCTCACACAGACTAGGCTGAGCAGATAAGGAAGGGGGAGGGGGGGTGTTTAAACACATGTTCCTGGCTGGGCAGCCAGAGATACAGACTATTAGAGAAAAATCAAGTTTTACCGTGCAAAGATCAGATTTGGCTATACCCATACAGCTTGTCACCAGAATGTCATGTCAATCTCTAGAGTCTATGCAGCCTCAAATGTTGGCACCAAAATATGTAACAGATTTATGGGTTTTATAGGTGTTTTGTTGTTGGTACAAGTATTTATGTAAATCTGAATGCAAGCAGAAATGAAGATTTCCTTTCATTACACACACAGAAGCTCGTTTGGGGCACCAGTCCAAATAATGGACAATTTTATGAACAATTCTTTATTTGTACCAATGATGAATCAGTCTCAAGAAAACCATGTGAGTTCTTGCCTGCTTATAATCAAGAAGATGGACATGAAATCAAACAATAACTTCCATATGTCTTTCAATTGTCACGAGCCGAGCCGGCTTGGCTTTCCCCGGCTTGGTCTCGATCTCTTTGGGGGGTTTTGGTTTACTGGTTATGTGCATTTTTTGTGTATTTGTACATACTTCCACATTCTTAGCCACTGCCTGACGGCAGCGCCGCCGCCTCTAACCATCACGTCTATGAAGGACTATTGGGAGTATGCTCGCCGCTCCTCTGGAGGACCCGGACTGCTTTGGGCTGTAAGTTGTTCTAGCGTTTCTCTCTGCAGTTGTGTCGCTACACGTGGAGCGTTTCCCTGTGCGGCACAGCTGCTACGCTTTCCTCCTGTACAGCCTAGCATCACAGTTGGACTCTTTTCTTAGCCCGAGCTGCTCCGCCATTTTGTATTGTATGAACTGTGGCAATAAACGTGTGTGTGGTGAAACCCAGCGTTTAAATTTTTATTTCTCCTTCTCTCCTCCGTGCGCAAATGGAAGAGTGCACGGAGGGTTTGTGACAGAATGAACCAGCCAGTTTGGAGGATTTAGCGGGGTCACCCACACATTACCTTTTTGTTTCCTAATGAACTGTCTTTTTTCACTCACCTGCTTTTTGGAGCTCATCATGCCCGGGCTCGCCAACCTCATCGCTGTAAGGGAGGACCGGCAGCTGGTGTCCCCACTCTGGAGGAGGAGTGGGCAGCGGATTTCATCCGGGACTTTGTGGTGGAGGCCCTTGCATCCCGTCGTCCCAAAAATAAATGGGAGTGTTTGGTTGGGGCTATGGGCATCCTCGAAATGCATCCCAACCGCTGGAAGTACTCACAATATGCAGAGCTGCTCTCCACTGTCTGCGCGCTCGAGCTCTCATTCCCTGGATTATCTGCGACGACACTTCCCGCCGAGCCGAAACGGAGTTGTTCCCCTTGTCAGTCATCCGCTTCCCCTCCAGCCCAGCCCGAAGAGCCAGCCTCAGCCCATGCATCTCCAGCTCCACCACGGCAGCGTCATCCCACGGCGAAGCGCCAGGAGAGGCCCTCTCCTCCGTCAGCTGCCATTATTCCTCCGGCAGCGGTGAGGTCTGCTGAGGTCATCGCGGGAACGCCCACCTCCGTTGCCACTGAGACGGCTCCTCCTCCACCCATTGAAGAGGACCGAATCACCGTGGACACAAGGAGGCATGACAGCCTGCCAGCTGCAGCAGTTAACATCAAAGGCCGGGGTGACAGGCAAGTGTTTTTTCTTTCAACTTATCTTGTTAATAATACACTTTGTCTGTCTCCCGGGAGAGGGGCCCAGTCACAGCAGTCCGTTGGGCTCCCTCTACCGGCTGTAGCTAAAAACTCTTTTTCTACCCTCTCTGTGTCTCCTCCTTTAATTCCTGAGTGCCTGCCGGTCCAAGAACCGAGCCGCCAGACAGGGAGGAGCTGGTGGGTTCGTACGATTCCTTCCCAGATCCAGCACGGAGAGGTCCCCCTGCAGCCATGCCGGATGAATCCCCAGCGTTGGAGCAGCTGCAGGAGAATAATTGGACTGCTGTTACCATCTTGCCAGCTGTGGAGGCATCTGCAGCAGACTGGGAGCCTGAGCTGGACCTCTTGGAGGCCGGGCCCAAGTGTTCATCACCAGGATCGACGGAGTCCTGGACCATGGTGGAGCTCGAGCTCAGGCAAGTATTCTCTCTTGTTTTTCTTATGATGGTTCTAGAGAGATCTTGCCTGGCTCTGGATGAAGAGAGTCAGACGCAGCGCGCAGCTGCATCTGAACTTCCTTTGCCAGGCTCCGTCACTGCCGGCGACCCTAACCATCTTTCTTCTCCTGCTTCTTCTGAGCCATTTTCTAGGGTCGCCAGAGAAGAACAACCATCTCCAGGGGTCCTCGTGGAGCTGGCCTCGCCACCCGATAACATTGCAGGTCCAGCTCCCAGGAGGTCTGAGGTCGTTGTGTGGTCTCCTCTGCAGGCCGCATCGCCCTGGGTCCAGCAAGCTGGCTTTGGACCCTCGTGGGGGCTGCGTCCCAGGATTAGCCCAACGTGGGTGCTGCGCTCCTGCCCAGACCCATCATGGATACCACGCTCTGGGTCGGGGTCCACCGCGTGTGCAGCTGAGCCTCAGCCAGAGGCCACCACGGGGGCAGCTAGGATCCTGCTGGAGTCCATCATGGGTGCAGTGGAGCCAGCCCAGTCAGGGGCCACCGTGGGCACAGCAGAGCCTCAGCTGGAGGTCACCATGGGCACGGCAGAGCCTCAGCCGGAGGTTACCGTGGGCGTGGCAGAGCCGGCCGGTCAGGGGCCACCATGGGCGCAGTCAGGCTCCCACTGGAACCCATCATGGGTACAGCGGAGCCGGCCCAGTCAGGGGCCACCACGGATGCCACCACGGACCACCCGAAGGACGCCATGGAGGTTCCCTCTCTCTGGTCCGGGTACCAATCGGTTAGCCTTCCAGCAGGCAGGCCACCTCCTGCTTCACCCCTTCAGTCCTGGTGGCTGAGCAACATTGGCCGGCCGCCAGAAGAATTGACTCCCCGGGTCAGGTGGCCCACGTTTCCCGGCAGGCCGCCGGACGCCGTCCACCGGACCTTCTGCTGGGCCTGGGACTCTGGGCGGCCTCCTGAGCCCCAACGCCTGTTGACTTGGGGGGGGTTAATCATGGACCCTCGGCGGGGTATTGTGTTCCCTCCTTCCTGTTTCCCCTACCTCCCACCCGAGTTCGGGTTGTTTGTTGTTGTTGCTCCTGTTGGGGGGGGGGGAGGGGTTTGATGTTACCTGGGGTGTCTGGGAATCCACCCCTTTAAGGGGGGGGCTCTGTCACGAGCCAAACCGGCTTGACTGTCCCCGGCTTGGTCTCGATCTCTTTGGGGTTTTTTGGTTTACTGGTTATGTGTATTTTTGGTGTATTTGTACATACTTCCACATCCTTAGCCACTGCCTGACCGGCAGCTGTTAGTCAGCATTGTGACCTACTTTCTCCCACGCTACTAACAGTCTGTCGGTCTGGCCACACCCCCTCGCTCTCCCTTGACTCCATCAGTTGTTCCCTATCCCGGTAATTATCTTCCCTACATCTCGCCCAGGTGTCCTGTGTTTGCCACGCCAGCGGCACCTGTACAAAAGCAGCTCTTTGCTGAACAGACACCGCTGGTTTATTGTATGTGTTAGATGGCTGTGCTAATATATATATATAATGCTGATAGTTAGACGGCGGCGTCTAACTATCATGTCTACAAAGGACTATTGGGAGTATGCTCGCCGCTCCTCTGGAGGACCCGGACTGCTTTGGGCTGTAAGTTGTTCTAGCATTTCTCTCTGTGGTTGTGTCGCTATGCATGTAGCATTTCCCTGTGCAGCACAGCTGCTATGCTTTCCTCCTGCACAGCCTAGCATTACAGTTGGACTCTTTCTTAGCTCGAGTTGCTCCACCATTTCGTATTGTATGAACTGTGGCAATACATGTGTGTATGGTGAAACCCAGCATTTAAATCCTTATTTCTCCTTCTCTCCTCTGTGCTCAAATAGAAGAACATGTGGAGGGTTTATGACATCAATAGCTTAAAAAGAAAAGTCAGAATAGGTTAACACGGATAACTAGAGATTGGGAATTCAACATGTATCATGGACATCATAGACTGTTATTGAATTACTGAGCATCACATGTGAATCAAACATTTGTGGAACCAAAGAAACATAGTTTAACTTGGCAATATACTGGAAATTCGAAAAACCATAAAATAGCATTGGTTAAGAAAAGTGGATGCAATTTTATAAAGAAAATGATGATTAAACTATTTTATAAAATGGAAAATTGGTGTTACTCTGAAAAGGAACGTAGATTAATGAAAAGACAAAATGCATTTGACATTCTGAAAGGAGTTTGCAAATTAAGTTAATTTGAACAACAGACCGTCAGCCAAGCAGAGTCAATGCATCTCGGTGGGTAGCAGGCGGTCCATTTGAATCTTGTTCCATCCAGACTGGCGTAGATCCTGTTGGAAGACCGGCAGACAGGTTCATTACCAAGGTTGTGGCCTACTCCCAAGATCACAACGGGCTGGTTCTTCAGCAAGTAGGGTGAGGTCCTCTCTATGCACTGAAAAAGAATTTGGCCAGGTTGCCAAATTCGTGATAATATTTCTTTATTGTTCAAAGTCCAATCAGAAAGTCAAATTGGGACAAAGACACACCATAGATCTGTTTCTTCCAATGTATTGTGGTTTGAATGAGTTGGTTTAAGCTTAGTAAAAATCAAACACAATCTTTACATGGCAATTTAAAGAAAATGATTAAAATAAGAAAAAGTGAACTTTAAAGAAAAGAAAAAGAATTTTCACAGAGCATGGGAGACTCTGGGCCTGTTTTTAAAAAAAAAGAAAAGAAATGGGAGACCAGAAAATGATCCTTCCAGCTTGACCAACACCCCACAACTGAAACAAAAGAAAAGTTTGTTTTTTTTCCTCGGGTGTGACAGGATCTCACTGAATTTCATGAAAACTGAGCTGGACCAGTTACATGGAGTTTCTTGTTCAACAGAAGTCATAAACCAGACTAAGAATGGAAATGCAGTGAAGCCTGGACCCATATTGGTCAATCAAAGTCCAGAACTGTAGAGGTCTCCAAGAGGGAGATGAAGAGAGAGAAACTTGATATGGAAAGTGAAATCCTCCTAAAACACATATATGTTGCCTATGAAAGCATAAATTCTTTAAACTTTAGTGACTAACATATCCTACTTGAAAAAAGACAGACACAAGGTCTCTACATTGTACATGAGATTAATTTTTCGATGGCAAGCATGCAAAAAAATTTTCTTCCTGAAAAAAAGCAACACATATCAAATCATATCAATAAAAGCATTTCAAATCACAATTGTCCATTCCAGAGTTCAGCCTTGTCTTCAGTAGCGGATACTGTCTTGAGAGAAAGAATATGAATTAATTTATTCATCTACAATTCATAAATTCCACTGCAGAGAGAGAAAAAAATTAAATATTCCTAAGTCATCCACCAGAATGCACTGTAAGACTGTTCGAGTTTAATGAAGAATCTTGACTTTCCAGTCTGGAACATATCAACCACAACTGTGTCATTTTGAGGCATTCCTTTGGCAATTAAATGAAAGGGAGAGTGACTCCATGAAACGAAGCAGGGATTACTTCCACTTTATAGCTGATGGGTAATGTTACAACTCTGGTCCTTGGGTGAGAGAAATAGTTCATGACCAGACTTTTGGTGTGAAATGATTTTTCCTCAGCAGAGAATGATTTATAGATTGGAACCCAGGGTCAACGTTACATACGCCAGCGCATCACCAACACCTCAGGCACATTGGAACACCTACACATACTCTCATGCCTCTTGCTCTCTTGCACATACTCAAAGACACACCCCTACACAAACACAAATGAAATCCCTACCGCCACACACTCCACACCAACATACCAGCTCACAGCTATATGAATGTACACAAACATACACGCACACACATACACACAAAACACACACACATACACAAATGAATAATAACACTGGTGAACATCATATTTATTGTCTAAGTTTTTTTTTAGCTGATTTGGGACAATTTTGATTTGCTGAATCCAAAAATCACATTAGTTTTGCTCAATCAGGTCAACTTGTTGAACTATGTCCATATGCTTTCTTACGTTTTTGTTTACATGTACGGGTATTTTCGCTTTATATGATGCAAAATTCTTTTTTATTTTTTGAAATTCTCTGAATTTTGAACAATGATGATGTAACATTCAATTTACATGTACTTATGGGCCTCAGGTTATTTCACACCTTAGACAGAGACAATGAATACACATGGGAGAACAATGCCCAAGTGGGTGAGAGGGGGTTGAATGAAGTGTAGTGTAGATGTCATGCTGTGATGAGGAAGTGCTTTGATCCTTGTGAAGTGTGACTTGATATAGAGAGAGGAATGCTTGATGTGACCAGTCAGTCTGTTCTTTGCTTGTGAGATGTGAGTGTGTAATAAATCGTCTGAAATGAATACGCCTCTTCATTTATACACTCCACACTGGTGACCCAAGACGTATTATGGAACACGAGGCAAGAACCCCGCAGCCGGCCCGGTTGGGAACCCCCAGAGACGCTGAAGCCAACCCGCAGACAGCTAGGACTGGATCCCCCAGCAACGCGTGTGCAGTTTCAGTCAAGCTACCGGATTTCTGGCAGCACAACCCGCGCTCTTGGTTCCATCATACCAAGGCCCAGTTCGCCCTCCGGGGAGTAACAGCAGACGACACCAAGTTCTACCATGTGGTAGCAGCGCTGGACTCCCGCACAGCCCAGCAGGTAGCGAGCCTGCTCGATCAGCCACCAGCCAGCAGCAAATATGAGGCACTCAAGGCTGCGCTCATCCGGCGATACACGCTCTCTGAATGTGAGAGAGCAGAGAGGCTCCTGGCGTGAACCGAGTTAGGAGATGGGTCGGCCGTAGACCTGATGGAGAAGATGCTGGCGTTGATGGTCACGGGCGACGGGCACTTTCTGTTTGCCCATCTTTTCCTCCGGAACCTGCCAACAGAAGCAAGAGCGGTTCTGGCCAATTCGCCGTTGCTGGCCGCGCGAGACTACCGTGCGCTAGCCCAGGAGGCAGACCGAATCATCCTCACCACCAGGGCAATCACAGTCAACGCAGCGGCAGCGGAGCCCAGCGAGACGACCAGGGGAGGCAAGGAGCCACCGACGGTAGCGGCAACGGGGGCCAAGGAGCACCAGAAAGACACGCTCTGCTTCTACCACCGCCGCTTCGGAGGGAATGCGCGCAGATGCGCGCCACCGCGCCACTTCAAGCGCTCGGGAAACGCCAAGGCCGGCAGTTGGTAGCAGCTGCATCCGCCGGTGAAGAGAACAAGCTGCTCTACGTGACGGACTCGCGCTCGGGGAGACGCTTCCTCGTCGACACCGGAGCCCAGAAGAGCATCATCCTGCCATCCTATGCTGACCGGCTGGCAGGACCTAGCGGCCCCGGAATGGTGGCAGTAAATGGCTCGGAGATTAAGACGTTCGGTGAGAGAACACTGACCTTATCTCTACATGGCTGCTCGTATGAGTGGACTTTCATCATAGCAGCACTGTGTTGCCCGCTCACTGGGCGCTGATTTTCTATGTGCGCATGGTTTACTTGTGGATGTTGCTAACAGGCGCCTGGTTAATGCACTGTCCTTTGAATCTCTCCTCTGTATAGCTCGAGGGACCCGGCCAACAGCACAAGCCAGCGTCACAACTCCAGGCGGTAAGTTCCACGCACTGCTCACTCAGTTCCCAGCACTCACGGTCCCGACGTTTTCAGCGGCCATCACTAAACACAGGGTGGAGCACTTTATCACCACCACCGGGCCGCCGGTTTTTGCAAGACCTCGGCGCTTGGACGCAGCTAAACTGGCCATAGCGCGCGAGGAGTTCGCCAACCTGGAAAGGTTGGGCATCATCAGGCGATCAAACAGCCCATGGGCATCCCCGCTACACATGGTCCCTAAGGCTGAGGGAGCGTGGCGACTGTGCGGTGATTTCCGCAGGTTGAACAACGTCACAGCACACGACCGCTACCCAATTCCCCACATACAGGATTTTTCCGTTCACCTCGCCGGAGCGCGCTTTTTTTCTAAAATAGACCTGGTCCACGGTTACCACCAAGTCCCAGTGCACGGAGGACGTACCCAAAACAGTGGTAATAACTCCGTTCGGTTTATTCGAGTTCCAGTGCATGATGGATGCAGTGCTGCGTGACCTCCCGTTCGTGTTCGTCTACCTGGACGATATCCTGGTAGCCAGTACTTCCGAAGACAAACACGAAACCCACCTCAGGACAGTTTTCCGGAGGTTGGAGGAGCACGGGTTAATAATCAACCCGGCGAAATGCCAGTTCGGCGTGGTGGAGATTGATTTTTTGGGGCACTGCGTCTCTCCGGAAGGAGCGATCCCGTTGCCCAACAAAGTGCGCACCGTGGCAGATTTTCCCCGGCCTCAGATGATCAGGGCGCTGCAGGAATTTTTGGGGATGGTGAATTTTTATAACCGTTTCCTTCCCCGCGCGGCTCATGCAACCATTGTACGTCGCGCTCAAGAGACAGAAACCCGCGGATGGAGTCGAATGGACCCCGGAGCGAGAGCAGGCATTCTCGGAAGTTAAAGCAGCCCTGGCAAATGCCACACTGCTGGCACATCCGGACCCGACGGCCCGCATAGCGCTCACCACCGACGCTTCAGGCGTGGCCATAGGGGCGGTCGTGGAGCAGCGCGTAGCCGGGGCTTGGCAGCCGCTCGCATTTTTCAGCAGAACTTTGTGCGACAGCGAACGTAAATACAGCGCGTTCGACAGAGAGTTGCTGGCTCTCCATCTGGCCATATGCCACTTTCAGTTCTGGCTGGAAGGGAGCAACTTCACCACGTTCGTAGACCACAAGCCACTAACGTTCGCGATGGCCAAGTTTTCAGAACCGTGGTCGGGCCGGCAGCAGAGACAGCTGGCCGCGATCTCAGAGTTTACTACTGATATTCAGCATGTGTCGGGTAAACTGAATGTGGTGGCGGACTGCCTCTCGCGCGCCGTGGTGGCCCCAGTCTATGTGGGGATAGATTACGTAGCCATGGCCGCGGAGCAGATTAGCGATGCAGACGTGCGCGCGCTCCAGTCTGGACCAACAGGGTTAAGGCTGGAGAGCAGGGTGCTGCAAGATGGCCCCCCCCCCAATCTGCGATGTCTCCACGGGACGCCTGCATCCGGTAGCCCCGGTTGCGTGGCGCCGCTGCGTGTTTGAGTCGGTTCACACTCTGGCGCACCCAGGAGTGTGTGCGTCTGTCAAAATGGTGGGAGAGAAGTTCGTGTGGCCGAGCCTACGCAAACAAGTAAAAGAGTGGGCTGCAGCCTGCGTGGCGTGCCAACGAGCCAAGGTACACAGGCACACAAAGGCTCCCTTGGAGCCGTTTCCGGTACCGGCTAAGAGGTTCGACCACATTCACGTGGACCTCGTGGGCCCCCTCCCGCCATCACAGGGGTGCACGCATCTCCTGACAGTGGTGGACCGCACCACGCACTGGCCAGAAGCAGTCTCGCTGGCAGCAACCACGTCCGTAGACGTAGCACGCGCTTTTTTAACAACATGGGTGGCGCGTTTTGGAGTCCCGTCAGACATTACGTCCGACAGGGCCCGCAATTTGTTTCCGACCTCTGGTCCGCAATGGCCCGCAGCCTAGGTGCTGCAATTCATCGCACAACCGCGTACAACCCACAGGCCAATGGTTTATGCGAGCGTTTTCATAGATCACTGAAAGCAGCACTCAGGGCTTCACTGACGGATGCAAATTGTGTAGACAGGCTGCCGTGGGTTTTATTGGGGTTGCGCTCCGCGCCAAAAGAGGATTTGGAAGCTTCCCCGGCAGAACTCGTCTTTGCGCAGCCCCTACGGCTGCCCGGGGAATTTCTACCAGACAATCCCGTGCCGGGCAGCTCCCCGTCTCAGCTTTTGCAGCGTAGCGCAAACACAGGCACGCTGCCGGGCCCTGCCCACCACAGTTTTCCGCGTGTCTTTGTGCCTAAAACTTTGAAGAACGCAGAGTTCGTGTTCGTCAGACACGACGCCCACTGCCCTCCATTGCGCCCACCCTATGATGGACCGTTCAGAGTGTTGGAAACAGGGAATAAGCATTTTGTGCTAGACTTGGTGGGGGTAGACAGGAGAGAATTGGCATAGACAGACTCAAACCAGCTTTTGTAATGGCAGATGAGCAAGTGCTGTTGGCGAGGGCCCCTCGGCGTGGCAGACTCCCACAGAGACCTCCCCAGGGGAACGATTCATCAGAGCAGCTACACGGACAGAGTGAACCCCACCCCCACCCCCACGGCTCACCCGCAGTCAAATACACTCCCAGCAGCCTCCCACCGGCACAGCAGCGCCACGGAGGCAGTAAACCCCAGTTACAGCAGATATGGGAGGAGACTGAAGCCGAAACAGCATGTGGACTGATGTTCTATTGTTCTATCTAAGATGCTGGGGGGGGGGGGCGGTATGGGCCTCAGGTTATTTCACACCTTAGACAGAGACAATGAATACACATGGGAGAACAATGCCCAAGTGGGTGAGAGGGGGTTGAATGAAGTGTAGTGTAGATGTCATGCTGTGATGAGGAAGTGCTTTGATCCTTGTGAAGTGTGGCTTGATATAGAGAGAGGAATGCTTGATGTGACCAGTCAGTCTGTTCTTTGCTTGTGAGATGTGAGTGTGTAATAAATCGTCTGAAATGAATACGCCTTTTCATTTACACACTCCACATACTTACCTTTATCAGTGTCTACTATTCAATTTACAGTACACCTGTACAACTGCTGTACAACTGCTTATAACTTAACATAAAAACCTGACCTGATCAAGAGAAACGGATGTCATTTTCGGATTCAGCAGTGCAAAATTGTTTTAAATCAGTTGAAAAAACACAGACAACTTACAAAAACATTATTTTTGTTATGTTGTGTAATAATAGTACATCAGATCCAAAGAGCACCCCCTACGGACACCCAAAGATGCCCTACAATGGATACATCACCATGCACACCACAGACAGACACCAACAGCAGCAAGCCACCATTACAGTCACAGCCACCCCGGGGCAAACCAAGGGGGCCGCCAACCCACACCAACTCCCCCCAACCAGCATCAAACATCCACACACACCTGAGGGCAATGTGCCTCTCCCAGGGACACAATGGTAGGACAGCCGGGGAGGGTGGGACACGAACTGCCAACCCCCGGCCCACCACCAGCGCACATTGGACCTCGGCCCAGAGAGGGAACGGCCTCCCAACACTAGGGTCCAAAGGCTGGACCCAGCCCCACACGGGAGGCAAAACTGGCCAGTTCAGGGCCGCAGCACACACACCACCCAGTTTGGGGCGGGGGGGGGGGGGGGTTCCCTTGTTTCTGTTCTAGGGTGTCTGGAATCCGCCCATGTCAGCTACCATGTCCACACTCTTTGTTGTTTTTTGGATTTGTTATTATCATTATTGTCTTTTGTTTTCAGTAGTATTCCATAGTCTTTGGTTATTTAGTCATGTTCTTGTCTGTTCTTGGTTCATTTCCTTGTTTATCTTCAGTTCCTAGGCCGCCTCTTATTGTGAAAGGTTCTTTTGTTTTTTCCTGTCTAGCTGTAGTTACGTTTCAGTCTCTATCCCCCTTTGTTATCGTTTAGTTGATTATTAGTTTCAGCTGTGTTTAGTTTAGTTAATTCCCTTGTCCATATTTTTACAGTGGGCTTGTATTATTCTGTGTAGCAACACTGCAGAATTTTCTCCCTTCGGTTCCCTGTACATAGATGCTCCCTATGAGTGTTTAGCCTAGCTGGCTCTCTTTGTGTTTGCAGCCCCCATGCTGTGTTTGTTCCTTGTTAATAAATAGTGTTTACCCTGGAGAAAAGCCTACAAGAAGAGTCCATTTCTTCATGTCAGCCGGAGGTCAGCGCTGAAAAAATGGACAGAATTAGGGTCTAAAAATGTAAGGAAATGCTATCAGAGTCAGAAGTAATAATGGAAAGCCATTAGGATGAAAACAATGTGGAAAACCATCAGGGTCAAAACACTATAGAAACCCTCCAGGTAAATGACTAGTATGGAAAGCCATTTGGGTCAAAATACAGCATAGAAACCTGTCACAGTCAAAAATCAGTATAGAAGGCTACTAGATCAAAAGCCAAAACAAAAAGCATGAAGGTCTAAAATATACGGAAAGCCATCAGGGTCAAATTACAGTACAGAAAGCTATCAGGTTAATAAGATAAGATAAGATGAGATAAGATAAGATAAGATAAGATAAGATAAGCCTTTATTAGTCCCACAATGGGGAAATTCCAGGATTGCAACAGCACAGGGATAGCAACACTCAGAGTAACAATAAGAAGACAAGAAAAAACAAGAGCAGCGAGTATACATATGTACATATACAGTGGGGGAAAAAAGTATTTAGTCAGCCACCAATTGTGCAAGTTCTCCCACTTAAAAGATGAGAGAGGTCTCCAATATTCATCATAGGTATACCTCAACTATGAGAGACAAAATGAGAAAAAAAAAAATCCAGAAAATCACATTGAAGGATTTTTAATGAATTAATTGATAAATTCCTCGGTAAAATAAGTATTTGGTCAATAACAAAAGTTTATCTCAATACTTTGTTATATACCATTTGTTGGCAATGACAGGGGTCAAACGTTTTCTAAGTCTTCACATGGTTTTCACACACTGTTGCTGGTATTTTGGCCCATTCCTCCATGCAGATCTCCTCTAGAGCAGTGATGTTTTGGGGCTGTTGCTGGGCAACACGCACTTTCAACTCCCTCCAAAGATTTTCTATGGGGTTGAGATCTGGAGACTGGCTAGACCACTCCAGGACCTTGAAATGCTTCTTACGAAGCCACTCCTTCATTGCCCGGGCGATGTGTTTGGGATCATTGTCATGCTGAAAGACCCAGCCACGTTTCATCTTCAATGCCCTTGCTGATGGAAGGAGGTTTTCACTCAAAATCTCACAATACATGGCCCCATTCATTCTTTCCTTTACACGGATCAGTCGTCCTGGTCCCTTTGCAGAAAAACAGCCCCAAATTATGATGTTTCCACCCCCATGCTTCACAGTAGGTATGGTGTTCTTTCTCCTCCAAACACGACAAGTTGAGTTTTTACCAAAAAGTTCTATTTTGGTTTCATCTGACCATATGACATTCTCCCAGTCCTCTTCTGGATCATCCAAATGCTCTCTAGCAAACTTCAGACAGGCCTGGACATGTACTGGCTTAAGCAGGGGGACACGTCTGGCACTGCAGGATTTGAGTCCCTGGCGGCGTAGTGTGTTACTGATGTAGCCTTTGTTACTTTGGTCCCAGCTCTCTGCAGGTCATTCACTAGGTCCCCCTGTGTGGTTCTGGGATTTTTGCTCATCGTTCTCATGATCATTTTGACCTCACGGGGTGAGATCTTGCGTGGAGCCCCAGATTGAGGGAGATTATCAGTGGTCTTGTATGTCTTCCATTTTCTAATAATTGCTTCCACAGTTGATTTCTTCACACCAAGCTGCTTACCTATTGCAGATTCAGTCTTCCCAGCCTGGTGCAGGTCTACAATTTTGTTTCTGGTGTCCTTTGACAGCTCTTTGGTCTTGGCCATAGTGGAGTTTGGAGTCTGAGAGTTTGAGGTTGTGGACAGGTGTCTTTTATACTGATAATGAGTTCAAACAGTTGCCATTAATACAGGTAACGAGTGGAGGACAGAGGAGCCTCTTAAAGAAGAAGTTACAGGTCTGTGAGAGCCAGAAATCTTGCTTGTTTGTAGGTGATCAAATACTTATTTTACCAAGGAATTTACCAATTAATTCATTAAAAATCCTTCACTGTGATTTTCTGGATTTTTTTTTTTCATTTTGTCTCTCATAGTTGAGGTATACCTATGATGAAAATTGGAGACCTCTCTCATCTTTTAAGTGGGAGAACTTGCACAATTGGTGGCTGACTAAATACTTTTTTGCTCCACTGTAAATATATAAATATATAAACACACAGTGCGGAGTACTGTAGCTAGATGGAATAAATATATAAATATATAAACACACACAGTGCGGAGCACTGTGGAATGGAATGTGGAATGGAAACTAATATGGAAAACCACCTGGGTCAAAATGGAATGGAAACCTATCAAGGTCAAAATCAGTACAGGAAGCTGCTAAAGTCAAACACCAAAACAGAAAGCATTAGGGTCTAAAATGTATGGAAGGCCAACAAAGTTATAAACAGTATGGTGGGGTAGTGGTTAGCACTGTTGCCTCACAAAATAATAATAAAAATTTATTTCATTTATAACACACTTTACATTTTGGGGCAAAATCTCAAAGTGCTACATAAATAGAAAGAAGGTTGGGGCTTCAAATCCATCAGTGTGGAGTTAGCATGCTCTCCCCATGCCTGCATCGGTTTACAAACAAGAGTGTGGTGTTCCTGGTAAAACGTGATCCAGACCATCCTAATTTAAACATCCCTCTGTGATAAAACGCTGATGTTTTAATTCCTAGAAACATGAACAGACTGTAAGTCTGTCTGAGTCACTGAAGTTGTTTATTTTCTCGTTAATTTAAATGATTAACAGCAGCAGCAGTTCACAAAATTGATGAGGGTGGAAATCCTGGACAGACGTTAAAACCCCGTTAAAACCCTTGAGGAACTGGATCAGTGACGGCAGGGAAACCTAAATCCTGAACAAGAACTTACCCTCCACCAGCTGCTCCACACTACAGAAATTAACAAAAAAAGTAGCAAATATCTGAGTAAATGAATTGAAAATCTACAAGAAAAAAGTCACAAATTTATGGAAAAAAAGTCACAAATTTACAAGAAAATGTCAAATTGACAAGGAAAAAAGTAACAAATTTATGAGAAAATTTCAAAATTATAAGAGAAAGTTAGCAAATATGCAAAAAGTCACAATTTTACAAGAAAAAATAATCAATTTATGAGAAAAAGTTGTAAGTTCACAAGGAAAAAAGTTCCAACTTTATAAGAAAAAAAGGAAAATTTTAGGAGAAAAAATATGCAAATTTACAAGAAAAAAATATTAAAATGACTTTGTTATGGCTGATATTACCCTGGTTCACAGATGAGGCGAGGTGACTTGGAACAGCTTTTATTAGCTCACTCACGTTGACAGCCACTGACAGACCACCGGCTAAGCTCAGGAGAGAAGAGGTCGTAAGATGGTCGCCCTCGGCCTTACATAGGGCAGCCCGGTGACGTCACCACCCAGCACTTCACAGTAAAATAACTATGTGATACTATATAACAGACTTGAAAAGCGAAATTAACAAAAATTAATGGAAATTAAAGATAAAACGGTTGCCCCCCTCTAGTGGAGGACAGAGGAAATGTCTAGTCCATCACTGACATGTAGAATAAATGAAACAATGAACTTTTCTCCCAAAAATTAGTGGGTTTTCACAGTAAACTTTTCCCAGAATCTTACAATATTTCTTCTGAAACTTTGGCCTTAAATTTGTAACTTTATTCTTGCAAATTCGCAGTTTTATTAAAGGTATTTGTCATGTTTGCCCCCCCCCCCCCCCCCCCCCCCCCGGGGCAAAAGATTGGACTCGTGCAGACTTTCTTGCTTTAGGCATGACTTTAATTTCCCAAAGACCAAACTTCCAAGCAAGATCATAACCTGACGTAACAAAGAGCTTAGCAAGAAAGCATGAAACTGTGATAGCATGATACCGATAACATGAAGGTCACCGTGGAGAAAGCAACACGCAGCCTCTGTAAATAAGGGAACAAAATCAAGAACACCCATGAACACTCAGTAATAAAGAAATTAAAATCAGCCATGAATAATAAACAAAGCAAAAACTCACAATGTAAAACCAGAAGTAAACAAAGGGTGCTGTTATAACAAAAGCCCAAACCCAAATTGTGGGGTTTGGACTTTGTGACTTGCCGTAGATGGCGTAATGACATGGGGGAGCTCGCTGTGGGCATACGGTGCCAATATTCTGTATATAGTTAGTTGTGTGTTGAATAAAGGAGAGTACAGTCATCATTTTCATACTGTCTGCCCCTCATTCCTAAACAAAACAAATGGTGATGACGATAAACCCTAACAAGCTCAATATGAAAGTGTGTTTAGCACCCCCACAGCCGTTCTTTGTTCTACCAGGTGAGCCGCTGATCCTATGGCCCCGCTGGCATGAGTTATTTCAGAGCCTTGTCGCTGCGGCAGGGGCGAACAATGCTAATGACGAGAACTTAAACGGGCCACTAACCTACTATCTCGGCAACGAAAGACAGCGTGTGCTTCGCTCTCTGGGCTCTTCAGACACATACAAAGACTGTGTGGCCACAATGAACACGCTTTATGCTGACAAAAGCATTTTAACGGCACAGAGAGCGATTTTCAACTGATGCCATCAGCATGAGGGTGAGTCAGTCCGGCATTATGTGGCAGACCTCATGGACCTAGCAAGCGCCTGTGATTATGGAGGGTTGATGGAAGAGATAGTACACGATAAGCTAGCAGAGAATACTAACATGAAGCTGCGGAGTAAGCTGTTTTCAATGGCAGACAAGCTAACAGTGGAAGAGACTGAGATTGGCATCCCAAATGGAGGCAGAGGATGAGCTATTTGTTATGTGGGGTTCTAATGTGAAGTGTGGTGTGATGATGCCACCTTCCTGTTGCATCATCACACCACCCTATATTAAGGGGCATCCACCATGAAGGCTTCCTCCTGCCCTGGATGACTCTGGAGCAGTGCCTCATGCGTAGTCTGTTCTTTATTATCAGTAAAGCCGAGTTCAGTGCTTCATCTTTGTCGGCCTCGTTTATCACCAGATTTGTGGACATAACATTTGGTGACTGAGGATTAACGTATGGAGGCATGCGTTACACCACCCCGTGACATAATGCGCGGCTCAGGAGACACACACGCAGGCTCAGGGTAAATCCCATAGCTTTATTGACAACAAGTGTGTATGAGTGCGTGTCTGCGAGATGGGTATGTGTTGGTGATGGCGTCTGCGTCAGGCACGGAGGCAGGAAGCCGTTCAGCCGGACAACCCTATGGGAGAAGCAGAGGGAGAAGGGTAACGGGCACCACACCAACACAGGAGATATGATAATGACTGTTGGCTTACTTGGTTTGGGCAGGTGGCTGGCGTAGCAAGGGCGTAGCCCGGTAGACAGCGACCTGGAGCACCTGACGCAGCAGCGAGGAGATGATGGCTGGAGAACGTTGTCTGCCGCCGGGAAATCCACCTGTGCACAGGGGAGCAGACTGGGATGAAAAGGTAAGAGATCCTTACTTGGTATCTTGCTTGGTGAAGGGGGTTCCTTGCAGCAAGTGACGCCGATGTGAACAGACGGCTTCAGGCCAAAGCCCAGGGCGAGGCGGCTTAAATCCTTCGCCGCTGACGAGGTGCAGGTGTGCGCACAGCTGGCGCCGCTGATGAGCGGCGAGACGTGACAGTACTCCCCCCTCTAGCAGCGCCTCCTGCCGATGGTTTCTCCGGGTGCGCTCGGTGGAACTCAGTGATAAGGGACGGATCCAACACAAACGAAGAGGGCACCCATTGCCTATGTTCAGGTCCGTAGCCCTCCCAATCTACTAGGTACTGTAACCCGCGACCCCGGCGCCGAGAGTCCAGGATGGAAGAGACTGGCCAGGCCGGATGGCCATCAATCATCCAGGGCGCGGGCTGCGCAGCAGGGGGAGGGCAAAGGGGGTCGGAGACTGCCAGTTTAACCTTGGATACGTGGAAGGTGGGATGGATGCGGAGGGAGGGGGGAATAGCCACACGCACAGCCACCGGGTTGATAATCCTGGTGATGGGGTATGGGCCCATAAAATGCTGTGCCAATTTTCTCCTCTCACCCTTAAGAATGACGTCCTGGGTGGACACGTAGACACGTTGGCCTACCTGATAGGCAGGGGCAGGTCTCCTGTGCCGGTCCGCCGTAGACTTGTTGCGCTCCGCCGTGCGTAAATGTGCGCTGCGCGGCGAAAACCAGATAGAGCGGCACCGCCTGAGGTGTGCCCGAACTGAGGGGACAGTCAATTCACTCTCCTGCGTAGGGAACAGAGGGGGGTCGTAGCCTAGGGATGCCTTGAACGGGGACATCCCAGTAGCAGAAGAGCGGGCGGTGTTTTGGGCGTATTCCACCCAGGCGAGGCGGGTGCTCCAGGACGCAGGCTTGGATGTAGTGACGCAGCGGAGCGCAGCCTCCAGCTCCTGATTGGTCCGCTCACACTGCCCGTTGGATTGGGGGTGATGGCCGGAGGAGAGGCTTACCTTGGCTCCCAGGGCGTTGCAGAAAGACCTCCAAACGTCCGAGGAAAACTGGGGACCCCGGTTCGAGACCACGTCTACCAGAATCCCATGCAGCCTGACCACGTGCTGGATGAGGAGGTCCGCCGTCTCCAAGGCAGATGGAAGCCCCCGTAATGGAATGAAGTGAGCGGCCTTGGAGAAACGATCTACGATGGTCAGGACTGTGTCGAAGGTGTTGGAGACAGGGAGACCGGTGACGAAGTCCAGGGCGATATGCGACCAGGGCCTGCCAGGGACGGGCAGGGGCTGGAGCAGGCCCGCGGGGGGGCATTACCTGATTTGCTGGTGGCGCAGACGGGGCAGGCCCGGGCGTAGCGGGCAGCGTCCCTCCGCAGACCCGGCCACCAAAAGGATCGTTGGAGTAGGTCGATCATCCAGGAGGACCCAGGATGGCAGGTGAGCTTAGATGTGTGAAGCCAGTGGATGACCTCCCCCCGGACAGTGGATGGCACAAAAAGCCTCCCCTCCGGTCCGCCGCCAGGGTCCAGTTCCAATTCCTGCGCCTTCCGGATCTTGCTTTCGATGTCCCACGAGACGGCCCCCACGATGCACGACCTGGGCAAGATGGTGTGGACTGCTTCTTCTGATGCCTCAGGGGCAAATTGCCTAGAGAGGGCGTCGGGTAGGCCGTTCTTGGAGCCAGGCCTAAAGGTGATGTTAAAGCGGAACCTGGCGAAGAACAAGGACCAACGCGCCTGGCGGGCATTCAGACGTTTGGCAGATCTTAAATATTCCAAGTTCTTGTGATCAGTGAGAACCACGAATGGCAGGGCAGCCCCCTCTAGCCAGTGGCACCACTCCTGAAGCGCGAGCTTGATGGCGAGGAGCTCTCTGTCCCCCATGTCGTAATTATGTTCCGCCGGGGACAAGCGCCGAGAGAAGAAGGCGCAGGGCCGTTTGATCCCGTCGGTAGGTGACCGCTGAGACAACACCGCCCCCACCCCCGTGTCCGAAGCATCCACTTCAACGATGCACTGCAGCGCGGGGTCGACTTGGCTGAGGACCCGGGAGGAGGAGAACTCCGCCTTCAGCGCCTGGAAAGCAGCTGCGGCCTCTTCAGTCCACCGGAACTAGGTCTTAGGGGAGGTGAGGCGGGTCAGAGGACCGACGATGGCTCCAAAGTTCGGGACAAAGCGGCGGTAGAAATTGGCAAACCCAATAAACTGTTGTACCTGCTTCCTTGATGTAGGAGTGGGCCACTCTACCACCGCTTTAACCTTCCCTGGGTCCGGGAGCACCTGGTCATGAGAGATGACAAACCCGAGGAAGGACGTAGTCTTGGCGTAAAATTCACATTTCTCTGCCTTGACATATAACCGGTTCTCCAGCAGCCTCTGAAGAACCCGCCTCACGTGGACCCGGTGCTCGTCCCTGGATCTGGAGAAGATGAGGATATCATCCAGATAGACGAACACGAACAGGCCGATGAAATCCCGGAGGACGTCATTAATGAGGCGCTGAAAGACGGCTGGAGCGTTGGTCAACCCGAACGGCATAACCAGGTATTCGAAATGGCCGTTCGGGGTACGGAAGGCTGTCTTCCACTCGTCTCCCTCCCGGATTCGGACGAGGTGGTATGCGCTGCGAAGATCCAGCTTAGTAAACCAAGTTGCCCCCTGGAGGGAGTGGAAGGCGGTGTCCATTAGGGGCAAGGTGTAGCGGTCCTTCTCCGTGATGTCATTTAGGGCACGGTAGTCAATACAGGGATGAAGGGAGCCGTCCTTCTTGCCCACGAAGAAAAACCCAGCGCCTAATGGTGATGACGAGGGACAGATAATTCCAGCACTCAGCGACTCCTTCAGATAAGTATTCATGGCCTCCTTCTCCGGCGCAGACAGGCTGTAGAGACGTCCCGAGGGTAAGGGTGCCCCCTGGCGGATGTTTATAGCGCAGTCGTAGGGACGGTGCGGAGGAAGAGACATCGCCTTGGATTTGCTGAAAACCATACCCAGGTCGTGGAACTCCGAGGGCACCAGGGTGAGATCCGGAGGCGCGGCGTCCTTGGGAGTAGGAGGAGAGGACGGGGCGCAGGCAGCGGATTGAAGGCAGGTGCTCATACAGAAGGAGCTCCAGGCGGACACTCTGGCGGACTTCCAGTCCAGGACAGGATTGTGGAGGCGGAGCCATGGGTATCCAAGAATGACGGGTGACACTGAATTTGGTAGGACGTAAAAGGAGATTTCTTCCCGATGGTTTCCAGAGATAATTACTGGGACGGGGATGGCCTGGAGTGTTACTTTTCCCAGGGAAACATGGGAGAGATTGACTAGGGCGAGAGGAGACTTGAGGGTTTGGCAACGGATGCCCAATCGGGTTGCCAGGCTCTGTGAAATAAAGCTTCCCTCCGCGCCTGAGTCCACCAGTGCATGAGTGAGGTGCCCAGTGGGATTATGACAGAATCGGATGGGCAGCATCAATTGAGTGAGGGGAGTTAACCGATTAGCGTCTGCAAGGCCCCCTACAGTGACTCGCGGACCTCCCCGTTTGGCTTTTGTGGACAAAGCTCCACCGTGTGTTGGCTGTCTCTGCAATACATACAGAGATCCAGCTCACGGCGGCGTTGTTTCTCCCCTGGGGGGAGCTTTGTCCAGCCTGTCACCATCGGCTCCGACTCCTCGGAGTGCCCTGGTGACGGCAATGCCAGGGGGCGAGCTTGGGGCAGGCGAAACGAGGCACCTCGAGGGCGAGAAGAAGAAGACTTCCGCTCCGAGGCACGCTCGCGCAACCTGTTATCCAAGCTGATGGCAAGGGAAGTTAGCTCCGCTAATGTCTCCGGGATATCCCGTCCAGCCAGTTCATCCCTCAGACCTGCGCTGAGACTGCGAAGGAAGATGCCGCAGAGCGAACGTTCTCCCCAGCCAACCTCCTACGCAGCGACCCGGAAGTCGATCGCGTAGTCAGCTGCCGACCGGCTTCCCTGCTGAAGGCTGAGAAGACGATCGACCTGAACGCTCTCTGTACGCGAATGATCAAACACTTCCAGAAACAGTCTCACGAACTGGCCATAGGTGAGGGTGGCGTAACTGGGCTTCGCCATTACGGCGTAAGCCCAGGTAAGCGCTCGCCCCTCCAAGAGGTTCCCTATGTAGCCAATCCGGCTATGGTCAGAGGGAAAGTCTCCGGGCACGCGGTGAAACACGGACTCACACTGCATGATAAACCCCCGCGCTCCACCGAGCTTACCGCTAAAGCGGGCGGGGGTCGGAATAGGTGTGAGCTGTGCCGGTGCAGCCGGAGCAGGCTGGACGGCCACTGGAGCAGCAGGAGCCACGCCACCCAGACAAGCCGGGGGGAACGGCTGTTGGGGGTCCAAGCGGTCCAATCGGTTAGTTATTATACTTAATTGATTAAAAATCACCTGTTGTTGGTGGGCTATTAGATCCACCCGAGCCTCAAGGGTGGAAAGGCGGCGTGCGAGCCCGCTGTCTGCCGAGCCGCTCTGCTGAAGCCGTACTGACATAATGCACGGCTCAGGAGACACACACGCAGGCTCAGGGTAAATCCAATAGCTTTATTGACAACAAGTGTGTATGAGTGCGTGTCTGCGAGTTGGGTATGTGTTGGTGATGGCGTCTGCGTCAGGCACGGGGGCAGGAAGCCGTTCAGCCGGACAACCCTATGGGAGAAGCAGAGGGAGAAGGGTAACGGGCACCACACCAACACAGGAGATATGATAATGACTGTTGGCTTACTTGGTTTGGGCAGGTGGCTGGCGTAGCAAGGGCATAGTCCGGTAGACAGCAACCTGGAGCACCTGACGCAGCAGCGAGGAGATGATGGCTGGAGAACGTTGCCGCCGCCGGGAAATCCACCTGTGCACAGGGGAGCAGACTGGGAGGAAAAGGTAAGAGATCCTTACTTGGTATCTTGCTTGGTGAAGGGGGTTCCTTGCAGCAAGTGACGTCGATGTGAACAGACGGCTTCAGGCCGAAGCCCAGGGCGAGGCGGCTTAAATCCTTCGCCGCTGACAAGGTGCAGGTGTGCGCACAGCTGGCGCGGCTGATGAGCGGCGAGATGTGACACCCCGGCCCTTCCTTGAGCTTCCCGGTGAGCCACCGGTGCCGTGGCCTCACTGGTTAGAGGCTTTTCCAACATACATCATGGCGCTGGAACTCAGGAAGCTCGACAAGGTGAGAGCACAGGCGCTCTTTGTCCACAACCTGAGTATTGAGAGCCAGAGGATTCTGCGGACGCTTGGCGTGACGGACTCATACAAGGACATCGTGGAGCTGCTAGCTAACCATTTCACCACCCCGGACAGCGTGACGGTATGGAGAATTTGCTTTCACCAGAGACGCCAAAGAGTTGGTGAGCCAATCATCAATACATGGCTGATCTTAGGCAGCTAGCTAGCAAGTGCCGTTTTGGGCCACTGGAGGATGAGATGGTACGAGACCAATTGGCTGAGCACACGTGCAACGCTGTGCTACATGCTAGGCTATTAACGGTGCTTAATGACTTGATGTTAGCTAGGCCTGTCGAGCTAGCTCGCCAGTTGGAGGCCGCCGATAAGGTAGCTTCAGAGCTAAACTGGCGCCAGTCACAGAAGCCGCCGGAGCTGCCCACCTCAGTGAATGTTATTGACCCGGATGATGAAGACAGCATCGATGAAGACTACAAAGCTAATGCTACGAGCCGATGGTCTGCCCCAGGAAACCCCATTTGCAGGGGTCGTGGGTCCTCGACGCACCGTTACAAAGCGAGAGTGTGCCCGGCAAGAGGAAAACAATGCGGCAAGTGTGGGCGGTTGAATCATTACGTGTGCCATTTATCTGAGCCGGAGAGCTCACCAAAGAAATCACCCCGCCCACCCGTGACAACCATCCACTCAGTGAGTCCCAGCACCAATGGGTATTCGTATTGTACAGTGGAACTGGACTGTGTGGAGGTACCATTACTGCTTGACATGGCTGTGAAGCAGTCGATGCTGAATTGGGCCACGGTGAAGAAGTTTTTCCCCTACCACAGGATTAGGAGTAACCCAGTGCCGCTGTACGGCTACGGCGGTAACAGACTGCAATCTTGGGACTGTGGAGTTGACTGTTCGCTACAAGTCTGAAGTGGTGCACGACTTCACGTTCCAAGTGGCGGTGCACGGCAATAACATCATGGAGCGTGACCTATTCTACGGACTGGGTTTTGCCATCAGAGACAGTGCTGGGAATGAATGGCCCAGTTGTAGTCGCTGGGGCTCACAGGCTCTGGTGTTTGACAACGACGTGGTTTGGGACGAGAAACCGACAAGCAGCTCTGCCATCAAGTCGCCCAGTCCCTGCTCAGTGTTGGAACCGGACAGTTTCATTGCCCATGTTCAGCGGGAGGTAGAAAAGGGGGCCGAGTGTGAGGGTGGGACGCCTGTTCCGATGAGTGACACCAAGAGGGCACCGGACACCTTCAGTACTCGGCCACAGTTGGGTGAGGGGTCTGCTGCCATGACGGTGACCACTGCATCGCTAGCAAAAGAAGATGGCGGGGCAAGACCACATAAGAGCATGTAGTTACCGCATGCTCAGCAGCACGTCAGGCCGAGTAAGGTCCCACTTCAGGTCATAGGCTGGGTTTGGGTTCGGGTTGACAAAAGACCAAGGCGAAGTTGGACCAGACAGCAGCCGGCAAAACATCGAGCGCACCTGAGAATTGTGGCGAAGTTAGGAGTGGCGTGCTTCCGGTTGTCTGATGGTTCAGAGGCATGCTAAGCAGCTGCAGTGTGTCCAGGAGGACGCGCCAGGTGGCGAAGCTGGATGGGAGTCGGTGAAGGTGGTTTGGGATCCAGGCTTCTGTGTCCTGAAGATCGGTCCTCGCCCCAGGGGCCTGCCACCTCCAGTTGCGTGCCTGCTGCGGGGCTTCCCAGACCCCCTTCCCCCCGCCTGTCTCACCATCTGCTAGGAGGACTGTGCTGACAGACTCATTATTGTTTATAGTTCCTGTTTTGTGTTTTCGTTAGGAGCACGGCTATTTTTAGTTCGTTAAAATAAAAAAAACAGAGAAGAGAGTAACAGTGGCAGAGAACCCCACTGCGCTGTGTGGGCCATGTGGTAGTCCACCCACCGTTCCTATTTTAGTTTTTTTGAGGTGTTTTGTGCTTTGCTTTTATTTTGCTATTTTAGTTTGGTGTGCCTTTGTGTGATTGTGTTTCCAAATTAGGGTGGGTTTGATTCAATGTGTGTGTTTTTGTACTTTGCAAAGGGGGTGGGGGTGTTATGTGGGGTTTTAATGTGAAGCGCGGTGTGATGACGCCACCTTCCTGTTCCATCATTACACCGCCCTATATTAAAAGACATCTGCCATGAGGGCTTCCTCTTGCCCTGGATGACTCCGCTGCTGTGCCTCACTTGTAGTGTGTTCTGTATTATCAATAAAGCCGAGTTCAGTACTACATCTTCGTTGGCCTCGTTTATCACGAGGTTTGAGGACCTAACACTATTATCACAGCCAACACCGCCGAGCCAACAAACGCCTTGTCCGACCCTGCAAAGACAGGTCGTCGCCGCCACCACCCAACGCCCTGGTCCCACTTTTCCCTACCACAACTAGAAGAAGAAGCATAAGAAGCGGGACGATACAGGTGAGTGTCTGCCCTATGACGGTTGTGCTTCATCTAGGCACAAAACCCAGTCTGCCACCTGCCCAGCAAAAGGGATGAAATGCTGCCGCTGTAAGAAATTGAACCATTTTGCTAGAGTCTGTCACTTGGTCACCACAGACACGATGACCTGCTCACCTGGCTCAGCCACCATTCACTCAGTTGGTGCAAAAAACTGGTCATTCAGATGGAGCAATGTGGAACTGGACGGCGTTGACGTGTCTCTGATGCTGGGCATGGTGGCTTCAAGGTCCCTCCTGAGGATGTCTACGGTCAGGAAACTGTTCCCTAGGAAGACAATCACTGCGGATGCGGAGGACTTATTTGATTACAGCGATGCTAAAGTAGATATGGTGGGAAGGGTCAGATTTGCAGTGCGATATGGCTTCAAGGCCGTTCCTTCATTTACTTTTCAGGTGACACGGAAGGGCGCCAATCTGCTGGGCATTGATCTGATCAGCGAGCTGGGTTTCTCCATCACCGATCCAATGGGCGCCACCATCCTGACAGTCACCTCATCCTGGGATCACCATTGGCCAGCACTTTTCATGGGGCTGGGCTGCCTCAGCTCTTTCAACCACCGACCACTATCACCGACCCGACAGTGTCCCTGAAAATTCAGCTTCTCTGCCGGTTACCCCTTGCACTACGGGACGACATCACAGCGGAACTGCAGAAGCTGCTAGATGCCGGCATCATCGAGTGGATCAATGCATCGCCCTGGATCTCAAACATGGTGGTGGCAAAGAAGAAGACAGGGGGCATATGACCGTGTATCGACCTCAGAATGGTAAACAATGCAGTGATCCCCGACAAAAATATCTGCTGTCCACAACAGAGGAGCTGACAGCAGCGTTCCATGGTTCGAAGGTTTTTTCCAAACTGGATCTCCGCCAAGGCTACCTACAGGTTCCCCTCCACCTGGACAACCACAGTTTAACAGCCTTCATCGCCCACATGAGAGTATTCAGGTACACCCGCATGCCCTTCGGCCTTAATTCCACTCCAAGCTGCTTTCAAAAGATGATGGCTACCATTTTTGCCAGTCTCCCAGGGGTGGTGGGGTACTTGGACGACATCATGGTGCGTGGCACAACATCGGCTTCCCACAACACCCGCCTTGATAAAGTTATGGAGCTGTGAGCAAAACACAGCCTCACAGTCAACGGAAAGAAATGTGTTTTTGGCACAACAATCATCAAGTTTGTGGGTTTCCGCATGTCTGCTGGGGGCCTGAGTCCCCTACACTCAAACGTTGAGGCGATACTGCAGCTACCTGAGCCCTCATGTCCCACACAGCTCTTATCCTTCTTGGGTGTGATGAATTTTTATGGGTGTTTCATTTCCCAGTACTCAGAGAAGATAGAGCCACTACGTGCTCTCCTGAAGCAAGATGCACCCTGGGTGTGGACCCCGGCATGCTCCGCCGCTGTCAGCAAACTGAAGAAATAACTCACCTCCCCACTGGTGCTCACCCACTTCGACCCACAAAGCCCCACGTTTGTGACATGTGATGCCTTCAATACATTAGTGGGAGCCTTTATGTCGCAACTGCATGGATGAACTGAGCGCCCAGTGGCATTCACCTTGAGGTCACTCACTTCAGCCAAGCAGAAGTACTCAGTGGGAGAGAGGGAAGTACCAGCATGCATTTGGGCATGTGAATGCTGGCACATGTACCTATATGGGCATCACACTGCAGACAGACCACAGAGTCCTCACAGCACTGCTGGAGACATCGGGGTCGGGGCACACTCCTCTGCGCATCTACAGGTAGACAGAAAGACTTCAACCATATGACTTTAACACCCAGTTCACGCCGGGCAGAAAAAACATAGTGGCGGACCTCTTGTCCCTGACCGCACCTACTGTAACCCCACTCCAAACAGCGATCGAGACCCCTGGAGTCAGGACTGATCCACATGATGCATGGGCTAATTCAAATGTCTCCCTGCAAGAGCTCCAGGCAGCGTCCAAACAAGACCCAACCCTGATCTGACTACATACTTTTATTCGTGAGGGCTGGCCTTCTGATGTGCCGGGGGAATTGACACCTTTCCACAGAGTCAGGGATGATTTGTCATGCTGGAATGATGTCTGTGTAGCAAGAGGCCAATACACAGTGATTCCAAAGGTGCTAAGGGGCCGCATCCTGACCATGGTACACAAGGGCCACCTGGGTATCGTCAGAGTCAAACAATGGTGTAGAGGTTCGGTCTGGTGGTCAGGCATCAACAAGGACATGGAGAACATGGTGAAGGACTGTATGCCATGCCTGACCAGCAGGAAAACGGGCGTCCACCACTGCCACCCCTGCAACCATTACCGTGGCCATCGGCCCCGTGGAAACATGTCCAATTGGACATATGTGGTGAGCTACATAGCACCCCCCAGGACCAACGCTTCCTATTAGCGGCATACGACCTTCACTAGAAATGGCCCAAGGTGTTGCCCACTGGTTTGGTTATCACAGACGTAGTCACTAAGTTCCTCAACTCCCTCTTCGCCCACTGGGGTGTGCCAGATGCTATTACAATGGACAACGGACTGAAATTCACCTCGGCAGATTTTGAGACATTCATGAGAGAAAGGGGTGTCAAGCACATTAACACCGCCTTCTACCACCCACAGGCGAACGGGGGGGGGGGGGGGGGGGAGATTCAACCAGATCCTCAAGAACAGTCTCAGAGCACACTTGGCATATGGGTTCCCATTCTCAGCCACATTACAGAGCACCTTACTACATTAAAGAGCGACACCTCATGCCACAACGGGATGCTCCCCGGCCCCACTAATGCTTGGACGTGAAATGTGCCTTCCCCTGGACCGGTTACGCCCCCCCATTGGAGGCTATCCTGACAGACAGACCATCACCTAGGCGGAGGGTGGCTGAACAGCAACAGTGAATGAAATAAAGGTTTGACAGGAAATGCCGGGCTAAGCAACCAGGACTCGCGGTGCTGGATTGGGTTCAGATCTTGTGCCCCAACCGCGGCCACAAGCTGCAGTCATTTTGGACAACGCTGATGCAGGTCACAGCGTGGCTGGGCCCAGCCACTTTTCGAGATCGAGATGGAACTTCAGCGACACAGGACCCGCAGCTCAGGAGGAGCACCCACCAGGGCCGGTGGCAGCAGTGCAGCCCGAGTGCTGTTTGGCACAGATTTGGCAGAGACCCCACCACCTGAAGGACTTTGTGACAAACTTTTGAATGTAGCCAGAACATGACTGACAACACTGGCAGAATAACCCACTCGGTCACACGGGCATACCAGTAGTCTACCCGGATTCCCAGGTAGCTGTACAAAGTTCTTTGTTTTTTTTGGGGGGGGGGGGCGGCGGGGTAAATGTGGTGTTTGGACTTGGTGACTTGCCATAGATGGTGTAAAACGTGAGGGAGCTTGCCGTGGGTATATGGCGCCAGTATTATGTATATAGTTAGTTGTGCGTTGAATAAAGGACAGCACGGTCGACATTCGCTGTCTGCACCGCATTCATTAACATAACACAAATCATGACAGGAATAAACGACATAACCATGAAAATAATAATCATTAACAACACAAAGCAAAACCGTGACCATGATAATAAAACCCAAACAAAACTGAAAACATGATAACATTAAAAGAGAAAGTCTAAACATGAACCTAAAGCGAGAGCATGGCCTGATTCAAATCCAGATAACCAACAGACATAAATAAACCAAACATAACCATAACCATGATAAACAGAATACTAATAAACAGAATAATGAAGAATTAAAGGGTGCTTTCACACCTACAGGCTTTAGTTTGTTTCAGATGAACTCAAGTTTGTTTTCTCCATCAGTGCAGTTCGTTTTGTCTGGTGAGAACACGGTAATTGCACTCAGGTGCGCACCAAAGGAACTGTCTGAGACCTCCTGAAAGAGGTGGTCTCGATTTGAATCAACCGGCAAACTCTGGTACAGTCCTGCAGGTGAGAAAAGGACCGCACTAAAACAAGACCAGTGGCAAGCTGTATAACATTTTATGCCACTGTACATGCCTAATGGATCTTTGAAAATATCTGTGGCTGAGCATGTCACGGTTCTGAAGGATTATTGAACATTAATATGTTATTTTCCATCCGTAGCCGCACTTTTATTTTCAAACTGATAATTCGCTGTATAATTTGTTGCACATATGCAATAAACAATAACCAGGGTGATGACCCCCTCCCCGTAAATTATGTTACAATTTGTATTATTTTCTCCCCAGAAATGCATAAATACACAGTAGTCATCCTACTTCCTGTATTTACCTTTCATGTTCTCGCAGCAAAAAATCTGACCAATAAGAGCAGAGTCTCGCAGGATTTAACATGATGCAATTTGGTCTGCTTGAATTTTTGCCTGTGTGAAAGGGAACCAAGGAACCAAGGAGAACATTATATAAAGTAACAAACTTGTCAACTGATTCAGACCAAATTAAACAAATTTAGGTGTGAAAGCACCCTAAGACTAAGGTAAGGAGAATGACAAGACTGAACTAAGAAGATAATCATAGTGGACAGAAATAAATGGCAAATACAAAGGAACATAATTAGGGACATGACAGTGAACATAAACACAATAATCAAACTGGGCTGAGGTGAAGAAAACACAGTGAATAACAAAAATAAAGCCTGAGCATGGTCCCTTAACCATGCTCAGAACCTGACAGAGCCCTGCCTTTAAAGGGTGGATTCTAGACACCCTAAAACAACACCAACAAAAAATAACCCCCCCCCCCAAAAAAAACACACACACACACACACACACACACACACACACACACAGAGTCCAAAATATGAACAAAACAGTCAGTTGGGGCCAACCACAGTCCCTGGCTCCAGACCTAAGAGCATGATGTGTTGTGGCCCGACCATAGTTCATGAACCCCTAAACCAGAGAGCGTGACAAGTCTGGTGGCTGAACCGAGTCCCCGGGCTACCAGACCAATGAGTGTGATGCTTCAGGTGGCCTCCCAGCATCCCAGAGCCATCAAACCATAGGGCGTAATGTGTTGGGTGGTCTCCCAGTGTCCCAGAACCCCTAGACCAGAGAGTATGATGTGTCGGGTGGCCTCCCAGAGTCTCTGAGCCACCAAACCATAAGACGTAATGCGTTGGATGGCCTCCCAGCATCCCTGAGCCACCAAACCAGAGAACATTATGCATTGAGTGGTCTTCCAGAGTCCCTGAGCCACCAAACCACAGGGCATAATGCATTGGATGGCCTCCCAGCGTTCCTGAGCCGCCAAATCAGAGAACATGATGCGTCGGGTGGTCTCCCAGCATCCCTGAGCCACCAGACCAGAAAGCATAATGCGTTGGGTGGCCTCCCAGTGTCCCTGAGCCACCAGACCATGGAGCGTGATGTGTCAGGTGGTCTCCCAGTGTCCCTGGACCACCAGACCATAGAGGGTGATATGTCGGGTGGCTTCCCAGCATCCGTGGGCCACTAGACCATCGAGCGGGATGTGTCGGGTTGTCTCCCAGCATCCCTGGACCACCAGACCAAGCATGATGTGTCGGGTGGTCTCTCAGCGTCCCTTGACCACCAGACCATGGAACGTGATGTGTCGGGTGGCCTCCCAGCGTACCTGGGCCACTAGACTGTAGATCAAGATGTGTTGGGTGGTCTCCCAGCGTCCCTGGACCGCCAGACCAAGGAGCATCATGTGTGGGGTGGTCTCCCAGTGTCCCTGGACCACCAGGCCGTGGAGCGTGATGTGTCGGGTGGCCTCCCAGCATCCTTGGACCACCAGACCATAGGACGTGATGAGTCGGATGGATTCCCAGAGTCCCTGGACCATCAGATCAAGGAGCATGATGCGTCGGGTGGCCTCCCAGCGATCCTGAGCCACCAGACCATAGAGTGTGATGTTTCAGGTGGTCTCCCAACATCCCTGGACCCCCAGACCAGACAGTGTGATGTGCCGGGTCAATCAATCAATCAATAAAGCAAAGCTTTATTTATATAGCACTTTTCATACAAAAAGATGCAACGCGAAATGCTTCACACATTAAAATAAAACACAATTTACCCCCTCCCCCCACACACATACACCATCATCATCATCATAGCAGTCTGTCGGGGGCAACAATGACTGTTTCATTTAGGTCTGATCAGATTCCTCCATGCAGCTCTGTCCTTCGCCTTCCGTTGCCAGGAACTCTTGTCTATATCCAACTTCTTAAGGTTTCTTTTTACAGTTTCTTTAAATTTGAGCCTTGGTCTACCCTGATTGCATTTGCCCTCACATAACTGTGAGTAGAGTAACTGCTGAGGGAGTCGCTGGTGATCCATCCTCTCAACATGTCCGAGCCATCTCAGGTTCATCTGTATTAGCATGTCCTCCATTGATGGTAGACCAGCTCGTTTCAGCACTCCTATGTTGGTTATCTTGTCTTTTCATGAGATATTCATCATGGCTCAAAGGTGTCTCATTATGTACGCGTGGAGTTCCTTTACCTGCGCCCTGTAGACAGTCCAAGTTTCAGCACCATACAATAGAGTAGCCAGTACTGTCGCTCTGTACACTTTGCATTTCACGCGGATAGACACATGTCGATTGTTCCACAGTCTCTCCCTCAAGTTTCCAAACAAAGCACTTGCACTTCCCATTCTGAGCGATAGCTCAACCTCCAGCCTAGTATTCTCTGCAACAGTGCTCCCAAGATATTTGAAAGTCTTACACTTGACTAGTGGCTCTGCACCAATGCTGATCTCTTCTGGTAGTGATGTTGATAACTGGAACTTTGGTGGTTGATAGAGGCACTCTATCTTCTTGATGTTGATTTTGAGGCTGAATTGGCTAGCTGCTCTTGCAAATTTCTCCACTAAAGATTGCATATCTTCCACACTGTGAGCAACTAGAGCACGGTCATCGGCAAAGAGCATTTCTCTTACTACCTTTATCAATGTCTTACTCTTGGCTTTAAACTGTACCACACTGAACAAGTCTGCTTCTTTCCTTGTTTGAATGTATACTCCTTCTGAAGTGTCTTTGAAGGCCACCTCAAGCATGGCTGACAGATAAAACGAGAAGAGTGTAGGCGCCAGAACACACCCTTGTTTCACCCCGTTACTTACTGAAAAGTCTTTAGACACTGAACCACTCATTGTCATGTTTGCTTGCATACCTGTATGGAGTGCCTCGATCAGGTTGACAAACTTTGTACAGCCATTTTTCTTGAGTGGCTGACAGAGTCCTTGTCGCGATACAGTATCGAAGGCTTTACTGAAGTCAATGAAGACTACATAAAGTGGCGTGTTCTGTTTGATACACTTTTCTTGAACCTGTTTCAAGCAGAAAATTATGTCCATTTTGCTTTTTCCACTTCTAAAGCTGCACTGGGTTTCCAGTAGTACATTCTGCGAGATGTGTTCATTGAGTCTGTTCAGTAGTGCACGTGAGAGAATCTTACCAACAGTGGCTAGCAGTGATACACCTCGGTAATTTCCACATTCTTTCCTGTCACCTTTCTTAAACAACGGCACAATACTTGCATCTTTCCAATCTTGAGGTACTTTCTGGGCATCCCATATCTCTTGGATGAGCTTGTGCAGGCAGTTGGTCAGCTGAACACCACCAAATTTACACACTTCTGCTGGAATTCCATCCCTTCCTGGAGCTTTACCATCCCATGTTGTCCTGATAGCTGCCATTAGTTCATCAACATTTGGTGGTTCATCCAGACTTGATACAACTGATTGCTGCACTACAGCTTCTTTAGCCTCTTCAGCGAGATCTCCAGGGTTGTCTAGTAGTTGGTCAAAGTGGTCTGCAAATCTGTCCATGATCTTGTCTTTCTCCTGCAAAACTGTTTCTTTCCATTTCCTTGTCAGGTCAGTTATGGCCTGACGAGTCAAATTCAGGTCTGACTTTAACTTCTCAACACACAGAACACAACAACTGTCCCAATCTCTCAATGATCTCTCAACATACAATGATCTCTCAGTAAGATATATAAACCAACTACTACCAACTACCTTGTAGCTTAACACAGACAAACTACGGGGCTCTGGAACGTCTACAGAATGCCCCTCCATGATGACAGAGAAACAGTGACTCAATAAATAAATGTGCATCAACCTGTTACAAATCCATACCATTACTGTGTCATTTAAAAAAAACATGGCTGATCGTACCGACATGATGTTAGCCGGGTAACTCTCGTCAAATTCAGGTCTGACTGTAACTACTCAACACACAAAGCACAACGACTTTCCCAATCTCTCAATGATCTCTCAACATACAATAATCTCTCAATAAAACACAGTGATTGATGATCATTGTCAATAGTAAATAGCTAGTACTTAGCTAGTAGCTAGCTTAAAACACAAGCAAATACCAGGGCTCCGGGACCCCTAAAGGGTGCCCCTCTGTGATGACAGAGAAACAGTGACTCAATAAATAAACGTTCATCAACCTGTTACAAATTCATGTCACCACCTGTGTTATTTTAAAAGAAAACAACAAAAGAACGGCTGACCGTACCGACACGATGTTAGCTGCCTAGCACTTAGCTAGTGCTAGCTAGCACTAGCACAGATACACATAGACACAAACACACACACACACAAAGAAACTTTCATCAGTATAAAACTATGGCTTAAGACTTATGGCTGGGCACCGAGGATCCAAGTGTGGAAGCACCACCACTAGGGAACCATCACCAGCAGGGAAAGTGCCAAGTTCATGGCTACAGGAACACCAGCTCTGAGACAGCCCAAGTCCAACCTGAGGGGCCAACACCGCAGGCACGGCGTTACAGCACACGACCCCCTCGGCTGGGCAGACCAAGACAATCACAGGCCAGCACCTCGCAACCAGAAAACAGGTACAACCCCCACAGAAGGGCACCCCATGAAGAAACGCAGGAGCTTAGACAGCGTGATCAAAAGTCACTGATAATTAATAAGATAGTTTGCTGATACTGCCTCCCAGCATCCCTGGGGCACCACAGGGACTGTGATGCAACACATCACAGGAGTGTGATGTGTCGGGTGGTCTCCCAGCATTCCTCGACCACCAAACCAGGGAGCATGATGTGTTGGGTGGTCTCCCAGCGTCCCTGGACCACCAGACTGTGAAGTATGATGTGTCAGGTGGCCTCCCAGCATCCCTGGGCCACCAGACCATAGAGCATAATATGTCAGATGGTCTCCCAGAGCCCCTGGGCCACCAAACCAGGGAGCATGATGTGTTGGGTGGTCTCCCTGCGTCCCTGGACCATCAGAGCATGGAGCGTGATGTGTTGGGTGGCCTCCCAGCATCTCTAGGCCACAAGGTTGGCAGGCATAATATGTCAGATGGTCTTCCAGAGCCCCTAGGTCACCAAACCAAGGAGCATGGTGTGTCGGGTTGTCTCCCAGCATCCCTGGGTCATCTGACCAGAACACGATGCATCCCCTCCTGGGTCGTCAACTGAGAAATGCACTCCTTGTGGACCGTAGGGGCTGAAGTGTGGAGTTTGTGAGACAGCAGCTGGGGAGCGTCGACCACCGATGATGAGGGCTGACCAGCGGTGACACCAGATGATGACTGTTGATCTGTGGCAAAACCAGATGACTGTTGATTGGCGGTGAAAACAGACGATGCCTGCTGATCAGCGAAGAACCCAGGCAACTCAGGCTGAGGCATCTCAAGCCCAGCTGCCTGGGGATCCATCCCCAACATGGCCACCTCGGACAGGGATGGAGAGATAAACACCGGGTCACTATAGCTGGTGGCAATGGAACCCAGTGAGGAGAGTTCAGGAGCAGACGGCAGCTGCAACTGGGTCTCCCCACCAAGAGTAAAGCAAGACCTCTCTAAAACTGATATAGTGAATACAAAAAAGAGGACTTGCCTTAACCCTGAGAGGATTTAGGTCACAGATCGGCACCATCTGCATGCACCCTCTGGTGGTAAAGATTTTTTTCAAGAAAATATTCAGTTTAACTATCATAAATTCCAAAGGCTGTAACTTGAAAGTGGTAAGAGATAATGGCTTACTGTAAATGAGAAAGATGTAGAACATGATCCAAAGTTTATGATAGGAGTAAATTTATGCATCTAATTTGCATAATGTCACGGCAGCCACATCAGATTACATAACTTTCGGTCAAAGTGGACTTTGAACATATTTACACAAAGGATGGTTTTGGTTTTTTGTCTTTTTCTTTTTTTTTCTTATCTTCAAAATATATGAACCAGAAAATCAGAAGAATTTTTTTTTATTTTTTTTTGTAAACAATGTAATGTAAGAATGTAAGAATGTAAGAATGTAAACAAACTGATAAAAAACATCAGACCTACAGCTCGTCATGTGTCACCATGCGTCCATGTGCTCATCCCCGGTCCTTATTTTGTCTTCTGTCGGTAATTTTCGCTTTCTCTCCCACATCCAGAAACAATCACATTTATCTTCTGATTTATTCCACCTCAATTTTGGTTATTTACCCTGCGGAACCAGCAGTATTGTCCTCTCCATCACGTGCAGCTTCGTCAATGGCGGACAAATAGTGTTCTGCTCCAGTCCATCTTGTGCTGTCCAGAAGGTAAATATTTCCCTTCAGAAGCTAAATAATCCCTTTTAGAATCATAGTTGGCAAAATTTGGAGCAAATGCTTCCTCCCTGTGGGAATAAATGTTGTGGAATTGTTTATACATCTCTTCTTCTGTGCCCCGGAAGTGATATCAGATTTAACGCGATTCTGGTTTTGCTGAACTCAGTCCTCCAGTGAAGAGCAATAAGCTATACGTGTCTGCCATCTAGTGATGTGAAATGCCTGGTATATCTGGGTTTATTTTTTTTGGGGGGGGGGGGTTCATACTTTATGACCAATCACGTGACAGGCGCAGCTCTGTGACACCAGCCACAGGAGGGCAGATCAGCTTTAATCCTTAAAGTTCAACTTTAATCCTTACAGGGTTAACTCTTGTTCCACCACCACTGAGGATCCCAGTGACTCTGCTGCTGAAGTCCGAGCAGCAGGAGTGGTGACAGGCAAAATCTTGTGGTGACAGGCAAAACCTTTGGCGTGAAGGCAGGCAAAACCCCAGACGCGACGAATGACAAAACTGCAGATGCGATGGCTGGCGAAACTGCAGATGTTATGGTTGGCAAAACTGTAGACATGATAACTGGCAAAACTTCAGCTGCCATGGGGAGCCGGCAATGAGGAGCACTCCACAGCCAATGAGCTTCGCAGCACAGGAGCGGATGCTGAAGAGTGGCGTGGAGGAGAAGATGCTGGGGCATGGCGTAGTGCAGCAGGCACCGGAGCCAGGGGATGCTTCCTCATTGGCTAAGGCTCCAGTGCTCCCAGAGTCTCTCCCCAACCTGTGGTGTGGCTGCGGGGTTGCAGGGAGGCTGACTTTAGAAGGAGGGAGAGGAGAGGCTGAAGGTGGCAGAGCCAGGGGACGCTGTCTCATCGGCAGAGTCTCCAGCATCTCAGGTGAGCGCCTCCCCTGACCGTGGTGTGACTGCGAGGCTGCTGAACAGCGAGGAGAAGGGGATGTCGGAGTCAGGGGACATTGCGTCATTGGCACAAACTCCGGTGCCCCTCATAACTTCTTCACCAGCCCACGATCTTTCCTGCAAAGGTTGGGAACGGTGGCCAGTAGTCCTGCCAGCTCGGGGTTGGTCCACAGGCTGGGGTGTGCTTCCATAATACCAGCTGCGGCATCCAGGCACTCCAGGGCCTCCTCCAGTGGGAAGCATCCGAGACAAAGTCCTGGATAAACTGGACTGCCTACTGCTCATCCATGTTGAAGCCGCTGACCACCAACCTCCTTCCGTCTGCTGAGTCCAGGTATGACGGCGATGTTCTGTCATGAGTACCCCTCCGGGGCAAAAGATTAGACTCATGTCCTAACTTTCTTGCCTTAGGCCTGACTTTAATTTCCAAAAGACCAAACTTCCAAACAAGACCATAACCTGATGTGACAAAGAGCTTTACAAGAAAGCATGAAACCATGACAGCATGATACCGTGATAATGTGAAGGTTGTCTTGCAGAAGGCAACGCGCGACCTCTATAAATAAGGGAACAAAATCAAGAACACCCATGAACAATCAATAATCAAGAAATCAAAAGCAGCTTTGAATAATTAACAAAGCAAAAACTCACAACGTAAAACCGGAAGTAAACAAAAGGTGCTGTCAAAACAAAAGCCCAAACCCAAATCATGACAGGAATAAACATGATGACATAACCATGAAAATAATAACCATTAACGCTACCAAGCAAAACCATGACCATGATAATAAAGCCCAAACAAAACTGAAAACATGATAACATGAATAAAGAAAGTCTAAACATGATACTAAAGTGAGAGCATGGTTTGAGTCAAATCCAGATAACCAACAGACATAAATAAACTAAACATAACTGTAACCATGATAAACATGATACTAATAAACAGAACAATGAGGAATTAAACCAAGACTAAGGTAAGGAGAATGACAAAACTGAACTGTTATGATCTGGGCTTTGGCCTTCTGTCCTTACACGCTTTATGTTCATTTGTGTCTTCTCTGTGCTCCTCTGATTTGGTTTTGTAATTATTTATGATTTATCATTTCCATTTATTGCCCTCTGTGTTCCCCTGAGTCTCTTGTTTTGGTCTTCTGTGTCATCCCCTGTTTGGTCCTGGGTGTGTGTGTGTATTTTCTGTTTACCTATTGTTCCAGCTCCTCTTGTTTCCATACCTGTGGTGTTTGGGCGTGGTGGCTCTCCGTAGATGACATCATCACATGGCGAACTGGCCGTGGCACAATACGGCACCACCCTTCTGTATATAATTCAGTTATGTGTTGAATAAAAGAGAGTGCAGTTCATGCCCGCTGTCCGCACCTATTTCTTAGACATAATAAATGGTGACGAGGATAAACCCTGATAACTCCATCATGAAAGCGTGCACAGATTCCCTGCAGCCATTCCTCGCTTTACCAGGTGAGCCGCTGATCCCCTGGCCCCGCTGGCATAAGATGTTTGGGAATTATATTGCTGCTACTAGCTTGAACAATGCTAATGATGAGAAGCTAATGGGGATGCTAGCCTGCTATCTTGGCACCAAAGGACAGTGGATGCCTTACTCTCTGGGCCTTAAGGACACATATGAAGATTATGTGGCCGCAATGAACATGCTTTACACTGACAAGAACAATGTAATGGCATGGAAAGCGATGTTCTTCCAGCGCCACCAGCATGAGGGTGAGTCACTCAAGGATAATATAACAGACCTCCAAGACCTAGCCAGCACCTGTGATTTTGGAGGGTTGAAAGGTGAGTTGATACGTGATAAGCTAGCGCAGAGTACTAACAACAGGAGACTGTGGAGAAGGCTGTTTTCAACTGCAGAAAAGCTAACACTAGACAAGATGTCCCAGAAGGAGGCAGAGGACAAGCTATTATTACAGCTAACGCCGCCTAGCCAACAAGCGCCTTGTCCAACCCCGCAAACACAAGTCACCGCCATCACCGCCCAGCACTACGGCCCCACACCTCCCCGCTACAACCGAAAGAAGAAGGGTAGGAAACAGGACAATGCAGGTGAGCGCCCACACTGCAGTGGCTGTGGTTCATCTAAACATCAAACTCAATCACCCGCCTGCCAAACCAGGTGGGTGAAATGCTACCGCTGCAGGAAGCTGAACCATTTTTCCAGGGTCTGTCGCTCAACCTGCACAGACTCAATGGCCTGCTCACCAGGCTCAGCCACTGTTCACTCAATTAGCGCCAAATACTCACCATTCAGGCAGTCCACGATGGAACTGGATGGCGTCGATGTACCACTGCTGCTGGACACAGGGGCCTCGAGGTCCCGTCTGAGCATGTCTACGGTCAGGAAACTGTTCCCTCGGAAAACCATTGCAGCTGATGCAGAGGACTTACTCGGTTATGGCCACACTAGAATTGGGACGGACGGACGGACGGACGGACGGACGGACGGACGGACAGACAGACAGACAGACAGACAGACAGACAGACAGACAGACAGACAGAGACAGACAGACAGACAGACAGACAGACAGACAGACAGACAGACAGACAGATAGATAGATAGATAGATAGATAGATAGATAGATAGATAGATGTACTTTATTGATCCCAATCTGGGAAATTTGTCACGAGCTGAGTCTGATGTTCTGCCGGACTCAGTGTTGTGGCTCATTCCTTGTATTGATATATAGTTATCTGTTGTATTTCTTGTGGCTTTTTGAGTTGTTACACTGCTTCCTATTGTCTCTGTTTATGTTTCAGTTTGTATTGACTATGTCCCACCTTACTTGTGTTTATTTTCTAATCTGTATTTGGTTGTGTTTATATTTATTTTGTGGGCTGACAGCTGTCAGGCGTTATTTCCGGGTTTTGTGCTCTGCACGGCAAGCTGTCAGTCCAGCCGCTCCTCCCTCACTTGTCATTACTACCAGCTGGTCCTAGTTACTTGTTATTGTTCCCTTCTCCTGCTCAGGTGAACCCACACCTGTGATTACTCATGTCATTATTCCATCCACTATTTAAGTGCTGCTTATTCAGTCTGTGATCGTGGCTAGATAGAGTGAATATTCCCATACTGGTTTTCCTCTGATCATCCCTCTGATCAGCTCCTCATCTCCTCCTGAGTCAAGCTGGCTCAGGAGTGCATCCTTCTGTAAGTCTTGTTTTACATTTTTGTATGCACAGCACTATTTTTGGACTTTAATGTTCTTTATCTTAATAAAACTGCACAAACACCATTCAGCATGTGGGTTTGTCTCCCTGCCCCGAAGGGACACACATGACAAAATTACAGTGTAACAGCAGCATGACAGTAGACAACCAAACGACAGAAACACACACAGCATAATTAACAAAGGGATTACCCATGGAAAGTAAAACTACTAAAAAAGCTTATCAGTATCATAGATGAATAGATGGCGACCCATATAGATACATGAATTATACCCACTGTACAATGCAGGACTATCAGGAGCAGAGTGAGATGTGAGGTACCAATTACACTGTAAGGTGCAGTATGGCAGCATTTTTATGGCCAGCATACAACATCAGAGTGAGTTATTGTACAGTGAAATGGTATGGTAGGGACACTCAGTTTTTCTGTGCGATACAGTTCCATGGCCATTCCATCGTTCACCTTTCAAGTGACGCGCCAGGGGGCCAATCTGATGGGCATCGACCTGATCAGCAAGCTGGGTTTCTCCATCACTGACCCAATGGGCGCCGCCATTCTGGCGGTCACCTTATCCTGGCAACACCACTGGCCAATGCTTTTCATAGGGCTGGGCTGCCTCACCTCTTTCAACCACCGACCGCTCATTGACACAACGGTGCCCCCTGAAAGTTCAACCTCTGCGCTGGCTAACTCTTGCATTTCAGGATGACGTCACGACAGAGCTGCAGAAGTTGTTGGACGCCAGCATCATCAAACGGATCAGTGCATCTCCCTGGATCTCAAACTTGGTGGTAGCGAAGAGGAAAATGGGTGGCCTATGACTGTGTATCCAAGACGTGCATCTTTGGAGAAACAACTATTGAGTTTGTGGGTTTCCGCCTGTCTGCCAAGGGTCTGAATCCCCTACATTCAAGCACTGAGGCGATACTGCAGCTGCCTGAACCATTATGCCCCAAGCAGCTTTTGTTCTTCTTAGGCATGGTTAATTTTTATGGGCGTTTTATCCCTTGGTACTTAGAGAAGATAGACCCACTACGTGCCCTCCTAAAACATGATGCAACCTGGGTATGGACCCCAGCATGCTCTGCCGCCGTCAGTGAATAAAAGACACAGCTCACCTCCTCACCAGTACTCGCCCACTTTGACCCACAAAGCCCCACGTTCATGACGTGCAACACTTCCAACACAGCAGTGGGAGCTGTTTTATCACAACTGCAAGGAGGTACTGAGCACCCATTGGTGTTTGCCTCAAGGTCACTTACCTCGGCTGAGCAGAAGTACTCAGTTGGAGAGAGGGAGGTACTGGTGTGTGTTTGGGCATGTGAACGCTGGCACATATACCTATATGGACAATGCTTCATGCTGTGGACAGACCACAGAGCCCTCATGGCACTGCTAGAAACATCGGGGTCGGGGCACAGACTCATGCACATCTACAGGTGGACAGAAAGACTACAGGCGTACAATTTTAACACCCAGTTTACATCGGGCAAAGAAAATGTGGTGGCAGACCTCCTGTCCTGAGCCACACTTAACTCCACTGCGAATGATGACCAAGACCACCTGCAGCCGGAACTGATTCACATGCTGCATGGGCCACTCCAAAATGCCATCTCCCTACAAGAGCTCCAGGAAGCGTCTGAACAGGACCCGACACTGACCCATCTACGCGTATTCATTCGCAAGGGCTGGCCGGTCAAGGTGCCCGGGGAATTGACACCTTTCCACAGAGTCAGGGATGATTTATCATGCTGGAATGATGTCTGCATGGCAAGGGGGCACTGCACGGTGATTCCGGAGGTACTTAAAGGTTGCATCCTGACTATGCTACACGAGGGCCACCTGGGCATCGTCAGGGTTAAACAATAGTGTAGAGGCTCAGTATGATGGCCAGGAATCGAAAAGGATGTGGAGGTCATGGTAAAAGACTGTGTGCCCTGCCTGGCCAGCGTAAAAACTGGCGTGCCAACACCCTCACCCCTGCAACCACTACCATGGCCATCAGCCCTATGGAAACACATCCAACTAGACATATGCAACAAACTGCATTGTGCCTACCAGCACCTACGCTTTTTATTAGTGGTCTACGACCTCCACTCGAAATGGCCCAAGGTGTGGCTCTCCAGCTCAGTCACCACCGACGTAGTCACTGACTTCCTCACCGCCCTTTTGGCCCGCTGGGGTGTGCTGGATGCAATCACAACAACCAATGGACCACAATTCACCTCAGCAGATTTTGAGGCCTTTGTGAAAGAAAGGGGCATCAAACACATAAAAACCGTCTTCAACCGCGGGGTGGAGAGATTCAACCAGACCCTCAACAATGGTCTCAGGGCACATCTAGGAGATGGGCTCCCATTTTCAGCCGCACTACAGAGCACCCTACTACATTATAGAGCAACACCTCACACCATAACAAGCAGCATCCTGGCATTACTGATACTGAGATGCGAGATGAGCCTTCCCCTGGACCGACTACGCCCCCCAGTAGCCACTACACCACTGGAGATGCCCTCACCTAGAGGGAGGGTGGTCGAACAAGAACAACGGATGAAGCAAAGGTTTGACAAGAAGCACAGGGTGAGGGGACCCGGACTTGCAGTACTGGACTGGGTTTGAATCCGATGTCCCAACTGCACCCACAAGTTGCAGTTGTTCTGGACAACATCGATACAGATCACAGCGCAGTTGGGCCCAGCCACTTTTCATCTCGCTGATGGGTCGCGGTGGCACACCAGCTGCCTCAGAAAAGTGACACCGACTTCAGCCCAGGATCAAGAGATGGCTGCGGACACAGCAAGATCTGGCTGGGACTTTGACGATACAAGACCCACAACCCCCGATAAACGTCTGACAGAACCGGTGACGGTGACACAGCCCGAGTGCTGACATAACGTTCGGCTCAGGAGACGCACACACACAGGCTCAGAGTAGTTCAAACTGTTTATTAACAACAGGGATGTTTGGGTGCGTGTCTGCGGAATGTTAATGTGTTGGTGGTGGCGTCTGCTTCGGACCCAGAGGCAGGAGACCGTTCAGCCGGCAACCCTATGGGAGAAAACAGACACAGGGTGATGAGCACACACCAACACGGGAGGAGAATAGGCGAGGGAGAGAAGCTTACTTGTTTGGGCAGATGACTGGCGCTTCAAGGATGGAAGCCCGGGAGACAGCCACCTGCAGGGCTCGGTGCAGCAGCGAGGAGAGACGAGGGACGGGATTGTCCGCCGCCGAGGAATCCACCTGTGCACAGGGGAGCAGACTGGAGAGATGAGGTAAGTGAACTTCTTACCGGAGATGAGGATGCTGAAGAGAATGTGGTAGAAGTCCATACAAGGGAAATGAAGTCTACGGCTTCAGGCCGACGCTCAGGGCGAGGCGGCTTTTATCCTTCGCCGCTGACGAGTAGCAGGTGCGTGAGCAGGTGGCGCCGCTGATGAATGGCGCGGCGTGACAGTACTCCCCCCTCTAGCAGCGCCTCCTGGCGATGGCTTATCCGGGTGCGCTCGGTGGAAGTCCGCGATGAGCGATGGGTCCAACACAAACGACGGGGGCACCCACTGTCGATGCTCGGGCCCATAGCCCTCCCAGTCCACCAAGTATTGCAACCCACGACCCCGGCGCCGGGAGTCCAGGATGGAGGAGGCGGACCAGGCCGGATGGCCACCAATCATCCGGGGCGCGGGTTGCGCTGCAGGAGGAGGGCAAAGGGGGTCAGTAACCGCCAGTTTCACCTTCGACACGTGGAAAGTAGGATGAATGCGGAGGGAGGGGGGAATAGCCACGCGCACAGCCACCGGGTTGATGATCCGGGTGATGGGGTAGGGACCCATGAAGCGCTGTGCCAGCTTTCTCCTCTCGCCTTTTAGAGTGACGTCCTGGGTGGAAATGTAAACAAGCTGCCCAACTCTGTACGCCGGGGCAGGTCTCCTACGCCGGTCCGCCACAGTCCTGTTGCGCTCCGCTGTGCGCAATAGCGCATGGCGCGCGGCAGCCCAGGTGGAGCGGAACTGCCTGAGATGGGCCCTAACTGACGGGACAGTCACCTCACTCTCCTGCTCCGGAAACAGCGGGGGGTCGTAACCCAGGGACGCTTTGAAGGGGGACATCCCTGTAGCAGAAGAGCGAGCGGTGTTGTGGGCATATTCAACCCAGGCAAGATGGTTGCTCCAGGACGCGGGTTTGGATCTGGACACACAGCGGAGCGCAGCCTCCAGCTCCTGGTTGGTCCTCTCACACTGCCCGTTGGATTGGGGGTGATGGCCAGAGGAGAGGCTCACCTTGGCTCCGATGGCGTTGCAGAAAGACCTCCAAACCTCAGATGAAAACTGGGGGCCCCGGTCCGAGACCACGTCCACCGGAATCCCATGCAGCCTGACCACGTGTTGGACGAGGAGGTCCGCCGTCTCCAGGGCAGTAGGGAGGCCTCGCAGGGGGACGAAGTGCACGGCCTTGGAGAAGCGGTCCACGATGGTCAGGATGGTGTCATAGGAGTTGGAGATGGGGAGTCCGGTGACGAAATCCAGAGCGATGTGCGACCAGGGCCTGCCAGGGACGGGCAGGGGCTGGAGCAGACCCGCTGGAGGGGCATTTCCCGACTTGCAGGTGGCACAGATTGGGCAAGCCCGGGCGTAGCGGGCTGCATCCCTCCGCAGGCCTGGCCACCAAAAGGACCGTTGGAGGAGATCTATCATCCGGGAGGTGCCAGGGTGACAGGTGAGCTTGGAGGTGTGGAGCCAGTGGATGACCTCTCCTCGGACCGCGGATGGCACGAACAGCCTCCCCTCCGGTCCGCCGCCAGGGTCAGGTTCCACCTCCTGTGCCTTCCGGATCTTGCTCTCAATGTCCCACGAGATGGCTCCCACGACGCACGACCTGGGCAGGATGGAGTGGGGCGCCTCCTCCGACTCCACGGGGGCGAACTGCCTGGAGAGGGCGTCAGGCAGGACGTTCTTAGAGCCAGGCCTGAAGGTGATGGAAAATTGGAACCTGGCGAAGAACAGGGACCAGCGCGCCTGGCGGGCGTTCAGGCGCTTGGCAGACCGTAAGTATTCCAGGTTCTTGTGGTCCGTGAGGACCACAAACGGCAGGCTTGCCCCCTCCAACCAGTGGCGCCACTCCTGCAGGGCGAGCTTGATGGCCAAGAGCTCTCTGTCCCCCACATCGTAGTTCCTCTCCGCCGGGGACAAGCGCCGGGAGAAGAAGGCGCACGGTCGCTTGGCGCCATCGTCCGGTGACCGCTGGGACAGCACTGCTCCCACTCCCGTGTCCGAGGCGTCTACCTCTACAATGCACTGCAGCGCGGGGTCGACCTGGCGAAGGACCCGGGAGGAGGAGAATTCCGCCTTCAGCGCCTCAAAGGCGGCAGCGACCTCTTCGGTCCACCGGAACGGGACCTTCGGGGACGTGAGGCGGGTCAGTGGTCCCACGATGGCACTGAAGTTGGGGACAAAGCGGCGGTAGAAATTGGCGAAGCCAACAAATTGCTGCACCTGTTTCCGAGATGCAGGTGTGGGCCATTCCACCACCGCCTTTACCTTCTCTGGGTCGGGGAGCACCTTATCGTGGGCGATGATGAACCCCAGGAAGGATGTACTCCTGGCGTAAAATTCACACTTTTCCGCCTTAACGTACAGACGATTCTCCAGCAGCCTTTGGAGGACCCGCCTCACGTGGACCTGGTGCTCATCCCTGGACTTGGAGAAGATGAGAATATCGTCCAGGTAGACGAACACGAAAAGGCCAATGAAGTCCCGGAGGACGTCATTAATGAGGCGCTGGAAGACTGCAGGAGCGTTGGTCAACCCGAACGGCATCACCAGATATTCAAAGTGGCCGTTCGGGGTACGGAAGGCCGTTTTCCACTCATCTCCCTCCCGGATCCGGACGAGGTGGTAAGCGCTGCGTAGGTCCAGCTTGGTGAACCAGGTCGCCCCCTGGAGGGAGTGGAAAGCAGTGTCCATGAGAGGCAGGGTGTAACGGTCCCTCTCCGTGATATTGTTGAGGGCCCGGTAGTCGATACAAGGGCGGAGGGACCCATCCTTTTTCCCCACGAAGAAGAACCCTGCCCCCACGGGTGACGATGATGGGCGGATAATCCCAGCACTTAATGACTCCTTCAGGTAGGCGTTCATCGTCTCCTTCTCCGGCGCAGACAGGCTGTAAAGGCGACCAGAAGGTAAGGGAGCCCCCTGGCGGAGGTTGATGGCGCAGTCATAGGGCCGATGAGGGGGAAGAGACATAGCTTTCGCTTTGCTGAACACTATACCCAGGTCGTGAAATTCTGGGGGCACCAGAGACAGGTCCGGGGGTGCAGCGTCCGTAGCAGGGGGAGGAGCGGACGGAGAGCAGGCAGCGGACTGAAGGCAGGTGCCCATACAGAACGTACTCCATGCCGAGATCCCAGCTGATCTCCAATCCAGGACCGGATTGTGAAGGCGGAGCCAGGGATACCCCAGGATGACGGGCGACACAGAGTTGGGAAGGACGTAAAAGGTCATTTCCTCCCGGTGGTTTCCCGAGATGATGACCGGTAGGGGAACAGTTTGATGTGTCACTCTCCCGAGGGTGGCACGGGAGAGGTGGATCAGGGAGATGGGAGTGTTGAGTGCCTGGCAGCGGATGCCCAATCGGGTTGCCAGGCTTTGTGAAATGAAGCTGCCTTCTGCGCCCGAATCCACCAGTGCGTGGGTGAGGTGCCCAGTAGAGTTATGGCAGAAACGGATGGGCAGCTTCAATTGAGTAAGTGATCCTAACCGATTGACATCCGCGAGGCTTCCAACAGTGACTCGCGGACCCCACCGACTGGCTTTCCGTGGACAACGCTCCACGGTGTGTTGGTCGCCTCCGCAATACATGCAGAGGCCCAACTCACGGCGGCGTTGTTTCTCCACAGGGGAAAGTTTAGTCCAGCCCGTCACCATCGGCTCCGACTCCTCGGGGCGCGATGCTGGCGGCGCCGCCAGGGGGCGAGCTTGGAACAGGTGCGGCGAGGCTCCACGAGGGCGAGAAGAAGAAGACCTCCGCCCCGAGGAGCGCTCGCGCAGCCTGTTATCCAAACTTATCGCTAAGGATGTCAGCTCCGCTAGCGTCCCAGGGATATCCCGACCAGCCAGTTCATCCCTCAGATCACTATTGAGGCTGCGGAGGAACAGGCCACAGAGGGAGCGTTCCTCCCAGCCCAATTCCTCCGCCGCTACCCGGAAGTCGACCGAGTGGTCCGCTGCCGACCGGCTTCCCTGCTGGAGAGCGAGAAGCCGATCGACCTGGACCGTTTCGGTTTGTGAGTGGTCAAAGACCTCCAGAAAGCGCCTCACGAATTGGTCATAGGTGAGGGTGGCATAACTGGGCCTCGCCATTACGGCGTAGGTCCAGGTTAACGCACGCCCCTCCAGAAGATTCCCTATGTAACCAATTCGGCTGTGATCCGAGGGAAAATCTCCGGGCACACGGTGGAACACGGACTCACACTGCATAATAAACCCCCGCGCTCCGCCGAGCTTACCGCTAAAGCGGGCGGGGGTCGGAATCGGCGTGAGCCGAACCGGTGCCACTGGAGCCGGCTGGACGGCCGCTGGAACAGCAGGAGCCGCGCCACCCTGGTGAGTCGGGAGGAACGGCTGTTGGGGGTCCCAGCGGTTCAATCGGTTAGTCAGTTCTAATAATTGATGAAGAACCACCTGTTGCTGATAAACAATCTGATCCACCCGAGCCTCGAGGATGGTAAACCGGTGTGCGAGCCCGCCGTCCGCCGAGCCGCTCTGCTGAAGCCGTACTGACATAACGTTCGGCTCAGGAGACGCACACACACAGGCTCAGAGTAGTTCAAACTGTTTATTAACAACAGGGATGTTTGGGTGCGTGTCTGCGGAATGTTAATGTGTTGGTGGTGGCGTCTGCTTCGGACCCAGAGGCAGGAGACCGTTCAGCCGGCAACCCTATGGGAGAAAACAGACACAGGGTGATGAGCACACACCAACACGGGAGGAGAATAGGCGAGGGAGAGAAGCTTACTTGTTTGGGCAGATGACTGGCGCTTCAAGGATGGAAGCCCGGGAGACAGCCACCTGCAGGGCTCGGTGCAGCAGCGAGGAGAGACGAGGGACGGGATTGTCCGCCGCCGAGGAATCCACCTGTGCACAGGGGAGCAGACTGGAGAGATGAGGTAAGTGAACTTCTTACCGGAGATGAGGATGCTGAAGAGAATGTGGTAGAAGTCCATACAAGGGAAATGAAGTCTACGGCTTCAGGCCGACGCTCAGGGCGAGGCGGCTTTTATCCTTCGCCGCTGACGAGTAGCAGGTGCGTGAGCAGGTGGCGCCGCTGATGAATGGCGCGGCGTGACAAGTGCTGCTCGGCCCCGGGTTCGACAGAGACCCCACTACCTTAGGGACTTTGTAACTAAATAATGGACTCTTGAGTGTAGCCAGGACATGACCAATTACAGTGGCAGAATAATCCACTCGGTCATGTGGGCATACCGGTAGTCCACCCGGATGCCCAGGTAGTTGTATATAGTTCTTTGGGTTTTTCAAGGGGGAAAGGGGGTGAAATGTGGTGTTTGGACATGGTGACTCGCCGTAGGTGAAGTCATCACGTGGCGAACTGGCCAGGGCGCGATATGGTGCCACCCTTCTGTATATAGTTCAGTTATGTGTTAAATAAAGGAGAGTGCAGTTCATGCCCACTGTCCGCACCTATTTCTTAGATAAAACAGTACCCATAGCCACTCTTCCTCATGTGTGTTAGCGTTCAGCCCCTGACTGTGATCCCAGCTTGTTATGTCTGAATAATGAGGAGTCAGAGTCAGTCTTCATGCAGGAAACAACTAACCTTTATTACACAGAACATAGAATTATATACACAGTGGGCCGTGCTCACCTGACGTCACCCTGAGGGCAGGTACGGCATCACACACACACATACACACACACACACACACACACACACACACACAACATTCTCCTCCCCTTTAGAAAAGTGCCAAACCACACAAACCATTATAACCCTCCCAAATTTAGGACCCGAATCACACACTAAAACAGGGAACCATGTACTGTAGTAAAACAATCCTATCACATTCACACAAAAGGACAACTAAAATTGGACCTAGTCTCTAAAATATATAAAATATCCCAATACCATATACACTCTCATGCACACCAGCAAGATATATATACACATATATTTACATAAAATGTTTTAAGTCACACCAATGTCCCTGGACAGGCATGGACAAAACCGGCCCGGAGGCCCTGGGCAGCCCCATGGCATGTGCGCCCCTGGCCGCTGTCTGCCCCCAGGGTCGAAGCCACCCTCCCCGGCGAAAATGTCTCTTCCCGCCATTAGCTTCATCTTCCCTCCGGCTCCTCAGTGCTGCTGTCCAGCACACCATCCCTCCATGTCCATCAGACCGCTCCCGACCTCCTTCAGCACCGCCATCATGGCTCCAACCAGTCCAGCCCACCATGGCCGCACTCCAGTGAAAATCGAAGCCTGCTCGTTGGCGCCGTTCGCTGACTCGGGCATCTCACCGTACCATCCAGCACCCTTGTCCAGGGCGCTCCACTGTGCTGCCACCGTGTCCAGCTGCCACTGCTCACTCCCGGGGTTCTCAGCTTTGCACTCGTCAGCAACCATCTCCGCACTCTGCTGCTGCTGCTCTTCCCCGGGGCTCCCAGCCTCCGTAGACTCGTCCTCCTGCTGTCTAGCCTCCAGCTGCGGGGTTGACTCCTGCTGCATCCCTTCTCCGCCGTCATCACACACCGCACCATCCGACCCACCAGTGCTATGCTCCTGTGCCATGCTGGGCTCCCTGACCGACTTGCCATCTTCAGTGACCAGGGACTCTTCCACACTTTGCCCCGGTCCCACCTCGATGTCCAGCTTGCCGCTCACTGACTGGTTTTGGCGCGAAGTTAGCTTATCAGTTAGCCCATCCATAGACTTAGAATGGGCCGTTATCTTCCCAAAGCTAACTAGCTCAGTCGATCTTGGCGCCAACAGTTCCATCGCCCACAGCTTCACAGTCCACGTCTGCCCGGCGAAGTGCACGACCAGCCACTCGATGGCATCTTCATAAAGCTCCGTTGCGCCCAGTGTACTGAGGAGTCTCTGGCCCTCCGCACCGAGATTGTGGGCCAGGAGCGCCCGTCGTCATCTCCCGTCTAGCCTGTGTAAGCCCAGCGCCCTGATATACTCCTCAAACATGGCCCGCCACTCTGGCCACTGGATCACCAGCTCTCCTGCGCGCTCCAGGAACGGTGCCAATAGTGGAGGTAGCCCGCACGCTCCCATTAGTCTCCTTGTTGCCAAATGTAATGTCTGAATAATGAGGAGTCGGAGTCTGTCTTCATGCAGCAAACAACTAACCTTTATTACACAGAACATAGAACTATATACACAGTGGGATGTGCCCACCTGACATCACCCTGAGGGCGGGTATGGCATCACACACACACACACACACACACACACACACACACACACACACACACACACACACCACACACACACACAAAACACAGCTGTCCCATGTTTTCCCTGATTATCAGTTACCCTATTTATGTCAGTTTGTACCTGTGCTCTGTCTGGTGTGATAGTCATTTGTTCCCGTGGTTTCTTCATGCTCAGTCCAGTTCTTTGTAAGTTTGTTTGTCAAGTTATATTTTCTGTTCAGTCCTTGTGCTGTTGTTATTTTGTTCCCTAGTTCTGAGCTTGCATCATACCCTGCCTGTAATATATAATATATTATATACAGTATATTTTATATATAATATAATAACTAATATATATGCTAATATATACAGTGGATATAAAAAGTCTACACACCCCTGTTCTGTCATGGACGGGGTGATGTGTCAACCCCATTCCATGATTTGTGGCTGTAGTTCCCTGATTGTTGTTAATTATTTCCAGCTGGCAGGTTGTTGGAGCCTCCATGCCTTGGCTCCCTGCCAGCCTACAGCCACACCTCTCCCTCCACCGGCATCCACCGGTTGTCTGTCATTTTCATTTGTCCATGCACTCTCACCCACTTACACACATGCACACACATGCACACACATACATATTCACTCACACACCGGCTGCTGCCGTGCACCTATTTCCACTTCTTACTCATTAGTCCACGGGGTATTTATGTGTGGCAGTGGGAACACTCGGTGTGGCGGAGTTAGTCAATAGTCAATAGTCGAAAGCCTAAAGTCAACTCTACACTCAGTCAACGTTGATGTCCTGGAGCTTGTTGGTTTTCCTTCTTATTGGATTACTCAGGTGTTGTTTTTCCCAGAGCCAGTTGCGCTCCGATGCCTTTTGTAAGTCTTCCTCCTTATTATTAACTGCCCTTCCTCTCCACTCCAGTCCCGTCTGGGAGTGCATGGGGATCCTCCTCCTCCTGCTAAATGAACTTGTTCATCCGTACTTTGTGTTTGACTGCTCTTCATTGAACATTTTTGTGTTTGTATTCCTTTGTTAATAAACATGTTCACTTCACCTGCATATTGCGCTAGCATCAATTCATTTGTTCGCTGTGCAATTACACAGTGGACATGACAGCACGCCGCCACCACAAGAGGGCCCAGCGGTGAAGTAGCGTGTAAATTTTTCATCTTTTGTGTGTGTTTTTCCACCAACCTGATCTGAAGCAAGATGTCCTCTATGAGTCGTTCCCACACTGGCAGAGGCAGACGGGCAGTGGGGCATCCTAGCATGGGGGAGGAATGGGCAGCCATTTTCATCCGGGGTTTCATGGATGACGCTGATGAAACCTACGGCCCCGGAGAGAAGTGAGACTGCCTGAACGGGGCTTTGGGTATTCTGGAGGCTCACCCTGGCCTCTGGAATTTCCCTCAATATTGTAGCACCATCGTCTCCTCAAACCAAGACAGAAGATCACTTCTCTCCATTTTACAGGAATTTCACTTTATTCCTTCTACAGGAATACCACTTTTCTGCATTCTACAGGAATATCACTGGCTTTCATATCGACTCATCCAGGCCTCATCCAGGCCAGACCCAAAGATGTTTTCCCAGGACCCCAATGTAAACAGTTGCCTCTTGCAGAGATTGTAAGGATCAGAATTTGCTTTTAAAGGCTCAAAGGAACATAAAACTCGGGAGACCAGACCTCCAACGTGAACACTGCATTTGGATAACATCCTCCTTTACAGGAAACCAATGCTCTTAAAAGGGTCATAAACGGCTTAATCAGACAGGTTTATAACCTTGATGGCTCCCAGATTATCTCTTCCAGATACCATGGACCTAAAAGAAATCATCTACAGCTCAACAGTACCTCGTAGCGGATACCTACGAAATGTGTTTCAGTATGTAGGATGACTTTTTAATTTGTTCTAAACATTAAGTTTCTTTCAGCTTATCCTCTTCTCCTCTGGATCCTAAGGACACTGAAAATCATCCCTTTTTTTATCACTAACCATAGTTTGCTGTACTACCTTAAGCTTTGATCTAAATATGAATGCATGTATTATAATTATGTATAAGAAATGTTATGTTCATGAGTTATGTACATTTCAAACAAATGTAATACTAGAGTAATGGTATAAATGCATGATCACCAAATATTAGCCAAGTCATTTAATTTAGTTGGATTTTATATTGAGCACCTAATTTCATAAGAACTGACTGAGTGTTGATTTTTCTCTGCAATTTCATGGGATGGTGTCTTCGTTTGATTGGCTGCTCTCAAACAAAGAAATGTTCTCACATTGGATGACAGTCATTCCAAACTGCTTTTGATAAAGTCGATTGGTCGGTCTTGTGATCGACACCACCAGTTTATGACCAGGCGGGGTCATTTAAAAAGTAGTTGAAGCTGCTCTGCAGTTAGAAGAAGATTCAGGAAAAACACACAGATTCAGAATTAGAACAAGACAAGCAGAAAGAAAAAGAAACACACAGATGTAAGTTAAGTTAAAGTTAGAGAAGAAAAAAGCAGACAAGAAAGAGACAGAATGAGATTAGATAAGTCTGGGAAGATTTTGTTCCACCGTTTCAAGGTCCTGTGTAGTTTTATTTTATCTAAATTGTTCTGTGTGAAGTTTGTCAAATCCTGCATTAGTTTTTCTGGTTACTGAGGAGAAATCACCTTTTTCTTTAGAGCTCGCTTTAACCGAGAATCAAATTCTCAAACTTTTACCTTCACCTCAGAAGCCATTCTTATCCTAGTAAATGTTTTTCTCATTTTTTTATGACTTTTCACGCTGTTAAAGTGGACCTTTAATGTCCTAATTTAAAGTGAACAGAGACTGTGTTTTTGGACTCTCTTTCCAGCCTCATACCCGCCTGACTGAGAAGTGGTTCCTTCAGTTTTTTTGGTCTATCCCACTCCTAGAGACTTCACCGATTCGGCCGGACTCATTCCAAGGATTTTCATGCCGCCCTGAGACAAACCATCCAAGGCTGCCACTGTCTTCTTGAAGGGCCCCCAGCCGAGTTATCACTTCCACGGCTGTGAGGAAGTATAACAGCAGCCGCTTCCTCCGACGTCCTAACTTCAAAACCCAGCGGTATCGACCCGCTGAAACGTGGACCTACAGCTGTTGTGTGAGTGAAACTCCTATTTTTCATATCTCCTGGGTTAAAATGTGATGTCCAAACAATTAAATTACAATTGAATATAGCCCGTATTTCAGGGTTCAATTAGTCTCTTAGCCACAGGGTAAAGCTGTAAACTGAAGGAAGACTCTTAGTCATTTTTAAGAAACTGCCCTTAAATTTTGTAGATTAATTCAGAAGTCATTTTTAAATAATTAGCTTATGAATTTTCCCCATAAAATTGTGTTGTTTTGTTAGACCTTTCAGCCTTCATTTACCGTTGAAACATAAGTCTGGTTCCTCCTTGGTTCTACAGAGGTGTAACGCTGGATTTTATGTTCAGAAATCCAATAACAGTTGATGTGACATCGTACATTTGAATCTGTTTATCCATCATTTGAACGCCATGCCATGTAACCTGAATGAGTTTAATAAAAGGGTGAATGAGAGAAGTTGAAGTGTTTTCCTTTCGCATATATCTGTTTCCTAATCACGGCAGGAAAAGAACTCACTGAAACTTTGAGACTGATTCATTAAGTAATTGAAGGTACAAAATTAATTAAAATTAAAGTTAATATTATTGTCCATTGTGACTGGTGCCCCTTTTACGAGTGCTTTTATTTAATTTAGCGGGTGTAGAAGTGACGGTTTAACGCCGCCCCCTTTCACACCCACTATTAAATAAAATAAATAATTCCTGTACCTTATGACAATATTTTATTATATAATCCCCTTACAATATACTGAACTGTTGTCCTTGGTCTACGCGCTCCAGCAGGCTTTCCCTGACCTGAGGAGAGGGGCGTTCCACGCTAAGCCTAAGCGGAGGCGCTCATCTCAGCCGGCGGCCATTCTTTCCCCTGCTTTGTCTCCAGCTCCAGCATGGCTGTCATCAGGTCAGCAGCGGCAACGTTATCCTATTCCGGGTCACTGGAGGAATAATCCAGCCCCCCTGGCAGTCTCCATCTCTACACAGAGCCCGGCCATCTCCGCAGCGGACCTTCACTCACAGGCAGTTCCGCCTGCCAGATCTCCCTCCATTTCCGCTGTGAGGGCTCCTCCCTCGGTGCATCCTCAGACTGCCAAGGAGCATTTGAGTTCCTCACCGGCAGCAACTGTCTCCGTGGCCAGAGGGGCGGCTCCTCCACGATCCTCAGGGGGGCCCACCACGGAGAAGGGTGACGCAACCGCTACAGCAGCAGGCAACATCCAAGTCCGGGCAAACAGGCAAGTTTATTTTCATTCTTGTCCTATTAATGATGAAATGTCTTGCCTGATTTCCGGTAGGGAGGCTCAGGGAGAGCAGTCCCCTGAGTTCTTTCCACCTGCTGCTACCATGAGTGGCTCACCAGCCCTCTTCCTGCTCTCTCCTGTTTCCTCCGAGTGTGCACCGGAGCTGAACTGTCAGGACCAGGAGGAGCCAGAGGTCCGGGAGGATTCTTCCACTGCAGCAATGGTGAGCCAGACCCCAGCCGCCATGCCTGGGGAGTCACCAGCGTGGGTCGCAACTGCTGGGGCAACAAAGACTGCCATCACCATCATGCCTGCTGTGGAGGTCGCAGCACCAGAGTCAGCACCAGAGCTAAACCTCCAGACCAAGCCCATGGGAACATCGCCCGGATTGTCGGAGTCCTGGATGGCGGTGGAGCTTGAGTTAAGGCAAGTGCTCTCCTTTGTATTTCTCCTTTCGATGTTAGAGCATTTTTGCCTACCTCTAGGTGAGGAGAGCCAGCTGCAGCCACACGCTGCACCTAAGGTCACCTCGCCAGGCTCCGCAACTGCCAGCGACCCTGACCCTTCTTCCTCTCTGTCTGAGTCTTCTTCTAGGGTCGGCGGAGAGAGTTGCATGTCACCAGATGAGTCCGAGGATCCAGGCTCGCCAATGAAGGTCATCATGGCTGCTGCCGCCCCCGCTGAGGTCACCATGGGTCCAGCTCCCCATCTGCCAGAGGCCGTGAGCTGGGTTCCGCTTCAGTACAGGTCTCTGTGGGTGCTGCGCCCCAGCATGGAGCCAACATGGGTGCCCGTGATTGACCGCCTCCTGGCTCGGGTGCTTATGCGGGTTGGCAGGCCCATAGTTAAGGCAGTGTTGGATGCAGCCATGGTCCAGCCGGGTCCCACCACGGGTGCAGCAGGGGCCCAGCTGGGTTCCATCATGGGTGCAACCATGGCCCAGTCGGGGTCCACTGTGGGTGCAGCAGGGGCCCAGCCGGGTTCCATCGTGGGCGCAACCATGGCCCAGTCAGGATCCTCCGAGGCTGCAGCGCAGGCCCAGGCCGGGGCTACCACTGGTGCTACGTTGTCCCAGGCCGGGACCACCGCGGGTGCATCCATGGCCCAGGCCAGGTCCGCCACGGGTGTGGCCGAGTTTCTGTCCCAAGCCAGGACCACCGAGGGTGTAGCCGGCCAGTTTGAGGACACTGGGGTCTCCTCGTTCCTTCCGGAGGCCTGCTGGGTGTTTCTACTTCTTCTGCTGGGCGCCGCCGTGGTCCACCAGGTCCTGCCACCAGTAGCCGCTGGGGTCCCCCTTCCCTGGTCCGGCCACCCACCTTTAAGCCTCCCGGTGGGTCGACCGCCTCCTCGCTCACTCCTCCGGTCCTGGTGGCTCAACTATGCGGGCTGGCCACCCGAAGGACTGGGTCTCTGGGTCGGGTGGTCCATTTTCATAGGCAGGCCACCTGACTCACTTTGCCTGGCAGCCCGGCTGGTGTTGGACTTTAGTAGGCCACCTGGCCTGGTTCACATGGCCATCCGTGGGCCCTGGAACTTTGGCCGGCCCTCTGGACTTAGGGACTCTTGAGTTTTGGGGAGGGCTTAGTCTTTGTTTGGGGTTGGGAGTTTTTGTTTTCCTGTGTTGTATTGTTGTATTATTTTTTGTTGGTTAATTCCCTCCTGACCTGTTTCCCCCCACCTCCCACCCTGGTTTATTGTGATGGGAGGGGGGGGGGGGGGTTGGTGGAACAGGTTTTCCTTTTGTGTTTTAACCATTTGAGTGTGTCTGTCACCGAATTGTGACATAACCCCAACTGGTCAAGAGTGGTAAATATTTTTTGTCAATTAAATAGTTCAGATTTCCAAGGCTATAACTTGAAAGTGGTAAGAGATAATGGTTTACTGTCAATTAGAAAGATGTAAAATATGATCCAAAGCTTCGGATAGGAATAAATTTATGCATCTAATTTGCATAATGTCGTGGCACCTCTTTAAATTCCATAACTCAGTCAAAACTGGACTTTGGACATACTGACACAAAGAATGGTTCAGTCTTTTGATACTGTTTTTTGTACAGAGGTACCTCAACATCTTATCTTCAAAGTATATGAGCAAGAAATCAGCACAATATTTAAAAAAAAACACAAAAATAAGTCACTTATCGGTGGCTAACAGGACTCACTCACTGCCGTGGTCACTGTGTTTTCACCCATCGTGGTCATTATTTTGCATTCTGTAGGTCATTTACACTCTCTATCACATCTACAAAGTCTTATGATTATCCCACATAAATTTCACTTGTATCCCGCAGGTATTTTCCATGTACAAAGCCGTCTAAGTGACGGTGATGATGACCGATTGCGGCCATATTAGCTTTCTCAGCTAAAAGAAGGGAATACAGGAAAAGGAAATGAGGAGTTCTTCTTTGGTGTATTACATGTCATCCATTGAGTCCTCCAACGCATGTCCGCCACCCTCTGAAACTGGCAGATCAGTACAAATCAGTACAAATCCCCAATGCAGCCGGTGATGTCAGAGTGAGATGACAGGCGCAGCGCCACGCTCTGCCACTAGGGGCACACAAATTTTCACACTCAAAGTGTTAATGGTATGGTGGGTGTCTGGCGTCCACCCCTTGGGGGGGGGGGCTCTGTCATGGACGGGGTGATGTGTCAACCCTGTTCCATGATTTGTGGCTGTAGTTCAATTCAATTCAATTCAACTTTATTTATATAGTGCCATTTCACAACAACAGTCATCTCATAGCACAGTTCCCTGATTGTTGTTAATTATTTCCAGCTGGAAGGTTATTGGAGCCTCTGTGCCCTGGCTCCCTGCCAGCCTACAGCCACGCCTCTCCCTCCACCAGCATCCACGGGTTGTCTGTCATTTTCATTTGTCTATGCACTCTCACCCACTTACACACATGCACACACATGCACACACATACATATTCACTCACACACCGGCTGCCACCGTGCACCTGCTTCCACTTCTTACTCATTAGTCCACGGGGTATTTATGTGTGGCAGTGGGAACACTCGGTGTGGCAGCTTTAGTCAATAGTCAGTAGTCGAAAGCTTAAAGTCAACTCTACACTCAGTCAACGTTGATGTCCTGGAGCTTGTTGGTTTCCCTTCATATTGGACTACTCAGGTGTTGTTTTTCCCAGAGCCAGTTGCGCTCCGATGCCTTTTGTAAGTCTTCCTCCTTGATATTAACTGCCCTTCCTCTCCGCTCCAGTCCCGTCTGGGAGCGCATGGGGCTCCTCCTCCTCCTGCTAAATGAGCTCGTTCATCCATACTTTGTGTTTGACTGCGCTTCATTGAACATTTTTGTGTTTGTATTCCTTTGTTAATAAACATGTTCACTTCACCTGCATATTGGGCTCGCATCAATTCATATGTTCGCTGCACAATTACGCAGCGGACATGAAATGTTCAAATGCCAGGTTTTTGTGATGTAAAAAAAATGAGACCAAGATAAATAATTTTTGAAACTTTTTCCCTCATTAATGTGACCTATAACCTGTACAACCCAATTGAAATCAAACTGAAATTATTTCAGGGGAAATTTTTTTTTAAAAAACTTACAATAACCTGTTTGCATAAATATGCAAATAATATACCTTGTTATAACTGGGGATGTGGCTGTGTTCAGAACTAACCACTCACTTTCAAACTCATGTTAAATGGGAGTCTGCACACACCTGCCACCATTTAAAGCGTCTCTGATTAACCCTAAATAAAGTTCAGCTGTTCTAGTTGGCTTTTCTTGACATTTTTGTAGTCACATCTTACAGCACAAGCCATGGTCCGCAGAGAGCTTCCAAAGCATCAGAGGGAACTCACTGCTGAAAGGTATCAGTCAGGAGAAGGGTACAAAAGAATTTCCAAGGTATTAAATATACCATGGAACACAGTGAAGACAGTCATCATCAAGCGGAGAGAATATGGTACAACAGTGACATCACTAAGAACTGGACGTCCCTCCAAAATTGATGAAAAGATGAGAAGAAAACTGGTCAGGGAGGCTGCCAAGAGGCCAACAGCAACATTGAAGGAGCTGCAGAAATTTCTGGCAAGTACTGGCTGTTTAGTACATGTGACAACAGTACATGTGACAACAATCTACCATCTAGGGTGTTAAGATGAAAGCCTTATCTTACAAAGAAAAACATCCAACCCCAGCTACATTTTGCAAAAACACATTTGAAATCTCCCAAACGCATGTGGGAAAATGTGCTATGGTCCGATAAAACCAAGGTTGAACTTTTTGGCCAGAATTCCAAAAGGTGTATTTGGTGCAAACACAACACTGCCCATCACCAAAAGAACACCCTACCGACAGTGAAGCATGGTGGTGACAGCATCATGCTTTGTGTATGTTTTTCTTCAGCTTGAACTGGGGTCTTAGTCAAGGTGGAAGGAATTATGATCAGTTCCAAATACGAGTCAGTGTTGGCTTGAAACCTTCAGGCTTCTGCTAGAAAGCTGAAGATGAAGAGGAACTTCATCTTTCAGCACAACAATGACCCAGAACACACATCCAAATCAACAAAAGAATTGCTTCACCAGAAGAAGATTAAGGTTTTGGAATGGCCCAGCCAGAATCCGGACCTGAATCCGATTAAACATCTGTAGGCTGATCTGAAGAGGGCTGTGTACAGGAAATGCCCTCGCAATCTGACAGATTTGGAGTGTTTTTGCAAAGAAGAGTGGGCAAATACTGCCACATCAAGATGTGCCACCCTGATTGACTCCTACCCAAAAAGACTGAGTGCTGTAATAAAAGCCAAAGGTGCTGCAACAAAGTATTAGTTTAAGGGTGTGCATATTTATGCAACCAGGTTATTGTAAATTTTTTTTTTTTTTATTATTATTTTTCCCCTTAAAAGATTTCAGTTTGTTTTTCAATTGGGTTGTACAGGTTATAGGTCACATTAATGGTGGAAAAAGTTTTGAAATGATTTATCTTGGTCTCATTTTTTTACATCACAGAAGCCTGGCTTGCGAACAGGGGTGTGTAGACTTTTTACATCCACTGTATATAGCATAAATGCTAATGAGCCTCAGTTCACCCCACCCTCCATTATCATTTCTCTGAGATTTATGTTCTGATGGTGACGCCGTGTTTGAGGCTAGCATTAGCTGTTAGGTTCAATTGTCAGACTCAGTAACATGCTGACAAAAACTGGCTGATTGTTAATTTAAAAGCTCAAATAAATCCTTATCAGAGACAGGGGTGTGTTGTGAGTGGTTGATAGCATGTGAGTGGTCTCTGGGGGGTGATGTGACTAGAAACAACCCTGAATGAGTACATTTTTGCATCCGCCCCACAACCGGGAGGGTGGGGGTTCAAGTCCTAGCCAGGTCATACCAAAGACCATATAAAGAAATGGTACTTCCCGCCTTCTAGCTTGGTGGTCAGTGTTATAGAATGGGGGAAGGAGAAGTTGTTTGTGGCGGTGCCTTGCATGGCAGCGACCTCTCTGATTCTAGATGTGATTAACGTTGTAGATAGGAGAAACATAATTTTGTTCTACTGCACATGACTGGCTGTATGAACTGAATGACAATAGAGATGGCTTCTTCTTCTAACTCTACTGATGGCTACTATCAGCTGATAATCAAGGAGGTGTCTGTTCCAGAGTTTAATAAACTATAATACCAAGTTTGGTGGACACAGCATCATTCTGTTAAGTTAAGCCCACTGCAGAGAGTCCAATTCGCCGTACCCACGCCGCCTTATTGTTGGCGTGGGAAACAAGCTAAAATAATGTCTATGAATGAAATATATGCTCAAGAGTTGGTAGATGATTTGGTTGAGTAAACTGGAGTCTAGCAGGGATGGACAACATGTCCCATGGAGGGATAACACCCTGAATGCTGATCAGAGATAACGCCTACTAACACCTACAGGTTGTTAGCAGTCGATAGCATATACAGTATCACTAATATAGAAAACAAACAAAAAAAAGGGATGGCGAACTGCAGCGAAGCTAAAAGTTAGCAGGGTCCTCTTGTGGTGGGTACCAGCAACTTGAACTTGATTCTTTGTCAGAAAGCCTGGTCAGAGCTGCTCAGACTACCGAATGCTACCTATCACAGCAAAAATATAACAGAATAAAGTATAACAGTAGTAAAATTGATGGTGGATTAATGAACCCATCTGTTGTTATGGGGAATGTACGATCCATATTAGGAAAGGTAGATGAGCTAGCGGCTATCTTCCGCTACGATAGCATATACCGGGAGTGCTGCCTTATGTTATTCACTGAGTCATGACTAAATGAACTAGCAGCGGATGCTAACATTGAACTGGAGGGTTTCCACGCGATACGGGCAGACCGAACACCAGACAGTGGCAAGGCAAGGGGCGGTGGAGTGATAATGTATGTTAATAACAACTGGTGCAGACATGGACATATCACGGTTAAACAACAACACTGCAACAAGGACATGGAGTTGCTAGCTGTTAGTATGCGGCCTACCTATCTCCCGAGGGAATACTCACTCGTGATCTGCATTGTTATTTATGCAAATCCGACGGCAAACGCTGGGACAGCACGTGACGTCATCCACTCAGTAACTGGCAGGCTGCAGACAGAACACCCAGATGCTCTTCTCCTCATCTCAGGCAACTTCAACCATGTTTCATTGTCTCCCATTCTACCCACGTTCGCCCAGTATGTCACATGCCACACTAGAGACAATAAAACACTGGACTTATTCTACGCAAACACTAAGGAGGCGTACACCTCATCACCACTCCCCCCACTCGGGAGATCGGATCACAACTTGGTTCATCTCCGGCCGGTATACAAACCCCTAGTGCACAGACAACTTCCGGTTATGCGCACAGTGAAGTTATAGTCTGAGGAGGCAATGGACGCTCTAAAGGACTGTTTTGAAACCACTGCCTGGGAGCAGCTCTGCGATCCACATGGTGAGGACATCGATGGCCTCACTCACACCATCACAGACTACATCAGCTTTTGTGTGGACAACACCATACCCACCAAGACCATACGGTGTTGCTCGAACAACAAACCCTGGATCAACCCTGAGATAAAAACACTTCTGAGAGAGAAGAAGAGGATCTTCAGGTCGGGGAACAGGGAGATGCTGAAGTCCGTACAGAGGGAGTTGAGGAGGAAGATCAGAGAAGGCAAGGACAGCTTCAGGAAGAAGATGGAGGACAAGCTGCAACAGAGCGACATCGGTGGGGTCTGGAGAAACCTTAAAACCATCTCTGGGCTCCAGAATACCTCCCCCCAGGCCACGGGGGGCAGGGAGTGGACAAACAATCTGAACCTGTTTTTTAATAGGTTTGGCCAACCGCCCTCCACCCCCGACTGCACACCAACCACTGCTGCCTCTGAAGACATCGAGTCCTGCTGCCCACACCCCACTCCACCATCACCCCCCCACTCCCAACACACAGCCCCCCAACATGACCCTCACTAAGACCCAGGTGAGGACGGAGCTGAGGAAGATCAAGGCGAGGAAGGCGTCGGGACCGGACGACATCAGCGCAAAGCTCCTCAAGTCCTGTGCAGACCAGCTGTGTGGGATTGTGGAGCACATCTTCAACCTGAGCCTGAAGCTGGGGAGGGTACCACAGTTGTGGAAAACATCTTGTGTGGTACCTGTACCAAAGACTTCCCACCCCAAAGATCTGAACAGCTGCAGACCAGTGGCCCTGACATCCCACATGATGAAGACCCTGGAGAGACTGCTCCTTGCTCACCTCCACCCCCTGGTGGGACCAGTGATGGATCCACTCCAGTTCGCCTACCAGCATGGCATTGGGGCGGTGGATGCGGTGATCTTCCTCCTTCACCGTTCTCTGTCCCACCTGGAGAAGCCAGGGAATGCGGTGAGGATCATGTTCTTTGACTTCTCCAGTGCTTTCAACACCATCCAACCGATGATCCTGAAGGCCAAGCTGCTGTGCGCAGGGGTGGACCAGCACCTGTCATCATGGATCCTGGACTACCTCACAAACCGGCCACAGTTTGTGAGAACCCGGGACTGCGTGTCCGACACAATCATCGGTAGCACGGGGGCCCCCCAGGGAATGGTTTTGGCTCCCTTCCTGTTCACCATCTATACTGCGGATTTCTCACACAACACAACACACTGCCATCTACAGAAGTTCTCTGACGACTCTGCGATCGTTGGCCTCATCTCCAACGGAGATGAAGCTGAGTACAGAGGGCCTATCCAGGACTTTGTGGACTGGTGCCATCGGAACTGCCTCCAGATCAACGCGAGGAAAACTAAGGAGCTGGTGGTGGACTGCCGTGTTCATCTGAACAATAAACTAGACTGGTCACACAATACTGATGCACTCTACAAGAAGGGACAGCACAGGCTGTTCCTACTGAGGAGACTCAGGTCTTTTGGTGTACAAGGGGTGCTGCTGAAGTCATTCTACGACACAGTGGTGGCATCAGCCATCACTTTTGGAGTGGTCTGCTGGGGCAGTGGTGTTACAGCAGCCGATAGGAAGAGACTGAACAAACTGATCAAGAAAGCTAGCTCTGTCCTGGGGCAATGCCTTGACCCAGTGGAGGAGATAGGAGAGAGAAGGATGGTGGCTAAACTGTCATCTCTGCTGGAGTCCAAGTTCCACCCTATGCAGGACATACTGAATGCACTGAGGAGCTCATTTAGCAGCAGACTACATCATCCTAGGTGCACAACCGAGAGGTTTCACAGGTCCTTCCTACCTACGGCTGTCAGACTGTACAACCTAAGCAGGGCTGCTCGCAGAGATAGCAAAAAGACGTGACAACCTAATAGTATTGAATTCAAAAGACACAATAGACTTACACAATGGTCCCCTCCGGTATACAACTAGGAAAATACCGGTCGCTACGGAGGGTGACAATATGTATGGGTACATAATCATACCATGTAGGATAACTAAGTAGACGGTTATGCTGTTTCATTCCATTTAGCTACAATGCTCCACACTGTGTGTTTATATACTTATATATTTATTCCCTCTAGCAACAATGCTCCGCACTGTGTGTATTTATTACCTCCGCCAGGAGGTTATGTTTTTGCCGGGGTTTGTCTGTCTGTCTGTCTGTCTGTTTGTTTGTTTGTCTGTCTGTTGGTTAGCAAGATAACTCAAAAAGTTTTGGACCGATTTCGATGAAACTTTCAGGCATTGTTGGAAATGGTACAAGGAAGAACTGATTAAATTTTGGGGATGATCCGGATCACCGTCCACAAGAAAACCGCCATTACGGAAAATGCCATTTTCGTGAATAACTACTGAACCACTAATCCTATCATTGTCAATCCAATTGCTAGTCATATGTTTTCATGGTCAAGGAATCTGAAAACGTACACACAAACACTGTATGGGGGGAACTGTCGCACTAAACCGCCATTACCGAAAATGCCATTTTCCTCAATAACTACTGAACCACTAACCCTATCATTGTGAATCCAATTCCTAGTCATATATTTTCATGGTAAAGGAATCTGTAAACGTACACACAAACACTGTATGGGGGGAACTGTGCCGCTTGGCGGAGGTCTGCGCTCTCCAAGTGCTTTTCTAGTATATTTATATATTTATTCCATCTAGCTACAATGCTCCGCACTGTGTGTCTATATATTTATATAGTTATATGTACATATGTATACTCACTGCTCTTGTTTTTCTTGTCTTCTGATTGTTGCTCTGAGTGTTGCTGACCCTGTGCTGTTGCAATCCTGGAATTTCCCCATTGTGGGACTAATAAAGGCTTCTCTTACCTTATCTTATCTTAACCATCTGGCTGAGTACAGTCACTATGATTTACAAAAAAGAGCCATAAAATCTCTGGTCGCCCTGATTAAAGACACTGAGGTAGTGTCTAATGGTGTGCTAATGGTTCAATTACCTGTGTCATGCTGGAGGGAAAAAAAACAACAAAACAGTCTGGAATGAGGTGAGATATTTTCTGTGGATTAACGAAGGGGCTGGGAGCACAGATGTCTGGTGGAGTGACGAGAATTTACAGAGAAGCGCTCTTAAAAACTATTGTCGGGACTACCTAAATTATTCCCAATCAAAGCTCCCCAACAGCACATGTATGGCTGCCCTACGTCTGCCCAATGTACAAAGTTTGCATTGGAAATACATCTTTTAGAGGTCGTATGCACATTGGCTAGATGTCAGTTAGACACCTAGCCAATATGCAAACGACCTCTATAATTGTATTTCAGATGCAAACTTGCTGACATTCGCCCAACGTATGTGTGCTGTTGGGGTTGTAACTAAAGCAGGCCCCCCCCCCAAAAAGGGAGTGGGAGTTCCTCAGGGACGTGTGCTCGAGCCTCTGATGTTTCTTTCTATCAGAGAACAATGAATTTTATTTTATTGATTGGTTCTATTGTTTAAAGTATGTTGCAAACATATTTTTAGTTCCAGGACAAAGAAGACACATTTCTGTTATTTTCAAAATCAAATTTGTTTGTGGTTTTATGGAGAGAAACTGAAGAACATTTCCACAGAAGATTCTGGTGACTCCTGACACCAGAACGTGTCGGTCAGTAATGAGGACAACTTCAATCAGATCACAGCATCAATCCTGTGTCTCATTAACTTTAATGAGGCGTTCAGATGGGGGGCTTCGAGTGACTCCCCTCTCTCTTTCTCCATTTAATCTTTCCTTGAAAACATCTGTTTAATTTGATTAACTTTCAGCCTCTGATCGCCCCACCACCAAATTAATTATCCACTTGTTTCCTCATTTCCCTCAAAGAGTTGTAATCTGGGAGGGTTTTCATCAGTCCTGGTTACTGAGCGTAGATTAGACTAGATCAAATCAGATTAGATCAGATCAGATTAGATTAGATTCACGTTCACTCCCGTCTGATGAGGACGGTTCCTCGCCGACCCTGTTCTCCCGCAGGAAAATTACTGCAGCTATTGTCAGCATCACATTTGCTCCTCCTCTACAAATTATTATTATTATTATTATTATTATTATTATTATTAGTCAGTCACCTCTACTATAGAAAGGACAGTTGTAATATTTAAAAAATGTACATTTCCTTTAAAAATACAGTGTGATGCTGTAAACTCAACCCAGCCAGCATGTCCATGTGGGCCCCACCAAAGGATAAAAAATTAGGCTGTTTTATGGGTCCATGTGGGTTTGTCCACAGGTTCCATGTTGGCCCTATCTGTATTTGCCCACATGGACTTTACCTGTTTTCCTATTTTACATTTATTTTCTCATAAATTTGCAACTTTTTTTACTATAAAGTTGAAACTTTTTCTCATAAATTTGCTATTTTCTTGTAATTTTATGACTTTTCCTCCCTAATTTGATACATTTTTCTTGAAAGTTTTAAACTTTCTTATAAATTTGGAGCTTTTTTGCATAAATTTCTTAGTTTTTCTTGTAAAATTGTGACTTTTTTCTTGCATATTTGCTAAAATTTTCTTGTAATTTTGGAACTTTCGCATAAATTTGTTATTTTTTTCTTGTAAATTTGCTTAAAAAATGTTTCTGTAAGTTTGTAACTCTTCAAGTAATTTTGACATCTTTTTCTGGTAAATTTGCAACTTTTTTTCTCCTAAATTTTTACTTTTTTCTTAGAAATTTGAGACTTATTTCCTTGTGAACTTACATTTTCTCATAAATTTATTTTTTCTTGTAAAATTGTGACTTTTTTTAACATATTTGTTTACTTTTTCTTATAATTTTGAAATTTTCTCATAAATTTGTGACTTTTTTTCCTTGTCAATTTGGCATTTTCTTGTAAATTTGTGACTTTTTCCCATAAATTTGGGACTTTTTTCTTGTAAATTTTCAATTTATTTACTTGGATATTTTTTGTTAATTTGCAACTTTTTCATATTGTTCCTCATAAATTTGTGACTTTTTTCTTTTGCTAAAAAAAATTCTTGTAAGTTTGTAACTTTTTCAAGTAATTTTGCAATTTTTTTCTAATAAACTTTTTTCTCCTTAATTTTTACTTTTTTCTCATAAATGTGTGACTTTGAGCTAGTAAATTTGTGACTTTTCTAGTAAATTTGCTACATTGCTTTTTTTATAAATTTGTTCCTTTTTTTCTTATAAATTTTCACTTTTTCCTCATAAATCTGTGACTTTTTTCTTGTAAATTTGCAAAAAAAATTCTTATAAGTTTGTAACTCTTTTTTAGTAACTAAAATTTTTTACGTTTTTTTCTTGTAAACTTAATTTATTTTCTAGTAAACTTTTTTCTCACAAATTTATAACTTTTTTTCTGTTAAAATTGCTTTTTTTATTTTGTAAATTTGTCACTTTTTTCTCATAAATTTTCACTTTTTTCTCATAAATTTGCGACCTTTTCCTCATAATTTTACCTATGGAGCCAGTGTTACTGAAACCTGCTCACCTACACTAAACCCATATGGAGCCCATGTGGACATGCTGGCTGGGAAAATGCTTTCCTGAAATTCTAAATAAAATAGTGCATTACCCATAGAACCAAGTATTCCTGTCTGAAACAGGCATCCCAATCAGGCTTTCCAGGCCCAAATGTAGGCTGTATTTGAAGGTGGAATACAAAGAGGTGTAGGCTATATGTAGACAATCACGTTAGACTTTGACAAATATAAAAGAGAGTAAAAGGCATGAAGATTTATTTGATTGTGTGAATATTAATTACAGAATACCTAATTATTGAAAATGAATGGGACATCCATTATTAGCAACAGTTTCAGATCCCTTGTTTATTTGTTTGTCAGATCACTGATCTGCCTGATCTTTTATCACCTATTCAAGATAATAGTGTATCTTCACTTTGGGGAATGGGAGTTGTTCAGTCATCATCATACAGCCGTGGACAAAATTGTTGGTACCCCTCTGTTAATGAAAGAAAAACCCACAATGGTCAAAGAAATAACTTGAATCTGACAAAAGTGGTAATAAATAACAATTCTATGAAAATTAACCAATGAAAATCAGACAATGCTTTTGAATTGTGGTTCAACAGAATTACTTTAAAAAACAAACTCATGAAACAGGCCTGGACAAAAAATAATGGTACCCCTAGAAAAGATTGAAAATAATGTGACCATAGGGACATGTTCAACCAAGATGTGTCCTATAATTAACATCACAGGTGTCTACAAACTTGTAATCAGTCAGCCTATTTAAAGGGTGACAAGTAGTCACTGTGCTGTTTGGTGACATGGTGTGTACCACACTAAACATGGACCAGAGGAAGCAAAGGAGAGAGTTGTCTCAGGAGATTAGAAAGAAAATTATAGACAAGTATGTTAAAGGTAAAGGCTATAAGATCATCTCCAAGCAACTTGATGTTCCTGTGACTACAGTTGCACACATTATTCAGAAATTTAAGATCCACGGGACTGTAGCCAACCTCCCTGGACGTGGCTGCAGGAGGAGATGAATAATACGAATGGTAACAAAAGAGCCCAGAACAACCTCTAAACACATTCATGGTGAACTCCAAGGTCAAGGTACATCAGTGTCAGATTGCACCATCCGTCGTTGTTTGAGCCAAAGTGGACTTCATGGGAGATGACCAAGGAGGACACCACTGTTGAAAACAAATCATAAAAAAGCCAGACTGGAATTTGCCAAACTTCATGTTGACCAGCCACAGAGCTTCTGGGAGAATGTCCTATGGACAGATGAGACAAAACTGGAACTTTTTGGCAAGGCACATCAGCTCTATGTTCACAGACGCAAAAATGAAGCATACCAAGAAAAGAATACTGTCCCTACTGTGAAACATGGAGGAGGTTCTGTTATGTTCTGGGGCTGCTTTGCTGCATCTGGCACAGGGGGTCTTGAATCTGTGCAGGGTACAATGAAATCTCAAGACTATCAAGGTATTCTAGAGAGAAATGTGCTGCCCAGTGTCAGACAGCTTGGTCTCAGTTGCAGGTCATGGATCTTGCAACAGGATAATGACCCTAAACACACAGCTAAAAACACCCAAGAATGGTTAAGAGCCAAACATTGAACTATTCTAAAGTGGCCTTCTATGAGCCTTGATCTAAATCCTATTGAACATCTGTGGAAGGAGCTGAAACATGCCATCTGGAGAAGGCACCCTTCAAACCTGAGACAAATGGAGCAGTTTGCTCATGAGGAGTGGGCCAAAATACCTGCTGAGAGGTGCAGAAGTCTCATTGACAGTTACAGAAATCGTTTGATTGCAGTGATTGCCTCAAAAGGTTGTGCAACAAAATATTAAGTTAAGGGTACCATCATTTTTGTCTAGGCCTGTTTCATGAGTTTGTTTTTTAAAATAATTCTGTTGAACCACAATTCAAAAGCATTGTTTGATTTTCATTGGTTAGTTTTCATAGAATTTTTATTTATTGCCACTTTTGTCAGATTCAAGTTATTTCTGTGACCATTGTGGGTTTTTCTTTCATTAGCAGAGGGGTACCAACAATTTTGTCCACGTGTGTAATTATTTTAGTTTATATCACTGTTCAGTGATGGAGTTCAGTGTAATATTGAATTTCTTCTGTGTATCATCAATAAACTCATGCAGTACTATAACAGGACACGTTTACAAATATTTCAGACCCACTGTAGTGCATCAGTTTATATTTTAGCAATATTTTGTTATAAAAGGTTTTTTAAAACTTTAATGCTAAAGCCTTATTCATGCTGCATTTCCCCTCTAGTCTGCTTTTGTCCGCGTGCACTTTGGACGAGCTCAGAACGCACGCGGCGCTGCAGATGCTCACTTTTTTCGTCTACCCAGGCCAAGCAGTTGACGCATGCGCACAACCATCATTTATAGTTTCACTCTCGCCCTATAGGTAGCGCCAATTTGGTGATGTGCCAGGATTTTCACCAACGAAGAAACACTGCTTGCTTTCTGCTGGTTGACTTCCTGGTTTTCACTCCTATTTCACGAAGATGCTGCTGCTGAAGTATGTATGTATGAGTCATGTATGTTTATTCTCGTCTTCCACTTCCTCGTTGTCTTCTTCGTCTACTTTGTCTTGGTATGCTGTGTTGATATCGCCATCTCGTGAATGGGATGTTCAGCCTTGAGCATGCACTTTTCAACGCGTTTAGGTCGTGGGTAGGTGGCGCGGTCACAAAATTTTGGCTGCACACGGTCATCTGCGGTCAAGCACTGCGGACACTAGCAGAGTGGAGACAATAACATAAATTTCATCACACAAGGTTTCCGGTTACATGTACGCGGACAGCAGAGGTGCAGCATGAATCCAGCTTAAGATTGAGGCGGTGCTTATATCGTCACGCTTGGGTGATACTGAGACCAAATAATGAGCTGAACCTTGAGGGCATAACTGGCAAGACTGACAATGTGAGCGCAGCCACTCTATTGTGAGCGTTTGGTTTTTTATTGATGCCAGAAGGTTATTTCTTATTATTATTATGATTATTACACTTAAACAATCACATTTTTTACCCTCTAAACCAGGGCTATTCAATTACAAAATCAGTTGGGCCACAATTTGAAATCAAAGACATGTAACTGGGCTGCACATGTTCAGTGATCTGTTGAATGACAAATTTCAAATCAACACAGATCAATATGACGGAAAATATGCACTTTTTATTCATTGACTTGGTTTTAAATGTGTGCTTGGCACATGACAAAGGCACATCAAAAGTGCATAAAAACACAATAACAGTGCTGGGGTTGAGCAGAACTTGAAGTAGTAGAAATATTTTGTCCTCTTGAACAACAATTAAATAAATAGAATGAAAAAAATTCTGTAAATAACCATTTTGGTCACACCTTAGTCAGGCATATCTCAAAGTGCACAAAAACTCAATGTGCACTGTTAGTAGCATTAACATTTGTTTCCCTTTTGAAATAAAATATATTATATCCTGGTCATAACTGACCTTGACACATCACAAAGTGCATTTAGCTGAATAAAAAATGAACTGTCAAACACTTCAGTGCACAAACCCCCCAAGACAAGATTGATAACATTAACAAACATTGCACATCCACTATTGTGGTTTGTTTAGTTTTGTTTTGTTTTTATCACCACATGTGTGAGTAGAAACCTCTTTTTATAACTACACATTCCATTACACACACATATCAGTCAACCAAAAATTTCTAGTAGAATTAAGGATACAAAAAGCACCCACTTAAAAACTTGAGTAATGACTTCAGTCTTGAAGGTTTGAGGTTTTTCCTCCAAAATTTATAACGATTTTCTTATAGTTTTCTACTTTTCTCTGTAAATTTATCTAAATTTGAAGCCATTTTCCTCAAATTTGTAATTTCCTCTTGTAAAATTGATTTTTCTTGTACATTTGAGACTTTATTATAAATTTGTGGATTTTTATGGCTAATTTTTTGTTTATATTTTAAATAAAATTACTGTTTTTTAATAAGTGTGAGAGTGAATGGTTGTCTGTCTCTCTGTGTTGGCCCTGCGATGGACTGACGATCTGTTCAGGGTGAACCCTGCCTTTTGCCCAAAGATGCTGGGATAGGCTCCAGCACCCCCCACACACACACACACACACACACACACACACCCACGACCCGAAAAGGATTAAGCGGAAGAAGATGAATGAATGAGTAAATTTGAAACAGACTGTGGTAAAATTTTGACTACAATTTATACTTTTGACCATAAGTTTGCAGAGCCAGAACAGAACAATAATTTAACTCTGATTTCAAAGAAAAAATATTAATAAAATTGTATTTAATGAAATAACTTAAATGGCTAAAGATGCAGTTATTTCTGTTAAAATATTTCTATATATTTATAGTTTTTTAGAATTCTCCTCACCACCCACACAGCAGGAAAAACCTCCCTTCTTTTGAAATCAAATGTTGGCACATTTAATTTGTCTGAAGGCTGTGGATGGATTAAAGTCATTGACTTTGTGAATTTTGGTCATCTTAACTTGCCAGGTACATAATATCCATCTATGGATGGATGGGTGGATATGGTAGTAGCTGGTGAAGTCAGTCCTAAGTGATTCAGTCACTCTTGCCTTTCCCTGCATACAGTATCAAGCCTCACCACACATTTGCTAAGCGACTCTTCATTATTATTACTTCATTATTATTCATTATTCCAGTGGGTTAAAACCACCATAAATACCTCCACTGCTTACATATCTCTGAAGCTTTTTTCAACGTTTAAAGTACTTCAATAAGCTCATGTTTCTCTCGGACAGCAACGCTGGAAAACCCCTGCCTCCCCAACTGGAACGCTCATGTGGGCAGGGCGCTTCTGAACTCTGCGCAGATGAAGATCACGCGCGTTGTTCGTGTGCACGCTTGCGGACTGTCCCTACATTCCTTCATATTTTTTTTCTTAAATTTATATTTCCTTAGCGTGGCCTTGGCCACTCAGAGGTTGGTTCTGGGCTGCATGTGGCCCACGGGCCGCTAATTGAATAGGTCTGCTCTAAATGTTAACCAAAACACGATTTTTTTTTGCACACACCTCAGACACGATGAAAAATCTTATAAACTGGAAAAATATGTGCCCCATGCTGAAAATTTTCTGACATATCCAGTGTATGGTTGATACGTTCCGCATTCACGGAGCAAAGGTTGTTGGGAAATTATGCATTCGTTTACACACGTTAATTGTCAGCAACTCATAGTTACTCAAAAGTCGGAATACATCAAGATTAACGTCTAGCGTACCCAAAAATTATTTCTAACATACAAGTAACGCTCTTTGAACCTATGTGTAACTTATGGGTTTCTAACTTGGAGCTACCCTGCAATGGCGTATTTGCAGCGTTGGTTCACAGGAAAAACCTGTACAGAGCTCTGCTCAGCTGCTGCCTGCAGCGTACACACACACAGAGCTAAACACAGGTCCTACAGACCCACGCAGTCACGGCAACTTTATGGTATAATTTTTTTAAGCATTAAATCTTCAGTATTCTCTTTTTCTAGTCAAATTTGTGTTTTTAACTTCCTTGTTTTGTCCAGTGAACACTGTGGTGACTGATAGGTCATGATGCCAGGTGTGGTGTGTGGATAAGAGACATCCGGAGTGTAATGTGGTCTGTGGCTAATACACCCCTGAGGCCAGCGAGAATTGTAGACATAATTTTCTGAAAACAACTTGGTGTTGAGCTCATCTCAAAAGGCATGCAGGTGTACCTAAAAACGCCCATGCGGGTCATGAATGCTGTCAGGTCTCGGCTGGCTGGATGAAGGGGCACCTGCAGATAACCCTGGCAGAAATCCAGCTTCATGAACACCCTTGAACTGCTGAACAATGCAGTGAGTTCCTTCATTGTGGGGAGTGGGTATTTGTCTGGGATGATCGCTTTATTAACCATCCTGAGGTCAACACACGGCCCAATGCCGCCTGTCTTCTTCTTGGCCACCACGATGTTCGATATCCACTGCGAGGCAACCACTTTCTCGATGATGCCGGCTTTAAGCAATTTATTCAATTCCGCCGTGATGTCATCCTGCAGGGCAAGGGAGAGCTGCCATAATAGTTGGATCTTGGGCGTCACGCCTGGGTCATTGAGTGGGTGGTGGTTAAACGCTTTAATACATCCCAGGCCCACGAACAACACCAGCCAGTGGGCATGCCACTCAGAATCAGAATCAGAATCAGGTTTATTGCCATTGTTCATGTAGTACACAAACTAGGAATTTGTCTCGGTACAATGCTGCAACATTAAACATGATAAGAGAAATAAACTATACATGTAATAAAGTGTAGGATAAGATTAAGTGATACTGGTCAACAGTTAAAATATATATTAGCCAGCAGCAGATACTGTGGAGAACTATATAGTGCAGTCGGTAATGCAGGAAGAAAACAGTGATGATTGACATGAGTCTGGTTGAGCTGCTGTACATGGTGCACGAGAGTCACTTAGTGTTCAGCAGTCTAATGGCAGAGGGGAAGAAGCTGTTCATGTGACGGGAGGTTTTAGTCTGGATGGACCGAAGTCTTCTACCAGAGGGGAGGGGGGCAAACAGTACATGACCAGGGTGTGAGGGATCGGCTATGATCCGGCCAGCACGCCTCCGGGTCCTGGAGATGTACAGATCCTGGAGAGATGGGAGCTTGCAGCCGATCACCTTCTCAGCAGTGCGCACGACGCGCTGCAGCCTTAGTCTGTCCCTGGCAGTGGCTCCTGCGTACCACACGGTTATGGAGGTGGTGAGGATGGACTCGATGATGGCTGTGTAGAACTGCACTAACATCTTGGTGGGTAGCTTGAGCTTCCTCAGCTGCCGCAGGAAGAACATCCTCTGCTGGGCTTTTTTGATGAGTGAGCTGATGGTCAGCTCCCATTTGAGGTCCCTGGTGATGGTAGTGCCTAGGAAGCGGAAGGAATCAGCAGTGGTGATGGGAGAGCCTGAGAGGGTGAGGGGAGGCAGAGGGGTTGTGACTTTCCTGAAGTCTACAATCATCTCCACTGTCTTCAGAGCGTTCAGCTGCAGGTTGTTATTGCTGCACCAGGACGCCAGCTGGGCCACCTCTCTCCTGTAGGCGGACTCGTCGCCGTTGGAGATGAGCCCGATGAGGGTGGTGTCGTCCGCAAACTTGATCAACTTGACAGACTGGTGGCTGGAGGTGCAGGAGTTGGTGTAAAGGGAGAAGAGTAGGGGGGAAAGTACACAGCCCTGGGGTGATCCGGTGCTGATGCTAGTATAGTCTGAGACAGTCTTTCCCAGCCGCACATGCTGCCTCCGGTCCGTCAGGAAGTCGATGATCCACCTGCAGAGGGAGTCAGGCACGTTGAGCAGGGACAGCTTGTCCCGGAGCAGAGCGGGGCGGATGGTGTTGAATGCGGAGCTGAAGTCCACAAACAGGATCCTGGCGTAGGTTCCCGGGGAGTCCAGGTGCTGCAGGATGGAGTGGAGGGCCAGGTTGACTGCATCGTCTACAGACCTGTTGGCTCGGTAGGCAAACTGCAGCGGGTCCAGGAGAGGGGTGGTGATGGACTTGAGGTGGGACAGGACCAGGCGCTCAAAGGACTTCATGACTACAGAGGTGAGCGCTACAGGTCTGTAGTCATTAAGTCCAGTGATCCGTGGCTTCTTGGGGACAGGGATGATGGTGGAGGATTTGAGGCAGGACGGCACGTGGCATAACTTAAGGGAGGTGTTAAAAATGTCTGTGAATACAGGAGCCAGCTGTTTCGCACAGAGTCTCAGGGTGGAGGGAGACACGCCGTCTGGGCCGGGGGCCTTGCGCGGGTTCAGTCTGGAGAACTGTTTGAGCACATCCTGCTCACTGATGATAAGGGGAGGGGGGGAGGTGGGGGGTGTGCCTTAAATGAAGTAGGGAATGTGGAGGCTGTGGAGCTGGAGGGAGGGGGGGAGTTGGACACAGATGACGAGGTGTCAAAACGGGCATAGTGTTGGGACAGTCTCTGACAAAGGGCTTTGTCATCCTGACCTTTAGGAGCCTGAGGCCGATAGTTGGTGATCTGCCTCAGTCCTCTCCACACGGAAGCCGAATCATTAGCAGTGAACTACTGCTGGAGTCTCTCTGAGTACACAGATTTAGCCCTCTTCAGCTCTCTGTTAAACCGGTATTTAACCTCCCTGTAGCAGTCCCTGTCTCCACTTTTCAGCGCTGCTTCCTTCTCCTTCCTGATCTGTCTGAGCTTAGCTGTGAACCAGGGTTTGTCATTAGAGTAACTCACCCTGGTGCGTGATGGAAGAATGTTCTCTTCACAAAAGTGGATATATGAGTTCACAGTGTCCGTGTACTCATCCAGATCATGCGTGGCTCCTTTAAGCATGCCCCAGTCAGATATTTCCATGCACGTTTCCAGCTTCTCCTCAGCATCACTGGTCCGTATCTTCGTAGTGCTCACAACAGGTTTAGTGAGCTTCAATCTCTGTCTGTATGTGGGAATGAGGTGAACCATCACGTGATCAGATAATCCCAGCGCAGCTCGAGGGACAGCGCGATATGCGTCTTTCACTGTGGTGTAACAGTGATCCAGTGTGTTTAATCCTCTGGTGGGGCATTTAATAAACTGTTTGTAGCGGGGGAGATCGTGGCTCAGATTGCACTGATTAAAGTCGCCAGCCACAATAATCAGCGAGTCTGGAAAACTCCGCTCTGTGTGTTGAATGTGATCCGCGAGCACGCGCTGAGCTTCGCGCGTGTCCGCGTCGGGAGGGGCGTACACAGCGATCAGTATAAAAGAAGCAAACTCCCGTGGGGAATAAAAAGGCTTGCAGTTGATAACAAGAAATTCCAAGGCAGGAGAACAGTGTTTGGAAATTACCGTTACATCAGAGCACCAGCTACAGTTGATGTAGAAGCAGACTCCGCCTCCTGTGGTCTTGCCGGAAAGCTCTGTGTCACGATCAGCACGGAAGAGCTGGAAGCCGTCGAGGCGCAGCGCGCTGTCCGGTATATTTTCCCGGAGCCAGGTCTCAGTAAAGCAGAGGACAGCTGAGGAGGCGAGGTCCTTAAAACGCATCAGCAGTCTCAGTTCATCCACCTTGTTAGAGAGAGAGTTGGTATTGGACAGAAATATGCCAGGCAGCGCCGTTCGCGAGCCTCTCCTGCGAAGTGAATGTGTATAATATATAAGTGTATATATAAGTGAATATGAATATTACACTGAAAAGCAATTCAAAAGTCAAGTGCAATTAGATGGTAAACTGTCAATAATACACTTCAATAGCAGAAGTCTTAACAAAAACTTCTCACAGATTCAGGACTATTTAAAACAGCTAAACAGAAAATTCACAGCTATAGCAGTCTCTGAAACCTGGCTTAATGAAGACCAGGCTCCCCTGATGGCAATAGAGGGATATCAGATGTTTAACATTAACAGATCTCAAAAAAAGGGTGGTGGTGTTGCACTGTATATTGATGACCTATATAGATGTAAGCTTGTAAATGAAATGTCCTCAGCACTACCAGGGCTTCTGGAATGTGTTACTGTTGAGATTGACCTAGACAAAACAAAAAATCTAATCATAAGCTGCATATACAGAACGCCGGGAACTTGCATTGAGACATTCAGAGATAAATTAGTCGAGCTGTACAATAATATTACTAGTAAGAAAATGGTAGCAATTTGTGGAGATTTCAATATTGACCTACTTAATCCACATCAACAAAATGTAGTTACAGAGTTCATGAACTCTATGTACAGCATGAGTCTATATCCCACAATAACACATCCCAGTAGAATCACAGCTCACTCTGCTACACTTATTGACAACCTGTTTGTCAATGTTCTCGACAAGAAAATAGAAAGTGGATTATTGATAAATGATATAAGCGACCACTTGCCAATCTTTGCACTTATCCATGGCCACACGGGGCCCAACCCAGAAAAAATCTCAAAATCGTTCAGACACAAATCACCAAACGCAATCAGTTCTTTTAAAGAGGACTTGCTGAAGCAAGACTGGACAGAAGTCTATGTATCAGATGTAAATGAAGCCTATGACGCATTTACAAACATTGTAACCACTCTTTATGAAAAAAACTGCCCATTAGTTAAAAAAAAGCTTAAACACAAATTTACTGACAAACCATGGCTAACCAAAGGACTACAAAAGGCGTGTAAAAAGAAAAATTTATTATATAAAGCTTTCATAAAGAAAAGGACAAAAGAAGCAGAGCAGCGGTATAAAACATACAAAAATAAATTAACATATATAATAAGATGTAGTAAAAGAGACTATTACAGTAAAGAACTGGAAAAAAACAAAGACAATATTAAAAATACATGGACAATAATCAACAGTATCCTTGGAAATAAAAGCAGAAATACCAGCTACCCAACTAACACTCCAAAAAATAATAAATCGACTCCGAATGTGAATATAGCTTCACCTGCAGATGAATTTAATAATTTTTTTGTTAACATTGGACCTAAACTGGCCCGAGAAATACCCACTACGGTGCCAACAGGTGATTCAATATGCAATAACACTGCTGTAAAAGACACCATCTTCATAAAGAACACAGACGAAAGAGAGGTCATTGAAATTGTTAAATCGTTCAAAAGTAAAACATCTACTGACTGCGATGGTATTGATATGCTACTAGTCAAAACTGTTATCGAATGCATAGTGAAACCACTGACGTATATCTGTAACCTGTCTCTCCAATCAGGTATATTTCCCAATGCAATGAAAATAGCTAAAGTAATTCCGATTTACAAGACAGGCGACAGAGGGGAACTCTCCAACTACAGACCAATTTCACTATTACCACAATTTTCCAAGATACTTGAAAAAATATTCTATGAGAGAATTGACAACTTCATACTGAAGAATGATTTATTGTGTGAGCAGCAATATGGGTTCAGACACAAAAGGACAACAGCATATGCCTTAATGGAATTTACAGAAAAAATATCAACAGCCATTGAAAATAAAGAGTATTCAGTTGGAGTATTCCTGGATCTTAAAAAAGCATTTGATACAGTAGATCACAATCTATTATTAAAGAAACTACAAAATTGTGGTATCAGAGGGGTAGCACTGTCCTGGTTAAGAAGTTACTTAAAGAATAGATATCAGTTTGTATGTCTTAACAACAAAAACTCAGAGCTACTGAAGGTCACCTGTGGAGTCCCACAGGGTTCAGTTTTGGGACCATTATTATTCAATATGTATATAAATGATATATGTAAAGTTTCAGAAAAAATGGACTTAATATTGTTTGCTGATGACACTAACCTGCTATGCAGTGGAAACAACTTGGAACAACTTCTGGATACACTCGGAAAGGAATTAGGAAAGCTGAAACTGTGGTTTGATTTGAACAAATTAACGCTCAATTTAAGCAAGACAAAATTTATAGTCTTTAACAACCATCACAACTACCCAGTACCCAAACTCAGTGTAAATGGTGTAGAGATTGAAAGGGTATCCGAAACTAAATTCCTTGGAGTAATAATTGATAACAAACTGTGTTGGAAGCCACATATTAATTATATAAAAGGTAAAGTATCCAAATCAATTGCAATATTACACAGAGTGAAAAATTTGCTGAATCAACCCACACTATACACCTTGTATCATTCATTAATACTCCCATACATGACATATTGTAATGAAGTATGGGGAAATACATATAAAACAAACATATATCCACTCTTTATGCTTCAAAAGAGAGCTATTAGAATAATCAACAAAGCAGCTTACAGGGAACCAACAAACCCACTTTTTCTTAAACAAAAAACTCTCAAGTTGAAAGATCTGATCGACTTTAAAACCGCAATAATAATGTTCAAAGTGAAGAATCTATCACTGCCCGCAAATATCCAAAAGTTGTTCCAAACAAGGGAGAAACGATATCACTTCAGAGGAACATGTATATTTCAAAAGCCTACAGTGAGAACAACTACCAAGCAACATTGTATTTCAGTGCAAGGTGTCAGATTATGGAACGATTTTGGACCTGAATTAAAATCATGTACAAAGCTTGGACAATTTAAACAAAAACTAAAGGAAGAAATACTCCAAACATATTTACAAGACGACATGTAAACTCACATAAGGATTGACATTTCCAGCCTGTGTTGTGTTATAGCTTAGTTTTTCTTTTTTCTCTGTGACACTATGTCTTAGATTTGTTTTTGAATAGTAACCGCTTAACTTAGACTAGCTCAGTTTTCTTTTTCTCTCAGTCATATTTTGTCTTAGCCTTGTTTTAAATTGTAATCGCTCTTGTCTTGTTTTCTCTTTTTTCTCCTTTGAATTCTTGGATGGAATATGGGTGGGCAATATAAGCTGCGGCTTCAGCCATCACCCATTTCGGATAACTCACGTGGAATTGTATAGTAGAAGGAGTCTTTGTCTAATTTGACCTTGTTGTTATATTATACAGTTTCTTTTAACCTGTAATGTACTATCCGAAAATAAATTCATTCATTCATTCATTCATTCATTCATTCATTCAAGTCGTACGAGAGCGCCCGCTCGTCTTCCTCTCTTCTGCCGTCTCACTTTCCGAGCCAAACAATAAACCAGATCGGCGGCAGGGGCTAGAAAAACTGGGAGGAGGTCCGTGGGGGTCAAAGTCCTGATATTTAAAAGTTCTTCACGGGTATAAGTGCAAGCAGACACACAATTGACAAACAAAAACAAACAAAGAGCGCAGCGAAGCACCATGTCGACCGCTGTGGGCGCCATCTTGGATCACTTGGTCACTCAGGGGACAGTGTCAGCACCGTTGAGCCCACTGGGTCCGTGATGGAGAACCCAGCTCGCCCAGCAGATCAGTTCCCAACAAGTCAGCCCCCTGGCGTGAAACCTGGAAGGTAAATGCGGGAACTGAGTTTTTGCATATGACGTCAGGGGGCGTGCCGCACTGGCCCGTTAGAGTGTGCCGCCATATTGGATGGCAAGAACCAACAGCAGCAGCAGGTTGAAACAAACCACATAGCTCACGTGTACCTACAAACTCGGCAAAATGGTGTACTCCTGTGCTGCCCATGGATGTACCAACAGATACGGCCAACCAGGACTGGAAAATGTGTCATTCTACAGGTTCCCAGCAGATGAAAATCGCAGAAATGATTGGCTTGGAAACATGCAGAGATCCATCTTGCTGCCTTCTCAATGCTGCAAGGATGAGGGGAAAGTTGTCATTAATGATAAGGGGATTAGCGGGGAATTAAATGGCCGGTGTGAAATGCAAAAAAAAAAAAAGTTGGATTTTTGAATAATTACCTTCACTGACGTAATCTCTCGCTTTCTCATAACTTTCTGAGTCGGGTCTGGTTTGGGGGCGCCTCTCTGCTTGCTACAAAGGACAATGCACACATGAAAGGGGTGAAAAATATTGTAAATGTGCATAAAATCAGGTACGTTTTAACGTGGCGCGCCGTGGAGAGCCTTTAAAAAAAAAAAAACATGCAGCATGCTTCACTCACCTCCGAGTCCAACGAGCTGCTGTTGTTTTCCGACTCGTTCACCAGCGAGGACTTCACATCATCCACATCCCTTTCCGCTGACACGTTTTCCGATATCTTTTCCTCCTGCTCCCCTTCGTCTTTGAAAGATATCATCTCATCGTTTGCCCCCAAATCATCCCCGCTGAGCAGATTACTGGCAGTCATTGTTCTGCTAATTGCTCCAGCTGTGCGCTCTGGTTGTCCGTGGCTGTGGGGGTTACCCCACACCCGCCACCTCCGTTCAACTGAGGCATTTCGGCACACCAGAGGAGCGCACGGGAGCAAGATTAAAAACACTTGTCTGCTGTTATGACTGCTGACAATGACTCCACTGAATCTCACAGAGACATCGCAGACACAGTTTCAGAGGCCATAGTGTCAGTTGTTGAAGAGGATGATAGGGATGTTATTATGTCAGACTGTGACTGTGTGTTCTCCTCACTCATTCTGATCGCTAAACAGTACAAGTTACGCCTGGGTTGTCACAGTGCAACTGCTGCTCTTGCCATCCAAGATGGCGGCACCTACGGCGTGTTTATGTTTACCCTTGCGAGTCACGTGAATTTTATGAGCCTACGCAAAAACTCTATAGTCCTTGACCCGCATGTTACCGAGAAGCTGGCTGTGTCCGCCATGCCAAACATTTTCACCACCCATGCTTTAATGGCTTTACCCGGGAAAAGTTTTTTCAATGTGGCCATGCTCAATATGGATTTACCAGAGCCCGAGTCCACCATGTGCGGCACATCAATCCCGTCAAGCTGCAAGACGTACCACTTTAACGGCCACTTCTTCGCGCCCACCACACACACCAACATCATGCTTTCGAGCTCCAAAGCAATTTTTTTTACTGGCGGTGGTGCAAACCATGGCCCAGTGATTAGAACGGCCACAGTTGTAGCACTTGTTCCCTCTAGCAGGGCAAGTGGATGTGCCCGCCCAGTAACGGGGATAGCCACAGCCGCCACACAGCCCCCAAGCTCCCGCTCCTGCCCGTGCCACAGTCCATCCCGAGGAATTAGCTGTGCTGCTAGCGGCCTGACATGGAGGGGAAGCTTGGGTGGCTAGGTTCTCTTTAGCTAGCACTTGTAGACTAGCTGGGTAGCAGACGCTATCTGGCTGGTCAATTCAATAACTTGCTTCAGCATGAAGACGTCCGTAGTTATCATTAGCTTTTCTTTGAGCCACTCTTTGCTCGTACTGTGTGCTAGCTTGTCACGGACTAGCTCTTCCTCAATAGGCCCAAAGGTGCACGTGCTCGCTAGGCTACAGAGTTCATTAGGAACCGTTGGGTGGATTCACCAGCTCGTTGTCGGCAGTCGAAGAACCTATGTCTTTGTGCTGTAATGTTGTACTGGTCCATAAAGAAATTGTCCATTATTTCCAAACACTCCTTCAACGAGGCTTTGCCACTCAGCGCGCAAAACACAGGTTGGCCTTCCTCACCGAGGCAGTGAACAAGCAGGCTCTTCCGTCTCTTTTCGTGAGCGCCACCCAGGCCAGCTACGGCAATGTATTCTTCAAACACCTCCAACCAGCGGTGCCATGGTGTAGCTGGGACACCCGGAGAATCTGAAAATGGAGGTGGTAGTTTTATGCACGCTCCCATGGTTTAATCCGACGTCGCCAAATGTTATGTCTTAATAACAGGAGACATGAGCCATGTTGTACCGAGCAACAAACTGAACTTCATTGAGATTCACACAGAATATGCATACTGGCCGTAGCCTGCCTGACGTCACTACATCGACTGTCTGACGTCGGCTATGGCAAACCCCAAGGGCCAAATCCCTATATCACAGTAAGCATTAGGATAAATGGATGGAAGATCATTTATGTATAATGTGAATAATAGTGGACCCATGATTAATCCTTGTGGGACACCTGTGGATAGGTGAAGGGCAGAGGACTGGTGACTTTGCATTTGAACCTGCTGAGATTGGTTTGTTAAATATGATTCTATCCTTTTAAGTGTATTGTAGGAAAAACTGAAACTAGGTAATTTAGACATAAGAATTCTGTAATTCACAGTGTCAAGAGCTTTTTGAAATCAAGAAACACAACTCCAATAACACCACCTTTGTACAAGAGAGACTTGATTTTTTTTTTTCCAATAAAATAACATTTGGCTGTCTCTGTTGAATAATTTGCCCTAAAGCCAAACTGCATTGGGTGCAGTGCAAATGAACTCGTGTTCAGATGGCAGATAATTTGCTGAGCTACAAATTTCTCTGCAACCTTTGACAGTGTAGGTAGAATGCTTATAGGCCTGTAATTAGAAGTCGAGAGAGGATCGCCACTTTTAAAGACTGGTACAACAACAGCTGATTTCCAGACACTTGCAAATGTTCCCTGAGAAACTGAGAGATTTATAATTTTGGTAACAGGTGGAGTTAATGTTGTATTTGGTTCTTTAAGCATCACTGCATCCATACCAAATATATCCTTTGCTCGAGATGGTTTAAGAGATCTAATTACTCTTGTGACTTCTGCTTCTGTGACATTTCTTATGGTGAAAGTAGGCTCAAATGTATTAATTGCAGACAAACAGTGGTGTGAAAAAGTGTTTGCCCCCTCTTCCTGATTTCTCATTTTTTGTATGTTGGTCACACTTAAATGTTTCAGATTGTGGGCTATATTAATCATATATTCCATAACCTACATATGTCGAAACATGTGGAAATGTTTGGTAATTACACATGTAAAGCAACTTCACACCTCTGAAAGGACAAAGGCTCTCAACCGCCAAGTGAAGAACAAAGACGTTCCCAGACACTGCGGTGGAGACCGGAGGAGCTACCCTCACCCCCTGGGCGAGGAGAGGAAATACCAAGACAATGGGGGGATTAAGATAATGAGGGATGTCAGCCTTTGTTATGCATGTCTTTTGTTATGTGCAAGTATAAAGTCAGTGAGCCGGAGATATTCGGTCTCTTTTCCTTCTGCTACCTCTGCACTAGAATGAGACTTGTTAGGAGAGCTGATAAATAAACTTTGGTTTATATATCAAATCGCCTCATCATTTCAAGCTCTTCTACACTGGTGACCCCTGACGCGAGTATGGACCTGAGGCGTTCCCCCGCAATCGACTCATCCGTGGCGACCCAGGCAGACGCCAGCGCCCACGCAGACAGGGGAACAGATGGACGTCTTTCCCCCCCGGCAGAAAGGATTGAGAGGGCTCAACCGAGCACCAGCACCGCTGTGAGAGCCGAAGCAAGGCACTCTCACCCTGCGGACACAGCAGTGATGGTATACACGAATGCCGTCGCTGTCAAGCTGCCAGACTTCTGGTAAGAAAACCCCGCCTCGTGGTTTCAGCAAGCTGAAGCCCAGTTTACACTGACGGGCATCACGGCTGACGATACCAAATTCTATCATATCGTCTCCAAACTCGACGCCGCCACTTCGAGGTGTGTGCGGAGCATGATCCGGCGGCCGCCGGCCCAAGACAAATATGAAACGCTGAAAGCAACCATCGTGGCAAATTACGTCCCCTCAGCTGAAGAGAGAGCCGAGAAGATCCTGGCGGTCTACGGCCACAGAGGGTGCAAACCTAAAGCCCTCATGGAGGATTTGCTGCAGCTTAAAGAAGAAGACAATGACAACTTCCTCCTCCAATTCATATTCCTCAGCACGCTGCCGCCACACATGAGGGGGACACTCGCCAACATGAGATGCAGCACCCAGCAAGACTTCCGCGTGCTCGCCAACGAAGCTCAACGGCTCGTCAACGCCTGCAAGGAGCAGACACCCACAGCAGCATCCGCAGACCTCAACGCTGATGCCCAGAACCACGAAGAGCCACAACCCACTGAGCAGATCCAGCCCGCGGTGACAGCGACACGGCCAAAACGTAACAAACGGAACGACGTCTGTTATTATCACCACCGTTTCGCCGAGAAGGCTCACAAATGTGTTCCCCCCTGCAAATTTAAACGCCAAAGCCGAGAGCCGTTAATGGCAGCGGTTCTCGGCAAGAAGAATAAGCTGTTGTATGTGACGGATGGATACACCGGCAAGCAGTTCCTCATCGACACAGGAGCTCAGCTGAGTTTCGTCACGCCCTCCCACGCAGATCGAGCCATGGGCACCCGGGGCAACGGAGCGGTGGCAGCCAACGGCTCTAACATCGACACTTTCGGCGAAAAGAGCCTGCACCTCCACATCCACGGCCGCAACTACAGATGGACATTTGTTGTAGCGGCGGTGAGGTTTAACTTGTTAGGCGCAGATTTTTTGTGTGCACATGGGTTATTAGTGGATCTAGCAAATAGGCGCTTGGTTAATGCACTGTCCTTTGCTTCTATTCCATGCTCAGCTCGAGTTTCTCCACCACCTGTGCAGGCTAACGTCACCACGGCAGGAGGTAAGTTTGAGCAACTCCTCACCCAATTTCCAGCACTCACAATTCCCAAATTCTCAGCCACTGTGGCTAAACACGGGGTTGAACACTTTATTCCCACAACGGGCCCACCCGTATTTGCCAAAGCTCGCCGCTTAGACGCGGCCAAGCTCAACATAGCACGGGACGAGTTTACGACCCTTGAAAAATTGGGCATTGTTAGACGCTCGAAGAGCCCTTGGGCCTCACCACTTCACATGGTTCCGAAATCTGACGGTTCTTGGAGACCGTGCGGAGATTACCGCAGATTAAACAATGCTACAGCGCATGACCGCTACCCAATTCCTCACATTCAAGATTTTTCACTACATCTGGCGGGTGCGCGCATTTTTTCAAAAATAGACTTAGTCCGCGGTTATCATCAAGTACCAGTCCGAGCGGAAGACATTCCTAAAACAGCTGTAATAACCCCTTTCGGCCTTTTTGAATTTCTGCGAATGCCTTTCGGCCTCAAAGGCGCCACTCAAACTTTTTAACGAATGATGGACGCGGTCTTACGCGACCTTCCTTTTGTCTTCGTCTACCTCGACGACATGCTGGTAGCCAGCTCGTCTGAGGAAGAACACGAGCATCTCTTTTATGACTTAATTAGATGATTGATTTCTTTTTTGAAATAAAAGGTAATATCCTCACATGCTCCCCAGGAAATGAAACATTCCAGCGGCGCTCGGGAGTGGCAGCGAGGCCGATGGCGGACTTTCCTCATTAAAAAGCGAGTTAGGATCTTTTGCAATACAATGCTTTAGCATAAAATGCACCGGAACTTGGCGAGCTGCCCAATGAGGTTTTAGAAGCCATAATGTTTCATCTCTGATGCTTTTTGAGCATCATAGGGGGGAATGATAGGATATTTTCAAGTTTCATTAATTATTCTATATGATTTTAATGCTATATTATTCTATTTTATATTATAATTGTTTCTGGTGCATATAAAATCCAATGTCTGGGTCACTGTGATATTTTCATCGCCTCAGAGCTTGAAAAGACTGTCTGTTTTCAGAGCAAGATTAGGATGAGCAAGATTGTGAATAATGACGAAAGTTTCTTTGTTTTATCATACCAAGCTGTACTGTATTGTCAGGATGACCAGATCATGTTAGAATGTTCATTGCTGACCACAGATAAAGAAGGAGTCACTTGGAGAGTTGGCTCCTGCCAGTCTAGCTTAGATAAGAGACCGGGGTATAAAAATCAGCATCCTTGGATACATGTTAGGGAGTCGGTGCTGTGAAGCTCTGAGGCGAGTGTATGCTGATACTGATTTCCTCCTTTCTGATCAGAAGGAGAATAAATGACTCAGAACTTGGAAAACCGCCTATTGATTATTGTTTCAGCCTCAGTCAATTCATTTTTGTTCTAACATAATTGGCGCCCGACGTGGGACCCATATAGAGTGCTCCACGGCATTTTCCGACGAGCCTGGACTTTAGACAAGTGCACAGTCAAAGGAGAGGAGAGACCCACATTTCTGGGAAGCGCTGGAAAAAAAAAAACAACAACGCTGAACTTCCCTCTTCAAAGGCCCTGGTGACGTCGGGGAGCGGCGTGGTGCTCTGACGGGTCTACCGAAACTCAGAGGCGAATTCCAGGTGTGAGTAATTTATTCCAGTTTTTGTTATTGTTGTTATGGCCAGAGAGTGATTGCCTAGACCGATTGTACACTGGGTGAAAGACTGAAAGAAAGAGACCTACAGCCTAATTGATAAGTTATGTTACTTACGGTGCGGATATTGCAATAATCCCTTGGGGAGATGGAATTTTCCTTTCCAAGCGGTGATCAATATTCCTAGATCCGGGGTAATTCTTAGAAATTCGCCGTTTTCCGACTTTCGAAGTAAGTTGCAGTGGAGGTCTAGAAGCCAGTACTGGGTTAATAACGGGAAAGATACGTGTTCTCGTTCCTCTATGGAAGAGCCACGTGATCCCAGAGAAGTTAATTTTTCGGGGTAAGATTCGTGCCAAATTCTGGCGTGCCTTTTGGGACTGCTTCTGCTTATGTTTCAGTTTTGGACTTGTCAGCATTAGTGGGGAGGCGACGTGAACCCCGAAAAAGGGAAAAAGTTGTTTTCACGGAAGATTCGTGCCCTTATCGGGTCTGTTTATCGCCCATTGGCTCCGCTACGGTGAGCTATTGCAAGATGCCGAGGGAGGTTTAACTCTGGGCTTTAGACACACAGCAGGGGGGCAGACGTGACCGTTGAGATTGTTTGTCTTGTGAGTTTGTTGAAGCGCTAGAATATATATATATAAAAAAAAAGAGGAGTTACTGTGTTCTGAATTTGTCTGTGTTACATGAAATCCGCTCCGGTGTGAAACATAGAGAGGCTGAGTTCCCACGGAGGCGGAGTGAATACGGTGTGAAATTGATGTCTGTGGTTTTTTCTCCCTAATATTTGTGGAGCATAAAAGGGTTGGTTAGTTAATTATCTTTTGGGAAGTGTTTAAAATTATAGGCATTTGAAAATAGTAGCCTTGAGCAGAAACAGTGGACTGATGTTGTGCTTTATGGCAGTGTAAAAAAAAAAAATGAAAGGGGAAGCTTCACGCTGCCAGTGGCGGTGTGATGGTTGCCATATTTGATTTTTTCCGCTGAGGTTGCCAGATCTGGAAATTAATTGAAGTAATTCTCATGCTGTTTTGGGCTTTGTCATGAACCTAAAAGTCTTCATTGTATGACCTTGTAGAGATAACGCAAAAGAAAACATGTCTGGGCCCTGTCTGTCTGTGTCTGTCTGTGTGTAATGTCTGTCTCAATGTGTATCTGTTTGAGATTCTGTGTGTGTCCTTGAGAGAAGGAGAAAAAAGAAACAGAGAGTTTGGGGAATTAATTAAAAAAAAAAAATAGAAAAGCCGTGTAGCCACTGATTGGTGTGTGTGGAAAACTTGGTAAAAAGAAAAGAGGAACTTTCAAAACTTCAAACATGGGTTGCTGTTATTGCAAAAGTGTGAAGCAGCCACAAAGTGTCCAGATAGGAAGAAATAATGCTTCATTTTGCTGTAAGGGTTGCAGAACACAGCCAGATGAGAATGAAATTTATGTTTTGGCAGGAGACGGTAAATTTATGAACAAAGAAGACAGAAATAGCACAAGGTTTCTGGCAAAATGGAGAAAGAAATTTGATTTCAGTGGGGAACTTGAGGTTAAAGATTGTAAGAGTTTGATTTCTGCCATCAAATTAGCAGCAGATGGCAGGAGGCAAAAAGAGTTAAAATATGAACTTTTTGAGGCTGAACAATGGCTTCAGATTGCCAGGCAACAGCAAGCTGATTTGAATAGGAAAGACCAGACCTTAAAAGACTCGGATGTTTGTAATAAGAAGGATTTGACTAATGCATATTTTTTCTCAAAATTCCGAGGTGACGAAGGAAATAATGGCCGGAGCAGGTGGCGAGACAACCTGACCCCTCCCTCTCTGCATCCGGATCTTGAGACGGTGACCACTCCCACGTCGCCAACTGCGGACCTGCCTTCCTTGGCTCCTCCCCGGCCTCCTCCTCCACGCCCACCTCCTCCTTCCTTTCAACGCAGGCCGGACATCAAACCTAGAGTCCAGCTTTCTCATCTGACAAAAAAAGTTAAGTGATTATGCACCTTCACATTATGCCATTTCAACAGCACACACATCCTCACCCTTAGATGAACACATTAAGGAAGAGGAACATGCAATAGAATTGGGACAATTTCCTATGGTTAAACTACACAACCCGGCTTATGTTGGTCCAGCGGCTGAAGGTGCTGAAGTCAATAGCCAAAACATTCTTTAAAATATTCCTACTGTGCTAGTTAACCACCAACTGATGCAGCATTAACTCAGCAGATGAAAGAATTAAATGAACATATTAGGAACAAGTGGAGATTAAAACATGATTTGACAGCTATTCAGAATGCCACTTAACATAAAACAGAAAGTGTTGAAGCCTATAGGTGTAGGTTGCAAAATGTTTTTGGACAGTCATTCAGGTTTGGAAAATCCTACTGCAGATACAGGTTCAGAACCCTATTGACAACATTTGAGAAGTGTATTCCTACAGAACATGCATCCAAATTTAGCACAGCATGTACGCATACACCTTGTAATATATCACACATGTTCATTTGCTGATGTGTTGATATATGCAAAACACGCAGAACAACTGAGCTGACCCTCAGGGGGAGGCCTTTGCTTCCCCCACTTCTGTATTTTCCCAGGGTCCCCGGCGTGGAGGAGGTGGGGGGAGGCCTTGGTGCTGGGTCTGCGGGCCACGTTCGGGAGGCCAGAGGGAGGGGAAGGGACTACGCCCTGCTCAAAGCCACAACAACGACAGCAACAGCGACAACCGGACTCATCACATCCCGACATGTGACTGACCGAACCAAAGCTAAGTACAGCTACTGACAATGACATTTGACGTACAGTATTTCATTTACCTGACTTTGACCTAATCATGACACTAAAGGGTTTATCAGAGGTTACTCTAGAAGTTCAGGGAACTTCTTTGAAATTTCTTCATGATTATGGGGCTCACAAAATTAGAACACAGTGATCATTAAATCAGCAAATGGGAAGCTAAAAAAGAAATATTTTTCTGAAATTGTAACAGTAAAAAGATGTTACAGAGGACAGTGCAGAAGGTTTATTCATTTTGTCACAAGTGTGTCTAGTTAACTTATTAGAAAGGGATTTGCTCCAACTCTCAATATCGCCCTAATTCCGACAGAAGGTGGTATGAGGGCATCACAATTCCCACATGTATCAGAAATTCATATTTTGCAAGATTTTGCAGTACCAGCTCATGGTCACTTCGCCTGGTACCGGCCGGACCAATCGGAGTGGCTGAGAGTTTGGAGGCCAAAATAATGCAATATTTCAAAACATGGGTTCCTACAACCGTGCAAGCCACAAATCAAAATCATTGCAACATGTATGACAAATATCTGAGTGGCTCAGATGACAAATTTGAGAAAACAGTTTTTGTAAACTCATCCTCCAGAAAAAAAAATTTATTGCAAATTTGTACTGGCCGCCAAAGGTCTATGCAGAAACATCTGTGAGGTTATTAGATAAAAAATAAAGGTCACTTTAAACACTAGGAGTCACCACACATTGCATTGAGCAAGCCTAAACACGTGCAATGGAAGGACGTAGGCTTAATGAATAATACAGAATTGGTAATAATAAATGTAAAACCTTATTTTAGGCCTTATCAGAGACAATATCTTTTATGCCCAGGAGCCATGAGATGACTGTTGTTGAGATATAGTGCTATATAAATAAAGTTGAATTGAATTCAAGAAGGTATTAAACCTGGTATACAGGGACTCATAGATGCAGGGGTTATAGTATTAGATCTAAAAATACTGTGCAATATACTTTGTTAAATGATCTACAATCACAAATTAAAATTTTTCACAGTGATTGACATCAGTAATGCTTTTCCAGCATCCCCATCCACCCAGATCATCAGTTTTGGGTTGTATTCAAATTTGAAGGCAAGAGGTACACATTCACGAGGCTACCACAGGGCTATTGTGAATCACCAACCATTTTTTTTCACAGGCAATGTCAGCAAATTTGGCCTAGTTACATTTTGCTGGCATCCCCTGATGAAATCATTTGGAAAAAAAAAAGAAAAAAAAAGAAAAAAAGACACCATTGCCTTGTTGAAATTTTTAGCTGAGCAGGATCACAAGGTTAACAAAGCAAAGCTGCAGTTGTGGAAGCCAGAAGTGAAATACTTAGGCCACATTCTGTCAGCAGAAGGGAGACATGTTGATCCTGTTCGCAAAGAGGCTATTTTGGCAGCGCCTAAACCAATCACAAAAATAGATATGATGTCATTCTTTGGGACATTAAATTATTGTCGCTCCTGGATTGCAAATTATTCATTTGAAGTGCAACCATTGTCTGACTTTATTTACAAAAAACCAATGGCACAGGTGGACAAGATTGAGCAGACACCTGAAGCAGAGTTGATCGCTCTAATTGAAGCATGCAAATTGGGATTAAAAAAAAAATAAAATAAAAAAAATACTCAGTTTACATTGATAGCCAGTATGCATTTTACACTATTCACCACTTTGCACAAAAAGTGCAAACACCTCATTCTGGAACTGCTTGAAAGTGTCAAACTGCCATTACAACGGGCCAAATGCAAATGTGCTGCTCATACGAATGGTAATGATCCGGTTTCTAAAGGCAATCATTTTGCAGATCAAACTGCAAAGGCGGTAGCACAAGGCTTGCAACCTAAACAAAGTACATTTGATTCTGTTTTGACATTGACTGAAGAACTATCACATGATATTCTTGTTGAGGCTCAAAAAAGCAGCACCACAGGCTGAAATTTACAAATGAATGAAAGACGGAGCTATTCTTAATGACACCTTAAAGGTGACACCTTAAAGCTCTATGAATGTAAGGCAAACAAGCCTATTCTACCACGCAAACTGTTTCACCAAGTCTCTACCTTGCTCCATGGCGTTTCGCATGTAGCAAGAGGGAGGATGGTATCTACATTGAATAAAACCTTTACTGCCTATGGGTTTAGCCAGTTTGCCACACAGTTTTGTAAGAAATGTCTGATCTGTGCAAAAAACAATGCACAGGGAAACTTCAAACCTGAGAGAGGCACTTTCCCAGCTTCTACTTATCCATTTCAGAACATTTGCATGGATTTTATTGAACTGAATAAATGTGAAGGCAAGAAATATTGTTTGGTCATTTGTGATATGTTTTCTAAATGGACAGAAGCTTTTCCTTGCACACATCCAAATGCAATCACAGTTGCAAAGAAATTGCTTGCAGAAATTGTACCTGGGTTTGGAATACCTGAGAAAATTTACTCAGATAATGGTACACATTTTGTAAATCAAGTTATGTCACATTTAGGCACAGCACTGAACATCATTTTGAAGAATCATTCAGCTTATCACCCACAATCTGCAGGACTGGTAGAACGCACAAACAGAACTATTAAAGAAAGACTCAGAAAAACAATGGCAGAAGCAAGACAAAATTGGATTTACTGCCTTCCATTAGTTTTGTTTTACATGAGGATAATCCCAACCAAAGGGGGGTTGTCTCCATTTGAAATCATGTATGGCAAACCATACTTGTTGCCACCTTTGAGACCATTCAATCCTGGTGATGAAGAAGTGTGTTTAGCAGATTACATGAGAAGGATGTTGACTAATAGAGATATTATCGCTGCTACTCTCCCTAGGAGGGTTCACGAGGAAACTGCACCGATCTTGGCCAAGCCAGGAGACCTCGTCCTCATCAAAGCCATCAAAAAGAAGAATTGGACTGATTCACCCTGGCAAGGACCACATAAAGTTGTTTTGTCAACGCCAACAGCGGTGAAAGTTGAAGGACGGGACTCTTGGGTGCATTTAACACACTGTAAACTTTACCCTGCTCTGAACTCACAGTAAGGGACTTCTGAATAAATATTTTCAACTCCATTCCATTAAAGACTCTCAGCAAGAGACTTTTTCTTAATTGTTTTTCCTATACAAGTGTCGACTGACGACGCCCTACGTGGTGTCCAGTACCGGCTTGGGATAGGGAAGCAAGTGGTTGACCATCATGGAGAGACAAGAAGCGCAAGAAAGACGTTTGACCATTAAAGGGTGTTGTTGTTGTTTCCTTTACATCATCATCCTAGGGGTGACATTATTATTTTGGTTTCCTTTAGCTGCACCACAAACCATACATCGTAGTGCTAGGGACCTTACACATATTCAGCATAATTGGCTAGAGCTACATGAGCATCACGATCATGAATATGCTGCCAATACGTGGTGGAGGTATGCTAATTATACGGCTAGGGCAGCTAATCGTTCCAATTGTTATGTTTGCTCCTTAGTGCCAACGTCAGCTGGACAGACTGCTGTTGTAGCCAAAATGATGGAACCAGCAAAGGCTCTCTGTTTTTTTTACAGAAGGCTATGAAAAGGGACTACACAAAAAAGATTATTTTGAATCACTCTTGTGAAATCTTTCATCACTCTACCAATCAGAGAACTTATGGTACCCCTTACTCTGTAAGGGCAAGGTTAGTTTCATCAGGAACTTTTTCTTTTTGTCTGAAGGGAAGTGGTAACAACCCTCTGGGTGACCTACCCCTTTCTCGGTGTGAGGAGGTGTACAGTGTACACCGCACCTGTGATGCTAGTACCCTGACCAATCGGGTGGGCAGGTGGTGTCCACGGGTTAACCGTTGTCATTATGGACCTATCACCATGCTGGAGCTCTGCAGTGCTGCTATCTGCAACTTCCATATGTATGGCGCACATATGGTGACGGGTGGCTGGTGGCTGTGTGGTCGTAAGGCGTATTCCCATCTGCCTATGAACTGGGCAGGAACCTGTGCCCCCGTCTTTGTGACTGACAACACCCTGATTATGTCAGCGGGTCAGACGAGCAGAGGGAAGAGAGACCTATCACAGGATGCCCTTTTCACACCACATGATTCCATCTGGGGTAGGGACGTGCCAGAGCAGTTCAAGATACTTACTACAGGTCAAAAGGTAGTTCAATCGCTATTCCCTTGGGTGGGAGTGGCAAAAAATACCTTGTGGATTGAGACTCGTAATTATAGACTACAGTCTTTTGTGAATTTTTCCTTAGCTGCCTGGAAAGGTGAAAGGGAGGAAATGACTGCTATAAGACTTGTAGCAACACAGAATAGAATGGTACTTGATCAGTTGACGGCCGCCCGTGGGGGGGTGTGCACAATTATAGGTCAGTACTGTTGCACCTTTATACCTGCACATGATGCAGATGGAGGCGTCATTGCTTCAGCCATACGTAATCTGACTGCTTTGCAGACTGCTGGGGCCAAGGATAATGTTGATAATTCATCACACTGGATAAACTGGTTGTTTTCCTCATGGAGGAGTCTTGTCATAAACTTAGTGGTGATTACTGTAGTGATACTTTTGATCTTTTCATGTTTCATTCCTTGTATCCGTGATATGATGTTGAAACTTGTTCAGGTGAATTTAGTGTTATATCATGAGGCCACCACTGGAGATGATGGGGAAACAACACCAGCTTAATGTCTTATGAGTACAGAGTAAAAGTATGATTGACATGCAGAAAACCGAAAGGAGATGTATGTTCATGATGTGAATTTGAAATGTACTGAATTGCAAGAGTAATCAAATATGCCTTGAAGTTCAGAGAAGTTGTTTTCCTTATTTGAGATTTTTTCACTTTATCCTGTTTATGTTCTGTCTTAATTTATGTCGTATTTGAAACCATTATGTTACTGATCACTATTTACAGTTTTACTATATTGATTGTTGTTTCATTGTTGATACCTTGTTGCAGTTTCACGTTGAGGTACTAATACACATAGGTTAGGATGCTAGCACACATAGATCTCTGATACAAACATACACATATGTTTTTTTACACATAATAGGTTTTTAGTTATTTTTATTGTTTTTATTGTTCTTTACATTTACATATAAGTATTAACTTTTTATTAAATCACTGCTAATCACTGCTAATTTACTGACACATAGAACGACAAATACATACACTATTTCATCTTAATTTATGGCTAATCACCATCACTGATTCAATTTTTCTCTTTTATGACTTAATTAGATGATTGATTTCTTTTTTGAAATAAAAGGTAATATCCTCACATGCTCCCCAGGAAATGAAACATTCCAGCGGCGCTCGGGAGTGGCAGCGAGGCCGATGGCGGACTTTCCTCATTAAAAAGCGAGTTAGGATCTTTTGCAATACAATGCTTTAGCATAAAATGCACCGGAACTTGGCGAGCTGCCCAATGAGGTTTTAGAAGCCATAATGTTTCATCTCTGATGCTTTTTGAGCATCATAGGGGGGAATGATAGGATATTTTCAAGTTTCATTAATTATTCTATATGATTTTAATGCTATATTATTCTATTTTATATTATAATTGTTTCTGGTGCATATAAAATCCAATGTCTGGGTCACTGTGATATTTTCATCGCCTCAGAGCTTGAAAAGACTGTCTGTTTTCAGAGCAAGATTAGGATGAGCAAGATTGTGAATAATGACGAAAGTTTCTTTGTTTTATCATACCAAGCTGTACTGTATTGTCAGGATGACCAGATCATGTTAGAATGTTCATTGCTGACCACAGATAAAGAAGGAGTCACTTGGAGAGTTGGCTCCTGCCAGTCTAGCTTAGATAAGAGACCGGGGTATAAAAATCAACATCCTTGGATACATGTTAGGGAGTCGGTGCTGTGAAGCTCTGAGGCGAGTGTATGCTGATACTGATTTCCTCCTTTCTGATCAGAAGGAGAATAAATGACTCAGAACTTGGAAAACCGCCTATCGATTATTGTTTCAGCCTCAGTCAATTCATTTTTGTTCTAACAATTTCAATTGGATTCAAGTCAGGACTTTGACTAGGCCACTCCAAAGTCTTCATTTTGTTGTTTTTTTTAAGCCATTCAGAGGTGGAATTGCTGGCATGTTTTGAATCATTGTCCTGCTGCAGAACCCAAGTGCGTTTCAGCTTGAGGTCATGAACTGATGGCCGGACGTGCTCCTTCAGGATTTTTTGGTAGACAGCAGAACTCATGGTTCCATTTACCACAGCAAGTCTTCCAGGTCCTGAACAGCAAAACAGCCCCAAACCATCACACTACCACCGCCATATTTTACTGTTGTTATGATGTTCCTTTTCTGAAATGTTGTGTTACTTTTACACCAGATGTAATGATTGATTGATTGATTGATTTTATTTATTTGAACATTCCGACAAAAGAAAAAAAGAATTTAAAACAAAAATCAAGCCAAAAATAAAATGTTCAAAAGGAGTGGGAAGAAGCCAACGCTTATATAGTCCCACCCCTTTTCCATACCCAACAAATTACAGCATCACTCTTAGTCATCATTCATCCCACAACCACATTCACCATAATACACCCCATAGTCAAATTATGCAACAGAAATGACACAGCAATGACAGTCCACATTGACAACAATATCAACATCTAACAATAATTGTAACAATAATAAATAAATACTTCTGGTATGTTCAGTACAAACACAGACAACACCATATTTGTTCCATCTAGCTACAATGCTCCGCACTGTGTGTGTGTTTATATATTTACATGTTTGTTCCATCTAGCTACAATGCTCCGCACTGTGTGTTTATATATTTGCATGTTTGTTCCATCTAGCTGCAATGCTCCGCACTGTGTGTGTGTTTATATATTCACATATTTATTCCATCTAGCTACAATGCTCCGCACTGTGTGTTTATATATCTATATATTTATTCCATCTAGCTGCAATGCTCCACATCATGTGTCCATATATTTATGTTTATATGTACATATGTATACTCGCTGCTCTTGTTTTTTTCTTGCGTTCTGATTGTTGCTCTGAGTGTTG